>JAQPPZ010017218.1:0-1250000 GCA_028583015.1 Wollemia nobilis
AATAAATGATCCCTAATAGAAATGAAAATATATGAATACAAATGTGCTAAATGCACTTTTGCAATGATGTGTGTCAGCAGAGCATCATTAATTAAATTTATCTGTCAATTCAAGGTAGTGCCTAAGTTATCTATGAAATAAGGGGGTGAACGTGGCTATAGTCTGTGTCATTTGGTAGTAGTAGGTGTTATTGGTAGAACAGTGTTTTGGGGTTTCAGGTCACCCCTGTATAAAAATGAACTTAATATACTATAAGAATGAAAATTCACACAATTATAGGAATGAAAACTTATTTGCATAAATGGAAATTCCAATTACAATTACAGAATGGAAATCAATATAGTTATAAAAAGAAGGTCTAATTATTTACAAAAATGGAAACTTAAATAAACATTGCAAAACTAAGTTCTAGCAATGCTCCGTAGCGTATGTTGTCAATATTTCAGGCTGTAGTTGATAAAGAAAAGGAAAATACAAAATACAAACTTACCTGTAATTGTTGTAAATAAAACTACAATTTGGTTAGAAATGAAAGCATGCAAGAACCGTAACCTGGCTGAAAATGAAACTAGTAATTAACCCATAAAACTCACATTCTAAAAGCATTGTAAATTTACTTAAGCAAGGAATAAATTATAAAGACTACAACAATGTTAGTCTCATATGAAAAATATAAATTGATAATTCCATGTAGCCTAATTCACAATAGAATGATGAGTAAACCCGTCTTTGTTAGTCCTCCTAGGTCTAGAAGTGGCGACTTCTTTCCCATAAGAAGGTATGAGTTCCTTTTACTCATTAAACCTCACACACACTCATATATGACAAAAGGAATGGAAAAACTGCACTTTTATTATTTAAAAAAAAACATTACAGTACTTTTGTTACAAAATTGCTACAAATTTGAACCTAATTGCTAATTTACATTTCTCAAACTAATATCTATGTAATACTTATCTCAACCAAATAAGGAGCTACTTTTATAGATATCTAAAATTTATTTACATACAAAAATACACTATTTTTATCTTGCAATCAACTACCTATTATGTTGATATTTATTTTTAGGTTCATTCTAGGGAGAGTGATTAACTACTTCAATTGATCTTTCCCATGAGTTGTAGCTTTGGTGGCAGGATGACATGGATGTTTCTAGACACTTTCCATACATCCTCTCAACCTTATTTCACCTTTTTTCCACTATTATAAAATCGTAAAAGTCAAAATGGAGTTATTCCCCTATTATTTCAAAGATAAGCTGAAATTCTACTTATTTCCTAAAGATAAGCAAATTCCGCTTACTCAAGATCTTCATAATAACTAGATATAGGTGCTCTTCATGTTATTTTGGTTGCTTCATTCAGGTAGATCATCTATTTTATCTCCAAGAAGTGGTTACAATTGTCTTCAATCTTCTCCATGAGTAAATTCGTTGATTTGTCATTCATTGGTAGCTAGCTAGAATTTACACAAATAAACCTATTTTGGTGCACAAGAATGACCCTTTTGCACCGTTTGCTAAATTTAGACAAATAATTGCTTGAAAAATAAAAACAAAGATACTAAAGTGTTGCTAACAACCCATGCACATTCCCTTCATTTACAAGCCATGATAAAGTAGTACAAAACTATACAAAACCATAAAATCAAAGTATAATATCTCAACACATCAATCATGCAAACAATTATTACATAGTATATTAAATAAACTTAACTAGTATATAAGATATATCACAAGAGATTTTTAGTGGTATTTAACCTGCTCAAAACATGCTGTGATTGAGGCATTTCCAAGCTCTCATTATTTCCCCCCCAACTTATATTAATGGATGTCCTCATGCATTCTGCTGGGCTATGGATTCACATATGTCCATATGCATATTTCAGGTCTTGTAGAACAATTTAGTGCCTATGTAATATCCTCTGGTTTCTTAAAGTTGCCTGAGACATTCTACAAACTGGTTGTCTGGTTGGGGATCCTTTTAAAAATAGAAGGGAACTCGAGATATGATGGTTGGAGGCCTAAATTTTAGACCTACCCATTAATGCTTCATAGTTAAAATAAGTTTCACCACTCCTTCTGCTCTCCTTATGGACCATTTCAAGTTAATAGGATATGTAGGCTCCCTTTTCTACAGTGACAGAAATTTCTAGAAACCCACCTATCCTTACAAGCTGATAAAGCAGGAACAAAATTGTTGGCACATAAATCTTGGAAACTATTCAATCCATTAGACTATTTAAATACATCCTCTTAGTATCTACCCTATTCATCATCTTGAATTATTGGTTGGTGGTACTTGGATGATCTGGTTGTACTGCTCTGACCAATAATTTAACTTTCAATTCAACTCCCATGTTTTGTTTCTTCTCTTGACTCTAATAAAGCTGATTTTGCAAGGTAGACATGAAGGCCCTTAACTGAACATATCCCATGAAAATTTAAGGATGAAAATTTAACTCCTTCGAAATGAAGAAACTGTGTAAAAACACTTCACATAGAAAATATTTCTGCTCCTTAGGATTGCTGAGGTAATCTTCCAATAAATCTTCAATATTTTCTAGTTTGTAAGGGAGACCTGAACTGATTCTCATAACCTACCATCTAAGATATTTTTATTTTAGGATGAGGCTATAGAACCTGGCTGGTTGTCTGAATTGGACCAAGTATTCTACAATATGGAAGAGATCAGTCACCTGCTCTTTCAATTTATTAATTTATTATCTTTTTCTTCTAACCGTTTCTCTGTCGCTTTCAAGTTTTCAACCTTGGGTTGCAAGTTTTTCTATATTTAAACACCCACTTAGTTATGTCTGCGTTGTATTTCTCCAAAGATACATTATTGGGTGGCCTTATTACTGGTTGGAATCTTGGCAACGGGTCTACCTGTACCCCTTTTTCCTCTACTTCTACTGCAGGTATGACAACTTTAGAATTGGACACAAAAGTTTCATGTAGGTATGACATTTTGATGCTCTAAATCCTCTTGTGTTGGTATTACTTGCAAGAGTGGTTATTGTGGTTCTTCACTGATGCTATTTTCTAAACTTCTGAGTAATTTTGAAGCATATTCGAGTGTTTGTATAATGCTCCTAGTTGCTCTTAATTAGTTCTCCCAATGTCCTCCTCTTCCTCTTCTAATTCATAATATAAGGGAGGTGTAGAAAAACTATCCTTAGTCTATTGTTCAGAAACCATTTCATCTACTATTTTTGTTTCAATTGCCTATTCTTGTTCAGGAAATTCTAGTAAATTTTCCATGGTTGTATCTAAAAATACGTGTCCTCGTCAGATTTTAGGAACCTCAGGGCTACCTTTCCTGGTTTCCTCTTTAGCCATACCTCTGCTATTTCTTTTTTATGGAGTCTTGCAGACCTCCAAGTCCCTGTTGTAGGTTTTTTTTCTCTTCCCTATTTTCTTGTGGTACAAAGGGATGTAGAAACAGTTTCAAGTTTTTATGGGAGTTCCTCTTCCTCCCCTTCTATTTCCTCCCCTACATTGCTGGTAATTTCACTTTGTTCTCTCCCCTGGTCTGACAAAATAGTGATGTCTTCAAAAAATCAGACCTTCTTCTATTTTTCTTTCCTATTGCTAGTTTCAGCTCCTCTTTTATTCTGTTTCTGAGTTTGTGAAGATGAGGGTTCTTGGGAGATATTCTCTACTTCTATACCAACATTATCTACTTCCTCATTTTCTTCTTCTTCCTCTTCATAAACCACTTCATTAAAGACAAAGAAAAATTTGTCAAAACTCCTAAGGTTTCCTCTGAAATGATGTTTATAGATCTGTTTAATGAGGCCATGGTGACGAGGGCTTCCTTTTCCCTCCTGATAGCATTTGTAAATGCTTTGTAGTTCCTGGTGCAGGTATAATGGAAAGTTTACTCTAACCTCAGGTTACTGTCTACCATGCCTAAGATGGTTTAGGATTTTGAAGTGATGCCTAGACTCTTATTGTTGTTCTACTGCTACTGCACTGATATCACTCCTTAATATGATATCACACTTGTTTGTTTGGTTGTTGATTTCTACAAAATACAGGGTTTCTCTACAGCTTGTTGCCTCCGTCTACCTTCGAAAAGAACAACAATTCCAACACTTACCTTGTAATAATTTTGCATGGCAAACATGTCTTCGAAAGGAAAGGTGACACACATTTTTGCTTCTGTTTTGAACACCTGGCCGTCAGTTATTGGAAAATTGTCCATGACATCAGAGCCACCTTGCCTTGTTTAGTGAACCTTCCCTATACGAGAATCTAGTGCACACATGGTAATCAACAACAAAAATTAACCTCTTTTTATTATTTGTCATCTCCATGGTTCTCATACTTTCTTAATTGGTGCAAGGATAAGATAATTAACATTGTGCTTTTCAAAACAAGCCTTACCCACACCTGTCAACCATCATATGTGGTAAACACTATACCTTATATTTCTCCTTGGATGCCACGTGGAACAAACTCTACCGACGTCGTGCATCCTTTTTTCAAAATTCACCATTACCGTATTTCAAGATAACTACTCATTCCGAAGATGAACAAAACTCCATTATTACGAAGATAAACATTACTTATCTAATCCGAATATGAATAAACTTCGCTATTCCGAGGTTAAGCAATTTTTGTTATTTTGGAGATGAACAAAAATAGTTTATTCTCGAAAACATTCTCAAACAACTTCTGGCATTCTCATTCTGAATATCAGGCAGAAACTAAAATCCTACCTCTTCTCAAGACATGTTTTGAATATGCCAAATATTATGAACATATTTATACTAATGGTTAATATTTATATACTATATACCAATTATTTACAATGAGAAAAGTGCAAGAAATATATATACCTATTTAAAACAAGTTAATTGCATGTTTTTGAAGGACTGCTGCTTCTGATGATGTTCTATTGAAGTTTGTTGCAACACTTCAAAACAAGTGTTTTTGAAGGCTATGCATACCAAAAAACCAGTTTTTATGCATACCAACTCAGTAGCACGTCATAGAGGTTTTCACTACTGAATTATTCATTTTTTTTTACCTCTTTTTTTTTTCTTTTTCTTGATATTGATTGTGCCAATGAAGGAATTCATGATTTCCTAAAAATAATGCCTATGAAGGAATTCATGATTTCCTCAAAATCATGCCTATGAAGGAATTCACAATCATGATTTATTCCTCCTTTTTTTTTTTTTTTTTTCATTTTTTGTTTTTCTTGAAACTCCATTATCAAGCTGAGTCTATTGAAGTTGAAATGGAAGATGGAATACCTTCCACTGGTTGTACATCCAAGTTGTGAAGCTACTGCAAGAACTCTTCCTTAGTTAGTGGTGTATGGTAAACCCGAATGCGATGCCCATTCACTACCAACTTTCTCCGTGAGTCATCGATAGGAAAGACGAACAACTCCATTGTCAAATACCTCCTCAATCTGATAAGGTCCAAGTCACCCGGTCTATAATTTTCCAAGGAAATCCTCATAACAAGAATCAAATAGCACGGCCCAATATCCTTGTTAAAGCTTTCTATGCTGAATGTGGCTATCATGCCACAACTTCCTCTGCTCCTGAATTGCTTTAGTTTGGTGTAGTGCATTCAACCGAAATTCATCCAATGCATTCAGCTATAAAATTTTGTCCATTTGTGCCTATGACAAATCAATTTCAATTTCCAAAACTGTTCGTAGTGTTAGTAGCTCAAATTCAATAGGTAAGAGAGGATTTTTACCAAAAACTAGTTTATAAGGGGTAAAACCAATAGTGGATTTCCAGGTAGTATTGTAAGCCCAGACTGCTTCAGTAGTTTTTCTAGCCAATTTCTCCTATGAAAAGCTATTTTTTTAGTCAAAATTAATTCTAATGTAAAATAAAAAGTTTCACCAAATACTATGAAGTCATCCATATAGATTTCAACATTGATGATAGTTAGATCAGAAAATATTGCTAAAACTGCTCATTGGAATGTTGCTGGAGCATTACAAAATCCAAAAGGTAAGACCCTATAGGCAAATTTTTCCCAAGGACATGTAAAATTTGATTTCTCTTGATCTTCAAGTGCAACTTGAATTTGATTATATCTGTTGAATCCATCAAGAAAACATAAGTATTTTTTTCCAATAAGAGTATCGAACACTTGATATATGAATGATAATGGAAAATGATCTTTGTATGTTACTTTATTCAATTCCCTGTAGTCTACACATAATATATTTTTTTCATTTTTCTTTAGAACTATAACCAATGGAGAGATCCACCGACTATGAGAAACTGGATAAATGAATCCTACCTCTAAAATTTTTTCAATCTCTTCTTTGACAATATCTCTCAATGTTGGATCTAGTCTTCATTGGGGCTCTCACTGGTTTAACATCTTCAATATAGTTTTTGTGAGTACATACATCAGTGTGGATTCCTGACATATCTTTGTAATCCCTGGCAAAAGCACGAATATGCTTCTGCAAAACAACTAATAGTTTTACCTCTTCTTCATTAGAAAGCTAGCTATTGATATTCAAAAATTTTCTTGGCTCAACTTCTATCTGTTTTATCCCCGGAAGGATATAATTTACTCATTTATGCTGAGTTATTAAAGAGTTGAGTGGACAATGGTGAGATTGGAAAAAATAAGGAATTCCTATATCATTATGGAACAATGAGAAGAGGGGAGTAGGTGATGATGCCACCCATGTGGTAGTGAAACGGATGTTTCCCTGTAATGGTGTAGATGGCTTGCTTCCAAAAATTTGACCTTCCTCTCTTCCTAATAACTGATGGATATTTATTTCTTCATCCTCTATTCCTTGCTTATGCAAAGCAATTACCAAAATAGTTTCATTTTCCAAATTTTCTTTGTCATGGAAGACTATCTCTTTTGTATGTTCTTAAACTGTCACAGTGGCTATTGTTCTTCATATGAATCAAGGAACCATAACTGACTTGTAAAATTGCTTGAAGTTCTTATAGGAGGATACATATAAATTTGTTTTAAGTCAATACCATTGGAGATTGTCATTTTTCCTTATCTATAGTCTTTGAAGGCTGCTGTAGTTCTAAGCCAAGGTCTTCCTAAAATAATGGGATAACCATGTATTGAATTCCTTGGCTATAAAACCAAAAAATATATAGTGTATTTCCAAGAAGAAACTTCTATAGGGACATATTCAATGATAACTTCAGGCTTTGCAACTGACTTATCAACCATTTCTAATACTATAAAGGTGGGACTTAGATGTTTGAGATGTAATTATTCCATTATATCCTTGGCCATGACATTTATTGTAGCTTCTAAGTCAAATAGGACATTTGATATTGGTACTGATATTATGGTAACTATGATAACTAGACTCCCTAGGTCACTATACTTTGGAGGTACTAGTTTTATGACAAGAGATCAACTATCTTTCCTTCAACTTGAACAATCTTAGAAAATGCCTTCTTTTTTCTCCCTGCTCTTCTAAGACACAAATATTGGATAGTTATTTTAATAAAAGGTACATCCTTAATGGCTTGCAATAAAGGGAGTGATATGGTTAACTTTCTAAGTTCCTTGACCAGGTCTGATTCAGAATTTTTTGTTGTGGTTTTGAATCTCTCAGGGTATGGAATTACTCCAGATGGAGGTAACTGTTCTGCATGTGGTTTTGTTTTCTCTACTTATTTTTCTATTGTCAGTTTGACTCCACTTGGTTCCAAAAGTTCTTGCATTTCATTTTCTTTGATTTCAGTCAAAACAGGTTCAGGTAAGACTTTTATTGAATGAAGTTGGATATTACTGTAATTAAGAATATGTATTTCAACATTTTCTTCAGCTTCAACCACATAAACAGGGATGTATGTATTATGTTGTTTGGATTAGTCACTGGTTGGGCTGGTAGTTGAGGTTGTTTCACTTGTTGTGTTTGTTGTAGTTGATTTGGATTCCCTTGAAAATTTTGATTTGGTGCAGGCAACAAATTTTGAGTTTGACCCTAATTTCATTGTTGCCTTAGATAAGACTAGTATTGTTGTCCCCATTGTTGTTGATTTTGTATCTAGGATGGATTACTCTGATTCTGATTCCAGGATGGATTAATCCAATCTGTTTGTGGCCATTATTGAGAAGTTATCCCTTGAGAATAATTCTAAGGACGTTGGGGTGGTTCTAACTGACCCCAAGGCATATTCCAAGGGTTATGCCCCCAAATTTTAGGAAAACAAGGAGGGTTTTGATATTGAGAGAAATTTCCCCCTTATTTTGGTCCAACATAATTGAGTTCTTCAGTTTGAGTTTCTAAGATAGTTTTGAGTTGTGGTAGCAGATGACATTTATCAGTCATATGTCCTTTTGAACATATATTGTAGATGGCTAAAATGGATGTTATGTTTAAAGTGCATTCTTGCAAAGCATGTTTATTCTTGCATCTTGAGCAATAAATTTCTAGAGGTTCTATTATTTTTGCTTTAGCAGATATTTCCCTTAGTGTTGTGTTTAATTGCACCAGAATATCAGTTTTGAAATTTGCAAACTCTTCTATTAAATTTTTCATATCATTGTCATTTTCACTCTTTTTCTTTCTCCTCTATTTAGTGCGAGAGTAATTTCTGCATAATTCCATAATATCTTCATTGTTAAGGGTCCCACATCCCCTTTTACCATTAATTTTAATACTTATTTGGATTCATATTGGAGTCCTCTCAAAAATATGGCTTTACACATTTCAGATTCTACAGGTCCACATTTTTTTTGAACAAATGCAAACATATCAAGATAATATTCTAAGGTTTCATCATATTCTTGCCTAATTCAGAATAAATCATCCTTCATGTTTCTTACCCTAAAATAATCTTGGTATTTATCCAAGAATATGAGCTCCATTTGTTTTTGGGTTCAAATAGATTCTGGCTCTAGACTCATGAACCAGTGCAATGCTGCATCTTTGAGTGTGGAAGGGAAAACTTTGAGTTTCTGGTTGTCATTCACATAATCATAGGTTTGACATACTAATTTGAACTCAAATAAGAATTTGTCAGGGTCCTCAAATACAACCCCCCGAAAGATTGGCAGTATTGAAGGGGAGATTATTTTCATAGGATAGTTTTGAGTAGGATTTAATTGAATAGGGTACTCAAAAGTCCTAGAAGGATGAAGATTATCTACTCTGTTGTACATATTACTACCCCATCCTATTTTTTTGGCATTTCTACCATGATGTTGTTCCAAACCTTGGTATAGATGTGTCCAAATTGCTCTTGTTGGATAGACTCAGAAGTAGATGGAGAAGAAGTAGATAATTCCTCTAATATTTCTTTTTCAAGAGATCTTTCAATTCCTGAAGGTACTGGTTTTTGTTTAAGTTTGTCAAGAATTTCAAACACAAGAAATTCACTTCCTTAGCATGAAGATCACCTTCCTATGGTAGGTAAAGTGGTGTTCTTGATAAATCTGCCTCTCTCGTCCCTTGACCTCCTCATTCTTGGTTACTCCTCAATGTATCTAAATTGCGGTTCAATAATTGTTACTTAACCAACTATTGCATTCATATTTTACCCTGAATTTTCACAGCTTAGCATAATTAACAACTATTATACTATTATTTTCTTCTAACAACACAACTGATCCCTAGAAATGGCACCAAAATTATGCATGTTATTAAGAGCATAATTAATTCTCAATTAATTGTCAATCTAGGGCGGTGTTCAAGTCTATCTGCGAAAGAAGGGGTGAACAAGGCTATAATTTAGGTCATTTGGGAGCAACATGTCTTATTGGTAGAACAGGTTTTGTGGGGGGTTTTAGGTCACCCTTGCATAAAATGAACTTAATCTACTTGCAAGAATGAAAATCTAGTTACAATTGTAGGAATGAAAACTTATTTGCAGAAATGGAAATCTAATTACAATTGCAAGAATGAAAATTTGGTTACAGTTGCAGAAAGAAGGTCTAATTACTTTGTAGAAATAGAAACTTAAATAAAACATAGAAACTAAGTTATGTCAATGCTTTATAGCAGAAGGTTGTCAATATTTTGTACAAGGGTTGATAACAAAAAGGAAAATACAGCAAACTTGTTGTAATTGTTGTAAACAAAACTACAATTTGTTGGAAATGAAAGCATGCAAGAAACTGTAAACTTGCTAGAAATCAAAACAGTAATTAAATCTACCAAAACTCACATTCTAAAAAGCATTGTAAATTTATTCTAATCAAGGAACACATTATAAAGACTACAAATAAATGTTAGTCTGACATGAAAAATAGAAATTGACAAATTTTATAGCTAATTCTACTACTACAGAAATCTGAATAAAACTTGTCTTTGTTAGTCCTCCTCCTAGGTCTAGAAGTATCCAAAAACCTTTCCCAGAAGAAGGTATGAGTTCATTTTACTCCTTAAACCTCACACACACTCATATATGACAAATGGAATGGAAAAACTGCACTTTTATTATTTTAGAAAAAGCATTACAATATTGCTATTACAAAATTGCTGCAAATCTGAACCTAACTGCTAATTTCTATTTCTCAAGCTAATATCTACGTAATACTTATCTCAACCAAAGAGGATCTACCTTTATAGAAATCTAAAATCTATTTACATACAAAAATATATTGTTTTTATCTTGCAAATCAAATGCCTATTATGTTGCAGTTATTTCTAGGTTTATTCTAGGAGAGGATTAACTGCTTCAATTGATCTTTTCCCATGAGCTGTAGCTTTTGGTCAGCAAGGACGATAGGGATAGCTGCTAGAAACTTTACCTACATCCTCTCAACATTATTTCACATTTTTTACATCATTAGAAAACCACAAAAAGTCAAATGGATTATATATCCCTATTATTCCGAAGATAAGCAAATTTTGCTTATTCCAAAGATAAGAAAATTCTGCTTATTCTTAATATCTTCATAATAACTAGTTGTAGGTCCTCTTCAGGTTATTTTGGCTGCTTCCTTGAGGTAGATCATCTATTTTAGCTCTCAGGAAGTGGTTACAATTGCCTTCAATCTTCTCCATGTGTAAATTCCATGCTTTGCCATTGCTATAATTTACATAGCAAAAACCTATTTTTGCTGCACAGTAATAGTCCTTTTGCACTGTTTGCTAAATTTAGACAAATCATTACTTGAAAAACATAAAAATAAAGATACTAAAGTGTTTCTATAAACCTGTGCACATTCTTCATTAAAAAGCCATGATAAAGTAGTACAAAACTATATAAAAACTATAAAAATCGGAGTATAATATCCCTAACACATCAATCATGCAAATAGTTAATACATAACATATTAAATCAACTTAACTAGCATATAAGATATATCACAAGAGTTTTTAGGAATTTTTAACTATTCAAAAAATTCTATGGTTGAGGCATTTCCAGGCCTCATCACAATGGATTAGTGTAATGTAGCTTTTGAAATGCAACTTTATGAAATAAAAATGAAATGTAATGTGTGAATTGAAATGTGTGCAAAATGTGATGTATGAAATGCAATTTTGTTTTTGTGTAATAGCCTATATATATATATATATATATATATATATATATATATATATATATATATATATATATATATATATTACATCATGCATAGAATAATTTCAAATGGATTACATTAAGTGGTTCGGGCTCTTCAACTCCCTCTAGACTGACAAGTCTATAAGTTCCTTTACCCACTATTTGATAAATAATGTATAGACCTAACCAATTAGCTATGAATTTATCACGAAGATGCGATAATGCATTGGTATTTTGTTGATTCTCTTTAAGAACAATATCTCCTACTTGTAATTCATGTAGATAAACTTTGGTATTGTAAGCACGCTTAATACAGTTTTGATATACTCGTAAATGCTCTAAAGCATTAACTTATCTTTCATCAAGGAGTATAATTTGGTCAAGACGTGCTTGTCTAGTAGTGTTGTCATCTATGAATTCCTACAATAAAATTTGTAAGAAGGGGATCTCAAGATCAAGAGGTATGATTGCTTCGGCTACATAGACCAATTAAAATGGTGTTGCTCTAGTAGGCATGCAAATGCTTGTTCAATAAGCCCATAATGCCAAGGGAATTTGTGTATGCCAATATCTATGATTTTATTTAACAAGTTTCTTGAGAATAGCAATTAAGGTCTTCTTGGTAGCCTCAGCTTATCCATTTGCTTGTGGGTAATAAGGAGTTGAGAAACTCGTGTTGGATGTTATATTTCTCACAAAGTGCTTGAACATATTTGTTCTTGAAAGACTTGTCATTGTCTGAGATGATTTTTGAGGGAATACCAAAATGACAAATGATATGGTGAAGGATAAACTCCACAATTCTAGGTCCTATCATACTAGTTAGAAGAATTGCCTCAACCCACTTTGTGAAGTATTCAGTGGCTATGATGATGAATGTATGTTATACCAAGGAATAAGTTGATATTTTTCCAATTAAATCTAGACCCCATTGTGAAAAGGGCCAAAGGCTTTGAATAAGTTATAATGCTTGTTATGACACATGACTTAAATTAGCATGCTCTTGATATTTCTTATAACGTTTGACATAAGAGCAACAATCTCATTCCATTGTGGGTCAACAGTAACCCATGCATAAAATACACATTGCAATGACCATTCCACTAAAATAACCACCACAAGTACCATCATGAGCTTCAGCTATGGCTCTTTGTGCCTCAACAGACTCTAGACAACGAAGGAGAACTCCATCATAACCATATTTATACAACACGTCCTTCAAGAGAATAAAAAAAACTACCTTTTTCTTGAAAGTGTATTTAGCAGTCCGTGACATATCTTATGGAAGTGTTATCAATTTGAGAAAGGCTATTATTTGGTTTGACCAAGGCTCATATGGTTTCGAATGGATAAAGCAAATATCCTTTTCATCCTTAGATTCAACATGGATAATTACATATTTAGAGATCATTGTGATAATAAGTGGTTGTACCTATCCTAAGGTATCCTTTGGAATAAATGATCTAATAGAGGCCATTGCATCTGCAAATCAATTAGTCAAACATGGAAAACTATCAATTTCATACCAATCAAACTTGACGAGCAATTTCATTACTACTTCATGATAAAATTTTATGGTAGGTTCTTTGCATTGTTATTCTTCGGTTACCTGTTTGACAACAAGTTGAGAATCACCAAATATTCTAATCTGCTTAATACCCATAGCTATAGCTACTTGAAGACCTAAGATTAAGGCTTTGTACTCTACATTTTTGTCTGTGCATTGGAAGTCTAGTTTGAATGATAAGTGGATAGGCACCCATTGGGGTGTATGAAATATGACTCTAGCACCTTGAACTTTTTCGTACTTAGAACCGTCAAAAAATAGAGTGATATCGACATCTTCCTTCGGAATAACATATCCTTCTTGTTCAATTAAAGTGAATATGAAATCATCTAGGAGCTCAATAATCAAGGGATGATAACTAGGTAGTGGATCTTCCATAAGCTGATTAGCTATAACTTGAACTTTAATGGAATTTTTACTTATGAAGTCAAGATCGAATTCAATGAGAAGCATTATCCATTTAGTGGTATGGGTGTTATTTTAAGTGTGAGACATCATATAATGCAAAGGATTTTCTCTAGCTATGACATATGTGGTGTGACTAAGCATGTAATGTCTCAGTTTATTAGTGGTAAAAACCATTGCTAAGCACAATTTTTCCATGTAAGCGTATCTAGTTTCACAACTTACAAATGTTCAACTAATGTAATAGACAACTTGGTCTCGATTATTTTCATTCTTCTGTGCAAGCATTGTCACTAATGCAAAATATGTTGCTAAAATATAAATATGAAAGGGGACCCTCAAACGAGGAGGAGCTAAGATTGGTGTAGAATCCAATTATTGCTTAATTCTATCAAATATTTTTTGGCATTCATCTGACCATGAAAATGGAACCCCCTTTTGTAACAGGTGATTGAATGGCCTACATTTATGGATTGATTAATGTTTTCTTATAAAATACACAATTCCTTTAGGTTTGTTGGGGGAGGTGTCTCCGTGATGGCCTTGAATTTGTTTGTGTCCACCTCAATACCTCTTTTGGAGACAATGAACCCTAGTAGTTTTCTAGAGGTAATACCAAAGACACACTTATTGGGGTTTAACTTTACATTATGCTCTAGAAGTCGATCAAAGACTTTTTTCAATACATCAATGTGTTCTTGTCGAGTTTTAGATTTTACCAAGAGATCATCCATATAATATTCGATTATATTATGCATGTAATCATGAAATATGTATGTCATGGCACATTGATAAGTGGCACTTGCATTTTTGAGGCCAAAGGACATCATCTAGTAACAATTGTCCCCCAAGGTGTAGTGAATGTTTTTTTGTGTTGGTCATAAGGATTTATTTGAATTTGGTTGTATCCTAGAAAAATCATTCATTAGATAAATAATTTCATGGCCAGCGCAAGTGTCGACAAGAGTATCAATGTTTAGAAGAGGTAAGTCATCCTTGGGACACACTTTATTAAGATCTCAAAAATTAGTGCAAATGTGTATCGTCCCGTTTGGCTTGCGATCAAGTACCATGTTTGAGAGCCACTTAAGATAGTCAATGGGGGCAATGAAAACCACATCTAATAGCTTTTGAAGCTCTTATTTGACCAAGAGGGCAACAATAGGATGCATCCTTCTAAGTTTATATTTGATTGACTTAGAATAAGAGTGCAATGTGATATTGTGGAAAACCAAGGTTAGGGTCAAGTCTAGGCATGTCTTTGTAAGACCATGTGAAAATATCCTTCTTCTTCTTGAGGAGAGCAATTAATTGCTCTTGTTCATCTATGGATAAATATTTTCCAAGTTTGAAAATTTGGGGATTGTCTTCATTTAAACTAAGGTTCACATTGATATTATCTTCAACAGACATGTGAGAACCTTCCTCAAGTTGATGGGGTGTTGGGATTAGATGAATGTCATCTATGATGTCATAAAAATCTTATGACTCAACCTTATCTATGTCTTCCAAAAAACCTCAGGATCTAAAGGTGAAGGTGAAGGTGAAGGTGGAGATGATGGAGGAATATAGTTGGTTGAAGCCCTTAATAATTCCTCAGATAGGACAAACTCGAAAAAGTATGGCGGTGAGGAAATCTGGTCCATATTAATATGGTTCATGTCAATTGGAATTGGCTTTGCCAAATCATATGAATTACGAAGTGGGGTGAATAAGCCAACATGATTCATGTTGACTTAAAGAGAAAATAGATGGTTGGCAAGGTTAAATGGTGGATGGATCCTTTTAGTTAAAATCGATGCTAGAACTCTGGTAAACCTAAACAGTAGCAAGCAACACAAATAAATACAATATACATGCAATTTTTTTTTATTTTTATTTTATTTGGTTATGTACATATGTTAGAGGTAAAATGGTCGACGATGTGGATCAATGAGATGGAGGTGGTGGTTCATCATTTGGTTTAACTTGTTCTTGTGGAAGAAGCAAGTGAAATATGGGCTGATGGATGGGAAACATTCTAAGGTAATACTTATCATGTTTAGTGTGTGGGATGAATGGGTTTGATTATTCTTCAAATTTATCAAAAGCTATTGACATAATGTCAAATTATTCATAGATTTCATCTTTAGAGTCATCTATGTGATGGATGTCTTCTCCTCAATTAAAATTTAATATTTGGAAAAAAAATTCAATAGAAGAAGTGGATGAAAGTGGATGATAGCCTAAACCTGAACGGTCATGCATTTATCGATATGAAACATCGATAATCCCATGCATTCATGTTTGTATCATCCTAGGCCATGTCCCTACCAATTAATAATGTAAAAATATTGGGATGGGAAACCCGAAATATGTTGTATATTGGTAGGTGTTGGTTATTTGGGTTCATTTGGAGTAACTAGATTGGAAAATGAATCAAGCCCTCCATATACAAAATTAATGCTATTAGGCACTAAACCCATGTTATATACTACTCCTATAGATAAGGGTGGGTCATGTGGATGACCGTAGTCCTTAGCAATTTGAATGTTGAGTGGTGTAACTGTGATGTCTTGGACTACATATTCACCAATACCAGGATTAGTGAGGTGGACCATAACTTGGGATGATGTGGATGGATTGGATGTAGATGGAACTGACCCATGGTTTGGCTGATGGTATCTCATAATTCATTATTTTGACTTGTGAGACATTGGATGATGGGGTTGGAGATGAATTTGGTTGGGTGGATAATGATGATTTGGAAGGAGTGATTATGGAAGGTGATGATGTTGATGATGTGGCTAATGTATATTGAGTTTGACCACATGTGCATGTAGTCAATGGTGATGAAGATGGGGGTATGGAAGTGGATTTTTGATGTGAAGTGGTGATGGGAAGCTCCTATAGAATAGGGGCTTTAGATGAATATATGGATGGGGTGGTTGATAAAGTGGTTGATGAAGAGAGGAATAGATGAGTGGAAGGTAACATGGACTCATAGGAGTTTGAGATAAAATTGCAATACTTGAATGATTCAACATTCATCGATATACAATGGACTTGTCCTTCATGTACATATTTCAAGCATTGATGCAATATTGAAGGGACACATCTCATTTACCTCATCCAAGGTCATCCAAGGAGTACATAATATGCCATGGACCCTTCCAAGATGTGGAACATGGTATGCAATGTTTTGACCCCCGCTTCTATGAGTAAAACAATAGTGCTAATTGTAGAGCAGAGAGCATCGTTAAATTATTTCAAGGTGAAGGTAGATTTGGTAATGTAATTTAGAGGAAGATTGAGATGATGAAGATAAGATGTTTTGATGATGTTAATGGAGGATCCAATATCAATTAAAACTCTTTTGAATGGTTTCCTATCAATTTGAGCCATGATATGTAATGGAGGATCTACTGATTCTAGTGATATTGGTTTAATCTCAAAATCATAGAATGTAATGGAAGGCTCTATACATGTTTGAATATTCCTCATAAAATTGTTAAGGCATTAGTATCTTCAGATTGAAGTTCAATGGAATTTATAATATCCATTAATGCTTCACGATGTGGAGGATATTGTTGAATTAGCTCATATATAGATAATTTGACTAAAGTTATTTTTAATCTTATGGTTAACCAACTTCTCAATGAGATGATTGGCCTAGATGGACAATTGTAAGGATGAATAAGTTGATTTTGATGGCTAGGAATATGGATTAGTGGTAAGATATTAGTGGAAAATTGGATGGAATATGATGATGTGGCGGGTTGAGACACACTTGTTTGTGGAGAAATGGGCGGTTGAACAGACTACTACTATTTGTTTTATTGATTGGTGCATTGTTGTTGACCTTGGGTTACTACATGAATAACACCCAGAAAACCTTGGTACTATTGAATATGATTAACCTAATTAGGAGGAGTCTTGGTATTTGACTCTCCTATTTTTGGTTGTGCTTCCTCATGATGAGGTGAAGTATGAAAAAATGGTGCACCTAACAATGCTAAACAAGATGCATATATCTCTAGTGTTGAATAAACATTACAAAAGGAGCACTCAAGTAAGCATGATAAGACAAAATAAATGCATGAAATATATTTATTATTTATTCATTTGATATATCAAATCATGATTACATAAATGTTCTCTTGAGGACTCTCGATTGAAACACTTGTTATAAAATGGTACCCAAGGATCAAAATCCTTTCAATAACTCAAGTACGCTTCCAATGTTCTTCCTCGTACCCACGATTGAAGTGGGAGGGCATATGATGTTGCCACTTTGATATATGATATTTTGATCCTATGCTCCTTCCTTATGCATTGTAAGAACCTGCACCTACACACAAGGAAACCAGATTTTTCAATAGCAAGTGTATATTGTGAAACATACCAAAGCAATACATGCAATAATAGACTATAAAGTGGAAATATGCAATGCGACCATATAAAAATATTCCAAATGATTCCAAATATTAGAGGTATGTATGAAATATGGTTTTGATATGATATAATTGAAAATAGTAAGGAAATTATAACTAAATTCGTGCCTATTACACGATGTGCCTATTAAGCCTACAAAACCTAAAATGAGTGATTTCTGGTCCTAAACATCTCCAAATAAAACCAAACTTGGATAGCATATATAAAATAATATTTAGAGAGAAACCATATAAAAATATTAGCAAAATTGATCATATATTCATGTGCACCTTCATATGTTCCAAGTAGACTTGCAAAATACTAAAAACACGATATCTCACTCAATATGACTCCAAATTGCATGAAATTTGAGCAGTAGATTCTTGAGCTATCCTGGAATAAGCCTATTTAAAAATAGTATAAAAATCATGCTTCAATAGATGACCATCCCTTTCAGGGATGGTGGTGACTATCATAGAATAAGAATCATCATGGGATGGGAGGACCACCAGTTTTATTGTTTTTATGCCACAAATTCCTCTGTGAATTGGTCAATAACTCTATAAATGTTGTTATTATAAAATTTAGTGATGCAATTCACTCAATTGGTTTATTTTTGTACATAAATTGCACGTCTTGAATCACTTGAGAACCTCCTTCGCTAGGTAGATATTTCGAGGGAAAAGACACAAAAGGTTGAGGGGAAATCTTGGCAGCACTTCGTTGCAATGTCATCAAACTTCTCTCTAGACTTTGAGTGGAAAATAAATCCACTTTATAGCCCAAGGAGCCCTATGGCAAAATGGGCATGCAAGTACATGTAGGGCAAGAGGTGCCACTTGTCCAAAAACTTGGAATGCATTGGAAGTGGAATAGAATATCCCTTTTTGGCCTCCATTCTACAGTATATCATAAGGATTTTGTGCCCTCAAGTATACATGTTTTAATAGGTAGGCTAAATGGCAGTCTTTGGGTACCATTTGGCCTAAATTTGAATTTTTGAGGATCAAAGGCCCTCCTCGTCCCACCCAGGGACGACTTCTTGTGACCATCCCTAGGTGGGACGGTCATGAAATGTGATCGTCCCAGGGTTGGAGGGTCATGCCTATATGGACCAAAACTCCCCAAAAGTGGGGTAGAGCCTTCAAAAAGTGGTTAAGACCACTATGTAAACTCTGAGGGTTGCCCAAGGGGGCCATATGATGTCAAATTAGCCATTGCTTTTGGTTGCCTAATCGGATTAACATGATTTTAGTGTCTACAGATGCCCCTTTTTTAGATGCATTGTGGGCAGAACAATTCTGAGAAAAAATAGATGACTAAAATATTAAATTATTAAGGTTATTCAATAACATAACCAACTTTAGATGCCCCAGTCATGGAAAGAGCATGCGTTCTTGAATTCTTGCTTCTGATGAGCTAAGGAACTTGATTCAAGTACAACCTCTCCGATGAAGGCTTACTTGATCTTGGAAATTCTTTAGTCATGAGGATGATTCTATAATTCCAAGCATTTGTTTAATTGAAATTGTTGCTTGTTTACTGCCCCAAGCAGGGGCATCATTGTCTTTGTCAAATATTCATTGGATGGATGCAATTTGCATGATTGAATATTTGATTGTTCATTTTGATTATGAATTTGTTAAGTATGACTATCCCATCAAGTGATAAGTCGATAAGGGAATGACCAGTGATAAAATTTATGAGTCACTTAACCCATATGAATTGCTTAGGGTTTTCCTTCAGTTTTATCCATTGTGAAATGGAGCATTTTTTAGAGGATTTTGATGATTTTGTTGATATTTCATAGAAGAAATGAATTGAAAACCTCATTCTCGTGGGGTGGTACAGATAAAATAGCCTTATTAGATACTGAAGTAAATAATTTTCCATTCATACATGAGCAATTTAGGTTTCATATTGATCCAGAGTGAATTTTGACCAAATTTGACCTGTTTTTGGTGGGTTTTGGACCCTTTTTAGTGCCTTTTTGAGTTGTTTTGATGTGATTATTTGGTGGTCATACCTGGGTGGGATGGCTGAAAATTTTATGACTATCCGAGGGTGGGACAATCAGCCATATAGCTGAACATTCCACCCAGGGAAGGTCATGCATCTTGGCGTTCTATTTAAGCCAAAAATTGGGAATTTGGGCTCATTTATGCATTCTAACTTGGTAGTGTAAGAGGTGAGGAGGAGGAGAGTGATTATATGCAGTAGAGCACTACCAAAATAATTCCATAGTCATCATGATCTAGCATGCAGACTTGTCCAACAGTGGAGTCGATGCGATACAGGTAAGGATTGACTTTCCTACTACACTTTACTAGTTTTAGAAGTGTAGTTGTGGCTTTTTTTTTTGTAGAGAACACTAAATATTTGGTAATTTAACCTAATTAGTGATGCCCTACAATTTTTTGTGCTTTTATTTGTGTTTTTGTGCAATTATATTGCTTTTTCTATCATTTTTTTACAATTTTTTAACTATTTTTGGTGGTCGGGAGGGTCAATTTTGGCCCAATTTGGGGGTCATTCCTGGATGGGATGGCCAGCCTAGGCTATTTGGGGGTCATCCCTGGGTGGGAAGATCACAAATGTTGGGGCTATCCTTGGGTGGGACGGTCATGAATTGGCCTAAAAAATAGGCCTTTTTAGGTCTTTTTGGATATTTTGAGTAATTTTGAAGCATGTTGGGTGCTTGTTATTAACCTGCTTACCTTTGCTAGGTGGTTAAGATTCGGTATAGAGTTATGAATCTATTTCATACCATGAGATACTTATTGATAGAGTTGTACTAGGAATGGATTAATGTCATTGACCTAAAGCATGTGACACAGTTAGAGCCTATGGTGGGCGACCGTGCTTATTTGACCACTCTTATTGATTTATGGGATTTGTGCACCAACACCTTCCACCTAATGATAGGGGATATGATGGTAATTCTTGAGGATGTCTATCATATTTTGTGCATTCTGATAGAGGGGTGGTTGATCATATCTACTCATCATAATATGAGAGATGCAGTAATGGAGAGGTACTTTGACAGGGACTGCCAGGAGGCAATACATGACTCATTGAGTGGAGGGATATTGGTGGGATTGTGGTATGATATTAATGTATTGACCACTAGTCATGTTATATTGATGACATTTATCTCTAATGTGCTACTACTAGACTCATTAGGAGCAAATTTTCCTTGGAACCTTTTGGAGTTAGTGTATAGATGGTTGATTGGGTAGCACGGGACTGAGCAGGAGTATTTTTATATTATCAGGTCATCCAAAAATTTGGGCTACATAAGGGGTTTCCCAATGAGCCAGTTATATACTGATACCACGGGGATGAGCGAACACTAAGGTGGTTGATTATGGAGGCAGTGGGGGAGGAGGCAGATCTTGTAGTGGATATTCTTGATTTGGATGATGGCTGGGCTACAGAGGAGTATTAATCATGGTGGATGATGCACTAGTGATGGGTAGAGGGGCCACTAGGGGATGATGTAGTTGTGGCAATGGCAATGGAGGAGGGTCATAGGGATGCAACCGATGAGGGTTAGGAAAATGTAGGCAAGTAACATGTGCATCATCGAGTAGTAGATGAGTGGGTAGACCTCCTTGACTTAGGAGTTATAGGGGATGAATTTGGTGAGGATGAATCTAAGGATATAGGAGTGAAGAAATAGTGAGAAGCACAAGGTGGGACATTTACTAAGCTACAATATGAGTTGATCAGGGTTAGGCAAGAGAGAGATCTCTTACAGACATAGGTAGAGGGTGTACATGCTAAGCTTGACAGGCATGCGATAGAGATAGTGGCTTTATGGATATAGGTTATATTAGGGAGACCTAGTTGGAAGGGATCTAGCAATGGGGATATGGCAAAGCTATAGGAGGAGGTGGAATAGCTCTAGGTCTTAGTGGGATTATTCCAGGCTTGATGTTAACAGGAGTGGACCTACACTAAGGATTTGGAGCATGAGATAGTCCATCTTAGGGGGTGCTTACTAGCCCATCCATCTGCTAATGGGTCACACTAGAGTTGGAGGAGTGGTAAAGGGTAGTATTTTTCAAGGATGGAGGCATCTAGCTCTACTCGAAGGTCATAAAGAGTCAGGGTTAGCATATCTGTAAATTCTTGACGGACTCCGACTGAGGGTTGGGGTGAGAGTCATGGTGTCAATCCTGCATGACCACGGCTTTGGATACTCTCATGGTTATTTTTATTTTTGGATTTTTGGAGTGTGAGGTCTGAGGACTTACTTTATTATAGCCTATGGGAAGTTTTAGGATTATGATTTATCTTTCTTCCCCATACATATACAGATATATATGAGTTTTTATGCTTATCATCATGTGTTTCCTTACTGATTTATGAGATGTATGCAATGTGTTTATTTACTTTATAATATTGTGATGGATGCTTATCATGTATGCCTATGTTTTTGTAATATTATTTGATTTTATGATATGTATATGCGTGAATGCATAATGGGATGGATGATTTATTGAACTATATGATGAAAATGTGGATACTAGTTGACATATTATGTTAGCACCATAGACTATATAGAATTTATCAATTCGTTTGTGATTTTGTTATGTGATGGATGTGGAAATGTAAACTTAATGAAATGTGATAGAATAGTATGCATGAAGTGAATGTTATGGAATGTTTATGAGGTTTTCATGGGACTCAAACACTCTAGTTAATTGATAAAAAAATGTATATTAACCATGTATGACTTTTTGACAAGGTATGAATCTACTAGGATGACCAAGATACTCAATATCCCCGTGTGTGCAAGTGAATTCATTTTTATGATAACACATACAGTTACCCCAGTGCCAAACTGGATTTATGCAACCCATCTATACTGAAGATCACCCTATGAGTATCATGATCCTAGGTTTTGTACGAAGTTGGATTAGACCACTAGGTAGTACAGGCTACCAAAAGCTAACTCATTTGCATGCAAACATTGGTCTATACATATGCAATATGCTAATGTGACAAACATATCATCATGCGTAAGGATACCACCATTGCCAGGCAGGCTTAATGCCACCTAACCTGTAATGAGGATCACCTTATGGTTTGTCAAATGTTGAGAATTCTAGGGATTCAAGTTCAATACTCTCTTATTTTATTTTATTTTATTTGAGATACTTTCTCATACTTAGTGATGAAAATCACTGTTTATTTTGTATTTTATTTTATTTGAGAAAGGGATTTGTTTAGTGATGAAAATAACTATTTATTTTGCTTTTGATTGTTGTTTTTTGGGTTTTTCTTATAAATAGTTGTGAAAACCACTGTTTATTTTGGAGAATTGGGTGAGGAGGAGCTTGTACTTTTGTGAGTTCTCAACATTTTTGAACCAATAAAATAGGGGGATGAGCAAGATAAAATTTTCACTTAAGGTAACCTAGACAACGTCATAGGTTTCATCTTTCCATGTGCAAAAATCAGATTTATTAGTGTGAAAATGTGTTGGAATTTTGATTTATACAAGGTACAATCTAAGCAAGACTCTACCTTCTAAAAATTAGGCTATATTTCTATAAAATATGAAAGGAAAACTAGATATGACTGAGTTATCGAAAACCTTAACAACATTATAGAAAAAATGACTAGGTGAAGGGAAACATACACACATATGAATGGTTGGAAATGTAGATGGAGATGATATGTGAAATATGAAATGGTGTGAATGATGACTTTGACAAGATTGATTTTGAATGATGACTAATGTACAGTCTTGGTGCTAGACATGTATGAGAAACTCTAAAATGCAAAGTGCGATGATGAGTATGCTTAATGCAATTGACTGTATAATGTAGCGATATGAAATGCAATGCAATACAATGTTTTTGTATTTTTGGTTTTTTTATGACATTTTTGAGTTTTTGATATATATATGTATATATAGTTTGACCAATGGGCTTAGTAGATGCCATTGGGGATTTTTGGGTGACCAAAGGGCTTATAGATGCCTTTGGGGTATTTTGGGTGACCTAGATGGTCGTAGACCACCTAGGAGCATTTTGGGTTGACCAAGCGGTGTGTAGGCACCCTTGGAGAATTTTGGGTTGACCAAGCGGTGTGTAGGCACCCTTTGAGAGTTTTAGGTTGACCAAGCAATGTGTAATCACCATTGGAGCATTTTGTATTGACCAAGTGGTTTGTAGATACCCTTAGAGTATCCGTATAGGAGAATTTTAGGTTGACCAAGCAGTTTGTAGAATCTCTTGAAGCATTTTAGGGTGACCTAGATGGTTGTAGATCACCTAGGATCATTTTGGGTTGACAAAGTGGCTTTTAGATACTCTTGAAACATTTTAGGGTGACCTAGACGATCGTAGACTACCTAGGAGCATTTTGGGTTGACCAAGTGGTTTGTAGATATCGTTGGAGCATTTTAGGATGACCTATATGGTCATAGATCACCTAGGAGAATTTTGGGTTGACCAAGAAGCTTATAGATACCGTTGGAGCATTTTAGGGTGACCTAGATAGTCGTAGACCACTTAGAAGCATTTTGGGTTGGCCAAGAAGTTTGTAGATACCCTTGGAGCTTTTTAGGGTGACCTAGATGGTCGTAGACCACCTAAGAGCATTTTGGGTTTACCAAGCAATTTGTAGATACCCTTGGAGCATTTTAGGGTGACATAGATGCTCTTAAGCATAAAAAGGCCTTAGATGAAGGATGTTCAAGGGTTGAGGATCCTTGATTCCTTCAAGGGATTCTAGGCGATAAGTTCCAGGTTTGATATGACTAGTGATGACAAAAGGACCTAACTTGTTTACTACAAACTTGTCCCATAGATGGGGCAAAAAATTATAATTTTGTTTGTTCTCTTTCAGAACGAGGTCACCAACATAAAATTCTCTAGGATGGACTTTCATATTATAGGCTCTTAAGTCACCCTTGATAAACATATAGGTGCTCATGAGCATTAACGCATCGTTTATAAAGCAACGTAAGTTGATCTAGGTGAGCCTATAGCACAGTGTCATTGCCGATGAACTCTTGCATGGATATATGCAACAATGGGATTTCGATATCTAGAGGCATGATTGCCTCGATATCATACACTAGTGAAAATAGAGTTACCCCAGTGGGCATTTGAATACTAATGCAGTAGGCCGATAGAGCAAGGGGTAATTGCATGTGCCAATATTTGTGATTCTCTTAAACTATTTTCTTTAGGATGGAAATCACTATTTTGTTGGATGCCTCAACTTGCCCATTTTCTTGTGGATAATAGGGCATCAAAAATCTATGTTGAATATTATACTTTATTGTTAAAGCACACACACCTTTGTTCTTGAAGGGTGTCCCATTATCAGAAATTATCTTGGATGGAATACCAAAATGACAAATGATATTATGCAATATGAACTCTGCAATGTAGGGTTTTGTTGTAGTGGTAAGGAAATTGCTTCCACCCATTTTATGGAATACTCGATGGCCATAATGATAAACGTGTGATGGCCCAAGGATGCGAGTGAGATTTTCCCAATTAAATTAAACCTCCATTGCGAGAACAACCAAACCAATTGAATCGGTTGTAGGGCATGAGAAGGTATGTGTATCAAGTTGGCATGGTGCTGAAACTTTATGCACTTCTTAACGTAAGCACAATAATCATGCTCTAAGGTTGGCCAATAATAGCCCATGCAAAGAATGCGATTTACGATGGCCATGCCACTAAAATGGCCACCACATGTACCATCGTGTACCTGGGTGATTACCCAAACTAACTCTTGATGCTCTAAGCAATGAAGGAGGATACCTTCACAGCTTTGATGATACAAAATGTCTCCCAACAAGACATACTTTACCACTTTTTGTTTAAATATTCGTTTGAAGGTATGCGAAAACATATAAGGGACATTACCAAGATTTAGATAATATTTGATTTGAGTAGACCAGTCTTGATGTGAGGAAGCCTCAATTGCATGAATTGCCTACCACTTTTGAAGTTCATCTCGAGAAAATGCTGATTGGAAAATAACTTGTAATAATAGCATTGTGATGCTATCAAAAGGAGTTTGAGGGAATAAAGTCCCCTAAGTGGCATGATTCAAGAAATTGTGAATTTTTTAGAACCTTTCCTGAGGAGGTTCAATCTGAATCATGTGGAATTTTGGTATGGATTGAGTAATCTCACTCTTAACCGTATATTGTGACAATGTTTTAACTTGAGTGGTTGTCATATCATCAACAGGGTTCTGTGAGATTAAATACCCCAAGGAGACTATTGTATCTGCAAAACGATTAGATGAGTGAGGGAGTTACTCGATGTCATACCATTTAAAATTTGACATAAGTTTATCCACAAAGGCTTTGTAGGCTTGTAGAACTGGAAACTTGCATTGGTAAATCCCTTTGACCTGGTTTAAAATGAGTAAGGAGTCATTGAAAATATTGATCTTGGTTATTTTCATGGGGATAGCAATTTGAATACCTATGAGAAAGGATTCATACTGGGTATTGTTATTGGTGCATGGGAAATCGAGTTTGAAAGATAGAGGTATTGGAGCCCCTTGAGGTGTGAAAACATGATTCCTACACCACCCCCTTGCTCACACTTGGAGCCATCAAATAATAGAGTTATATTGGTTTGTGACTCAGACTCGCTCGAATCAGGTGATTCTAAAATTTGGAAGACTCCATCGTTAGGAAGATCCATGCTAAAAGGCTAATCATCCTGGACAGGAGCCTCTATGAGTTGATAGGCAATGACTTTACCTTTAATAGATTTTTTTTGATGAATTATAGGTCAAACTATATCAACAACATGATCCATTTCATCATGCAACTGTTATGATAAGTACGACTCATTATGTATCGCAATGGATTCTCTTTTGATACAACATACGCGGTATGACTAAGCATGTAATGGTGTAGCTTCTTGGTGGAAAAGACCACCACTAGGTATAACTTTTCAACGTATGTGTACTTGATTTCATAACTGACCAAGGTGCGGCTAAGGTAGTAAGTTACTTGCTCCTTGTGCAATTCATTATTTTGGGCTAACATAATGCCTAATGCAATCTCAGTAACTGAGATGTATAAGTGAAACAACATTTCTGGTTTGGGTGGAGCCAATATTGGTGGCGAAGCCAGATATTGTTTTATTGTGTCAGAGGTAGCTTGACACTCGTCATACCAATGTAATGTGACCCCCTTGTGTAATAGTTTGTTCATGGGTTGACATTTATCAGATAACAACACTATGAAGCGCTTGATAGATGCGACCTTACCCTACCGACTTCGAAGCTACTTGATGGTAGTTTGGGAGGCATCTCAAGGATTACCTTGACTTTGTTAGGGTCCACTTTGATGCCTCTTTTAGATATGATGAATCCCAAGAGTTTTACAGATGTGACACTAAAGATGCACTTCTTGGGGTTTAGTCTCACGTTGTGTTCAATAAGGTAATTGAGAACTTTGCTCAAGACATCGAGATGCTCATGGCGTAATAACAATTTGGCCAATAAGTCATCCATGTAATCTTCCATAATTTTATGTATATAGTCATGGAAGGTGTATGTCATGGTGCGTTGGTAGGTAGCACTAACATTTTTAAGGCCAATAGGTATGACCCTATAGCAAAATGTCCCCCAAGGTGTTGTGAACGTTGTTTTGAGTTGGTCTTCTGGATTGATACGAATTTGGTTGTATCCAAAGAAATCGTCCATGAGGGATAAAATTTACTGGACCATTGTAGCATCTACCAAGCTGCCAATGTTTGGTAATGGGAACTCATCTTGGGATTCACTTTGTTCAAGTCTTGAAAGTCAGTGCAAATGTGAATCCTCCCTTCGAGCTTCTTGACGGGAACCATGTTGGACAACTATAGTGGATAGTCCATTGATATAATGAAATTTGCATCCAACAACTTTTATAGCTCATATTTTACCATTAAGGCTACTATTGAATGCATTTTTCATATATTTTTCTTAACTAGCTTGGCCTTTGGTTCAAGTGTCAGATTATGCGTGACTATATTTGAGTCCAGTCTTGGCATGTCTTTGTAGGACCATGCAAAATCTTCCTTCTTCTTGGTGAGAAGAGCTATGTAATTGGATTTCTCGGTAGGGGATAAGCTTTACCCTAAATTTATACATTGATGATTCTTAGGATTTGAGCTGATATCCTTGTCAATTGTTGGTTCAATTGACATATGCGACCCCTCCTCCAATTGATGGGGAGTAGGGATTAGATGAATGTCATCTACTGGGTTTCTCATCAATTGGAACTTTAGGTTCAACCTCAGCTTGAAAGACATCTTGAGTAGGCCTTGGAGAGAAATGAAATGGCTATAACATCTCATCACAAGACCAGTACTCATAAGGTGATGGGGAGAATCTTCCCAATCAAATTCAATTACCCCCAAGTTGAGGTGTAGTCGCTTTGATGGTTTATTCAGATCTCGTAGGTGCATAGAAATGTCTATGGAAATCATATTGATGGATGGATAATTTTCCCTAGGTGGTTGATGGTGTCTATTGACATCGAGATGTCATAGGACTTATGGAGGTGGTTATGATGGAAGCGAAATGAATGGAGGTGGTCGATGCAGCTACGAGCAAGTTTACGCCTCTAAAGGTAGAATTTGTCACCAGATAGGATGGTGTAATGGAAACACATGTAGATAGAACACGTATTCATAATCCACAAGGACAATCCAACCATATTGTCCATCCAAACTAGAAGAGCCAATAGGCACTACTCCATAATTTGACTCATCATCAGACATCCATTCATATGGAGGCCCTTTATCTTCTTCCTCACTGTTGTGTGGAATGGTATGCAAAATTTCACCCCTTTCGTAGGATTGGGTGACATCGCAAGGTATCTCTTGATCACTCATGTGTGCAGGGAAGTAGTCTCCCAGTGAATAGACTTTATTGGGGTTGATGTACGGATCGCGTGCAAGCTCATCTCTAAATTTTAGGATCATGCGCTCTAAACTATCTATGAGGACATTGAGGGGCACAAGTTTGTTGTTTCCCAAACCAAACTTGTCATAAGGCATTTGATAATATGGCTAGTAAGGAACATGAGTGCCTTTCTCATACAAGCCCAACCCATAACCGTACCAATTGTAGATATGAAGATATTTCATGGTGAAGTCAAGATTGGAAATGTAGTTAATATCCTATGAAAATGACTCTTCATCCTCTTCCTGTTGTTGATAGGGCTATATGCCATAGTCGAGACCCCCATAAATAAAATTTGTTTGATTTGGGGGTAGGTTAAGAGGTACGATAGTGCCTATGGGAATACGAGGTTGATACATATATTGCATCGACTCAATGGCAGGAGTGGTTGTGATGTTCCTAACCAGGTATTATCCTAGACTGATGGTAGCTAGATGCATTGTGACTTATGGTAATGGAGAAAGAGGGGATGGGAGTGAGACCTGGATTGATTCAATGTTTACCTCACAAGGTGGTCCCTCGTCCGTTGGGATAGTAATATCTTCTGTGGATATGGTGGATATGGTTGGAGGGGTCTCATCAATAGGCCTTTTTCCCATATTCCTCAATGGAGGATTCACTAATGATGAAGGCATATCTGGGGGTACCGATGATGAGGATGGTATGACATAAGATGGTGATGGACTGATGAGAGGTGATGGTGAGGGAGTCAGACCTTGGATGGATGTATTTGGTTGGAAATCTAGATGGGTTAAAGACAAGGTCGACTCGAGGATTTGTTGCACCAAGTTGTAGAACTTGAAGGGCTCAAGGTTTGTAGAGACGATATGCACTTGACCTTCATAGGTTTACTTTAGACATTTGTGAGCGATGGAGGGTGCACACTTCATGTTCCTAATTCAAGGCCTACGTAGAAATATATTGTATGCCATATCACTCTCCAAGATGTGACATAGTGTTGGTATGGTCTTTTGTCCTACTTGAATAGGCAAGACTAGCATGCAAACTATTGAGCATATAGCATCATCAAATGCTTGAAGGGTATAGGTAGACGTGACAATATGAGATACCGAGAGCCCAAGATGTTTAAGATTTGTTGTAGTGGTGATGTTGTTGGACGAACAAATATCAATCAAGACTCTCTTGTAGGGTGTTTCATTTACACATGCGATGATGTACAAGAGGGGATCCACCATATCATTTATAACTAGCTTGAGCTCATCCTTCTGAAAGGTGATCACTAGTTCTATACATTACCGAACATACCCCAAAAAATTGTTAAAGGAGTTAGAATCCTAGGGCTGTAGCTCGATCACCTTGAGGATCTCCATTAAAGCTTCTCAATGAGGTGGATATTTTTGAATAAGCTCATACATGGAGAGTTGAATAGATGTTTTTCTCAGGATCTGAGCGAGCTTGCTCTTTATCGTGACCACAAGTCAAGGTGCGAAGCTTGGCACTAGAGGAAGCAAATGCTGTGACATTGAAGGAACATCGCTTAAATCCATAGGTGGTGCAAATGGACTTGGGTACTGCCTATTCCTCATCACAATGTTGATCATGCCCATGAAACCTTGCTTAGGGTATGCCTGATGGACCTCATTCACTTGTGGTACCGAATTTGCTTGTTTCGCATAGGTAGGAAATGGATCTTTAAAAACACCCATATATTGATTTTTTAGCATGATAGGGTTATTGACCTGAAGGTCATTCAATCATATATTGTACCAGATGTTTGAACTTATAGCACATCTGCACGTCATACCCATTTTGCCTATGAAACTTACAGTATAGGTCTTCTTGGTATCCCTTGGGATTTGGTGTGTTTGGATCGATAGGTTAACTCTCAAGAGGATTAATTGCCTTAGCTGCACAAAGGCACTCAAAAAAGAGTCCATGGACTCAACAATGGTCATAAACTATCGCTTAGGGTGATGTTGTTGATTTTACCCTTGGTTATTCTGATTATTTGTGTTGTAATTTCCAGGTGTGGCCCGATAATTGGGATTTTGAGGTGTTGCTGGTTGCGCATGCCCTAGAATGCTAATGGTAATATGATTGAATGATGTTGGTTTAGATTGCGTTGGGTTGTTTTTGGCATTCTTATTCCACTTCTTGCGAGGCTTCGTAATTTCTCCCTATTGAATCTTGATGTCTTCAATTGTTCTAGCTTGCGCTAGAGCATATTCAAGAGTGGTATATTGTTGGAGTTGCAGTAGCAAGAAGATTAAATTTAAGAAACTCTTAGAAAAAATTTGAGTCAACTCCATCATGGGGAGTAAGTATGGCACCTTAAAGCTTTTAAAAATTCTCTAAATTTTTCCAAAAAAACCATTGATATGGCTATTTTTGTTTGTGGAATCCTTTAAACTATTTATGGAACATATTGTACATGTCATTTTTTTTTTAAAGAAAGGGGTAAAAATTTATTGATAAAAATTCTGGATTATAGAGTACAACTGAGCTTCCAACCAGGACTCAAATAAACAGCCAAACAGGTTAAAACCTGACACCCAAAAAAAACAAGAACAAACCACATTAAGTCTGTACATCCTTGTGGATCAACTACCATGGGTGTTCAGAGTCCCCAGACGAGAGACTCTCCCAATTTTTGATACTCCAAGGATCCAGCAGCTCAGAAGCCCTTCTGGCCAGGTAATCAACAACCACATTCCATTCCCTTGGAATGTGCACAAAGGATATAAATTCCAACTCTTCACTCATTCTAAGAATCTGAACGACTATAGAGGCCAACTGCTAATTAACTTCCTCCACCCTTTTCATCGTTTAAAATATTAACCACAATTTGAGAGTCTGACTCACAAATAATCCTATGCCAGGCAAGATAAAACCACCTCTGCAAGGCCTCAAATATTGCAAGAGTTTCCATAAAATTGTTGGAGTGAACACCTATATAAATGGAAAAGAAAAAACTGACACCACCAGTAGAATCTCTCCCAACACCACCAATTCCAGCATGTCCAGGATTACCCCTAGATGATCCATCAGTATTAATTTTTAAAACTCCTCTAGGGGGTGGCCTCTACCTACCATCTCTCCTAACCTTCTTGTTGAGCTGAGGAACCCTACTAGGGCTAGAAGAGTTGACACCATCTCCAAAGAGACCAAGGGCTTGTTGTACCTTCTTCTCCCTAGAATCCAAAAGAGGGTCCACATCACATTTGCTATGGATGGTTTCCTGAACCATATACAGGATCTTTTGCTATATCTATTGAACAACCAAATAACTACCCTAAAATATGCACCAGTTTCATTCGAGCCAAATTTTCTAGATGATGCAAGAAGGGCCCAAATTCCAAGCCACCCGAAGGAAGGGGGCCTTGGTCGAAGGTCTGTCCAGACTACTACAAAACTCCACCAAGGATAAAACATGAAAACATGGATGATTCCAGGTGCTCCACCAATGGTGCAAAATATCTCTGGCAAAGGAGCATTGGAAAAATAAATGAGAAGAGTCATCCTCATTCTTACCGCAAAGGACACAAAAAGAGGGATCCTGAAATCCCCTCTTCCTCACATTATCCCAAGTGAGGAATTTATTACAAGCTACCAACCAGAGAAAGAAGTTACATTTTGGCTAGGCAAATTTGTTCCACACATTTTTCTAGCAAGTGACAAGAAGACTCTCATACTTTTGCTTATCAAGAACCTGATAACCATAGGTTACCGAGTAGGTTCCCTTAGGATCAGGGTTCCAATCTAGAATATCTTTATCCCTCAATGAATAACAAGGCCTCCCCATAATAGTAAGAGCAAGCACATCTCTGTCCTTGGCCCGTCCCCCCTAGGGCCATTCTTGCGGATCTTTCCACCTGTACATCTCCATATTTCCAAAAGACTTGATTTTTTTAAAGTCCTCCACACGAGACCAGCCTGCTTAGAAAAAAATGCTTAGGGAACGTAACCTAGGATATTGATTCAAGATAGGAGGGTGGCCATCCTAAGAATCCTCCCAAAAAAAAGCATTTGATCCTTGATTGCAAATCCAGAAAAAACCCTACTTGATTAAATTAGCTCCTCTTTTTAGAGTGTCCCAGATAACAAAACCTTTCCCAACCAAGCTAACTCTAGGGATCTCAGCCTCAGAAATACCTCTCAAGTATTTACGAGATAATATTTTAGCCCAAATTTGATCTTGAGAGGTACATCATCTCCAATAAAGTTTTTCAGCCAAATCCTGACCAAAAAGAGTTGTCTGTTGCAACCCAAGGCCTCCCTCTTACACTGACCTACATATAGAATCCCACCTAACCAAACTCCATTTATATTGATCAAGTTTTCCAGACCATAAAAACTGTCTTGACAAAGCATCCATGTCCTTGATGAAGTGAGAGGGAGCTATTTGTACAAAAAATCTATAAATGGGTAAAGCTTGAACAACATATTTTAAAAGCAACACTCTACCTGTAGTGGATAGACATCTGAAAGTCCAATGATTCACCTTCCTTCTAAACTTATCAAGCATAGACTACCAAGAAGATCTAGGTAGAGGATGAGATGAAATTGGAATACCAAGATAAATGAAGGGGGAGTCCCAACCTAGAATATTAGAATGCGAGCAATCCTGGCTTGAATAAGAGGAGGGGTATTGAAGAAGAAAATAGAAGACTTGTCTTCATTAATCAACTATCCAGAAGCACCAAGATATATGTCAAGAGATTGTCTAATATTGCTATCTTCCCTGATAGTGGTAACTCCCAACAAAGCAGTATCATCAACAAATTGAAGGTGGGAAATACGTGGCAAACTACTATCCCACTTCCACCCCTGAATGAGACCCTGCATGACTTGAGACTTGAGAAATATTCCCAACCCTTCCGCCATAATGATAAAAAAATAAGGAGATAAAGGATATCCTTACCTCAATCCCCTTGAGGCCTCAAATAACTCTGATGGCTCATTATTAACAAGAATAGAGAATGAGGAAGAAGAAAAATAGCTCATCACCCATCTAATCCATTCCTCCTCAAATCCAAAAGTAGCAAGAACTTTCTGAAGAAAGGACCATCTAACCCGATCATAGGCTTTGACCATGTCCAACTTAATGAACATAATTTTTTCCTTAGAAGTTTCCATCGAGTGAATAACTTCTGTAGCAATAAAAAATCCATCCAAGATTTATCGGCCAACAAAAAACCCACCTTGCTCCTCAGAGATGATTTTTCTCAACCATATCTTCAGCCTCTTAGCAATAATTTTTGTGATGATCTTATACACAACATTGTAGAGAGCAATATGCCTAAACATATCCAAGGAATTTGCTCCCTCTTTTTTGGGTATAAGCACCACAAAGGTAGCATTTAGGGCCCTTAGCATCTGTTTGTTTTTTTGGGACTCATGGACCACCTCCAAAAGATCAAATTTTATTAAATCCCAAAACTCCTGATAAAACTCAATTGGGAATCCATCTGCGCCTAGGGCTTTTCCTTTTTTCATCTTGAATACAAAATTTTCCAAATCCTCAAGGGAAATTGGACCCATCAAGTGCTCATTCATCTCTCTAGAAACAATCACTGGAATACAGTTTAGAATAAGATTTTAATTCTCATCATATGATAGGGAGTCCTCTTTGAAGAGAGGAAAAATACCTCTTAGTCTCTTCTGAAATATCTCTGAAAGAAGAGAGCAGGGCACCCTGATAATTCACAAGAGAGGTAATCAAGTTACCATTACGACGAGCCTTAACTGAGTTATAAAAGAAGGTTGTGTTCCTATCCCCTTCCCAAAGCCAATCTACTCGAGCTTTTTGTTTCCAAAAAATTTCTTCCCTCAGTTCCCATTCAGCAAGGTCTTTCATAGCCTTAGATTCCTCAACAAGAAGATCCTTCATGAATCCCTGATCTCTAATCTTCCTTGAATCTTCTTCCATCCTCCTAAGAGCTGCCAGCTTAGCCAAGGAAAGGTTCCCAAAATTCAGTCTATTCCATCTCTTCAATTTATGTTTTACAAATTGTAGTCACTTCGTAAAGGAATACATAGAGGTGCCATGAGGAGGTTTGTCAATGGTAAATCAACCTCACATGAAATCATGAAGCCACATAAGTTGAAACTTAAAGGAGGAATTATTTTTTTAGCGCTAACTCCAAAGTAGAGAGTTTTATAGGCCAATGATCAAATTCCCTACCCTCCAGAATCACAGAACTAGCACTTCTGGTATTACCCATCCAATAACTGGATATCAAAAACCTATCCAATCTCTTTGAGATGGAAGCTTCCCCACACCTTTTATTGTGCCAAGTAAATATCCCATTATATGGCTTGATGTCAACCAAGTTTAGGGCCTAGATATGAGCATTGAAGACAAAAGAAAAAGGCTCAAGACAGTCTATCCCACCATATTTCTCCTCCATATAAGTGATAGAGTTGAAGTCTCTAGCCAAAATACATGGGTACAGGGGAACCAAACTTCTCACAAAGCAAATGTGTTTCCATAAATTCACTTTACCATTGTAATCAAAAGGATCATACACATTTGTAAGTAGGATGGTTTCACCAGATTCATTATCATGCTCGACCATCGAAATAGACCATCTATTGGAAATCCAAGTAAGAGGGGATATCTTAACCGGATCCACTAAACAAGCGATGCTACCAGCATATCCACATGCACCAATACATTGGCATTGCCCCCTTCTCCACAGCTTGGTATAAATATTGAACCTACTATCAATAGCCAATTTAGTCTCCTTAATAAACACCACATCTGGAGAATGCACCCAAACCAAATCACAAACAAATTTTTATCTGGGGATGCTGTTCAACCCCCTTACATTCCATGAGAGGATAATAATTTTTGGGGGTTATAAAAATGGGAGTCCAATGTTCTCACCAAGCCTGACTCCACCAAAGTCTCCTCCATTAAATAAATTTTATCCTGGTCCTTCTTTCGACCCACCTTCATATTCTTATCCGAAAAATGTTTTTTAATTATTTTCTGCTGCAATCCCAACACTGTAGGAGTTTTGTAGTCCAAATATGACTGCATCAGTTCCTAACTAAGAGAGGGCATAACTAAATCTGTACCACTTTCCAAAATAGTTTCCATTATAGGGCTAGACCCATCCATGTCCCCTATACTCAGATCCAAAGCCCTTTGTTCTTCATTTAAACCCCCTAGATTTGATTCCTTAAGTTCCCCCTCAAGAAGAGACATCTGATTTGGCCTTGTTATATTTGCATCGGGTAGCGACATTTCGGGTATCTCCATGCACTGATCAAGATCATCTAATATTTCAAAATGGTTGAGTAGAGCATCTGGCTAGCTATCCTTAAGGTCTTTCTTTGCCCTTCGTCCTCTGTTTCAGGATTTTACCGAAACAAAACCTTCCTTATCCCGTTCCCCTTCCTTTATTGGGGCTTTTCCTTTATCCAAAATTTATCCAGATCGAGAGGTCCGAGGATTTGAAGCCACAGGTGGGAAAAACTTAGGGTATTTTCTTTGTAGGTGGCCATATTCACGAAAAATCATGCAACGAAATGGAAGAGCTTCATAGTCAAGTTTTTGAACCCATGTAGTTGATCCAAATTGTATTTCAATAAAATCTGAAATAGGATTATTTATGTCAATTTCAACACAAATACAAGCAACAGAGATTACTTTTTTATCCATTGTCTATTGTGACAAGTCCAACCGGATTCCCAAGTAGAAGGGCAATCTTATGCAAGATATCGAGTTCTCCAAAATTCTAACAGGAGCCATGGAAGCCGCACCCATACTGGAACCCACGACGGCCGCTCCTCTGATGGGTTGAAACCCACATGCCAGGGTTTAAGAAAGAGCCCCACTTGGTTATATAAATAAGGACACCCTTCAAATGCTTTGTTACAATCTGCAATACAAGAGAAAACCACCATAAAATAGTTGTTCGCACTCAGCATCACCTCCACATCGCCTTTAATATTCCAAGTTTTCCTGATCCAAGCCTCCATAAAGGGGAGAGAAATTTGGATACCCAAAAATTTTCCAATAATGGCATGTTTGGTTAGATACTCCACATCTTCCACCACCGAGTCTGGTTGAACCACTAGAACTGTCCTAGCTTCACATCGTTCCAAACATCCATTGTTCTTTAACAAGTGGTTCCCGACATGCACTGGAAAATCCTGTTCCTTCCAATAATTTTTAGATGAAAAAACATCACGAGCATGCACTCTCTCGTGTTGGACCTGATGCCATCATGAAATTCCTCCAATTTTTTAGACCTCCTCCGAAGCCGCTACCATCCCCCGCAGAGTAGTTTTTCTTCATCAAACCCTAGCAAAGTAGTTTTTCCTCATCAAACCCTAGTACAGCTCCAAAGTTCGAGCTTATTCTTAAACTGATATTCTGAACCACTTTCATTTTTATTGTACATGTCCTTTTTTAAACTCTTTCAGAAACTCGATAAATCAAGAGGAACCATATTTCTAATCAATTATGGATGTATATGTATTGCAATCTAAGGTATAGACTATGCTTTGAACTCGACCAAGAGGGATCCAAAAATAATAGCAGGGTCCATGACTATTAAGAGAGGTTGATATCTATCTATACGGAACAATATACCTATCTTAATGTTGATTTTAGTTCGTCTCTATCCATGAGATGTGTCTCGGTATATTGTTAAGCACTTAAAATTTTTATTCTGGTATTGTAAGTATTTTGTTTTTTAACACAAAGACATAGATACATACGTGTATCGAATTCAAAATCTTAACAAAGCCACCTAATTTTCATGTTTGATAAAAATTTTGCGTAACTTTTGATTTTTTAAAATTGTTCTCTTTTGACGGATGTTCATTTTCCCTTCGTCTCTTTTTTCCAATTATTTATTCCATTTCAATTATTTGTTGGAAGACAACTCTTTATTTAGTAAAAAATTCAGTAGTAATCCGTTCAACTCTCTTGATTTCTCCAAATAAGGAACCTTTTTGCACTCCTCTATCACTGTCATAGTAGCTTTCTTTCCAAGATGGTTGTATCACAAATACACGCACAAGAAAATATGGGCTTCAAGTCATAGACTCGAGTGCAAATATCAAATATTGATTGATCTAAAAAATTTGTATTCAGATTTTCTAAACTACTGAATTTTGCTACCTTTGGAGAGCATAGGCTTCTTCCAACTTGAAAATAATGTCATTTTTTCCCTAGACAATCAAAACCTTCTACCAAATTAGAATAGTTAGTACATAAAAAAATGATTTAACAAATATTATAGAGGACTGAAGTGTCGCTCATGCTTTGGTATTTCATCTAAGAAAGCGTGCATAGACATTTGTGTACATAATTTTTTTGGTCTGTATTTAAAACTTGGAAAACATAGGTGAGACAAGATTCTAGCTGTAGGCTAAAAGGTATATTCCTGTGAAGGTTCATACTCCCTGTCTTCGTCCATGCTTCTGCCATATGATGGCAATTATAATAAAATAACTCCTGATTAAGGAATAGTATAGTACATTTGATAAAAGCAAAATTCAAAATTGAAATCCACGTTGTAATGGTTTATATATGTATTTTTAAATCACCCTAAGACGACGGTTTTAAACTGCCCTCTTAGGGATTTTTAAAATAAATAATAAGACGACGGTTTTAAACCGTCGTCTTTAATAATAAGACAATGGTTTTAAACCACCGTCTTAAGTTTTTATTATTATTTTTAAATAAATAATAAAACGATGATTTTAAACCATTGTTTTAGTACCTAAGATGATGGTTAATATGATGTTAAAATGTCATATAAGGACCTAATATGGTGGTCCTCTAAGGCGTTTTTTAGCCACCATTGTATGGGCATGGACTTTTTACGAAACCCTCATAGATGATGATTGAATAACTTCCCTTAAAGGTCTTTAAGGGTGGTTAAAAACCACCGTTAAAGCCCATTTTTGGTGTAGTGGATGGTCATTCAGGTTGGAAATTCTCAATCATAAAAAATTAGACTAATTTCCATTCTCTTAAAATAGTATATGGGCCATAAATATTTCTCTAGACCATTTTGATTTAAAAATTGTTGGCTAGAAAAGGAGGAGATTAGGAATAAAATCCTAGTTTGGTGGGAGGAATGGTAGCTTTCCCATGAGACAACATTACTTGGAGTCTTTAAACAAATCTAGCATGTTAAAGCTCAACTCAAAATTTAGAAAAGAAAAAATAAATCAGATTTTTAGCTTTAGAGAGTTCCATTGGTTGGAAGGATGGAGGAGCTACCCCTACTCTTCTGGATTGAAACAAACATAGAAGAATTGAAATAAGAAGATGAACTGTAAAAAAAGAGAGAGAATAGAAAAATAGGAGATCTATTGGAAACAAAGAGCCAAAACTTCTTAGATATTGGAGGGGGATAAAAATACTAAATTCTTCCATTGCTTAGCCTAAAAAAGAAGACACTCCAACACACTACCCAACCTAAAAGACCTTCATGGTAATGTGATGGACAATATCCCAACTATGAAACAAGCTACAAATTTCTACTTAAAAAAAATTCTTTGCTTTTACCAATCCTAATCTACAGCGCAACAAGAGATAAATGTATCCCATAGATTATAATAGCTAAATAAAACTAGGCCCTCTTCAAAACTATTGATCTAGAGGGGGTGAGACACATAGTTTTCAACATGAGAATTGGAAAGTCCCTAGGCCTTGATGGATTCCCAATTGAATTTTTCTAAGTATTTATGGGATGATATAGGGGTGGATGTAACGAGGGCAATGAAAGAATCTCATGCAAATAAAATCATGTTACAAGCTATGAACCACACTTTCCTTACTTTGACTTCTAAAGTGGGAGAGGATTCCAAGATTGGATACTTTTATCCAATTGCACTTTAAAATGTAGTCTACAAGATCATTATCAAACTAATGGCTAAAAGGCTCAAGAATGTACTAGATAGTATTATCTCTTTGGAGCAAGGAGGATTTGTGGAGGGTGACAAAATTTGGATGGAGCAATCATGGCATAAGAAGTAGTTCACACATTGAATCAAAGATGTCAAAGAGGTAAGTTTATCAAATTAGACATGTCTAAGGCCTATGAACCACACTTTCCTTACTTTGAATTCTAAAGTGGGAGAGGATTCCAAGCTTGGAGACTTTTATCCAATTGCACTTTAAAATGTAGTCTACAAGATCATTATCAAACTAATGGCTAAAAGGCTTAAGAAGGTACTAGATAGTATTATCTCTTTGGAGCAAGGAGGATTTGTGGAGGGTGACAAAATTTGGATGGAGTAATCATGGCATAAGAAGCAGTTCAGACATTGAATCAAAGATGTCAAGGAGGTATGTTTATCAAATTAGACATGTCTAAGGCCTATGATAGAGTCCCTTGGCAATTTTTGGATTGAATGCTAGAGAACTTTGGTTTCTCTCAAGCTTGGATAGAGTGGATCATGAGTTGTATCTCTTTGACCTCATTCTCAGTATTCATCAATGGTATTCTCTTAGTTTCTTTTCAAGCCTCTAGGGGAATTTGGCAAGGAAATCCTATATCCTCATACCTATTTATTATTCTTTTTGAAGTTTTGGGCATATGTTTTCAAAGAAACAAACAACGAGTAGTTAACTCAAGAGTGCAAGTGGAAGTGGTGAATCTAACCCATTTACAATTTATCAATTACATAAGGTTTCTTGGCAAAGCCAATGTCAGAGAGGCAATGGCACTCAAAGCTTTCTTAAATATCTATCTAGAATCCATAGGCCAAGAAGTGAATGCAATTAAGTCCAAGGTAGTGTTCTTTAATACCAAAAGAGGGATCCTAGATTAGATTTTAAACATATTAGATTTTTCGTAGGGCTTCCTCCCACTAGACTACCTAGGGATTCCACTCCATTGTAAGAATTTGAAGGTGGTATAATGGAAAATACTTGTGGATAAAATTTATGGAAGGTAAATTATTGGATACATCATTGACTTTATTTTGGAGGAAGAGTGAATCTTATAAAATTAGTGAGTCAAGCAATGCTATTTTACAAGTTCTCTATCCTTGTATCTTTGATTTGAATCTTGAGAAAGCTAGAATCACTCATGGAAAATTTTCTATGGGAGGGTCCAAATATGGGTACGTGATGGGATCTAGTAAGTTGGGATAAAATCTACTAGCCTAAAGCAAGTGAAGGATTAAGAATTCTAAAAGCAACACTAAATAACCAAGCTTTAGAAGGTAAGCATTATTGGAGATGGATATCTAATCAGGAAGTATTTTTTAGCAAAGTTATTACTAGTAAGTATTTGGGTAACATTCCAAATGAGGAAGCAGGTTGTATCCCTATGAGTGGCCAAGGTTTTGTTGTTTGGAAAATGTTGAAATTAGGAGAGAAAATGGTAAAACTAAGAATATTTTGGAAAGTAGGTAGAGGGGATAAAGTGAAATTTTGGACTAATTCTTGGGACCAATATCCCCCCTTCATTTCAAAATTTCTAAAGTTGTAGCCCCTTCACCAAATCCTAGAGGCTAGAGGTTAGATAAAGATAATATGCTATATAAATACACGGTATATTTGGACCTTTTCTCTTATATAACTAAAACAATGGGAAGAGTGGCTAGTATTGATCTCTTAGAATGTATTTTCAGTTTTAGAGAGGATGCTAAAGCAATGCCAACTTACCAAAAAGGAGGAAGAGGATAAGATATCTTGGTATCATGGGAATGTAAGTATCTATACAATCTAGTATGGTTATAATGAATTGCTTCCCCCCCTCTAGCCTAGATGGATGTTCCATGGGATATAGTATGGTTGGAAAAGGGCTAGCCAAATATAAACTTCTTGGTCTGGCAGGTTATGGATCAAAGCTTCCTCACGTATGATAACTTACAAAAGAGGGATTTTCATGGACCCTCTAAATATATCATGTTTAATACCCAAGAGGAGATAATAGATCATTTGCTCTTCTAGTGTGACTTTGCACTAAATTTGTGGAGTCGATGGGTTTATCTCTTCAAGGAATATTTCTACTAGCAGTTAACACATACTAATATATGAGAGGTCTAGAAATGAAGAAGGTTAAAAAATAAATCAGTTCAGTTGGGTTGGTCTTTGGGTTCGAGCTTTATTTGGTGGCACATATGGCTAGAAATAAATACCAAATATTTTAGAGGAATACACTTTGATAGATCTAGTTTGGAAAAAAATATTAAATAAGGTTACAAAAAATAATAAAAGCTCATGTGGGAGAGCAAAAAAATCAACAAGGAGAGAATGTTACCATGAGGCAAACTCATGGGGCTTAGCAACCCCCATCCCTAGGCTAGGAAAAAATCAATGTGGAAGGAGTTACCGAGAATAAGCCAAGGGCAACATGCATTGGTTTCCTTAAAAGAGACTACAAGGGGAAGGTTCTTCATTGCAAATTAGAAGGCCTAAGAGTAGCAACAAATAATGAAATAGAGGCTTTGATAATCAGATAAGGCTCTTTCAGTGCTTCGGAAAATGGAGTTTGAAATATTATAGTGGAGTCCAACTCTCAAATTTTGGTGGGGTTGCTAAATGAGATTAAGAATTTCAGACCAAGTACATGGTGGATCAAGAACATAGTAAGTCAGATTAAAGCCATTTGGCAACAGTTTGAGGATGTCATTTTGGTTTAGTTAGGCAAAGAGAAGAATGAAATGATTGAATTTTTGGCTAAAAAGGGAAGTGAGCATCTTACTAGATACCGATTGAAATCTAATCAGAATAAGGATATTATAGATTGGATGGAGGTGAACAAACAAGTTTTATAACTGGCCAATAGTGATTTAGGCAATAAAGTGTGTAGGACTAGGATAGATGTTCATGATTAGCCTTTGGTATGGCATCATGTTGTTGCTTGTAGTATTTTTTATCCCAATTTGGGATAGCCCTTGAATTTATGGCAAGAGAGTGAAGCAAATTTGGGTTCTTTGGAATAGTATCAATGAAAACTGTAATCAAAATTGTAATCAGGATAAGAGTTTATGCTCTTTAGATCATACTAAAAAATTTATGGTCTAAAGAAATATTAAAGTTAATTTTATTAAGATCTTGGAACTAACTAGAAATGATAAACCACTTATTGTAACTTTAAATCTGTTTTCTTAATACAATTTTTATTTTGTGAAAAAAACTTTGGATGAAATTTGAACTTACTGGTTTAAAATATTTATATTTTCATCTAATAGTCAACTCTCCTATGTACTTGCATATGCATCCAAAAGGAGATCAAATGTTTTACACCTTTTAAAATGAATTTGAGCCCTCCACTTCAACATTCTTTGCATCGATGTGACATTTTGTCATTAAGCGAAACATTAGGGGAAAATCCTAAGACCATCTAGTGTGCTATCATGGTAGTCGTGATGTGGCCTAAGCTCTACATGGCAGTGTCTATGCTGCCAATGAGGATGTATCGGATCCAGTTCCAATCTAGCCTATTTTGGATCATGGCTTCACCCGAGTAACAATACTTATCGGAGCTCACCCTTCGAAACCCAATATCAATGGTGCTAGACCCTTCGAAACCCAATATCACCATTGTCATCACCCAACAACAATAATTGTGATAGCTACGCATGGCTATAGGAGCTTATTGCCTTAACCGAGCTCATTACTTGTCTACCTCATAAGGATGCAAATGCAGCATCATCTTATCAACCAAAAATGGACAAAATAACTACTTAGGAGTGCCAATAGAACTGAAATCTCTATCTAGAGCTAGATTTGGACGTTCATTTCATCGTGGCCTCCGTCCTTGTAGTGGTCTATGTCGAGGTTCCAAGTGTTCAACGTAGACATGGTGATCTACTTTCTATAGAACCGCCATGGCCCAAATGAAGCCCTCGTGATTGTGTGGACTTTCTTTGATTTTTGTCCCATAGAAATAATGGTGGATGACAAGTCTTTAAGAGTTAGTGGATTGGTAGTGTTTGACTTATTATACATTTATTAAGAAGAGATTTAGGTTAAAACCTTGGGGAATGCTTTTCAGCTTGTAATCTATTCTGAATAAGAGATTTAGGTTCAAACCTTGGGGTATGCTTTTCAGATTGTAATCTATTCTGAATCCTCTAAGTGCGCGTTAGAGTGTTGACATAAGGGTTATAGGGACCAACGATATTTATCTCTTTTATCTCTTCTAGGGTAATGAGAGTGCCTGGCAACAACAGATCGCTCAGGGTTTGTACAATCGGCATCGTTCTTCCTTTACTAACTGGCATCATCAAGAACCTAGGTCTCTTCTTCTTGGTAAGTGCCCAACCAAACTAGCACTTACCAATATTTATCATGGCGAGCTCCACAAGGTCCTTGGGCGAGAGTGGACAGTAACCTGATCACGTCCTCCGATTTTTTCCCAAGAACATTTTCAAGCATTAAGCATTTAACACCTCCTCTCCAAAGAAGGCACCATCGGTATTAAAATAGCAAACGCCTCCACCGACAACTGAATTTGACGGTGATGAAGCGTCTATGCAAGTTATAAACGATGCAATTGTTTACATTCTCAGACTACAAATCTCATGGACATTCTAGATTTGATGTAGGCATGATCGGGAGCTCTCACGTGGGTTTCAACCAAAAAAAAGAATCACTAGCAAGATCGGGCATCGAGAACACCCCCTCCCCCCTACGCGTTGTTCTGGTACAAACTCCTCTTTCGTTGGAGACATCCTTCGAGACCGAGTTAACCATAGATGAGATGAAGGTTGAGCTGAAGCGTTAACCTAGTGCTACCTTCTGAAATTCCATGCCTACAAATTTTTCTCTAAACTCATATACCACTGCAGGAAATTAGTCATGTCTATTGATTCACCATGATATTAAATACATGCAATGGTATTACAATAAACGATAGTTAGGATCAAAGATATTTGACGTTACAAATGATGAATCATCGTACAACTCAGCCAAACTAATGTAATAGTCGTGCCTAACAGTTTTATCTCTGAAAAAAAAATTAATTAATTTTTTTTTTTTTTAAATCATGTATTGAAAGCCAATTACATGGGCATTTTAATATAATGCTAGTCAACTCTTTTTATTTTTGTGGGTGTGTGTTAAGAGATTTGTCTTTTTTTCTCTTGCATTTTAATTTCTTTTTCCATGCTTTTTATATCAATCTTGAGTTTTTTTTTTACGATACTTCACTACAATTTTTATGACTATCTTTAAATCTTTCCTTCTTTCATATTTATTAAATATTAATCTAATTTAGTTTAACATTGGTTTTTTGGCTCGAATTTTATAAGCTAAGAATCATCTCTCCTAGATTTGGCACGTGAAAAGGTACTCATGCATCAAGAGGTCAGATGTTTGCTCACTTTTGTAGCATTACACAAACCAAAATGGGTAAAGGATTCTTCTATGCCTAATATTATCAAAGGTAAGAATTCTATTATGCATTAAGATTATCAAAGATAAGAATTCTATTGTGCATAGATTGTGAGCAAAGATATTTACTTTCGACCAATGCTTGGACTACCAAATCTTTCTCCAATCCTCAACCTAATAAGCATAAGGAGGTTATGGAAGGATCTTTACATAGTTATCCTTCACCTTGTAGACTTCAAGGCTTCCATAGCTCCAAGTTAATTCATCATCCTCATTTCTACTTGTGAAAAATCTTTTTATCAAGATTTTAATTATAACAAGTATTAATTTTGAAAGGATTGAAATTGACCAAATATCCAACTTCTTAAATTACTTATACAAATAATCTCAACTAATTAATAGCTAAATAATTTTTAATCTTAATTTTAATCTTTGCTTATTACATCATAATAAAAAATAATAATATTTTTAAAAATGACATATACCAATAATACTATGTAATAGCATTATTAGAGCCTTTTTTCAAGGCAACTCTAATGATTTCAAGTGGACTTATAAAAGAAAAAAAATTCCATCATTTATCAATTCATTATAAAATTGTTTCCATACACTCTTATCATGTAGCATGATGCTCTTGACATGACAAGCGAAAGTTAGGTTAATTATTAAAAAAAAAAAAAACATACGGGCTTAAAGTTGTTCATCTTTGATAAGATGAATCGGTACAATTCAAACGGTAACCCAAATTAACGAAGGGCGTGGTCAATAAGAATTCAACGAGAGGATGAGTATGAACTTTAAAAAAAAAATTATTGGTTAGTGGATTGGTAAATTCTCGTTTTAATAATTAAAAAATTTAAATTCAAATTTTGGGTTATGTTTGTTTGTAGGCAGTAGTCTGACCTGAATCCTTTGAGTGGATGTCAATGTGAGGGCCACAGTATTGCGTGACAGGTGGTTCATTTCACAACAATCCAACAACTACAGTACTAATCCTCAACGATAGGTGGTCGGTCCATTTTAGGCTGAATTAAACAACAACGAGGTGGAATATAGATTATAGAGGGCAGACTGAAGATTTGAACCCTCCTTGATAGTAAAAAAGGCCTTTGAATGTAACTAATATCTCTATTGAGTGAAGGCAGACTCAAGATTTGAACCCTCAAGTATTGAGTGACAGGTGGTTCATTTCACATCAGTCCAACAACTACAGTACTAATCAGTCCATTTCAGCTGGGTTAAACAACAACGAGGTGGAATATAGATTATAGAAGGCAGACTCAATATTTGAACCCTCCTTGATAGTAAAAAAGGCCTGTGAATGTAACCAATATCTCTATGTATATAAAAATATATATCTTTTTAAGAGATAAAAATGTGTTAATGGTATGTTTTTACCTTTTTATTTAGGAGATTCATGTTTAAACGTCTTTACAAAGAGAATGAACCCCTTTCTAAAACTAATGCTTTATTCTGAAAAATTTAATCTGAAAGAGAGGGGTTGGTTGATAGTGGCTTTACTCTTAAAAAATTATAATCCTATAAGGATTGACCAGTTAATAACTATTGAGTGTTTACTTTTATTTTCTAAACATTAAGAGTCCTATAACTTCATTTTTACCTACCAAAATTAAAAATAAAAAATAAAAAAATTCTTCGAGGCAAAGAACAAAGTGGATAGCCGGCGATTGTTCGCCGAATAGCACAGTCAAATAAATCATTTATTTTCGAAAGATAAGACTGGAGATTCCTTCCAATGGAAAAGACTGCAATTTCCCTGCAATTTCCAGCGAAGAAAGTTGTGTAGAGCCCACTCTACATTCGTTCTTCCTTTAAATGATACGAAAACTGTCGAAATCGTGAACGGGATTGGGGGGTCTTCTTAGTTTCCTAGAAGACCGTTTCGCCAGTCTGAGTATGCAGCCGCCGCCCTTTCTGGTCTTCTTAGTGAGTTCTGAACCCCTTTATACGTGCTCATTACTATTATTTTATTATCCCACCATCGAGAAAAATAATAAACGAGAAGCTTCAATTCAAACTCTTAAAGTCTATATTAAGCGCCCTAATCTTCACATTTTCCATGCACGTCCAAGTCTGTACGAGCTCGAGCTCTCGACTGTGGATCTCGGTTTACGAAGTATAGTATCTCTGTTTCTATGGCTTCTCTGAGCTTCAAGGTTACCAGACAGCCAGCGGTCCTCGTGGCCCCGGCAGTGCCCACTCCCAAGGAGATTTTGTATCTTTCCAACATCGACGATCAGGCGGGGCTGAGATTTCACATACCCGTCGTCCAATTCTATCGAAGTAACTCACTGAAAAGGGACGAAGATCCCGCCAAAGTGATCAAGGAGGCGCTGGGCAAGGTTCTGGTTCATTACTATCCTTTTGCAGGAAGGCTGAGAGAGGCGCCCGCTGGTAAGCTTGAGGTCGATTGCACAGGCGAAGGAGTGTTGTTTGTGGAAGCCGATGCGGAAGTTGCTCTCGAACAGTTCGGAGACCTGCAACCGCCGTTCCCGGAATGGGACGAGCTGCTGCACGACGTGCCGGGGTCGCAGACCGTCACCAATTCTCCTCTTCTCTTGATCCAGGTTTGCCGACCCTAGTCAAGGAAGCATTTCACTTTTTAAGTTTGTTTTTGTTTTCTGAACATGTTGTGAACTTTCAGGTGACGCGGCTGAGATGCGGGGGGTTCATATTTGCCCTCCGGCTGAATCACACCGTGGCGGACGCCTTCGGGCTGGTCCAGCTGATGGAGGCGCTGGGCCAGGCGGCGCACGGGGCGGCCGGGCCTTCGGTGTCCCCGGTGTGGAAACGAGAACCCCTGCAGCCGCGGCCAAAGCCATCTGTGAACGTACCGCTTTATGAATACGATCAACTGGAAGGGAACATCGTGCCGGTGGACGAGATGAGCCACAATTCCTTCTTCTTCGGGCCGCGGGAGATCGCGTCGCTGAAGACGCAGGCAGCAGCGGCCGGGGGGCGAGTAAATAGCGCCACGTTCGAGGTGTTATCGGCCTGTCTGTGGCGGATGAGGACGAGGGCCTTCAATCTGGCGCCGGAACAGGATGTTCGGTTGATATTCCCGCTGAACGCCCGATCCAGGTTCGAGCCGCCGCTCCCGCGGGGGTACTATGGCAATGCCATCTGCTTTGCCTGCGCGAAGACCAAGGCGGGGCTGCTGGCGAACAAGCCCCTGTCGTTCGCGGTGGAATTGATAAACAGGGCGAAAACGGCCGTCAACGATGAATACATGCGATCCGTCATAGACCTCATGGAGTTGAAGGGCCGCCCGCACTTCACAGTGGTGGGGGCTTTTCTTGTCTCGGACGTGACCAAAATGGGATTCGGTAACTTGGATTTCGGGTGGGGTAAGCCGGTCTATGGAGGGCCTGCGAAGGGCGGTGTGGGGGCTGTGCCCGGAGTTTCTAGCTTTCTCATTCCCCTCCGTAGTAGGGATGGAATCAACGGAATTTTGGTTCCCGTGTGCTTGCCCACGGCGGCCATGCAGAAATTTCAGGCGGAAATGAGCGAGGCCATGAAGCGAGGCCCACGTTCCGCCCTCTGAGAGGGCGTGGAGAAGGGATTGTACATGCTCGGTACGTGCACGTGGTATCTTTAACTTTTTCCAGTCGGGTTTGACGATGTGTGACTGAAATTAGCAGAGAAGCGAATGTTAAGGCGCCTTTGTAGATGGTCCACTTATAATGAGTGAGTGAGTGCGTTCTCTTTCTTCCAAAAAAAAAAAAAAAAAACACGGATCTTTCGTGGATGAGAAATCTTCAAAATTGTCTGAATAATATTAAACTTTGAGTGGAGACCAATAGTTGTAATAGCACTACATATATTAAACCTTGTTTTATAAGGGAAAAAATAGAGAAATTGGTGATCCTAAGTTAAATGACCAATATAATTGGTGATGTTTATGGTTGTGTGGTACTTTGAAACATTCTTGGGTCACTTTATGTTTGTAAATAAATAAAAAAAAAATCTTGTAAAACTATTTGATGCATTCTGAGCTGAGTTTTGGTCATTGCTAATTTTGTACAAAAAATATTTCATGCAAAAAAAATTATTCATCTTAGCATCCAATAGGGCAAGGGGTGGGGCCATGAGTGTAGAGGAAAAATAAATTTCACATGAAACTTTCTTGGTGCAATTTTTTGTATGAAGATAATTCTATGCATAAGTATGACCCCTACAATGGGGCTGATAAGAGGCCCTCCAATCTCATTTCTTTCTTGGATAGATAAGAACATGAGGAGAGGGTTTATCTCAAACCCTTATCTTTCTTCCTTGGATAGATAAGAACATGAGGAGAGGGTTTATCTCAAACCCTTATCTATGCAAACAACTAGCATGCAACACCACAACTATTAACTACCTTCCATATCAACTCTTAGTGCCACATCTTTGTCATCCATTCAACTTTAGCTTTGTGTCACATCAAATTTGTCATCTAATTTTTTTAAAGTTTGCTTTCGAAAACATAATTTAATCATGCATGTGTATAAATTTTATATTAAATTATATTTTTTGCATATTTAGTTTTTAAATATCTTGTGATTGGATAGAGTTCGAAACCCATTGTGACCATAAGCACATGTATTGAATGTCAACTTCCATGAGTAGGTATTTGATAGAAGCAATGATTTATCCACTTGTTATCCTCCTAATATTTATGCGTTAATAGAGGAATAAATAAGTGGTTTTGATGCCATGGTTGACTATGTTTTTCAATCCTATGGAAGATCACATATGGATCTCATTGAGGTGGATCTAACGTCTAGAAACACTATGCAAGTGCAAATCATACCATTGACAGTTATGCATTGCAATATAAAATTTAATTTAGCTAACATATTTATTTAATTTAAAATCCAATAAATAGAGGTGAATAACGCAATAAAGGTTAAAGGCTTAACACAAGCTCCATTTATTATACTAACATTGAGAAGTTTTAATATAAATATGTAATTTTTAGTGTGTGTATATATATATATATATATATATATATAACTTCGGTATGATATATGAGTGATAATTTTATTAAAAGAATTGTCGGATGTAGTAATAATACAAAAAAATTATGAGGAACAACTATACAAAAACCATCATAGCAAACATTTGCTAGAAGATATCTCTTCCAAATTTTATGTGATCTAAGTTTCATTGAAATTTGACTAATGTTAATTGCTACAACTAATTAGCTCACCTATAATTTTTATAAATAACACCACAATTTTTATTTTCACCTATAAATTTTCATAAATGATACATAATTTCAAGAAATGTACCAATTGTAATGTTTAACTATAAACCTTTCTCCCTTATAAAGAGAAAAATGAAGAAATTGGTGATCCTAAGTTAAATGACCAATATAATTGGTGATGATTATGGGTGTGTATGGTATTGTGAAACATTCTTATGTCACTTTAATTTGTAATGACAAACAAACACCTTGTGAAACTATTTGATGCATTCTGAGCCACACCTAAGTTTTTGGCCTTTGTGAATTTTGTGTAAAACATTTTTCATGCAAAAAAAATTGTCCACCTTAGCATCCAATGTGGCAAGGGGTGGGGCCATGAGTGGAGAGGAAATATAACTTTCACATGAAACTTTCTTGGTGCAATTTTTTGCATGAAGATAATTCTATGCATAAGTATGGTCCCTACAATGGGGCTCACAAGGGACCCTCCAATCTCATTTCTTCCTTGTATAGACAAGAACATGAGGAGAGGGTTTGTCTCAATATTGTATCTATGCAAACAACTAGCACACCACACCACAACTAACAACTACCTGCCACATCAACTCTTAGTGTCACATCAACTTTGTCATCCATCCAACTTTAGCTAGGTATGCATCAAACACTAGGGGATTTCAAAAAGGGGGTGTTCATTCAAAAGGGGGATTTATTTGAAAAGCAAGGGGAAGAGGGGGTTGTATTTTTATGTTCAAAAGGGGATGGTGGTTTTTAAAAAATTAGATCAAATATTTTTTTCATTTTAAAAGTATGCAATAAGGAGTGGATTGTCTTATAAGTAAAACCCTATTGTTCATAAAAACCTAATTTTAATCCATGATAATATAAATAAATTTGTAGAAATAATAAATCAATACAATCCTCTACAACCAAAAACTTGATGAAGAGTTTATTAAGTACTTTCTATTAGATGTTTGAATTTATTATATAGGTTAGATAAAACAATTGAGGGTATAGGCTTACGAGGTGTGTGCACCCATAATTGGTTGTCATAGTTTATCCATGACTTATTTGTGGATAAGACAAACCACCCAAAAATGATGATCTTAGCATAATATTTTACCTTGATGCTTCATTACAAGTTTCATTATAATATTGGTGTTGACTATACCTCTAGACCCCATTTTGGAGGGTAGGGTTTAGGTAATTTGTGCTATCATCTAAATACTTGGAGGATATTCCTTGGTGATGATGAAAACCATATGTATTTATATAGGGAGAAATTAGTGGCCTTTAAAGTCCCTAAACTAGCTCAATATTTGAGAGTAAAGTAGGTGGTTAAAAAAATTCACTCATTACTTTTGTTCATACTAATTAGATTATAATACCCCTTCAAGATTTATATCAATTAGAGTAGACCATCTATAGTTACATGGTTTTTAGGTCTTCTCAAGACCCACCCCTTCCTAAGATTCTTAATGAGGCATTATAATTAGCCACACTATTGTTAAAGTAGTATAATTCTCCTCAAACTAATGATAGAAAGTAGTTTTCCATTCGTGTTTGCTTATTCTTGTAAGATTTACAACATATTAGTTATGTTGTACATTTACTTCATGAGATTCCTATTAGTAATATGGTCAAGACATGAATTGTCAACACAAATAGCATCATCCTCTAATGGATGCATATGCATATCCTATTCATTCTACATGCGAGGTTAGGAATACATCATTCCATCCTCAGGCTATCATGGTTATTTAGACACTCATATGGATGATTAGATAGATGGTTGACATGGTTAGGATATTGATGTTCAACCTAAAAACCATATACATTCTAAGGAGGGGAATATAGAGATTTTATTTCATGATTAGTGTTAATTAGATAGAGTAATTTTAGATCACTATGGATCCCTATAATCTCTCTCCACTTAATGGATATAGGATGTATGATCATGGACCGATTGAGGTGGATCTTGTTACATCATCTCATGGCACACCCATAAGTGATGAGATGGGTGTTTCATACTCATACCTTAACATGTAGGTAAATGGGAACCTAGAACTTGACAATACATGCTTTTATTATTTCAATCAATATGATTTTGACATGTAGTTCCAACCTAACATAGGAGTATGTGCTCTTAAATTTATACTAGAGTTCAAATTATATATCTGATTTTTTAAAGTTTGCTTTTAAAAACATAATTTGATCATGCATGTGTATAAATTTTATATTAAATTATATTTTTTTGCATATTTAGTTTTTAGATATCTTGTGATTGGATAGAGCTCAAAATCCATTGTGGCCATAAACACATGCATCAAATGTCAACTTCCATGAGTAGGTATTTGATAGAAGTAATTATTTATCCACTTGTTCTCCTACTAATGTTAATGTTTTAATAAAGGAATGAATAAGTGGTTTTGATGCCATGGTTGACTATATTTTTCACTCCTATGGAAGATCACACATGGAGCTCATTAAGGTGGACCTAACATCTAAAAACACTATGCAAGTGCAAATCATACCATTGATAGTTATGCATTGTAATTTAAAATTTAATTTAGCTAACATGTTTATTTAATTTAAAATCCAATAAATAGAGGTGAATGAGGCAATAAAGGTTAAATTATTGACACCAGCTCCATTTTTTATACTCACATTGACAACTTCAGTTATATATATGTATTGAGTTTTAATTTTTGTTTGATAGTCTATTTTTTACTAGAGCTAATTATTGTTATGTATGCATGTAGGTGAATAAGGCCATAGAGATCGACATGCAAGCTCTAACCATGCAAAGCCCTTATCAACATGAATAAAAAATTTAAATATCATTTTAAATTTGAACTTGTTAAATTATTTGTAACAATTTTTTTGTTAGGTTAATTTATAAATTATATGCTTGTACACTATGTAAGCTCCTTCAAGTGATATCCACATGCCTAGTTGGAACATGTATTAATTTAGTTAATGTACACACTTTTTGACATGTTTGTATACATTTTTATATTCATATATTTTATACCTCTATATTCATGAACTATCTAGTTAAATGCACAAAATTGTTACAATGAGATTGCTTTATAATTTTATAAGTTAGTTCTACAATTTACTTTATTTTGACATATAAAATGTGAATGAGCTTCTCTCAAAATATATTTTAGGTCCAATAGGTTCCTCTCAAAATATTTAGTCATATCTGCATCAAGAATTTATCTTCTTTCTATTGTTTTAATAAAAAATAAAAAATAAAAAATACCAAGTTAAAAGCTAACGAAATATTTTATACAATGTTTTCCACTTTTAAAATTCAAAAAAATAAATTGGTTATGGATTTATTTATGTTGATTGTTTGTTTTAAACTTGGTAATTAACACAATAGTAAAAGTAAAATGATTACATACAACTAGTCATAACCCAAAATCCATTTCCTCTTGTGTATAAGGAATAATAGATAGATCATGGTGGTTTTTGGAGGTATGAAAGCCCAAACTTATTGGGTTTGAGAATGATATATGTAGTGCTATTCAAGGGGAACCCATCTCAAAGAACTTGGTGTAGATTAATGTTAAAATGTATGTAATCTAATATTGTTAGGCCAGTAGCTGCAATCTTGTTGTAGTGGTAAGGGCTTTGGCTTCTCTTTGAGAGATCCAAGGTTCAAACCCCACTCAGTATGAGGGGACCATGAGCCCTCATAAAAAATATGTAAACTCATTGAAAAAATCTTTTCAATGGGGTAAATGTTTTAAAATGATTGTGACATGGTGGTTATAGGGGCGAACTGCACAAAGAACTGTGTGGTATATTTTAGGGTGGACAACGCAGAATATTATGGTGGCCATAAAAACTAGACAACCTTCTCGGATTCGTGGTGGCTACTGATTCCACCATGTAAATTTAAACACAAAAAAATGCTAGGCCAAGCCCAAAATTTTCAAGAAATGTTTATGAGCACCATTAATATAGCCTATAAGTATGAGAACTTTTAGTAAGTCTAGAAATTCCTCATTCATGTAATCCTAAGGGTATATTCCATATATCACCCTTACTGATATTGGTTAATCCACATTTATGGATAACCTTGATTAAAAGGTGCAATTTATTTTTATTTTATTATTGTAAGCCAAGCTCAAGTCAATGTTGGCTTGAGCTTAACTACTCATTAGGGTTTTGGTATCACTATAAATATCCCTAAATGAGTGATCATTTTAAATTGTATAAATAAAATATGATATATTTGCATACCCATAGGCATTCACCTTCTATTTCATCTTGTTGTTTCTCTCTCTTTTTCCTTTATTTTTTCCTTTCATCTATCAATGCTATCTTTAGTACACTCTTGCATATTTTCTAGTTATAATTGTGGTGAATACATGTTTTGGAATGATTCTAGAAAGTATTATGAATTTTGACATGGTATTAGAGTGAGGACCAAAGCTAAATATGATTGGTAAAAATATATATCCTTATTTTGTGATTGGAGATGCAAATACAATTTGTTGTTTTGTAGAGAACACTAAAAGCATTATAAAATTTCAAAATTCAAATCTTCCTCAATACCAATTTTTTAATATTTTTTGCAACTTATTTTATGTGTTGTGCATGCATATTAATTGGTCCTCTATTTGCATAATTTTTTTTTTTTTTTTAATAAGTAACATTTATATACATAATTGGGTTTTTCTAGAGGATCCCAAAAACCTTATTACAAAAACGGGGTGAACCCATTACAGCCGCAAGGTTGAGGTCTCAAAGTGAGCCTCAGACCTGAACAGAAAGGGAAACTGAAACTGTCATAGCATTGGAGAGAAAAGGATAAGCAGGCCTCCACGAGGCTCAAAAACCAACCGACCAGGGACCGACAGCAGCCTTAATTGGCAGTAGTTTTCTCCGGGGTCCCAGAGGACCCATCAGCATGCGACTTGAGATTACGGAGGCACAGGATTGCCGACTCAGCAGCCCTAGAGATGTTCCCCATAGCGTCGATGGCCATATCGATGAGCAAGCTCAGGGGAACCTTCTCCTGATCCTTTTTCTGCACCGACTCAGAATCCGAGCTCAGGTGGAGAGGAGAGTCGTTCTCCACTTCGGCCTTGGCTTTCTTGAGCCGTCTGGAACGTCTGCCACTCGGAGGAGTTGCCTTGGCCCGCCTACGACAGTGACTGCGACTGGGGGTGGCCTGGTCGGGAGGAGAGGGAGACTCGGTCTTGGGAGCGTCGGGGCCCGGGGACGCAGGCGGGTTGGAAGAGAGGGGAGGGACGATCTGAGGGGGGGCCCTGTTAGAAAGACAGTGGCGGAAGATAACGCCCATGAGCCCCTGGTGCCGCGGCCTGGACTTGCTCTTCCGAGCGGCCTCGATGGAACAACCGAGGGAGTAGTTGAGGAAGTCCGGGAAGCACAGCTTCTTGGACGCCCGCAAGTGGTTCACGAGGCTGATGTGGTAGCTGCGAAGAGGCTTGTCCGGATCGTCACAGCATATGAACTGCATCAACGGTTTCAAAGCCCAGCTCCACGGTTCATCCAGCTCCTCTCTGAAGAGGGAGGACTTGTCCCAGCCTAAATTCTTCCCTTTGTCCGAAAACTGGTCCAACTCCTCTTGCCAGTTGTGCTTGTCCCGCCGAATGAAACGCCCGGTGGCCGGCATCCCAGTAATCTCGAGCAAGAGATCAAAGGTGACCTTCAGGTGGACACCTTTCACCCGAACCTCCCCATCTTGCCAGGTCTCCATGAAATCAGACGTAATTTTATCATCCGGGCCCTGAAACTTTCTGAGGAAAGGGACTAGCCCGAGGGCTTTCATGAAGATTTTCTCCTCCTCAGACAGGGAAGAGAATTCTGGCTCAATGTAAGGTACAGCCATGGGGGGGCAGGGGATCTGCGAAAGAAGGCCTTAAGGCAGGAAGACGCTGCAGTACAGGGATGACTGCACACGATTCTGGGACGATGACAAAGATAAATGAAATCACCCGTTTCGCCACCTTGGAATAAAAAGAAAGGAAGCTTGCGCCGGAAGGACGGCGGATCGCGGAAGCCGCATGCATGGGAAACAGCCGAAAAGAGGGGAGCCGTCGGATAGGGAGGAGATAGGCTCGCTCGGTCCCGATGACGAAAGAAAATCATGCCTAGAAAGGCGTTAAGAACGTGAAAGAAGCTGCTCGCCGACTCGTGACTGTCGCCCACGTCATGGGCCCTGACGGCCGCGTCGGGGGTCGTCTCACCGAGAGCAGTAATTGGATGCCGAAAGAAACCCAATCGCCAACTGTCCTCCATCCCAAGAACTTCTGACGTGTCCCACCTAGCTGATCTGGCGAGAATCATTGAGCTTTTAGGAACTCTGACGCCGCCACGTCAGCAAGATCTTGAGGGATTTCGAGATCCCACGTGGTGAGTTTGCCGGAGGAGGATCCTCTGTTGGCCAGGAGGTCAGCCAAAGAATTTCCTTCCCTGAAGATGTGCTGGCATCTGTGGGTCCTACTACGGAGAATCCTCCGAATCTCTCCGATGGTGTTGTGGACCCTCCAGGCAGGGGTCTTATCCTTGTTCAAGTAGTTTATGATATTCATAGAGTCGCCTTCTATGATGATAGCTCTGGAGTCCTCCGAAATGAGGGCTAACCCTCTCCAAAGGGCTCTGGCTTCCGCGACATGGTTGGTCTGAATCCCAAGATCTTCAGAGAAGGCGAGGATAACCATACCACGATGATCTCTGACAGCGCCGCCAGCCCCCGCTGCTCCTGGGTTCCCTTTGGAAGCCCCGTCAAAGTTAAGCTTAATCCATCCCGGAGGGGGAGGACTCCACTTAGCGAGGGTACGGGGGTGAGGAAGAGGGTTCCCCAGGGGGGGACAATCAGAAATATTAAAAGAAGAGAGGATACGCCCTTCCTGGGTCAGAGGACAGGGGCTGGGGCATTGAATGGAATTAGCATTTTCGAAAGCGAAAGCTATAGCCCTGATGGCCACCGAGGGAGGATCCCGGGTAGAGGTTCCAAAGATCCTGCAGTTTCTCTCAAGCCAGACTTGCCAAATCAGGTGGTGGAGGCAGATGTCCCAGAGGAAACGGAGCTTAAGATTAACAAAGGGTTGGGGCCATTGGTAGAAGGCATCACACAAAGACCTGGGAGGAACCCATTGGACCTGAAAGGAAGACAGGGTAAACCCAAACACAGCCGAGGTGAACTCACAGTGGAGGAACAGGTGATCGGTGGATTCCCAATTGGACAGGCAAAGGTAACATCTGTTAGGGAGGGGGATGCCTCTTTTGATGAGATTCTCAGTGGTGAGGGATTTGTTTTGGAAGGCAATCCACGAGAAGAAGGCCACTTTCAGAATGAGGTTCTTCTTCCAAGCAATGTGGGAAGGGGAGACGGGATGATCCTTCAGGAGGGAGAAGGCAGACTTAACGAGTGTACAGCCCTTTGTCAGACCCAGCCCAGGCAGGCTTGTCATCCTTTTGCTCAAAGGGAATGGTAGTAGCTTGGAGCATAATGTTGAGAGCAGCAACCTCAGGAGAGGTGCCCGCGAGGAGCCTCCATCGGGGTTGACCATCTTCCCAGACTATGAAGTCAGAAACCTTCATTCCCAAACGAGAGTCAGGGACCATTTGAAGCATGGCGAGGTCCGCTCTGCCGCTTAGGGGTTCATCCAATAACCATCTGTCGCTCCAGAAATCAATACTTTGTCCGTCCCCCAGAACCCATCTGAGGCCTTTCTGGATGAGCACTTTGGAATGAGTTACAGCCTTCCAGAAGGCAGATCCATTGGGGTGGATGCCAGAATCCAGGAAAGAAAGGTTTCCCATGTATTTCTTAGACACCAGCAAGGTCCACTCCGCAGGGTCTTTCGAGATAATCCTCCAAGCCTGCTTGCCTAGCAAGGCTGTGTTCATGTCTGACAGTTTTCTGAAACCCAACCCTCCCTGCTTCTTACTTCTGCAGACAATGTCCCAAGCCACAAGGGGAATCTTAGCCTTGTCTTCGGCACCTGACCAAAGAAATTTTTTTTGGATGCGCTCAATAAGCTTGCACACTGACTTGGGAAGAGAGAAGACAGACATGAAGTAAATGGGGATGCTTTGGAGGGTTGAACTTGATAGGGTTGCTTTCGCCGCTTGGGACAGAAGTTTACCTTTCCAGGCTGCCAGCTTTCGATGGAATCTTTCCACAACGTTGTTCCACATACTCTCCTTTGGTCTTCCCCAGAAAAGGGGAAGCCCCAGATAGGAGGATGGGAGAGCTCCTGCAGAGCACCCAAGGATCCGCCCAATCCTGCCCTGACGGTCCGGGGGGGTGTGAACAAAAAATAGCTTGCTTTTGGAGAAGTTAACCTGCTGCCCAGCCGCTTCCTCATAGAGGGATAGGATATGCTTGATGTTTCTAGCCTGAATGACAGACGCCTACGTAGAAAGGATGGTGTCATCAACAAATTGCTGGTGAGTAGTGGGAGTGGAGTTGGACGCCACTGGGATGCCGGAGATCTTCCCCGCCACTCTGGCCGTAGAAAGGGTTCTGCCAAGGGATTCCGCCAAGATGATGAACAAAAGAGGGGATAGCGGGTCTCCTTGACGGAGTCCTCTGACGCTGGGAAAAAAGCCAACGGGGGAGCCATTAACCAGCACCGAGAACCAGGCAGAGGAGAAGCAGTTATGGATAAGCTGGACCCATCTGGGGTGGAAGCCAAACTTCAGAAGGACGTCCCGGAGAAACTCCCAGCTGACTCGATCAAAAGCTTTGGTCATATCAAGTTTGAGGAAAAGACCTGCTTTTTTGTTTCGGACCGCAGAATGAAGGGTTTCATGAATGGAGATGACGCCATCCAAAATGTTTCTGCCTTTGACCGAGCTTCCTTGGCGGGGGTCAATGATGAAGGGAAGGATAGGCTTCATCCTGGATGCCATGGCTTTGGAGAGGATCTTGAAAAGGACGTTGCAGAGGCTGATGGGGCGAAAGTCAGCCATAGACCGACAATTAGGGGACTTGGGGATCAAAGCAATGAAGGTGGAGTTAACAGCCCGGGGAATGGGGTGGGATTGGAGGTCACGAATGGCAGCGCAGACGTCCGGTCCTACCAGGTCCCAGCAGGCTTGGTAGAACCGGGGAGGAAATCCGTCCGGCCCGGGGGCTTTATCAGGTTGCATGGAGAAGACCACCTCCTTAATTTTCGAGTCGGAGAAGGGCTTGAGGAGGGAGGAATTGGAGTCACCAGAAACCAGACTGGGGATGTTCTCCAGAAGGGCGGCCTTGGCAGAGGCAGAGCTTTTTGGGGAGGATCCTAAGAGGTTTTGAAAGAAAGAGACAGCCTCAGATCTGATCTCGTGGATATCTTCAGTGCTAGAACCATCGCTACATTGAATTTTGCTAATCTTATTGGAGCCTCTGTGTCTCATGGTTGTAGCATGGAAGAATCTGGTATTGGAGTCTCCCGCTTTGATCCATAGTTCTCTGGATTTCTGCCTCCAGAAGGTTTCCTCACTGGCAAGAATGGAGTGGAATTCAGCAAGAAGTTTCCCTTCCTCCTTCCTCACTGCAGCCCCAGAATCCCCTTCTTCGACCCTTCTCTCAATGGCTTGGAGTTGATCTGAAATTAACTTCTTTCGGCTGAAAATGTTGCCAAACACCTCTCTATTCCACCTGCGCAAGTTTTCCTTGGTGAACTTGAGCTTCTGAGTAATCCTGAATATGGGAGATCCATGGACATGCTGATTCCACCACTGGCTCATCTTTTCACGGAAGTCCTTGTGTTTGAGCCACATAGCCTCAAACCGAAAGGGGGTTCGAAACCCAGGAGACCTGCCCATCTGGAGGAAAATGGGATTATGGTCCGATCCAATCTTGGGGAGAGCCGAAAGGGAAGCGTCACCAAAAAGAGGAATAGCTTCCTGGGAGATCAGGAATCTATCCAATTTGACCTGTATCAGATTACCTCCAATCCTTCTGTTGCTCCACGTATAGCGATTCCCTTTGAGAGGAATATCAATGAGCTCGTTTGCATCCACAAATTCCCTAAGATCCTCAGTAGAATGGTGGGTGGCAGCCAACCCTCCCTTTTTCTCCGTTGGGTACAGGGGGCTATTGAAATCCCCTGCAACCACCCAAGGGATAGTGCTGAAGGAGTCCCTCATCCGGGAGATGGAATTCCAAAATTCAGATCTCTCAATAGGGGAATTTGGAGCGTACAGGTTGGACAGGATCCAAGACTGATTACTGGAGATGCTATGAAAGAGAATATTAATGACTCTGCTGGAGGATGATAGAAGCCTACCTTCCACTTGGGACGGGTCCCAGAGACACATAAGTCCTCCACAGGAACCTAGAGCGGGGCTGTGCAGAGCTTCGCCTTGAGACCAGATGGTCCTGGCTGCTTTCCTGGAGGACTTCTCGTCACATTTGGTTTCTTGCATGATGAAGATGGAGGGTCTGATATCCTTACGCATATTAGCAGCAAGTCTGAGCTTGGCTGCACTGTTGAGCCCTCTCGCATTCCAGGAGAGGATTTTCATCTAGAAGATCTGAGAGGTTTCTTGCCTCCCTTCGCCTGCTGGAAGGGGGGTTTAGACACTTTAGGATCATCAGAGAGGGATTCGTCAGAATTTAGGAAAAGAGTCCGCTGGGAGCCGTTAGCTAAGTCATCCTCAGTGGCCCTGATACGTTGCTCGGCTGTAGAAGGGCGTCCTCTTTTCCTCTCGGCTCCATAATCCATGGTGTGCCCTTTGCTTCTGGTGTTGATTGGACTAAACTTCCCAGACGAAGACTGCTGGGGTAGGAAGTTCTCGATCTCCTGAAGGATGGGGTTTAAAGATTCTGTATTGATGGCAGAGGCTCTGAGGGGCTCTGGGGAAGGTTCGAGGTTGGCGCTAGGGTTTGAAACAGGATCTCGAGATTTGCCTTTGAAACGCCCCTCCTGGCCCAAACCTTGGGATTCTGAAGGGACGATGGGGGGATTCCCCGTCGGGACTGGAACTTCCTTCGCACGCCTAGGAACATTGAGATCCTCGCCTTTACCAGGAGGGCCCTGCGAAGAGGGCTTCAAAACTCGAGCTTGGGGACATTGGTGGATCAGATGCCCTTGGGTATTGCATGCAGAGCAGAACGCGGGTTTATTTTCATAAACAATGGGCTGCTTTTTGATGAGGATGGAATCCTTGAACAGATTGACAAAGGAAGGAAGGTCGGTTTCCAAATTGGCATTAACACACAGGCGAGCGTGGATCATGCGGGAGCGTACCTTAGTAGACGAATCTACAGCAACGAGCTCTCCAATAGTGCGGGCAATCCCTCTCAGGACTTCTTCTCGCCAGCAGTGGAAGGGAAGGTTTGGAAGCTGGATCCAAATAGGCGCCACATTAATGTTTTGCGTATCTGGGTTGAAATCCTCTCCCCACCTGCGGAGGAAAAGGCTTCGCCTTCCCAAGAACCAGGGCCCCCCAGCAAGGATATTGCATGAATCTTCTGCATTATTTAATCTGATCGCAAAAAAGCCTCGGGACAGGGCTATCAGCTGCAAGCTCCCACAAGTGCGCCATTTGCTGCTCGCCCATTTCCGGATTGTTTCCATATCTGGTCTACCTCCGATGAACTTGCCAATGAGGGTGAATTGTTCCTGAATAGCAAAGCTGTCCAGCAACGCCCCTGGGATCACCAAGTCGGAGCCGTTGGGGAGCAGGGTTTGAGAGGGGATAGGGCTTGAGGTCCCTTTAGAAAGCGCGTGCGCATACGATCCCTGGGAAGGTGAAGAAGGGTCAGGGGGTTTCCGGGGGGGAATTTCCCCTTCCTCGGGTTGATCAGGCTCTGGACCACCGAATCCAGAAACCAGGGAGGTGGATCCCGGAGGGCTCCCAGAAGGCCTCCCGCTTGCATTTCCGCTTGCGATCCTGCTCTCTGCCATCTTCAACCCCTATTTGCATAATGACCAGTAGCATTTATGGGAAGTGTTGGAGGTAGATAGTGCACTAGTATGGATGCTTGTTGCTCATAGAGAACTCTAGGCCATTTTTGTTTTATGTTTTGTCTTTTTTTCTTCTCCTTTTAGCCCCCTACCATATTTTATCTACAATAGAGAGAGTATTTGATGGCATGGATGTTAGCTATTTGAGCTCCTATCTCTAATTCAAGCCCTGGTTTAGACATATTTTGTTAGATTTTGATGTTTGCTAGGGTGTTGACCACAAGAAATGCAGGGGTGGCATACACATACCCTTCAACCTTCTAGTATATGAGTTTAACCCTATAATTGTTTTTCACCCAAGTGATTGTACTATAATGGTTGATCATATTCTCTGCCTAACGGAGATCAATAGTTTGAATCCCAAGCAATTTTCCTAGAGTGTAATACTTGTCAAGGGGCTTTAGTAAGGGGGTTTTTTCTTTTCCATCATCCATATAGTATGGTGTATTGGTTGGCTTGTTCTCTTGTTGCTCATAGGTTGGTGGTTCAATTCCTCCATGTAGTCAATTTGGAGGAGTTGTGGCTTAGTGATGGCATACACATAGTTAAAGGTAAGTTTTCTCCTCCCTTGTTGACAACAATAGTTGTGGCATAGTGGTTGATTGAGCAACTTGTGGATCCTAGGTTTCAAGGACGAACCTTGGTGTTGACTCTTCTTTTTTAAAGGTATGTGACAAGAGGTTTATTTTTCATAAATTATATCCTTTTTGCTTTCAAACAATGTGCATGGTGCATTGGTACTTTCATGTGTTTGGAGGCTCATGTTTGCTATTTCGATCCCCGTTGACCACAAATCTATTTAAAAGTCCTCATATTTTCTATATATAAGTAATAATATTTAGCCAATAAAATTTATAAAATTATCAATCCATGATTCACCAATTGAAGATGGAAGTATCCAATTTGGTTGTGCTAAGTAGCCAAAGTTGATTTAATGAAAATTTTCTAAGGTTTGAAAGTTTATTTTTTTCTTGATTTTAGTGCTAATGTACCAAAACCATCTAGAGGCCATCTCTTTTGCATACAAAAGCATTTGGAACCCATTTTTTTTTATATTGCATGATTTTTTGAGTTTTATGCAATTATGAGATCAATTTATAGATATGTTATAGTTTTGCATGGGATTTGTTTATAAAATAGATTCCCTAGTGTATGTTTTTTGTCTCTTGAAATGGATGGATTACTCAAAAGAAATAATATCTTTTTTATTTTCAACGATGAATAAAAAATTCTTAGTGATTGTGAACTTAGTAGGAAGAAGGGAACAAAATTACTTTTCCATTCCAGGGAAAGAACTAATCTTGTTAAAGTATGGACTAATTTGAAAATTTTCTATAGAAAAGTAAGTGCTAGTGAAATTAACAAAATAGAGGTAGAAATTTCCAATCTTATAAATTTACATTTTAGTAGTGTTGAAGATTGTATTTCTCACTATAAATCCCTAAAAGCTAACTTAGCTATGATATGAGGTAAGGTAAAGGGTGAGGTAAAGCTAACTTAAATTTATTCTTCTCCTTTTCATACAGTTGGCTTGATTCTTTATGTGAATGCTATGACTATCAAGGATCCATAACCTATTTTTCATTAAGGACTTTTCAAGCTTCTTATTCATTATAAAGTTGTAATAAAAAATTGTGAATTTTTATCATATACAAGATCATCCAAAGGACTTAAAATCAATAGAAATCAAGGCTTAGTTTCCTAAGAGAAATTCCAAGTTTTCAAAGTCAATTACTTTTGAGTATTGTAAAAGGGAAGGACACTCCATTAAAAATTACATTACAAGATTGAAGAATATTGAGATAGAATTCTTGAGAGCAGAATAAAATATTTCTAATAATGAATATGGTAAATCTAAGGTCCATTAGATCATTCATTATGGGGGAAGGTGCTACTTCTAATGCCTTATCTCCTTGGCCCATAAATTTATATTATGGAGGGTGTTGAAATATGTATAATTTGATCTTATTAGGCCAAGGTCAAGAATGTGAAGAAGTGCTTATGAGCACCATTAACGTAGCCTACATGCATGTGCATATGTAAGCCTATGGGAATTCCTCATTCATGTAATCCTAAGGGAATTTTTTACATTTCACCCTTAGTGATATTGGTTAAAACACCTTTATGCATAACCTTGATTAAAGGGTGTAATTTATTATTATTTTATTATTGTAAGTTAACCTCAAATTCAAGTCAATGTTAGCTTGAGGTTAACTACTTATTGGGGTTTTATATCACTATAAATACCCCTCAATGAGTGATCATTTTTAAAATAGTGTGAATATAATATAAAATAGTACAGTTTTTCTAGACACACACCCTCTATTGTGTCTTCTTGTTCCTCTCTCTCTTTCCTAGATTTCTTACTTGTCTATCAATACTATTTTTAATACACTCTTAAATATTTTTTGGTTATGATTTTTTTGAGTGCATGTTTTGAAATTATAATGGAAAGGATTGTGAATTCACCCACATAATATGCTTGTCTTAGAATCAATAAGTCATGCATTCAAACCCCACATACTTTTAGTTGTGTAGGTGTACATAAATATTAATGCTAGTATGGAAGATAGTGGATGTCAATGTAGTGTGTGAAATATATAGTAAAGGAACATAGATTGGTTGCATCCAATTCTAGGTTCAAACCATGGTCACTTTTCCTTAGCTAATGTGACATCTCATCATTCCTCTATCATAGGTCTATTGAAAAATTTCGTACATATGCACTAGAGAGACCAATATCGTATCCATTAGATCAACATATAATAGTATGTTCTATGAAGATTTTTTATAATGAAGTACAAGGCAATATCCTAAATGGAATGGTAAGGAACACAAAAGAGAATGTAAGGATTATTTTATAATAATTTATAAACTAGTGAATTGATAAAAATAAGGTTAGAAGTGAAAAGGGCATTTATAAAAGTAAGAGGAAGTGGTAGTGAGTTTGGTGATCCCTCACCTAATTTTGGAAAATAATATTTGTATTATGATATTTTTGGAGTGTATTTTAGCCACAATAACATTTGCATAAAATTTTATGTTAGAATCATTTGAAGCATTGAAATATTGGTTTGATTTATTCAACTTATTAATTTATTTGAAGAATATTTTACATCAAGAAATTTATAGGATTCAAATAAAATTGATGACTAATATTGGAAGTTCAAGTGATTTTTGTTTATAAATATTTGTCATAACCAATTACAAAAAAATGAAGGAAGATATCTAGAGATTGAAATGCAAGAAACATAAATTCAAGGATTATGACAAGAGCATGCAAGAAACTAGGTGATAAAAATGAGAAATAAAAATATGAAGCCTATATGGAAATTGAGAAGTGAAAGATGAAATAACAAGTTTTAAAGAAATTCAAGTTTAGTGTTGAAGATTTAGAAAAATGTAAGAATTTAATATAGGACACTCTACAAAAACTTTACATAGTAAAGAAGATGTACTAATTGACAAGTCTAGATGTGGATCTCTCAAACTTTAAACCTCTTTACCTTTTATGAATAGACATTAATATTTCCAAATCTAAATGATATACAAAGGAAGAATATGAAACATATAAAGGATCATAAACAACATAATGATTATCTAATTTTTATGGTGTTAAAATTTCTATCTTAGTATAATTATATATTTAGGACTCATGTTTGCAACACAATATAAGACAAAAAATTAAACCATGAATAACTTATGTAATAAATATTTTGCAAGAAACTTGATAATTGAAAATAATTTCTTAATAACATTGAACATTTGGGAAGAAATAAATAGCCCATCCACCAAAGGAAAAAATATACTAGAGGATAATTCTAAATTTGAAAGGTTCAACTCCATAATAAATACAAAAAGAAGAAAGTATGAGGAAGAGGAAAATATGTATAACCTATATATCTAACAAGGTTCTCTTATTGCAACCAAATAATGCATAAATAAATAACTTTCCATGAGAAGATAACTATTAGGTGGAATATAGTTGTTGTTAATTCATATGACTATAACCCTATAAAAGAGAATTAAAACTAACTCTCTCTCTATCTCTCTCTCTCTCTCTCTCTCTCTCTCTCTCTAGACATGTGACCCTTATAGAGCATGTCTTTATGTACGAAATTATCTCTTCTAATTTTTTTTAATCCTAACCACACTATTAGTGGCATAATTTTGTTCTTAGGACTCCAATTTGATCATTTCAAGAAGTATCATAAAGAATAAAGAGAATGAAAAATTTTAGAAGCAATTCTATCATAGACAAGTTGCCATCAAATTCATAGAAAAGAAACTCTAGAGGCCCTAAAAATTTTAAAACATAATATTTACTAAAAATATTGATTTTTTATTTCTAAATTTGTAGCCAAAATGCACCTCTAACCATGTTGATATATCACTAGAAGATAAAACATAAAAGAACAAGTCATATGTATGTAATATTTATTTAATGTGCACTTTATAACTCATGAAAGGTGAATCACCACATTTCATGGGTGATCTTCTAACTCATGGAAGATGAACCACCACATTTCCATATGGGTGGCCTTCCTTATGCAACATGGTGGATTTCCAACACACTAAATATTATATAAAGAGATATTCATCCCTAACTATAAAAAATCATGAGTAAAGGATGTAATGTTATAGTCTCACATATATTCTCAGAGATTTATTATTATAGACACCAAATTTTAAGGAGATCATCAACTATGCAATCAAGACAACATCTACCCTATCAAGAGTGATAAACATTATAACCAATCAATCAAGCTAAAAACTCATTAAAAGTGCATTTAATGATCTAAATAAAAAATATTATACTTGAAGCGGTAATGTTAGTAATGGTTCTAACCAAGGGGAAATGATTTTACCAAAATTTTAAAAAAGATCTCTGACCCAATTGATCCAACAATGTTCATTTCTTGGATTACTTTTGGGGAGCTTTCATACCATGGCACTTTTTATTCTAGTGTTATTTCCTGATCATGAACCAAAAAAGAGAAAATAAAAATAATATCAAATGCATGTCAACATAATATTTTGTCTCCTCCACAACTTATGAATCCCCATGCAATATTTATTGACTACAAATAATATCTTATAATTGTCAACCATATCAATAATTATATTTAAACTACTCTTCTAATCCAATCAAATTAGTTGAACTATCAATCAAATCCCATGGAAAGCAATTATTTTCTAATCATCCTCCATGCTATCATTCATATATTTTTCAATCATGTGCTTCCTTATTCATATCTCATATTGTAATTTTCTATAAGAGCCTCTTTCTCCTTGGGGTAAGGTAGTCTTTAATTTTCATAACCCTAGATATTCAATGTAGAGTATTCAAGGAGTGTTAATATATTTGATCATGCCATATTCAAAGGAAAATATTTGTATAATATCCAACACTAAATCCCTATCAAAATATTTAAGAAGAAGCTTGAGGTCTCCTAATCATGAGTGTATCAAATTGAGGGCTTCATCCATGAGCCATAGATATAATTGATCTACCACCCTCAAAATATTTATTGAGCTTGTGTTTATGTTTTATCTCCCTTTTATTTTTGTAGCATGTATTATTTTAGACATGATATTGATTTAATTGGTTTATTCTCTTTTGACACATATTTTTTATCTAACCAATTTTGATCTTTACTATTTGTCTACTTTTATCTTTAATGTTTCATTTAAAATATTGTTATCTTGCTAGGATCAAAACTCTATTAGTTGTTTTATATTTAGATTCTTGGGTTATAATCCATTCCATAGGATTTAGGATCAAAGTCTCAATCTATAAAAACCATAGTCAGTAGCATTACACTAGAGTGGTGCTATTGTTAGTGCTAGTGATGCTATTGATATCACTTCCAAAGAATAACAATTTTATGGGTTTGATAAGAAAATCAAAGCTCTCATCCTTTTGGTTTTTTTATATTTGTGCATCTATTACAATATGAGGGTCTAACAGAGGTAACTCCCTAAAATCCATAACAACTTATCAAGTTCATATGTGTAGGTCAAGATTCACATAAATTAATGATTTGAAAGCTTCATAATAATACGAAAGCTAAGGAAAAAGACTAGCATTTACGATAAAATTTGGAGCAAAGAATGGGCTCTATGATTTCTAACACCAATTATCCTAGATGTATAGATTCTTTACTCTAGTTGCATTGTAGATTTACATCATAGGTTGTCTTGTACTATGTATGATATTAGGGTAGATATACATGTGCAAAGAATGAAACACATATGTCTAAGTTAGCATGTGTATACATTTTTTTAAATATGTTTGTCTCCATTTCAGATCTATTGAATTAGTTGTAATCATAGGTTTCTCTATCTTGTAAATGCATATTTTATTAAATTAGTTTATCTTAATTTTAGATTTATTGACTTAGTTACAATCGTAGGTTTTTTTACCTTATATATGCATTTTTGTAAGGAAACAAAAGATTTCATATATTATATAAAATGCTTACTACATGATCAAGTGGCATTAGCTCAATAGGTTAAATTCCTCAATATTTCAAGGAGCAGACCAAGGTTTGAATCTTTCCAAATGATACATGGATAATATCCAATATTTGTTGTAATACCACTATGCGGTGATGATGTAATACGAGTGAGGCATGTTTCAATTTCATATAACCCATTTAAAAAATATTATATTTGCTACATAAACCTCCTTGAACCTTCTTTTAAAGAAAATGAACATCTCTTTCTCTTAGAATTGAAAGAAATAATCATTTAGCTTAGGGATCTTCTTTCTTTGCATCATTATATGCCTGCATTGATATCTTAATGAATAGTTAAGTATTCTTAGATATTTCTAGGAAATATAGAAGTAGTCAAGGATCTTCGAGGAAAATGTAGGTGTTTTCATAATCAACATATCAAAATTAGCTCCATAAAATATCAACCGTATCTATATTAAAATGGAGAATAGGAGGAATGAGAGAGGTGTTAATGCCTTTCCTCTCATCCTTTATCTTATCCCCACATTTTGGTAAACTTGATATGAACACCACTTGGGTCCCAAATATTCCTACCCAAGATACCTTAATTAACATAAAACTTAAATTAATTTTATGCAAACTTCTTAAGACCATTAAACTTTTTTTGTGTAGATTAAATGTACTAATTTAGATAATAAGAACATAAACAAGTGTCACCCCTACTAGAAATATTTTTATTCCTTGAGTAACTATTGCATGAATTATCAAGATATATTAGGTATATAATGAGCCCAAGACACATAGAGTCTCATGTATACTTACACTAGGTAGCAAGCATCTCATGGTGGGATAGTGGAGTTCATTAGGGATTATTATTCCTCACATATTGTTAATATTTTATATAGGGGATGCTTCCACATATCAGTGATACTCCACGTGCAAGATCTACTCTCATGTGTTAATGGGTATAGTAAGGAAATTTTCTTACATTCCCACTTCACTCAAAGAAACATCCACTCAAAAGTAGAACTAGTAAAAATGAGTCAAAAGGCATAGGCCACCTTCATTAAAAAGAATGGGCAACGGATCCACAAAATAAGTGAAGACAGACAACCATCAAGCCACATCAATTGTTGGATTTATAATCAATAATTTACATTATATTTTTACCTAAATAAGACAACCAAGAAAAATTAAATCCTATAGGCCCTTTATCTTCCATATGATGACCCATGCTACTTACCTTGAGAAAGGCCAAGTGAAAGAAAGGAAATACATGCCATAGCCACATACTGAACACATGGAGACTACTTGAGAGTAGGAAATAAAGTGCTAGGAAGCAATTTAAAAAGGCCAACCATTGGTAAGAAAGGGATCCTACCACAATAAGGATACATGGTGGCTATTTGTGAACTAGGGAAAGCAACACAAGAAGTAATTAGAGAAATACCTACCATTGGTCACCAAAGTTGACTTTTGCAGCCCATCTAGTCATAATCACCTGCATAGAAGATACATAAATTTTCCACCACATGAGTAGGCCTACCCTACTAGCCTACACCAATAAGGGATGACATACTAGTAGCATTAGCAAGCAAGATATCCTAGAAAACAAATGAAGGTCTAGGGAAGCTTTGATGTTTAATGTCTCAATGCAATAAAAATCAATGGTGCAACAACCCTTTGAGCATCATATTAAGGGGTGGTGGAAATAACTTCTTATATAAGGGCATATAAGCCTCCAACATTAATGACCCTAAATATAGAGACATCGAGGTAGTCAAATTTAGGTGCAAAAGGATATCGACTATAAATAAAAATATAACTCTTATGTATTTTATGTAGGAACTAGTTATTGTAAGGTATTGGAAACTGGTTATTCTTAAAAAAATAAATCCCTCCAATATTAGCCTATAAATAGGCATAAATTTTTTATTGTAAGGTATTGGGAACTGGTTACTCATACCTAATACCTAGTCTTGTATGCTTTTCCTTTCATCTCTTCTCATTTTTATGAGTGGGACTCAAGTCTTGAGCCACTATCTAAGGAGTATTGAGCCTCTTTTGGTTGTATGCATTTGTAATTTATTGATGCATTAATGAAATCTATGACTAATTTTGCTTTGTCCTACTTATTTTATATTTTTTCATTCATTGGGATTGTGTGAAGTGTGTTCAATTTCTAGCTATTAGAGTATGGTGAATGTGTTCATTCTTAGCTTGTTCATGTAAATTGAAGGGAAATAGATCTTAGTGCATTGCCCCATGTATCTTAGATTTTTGTTTCTTGTATATTTCCTTTCTATTTTTATTTCTTTATCAGTTTGTAGAAGCACATATTAAAGCTCACAAGGTTTGAAGGTGCATAGAATATCATATCCAATGAGGAGGTGCCCTTAGCAAAAAACCTAGAGGTTTCCCCATGTGTTCTCTCTACTCACAAATCTTCTTGCCATGTCACGTAATACAAGTATCCTAGGTGCATGAGACCACTTCCTTGATAGTATGGTACACTCTAAGACAACAACAATTCAAAGTGGTATTCCTTGTGGGATGATCTTAACATATTCATCCCACAAAGCTAGAATAAAAATCCTCAATCAAGATTTTGGTGAAGGTCTTAGTCAATCAATTCCTAGAGCATCAAAATATTTGCTTGGTGACTCCACTAAAGAAGAAAACACTTAGAATAAGTCATCCAATAAAATTTAATACTAATATTTTTGTGGGGTTTCTATCTATTGCCTTTTTGAAGCACTCTCTCTCCACATAGTGACTTTTCTCTTAAGAAAAGACCCAAAAATGTATGAGCAAAAGGTCTATCACTAGATCCTTTGCTAGATATAATATACAAGACTTGGTAACTTGTTTGAATTGAAAATTTAGGAGGAGAAACTAATAACACAACATGACAGATCTACTAAACCAACCTCATTAAATATTTTTGGTGTGAAATGGTAGAGGTCATTTGATAATTCCTACCTTACTTATTGTATAGGATCTAGTACCCACATTGGAACTCAAATTTCCACCTTATTCATAGGAAAGAATGCCAATACCTTGATGAAATATTTGCAACACCTAGTGAGACTATGTGTGGTGCATTTAATTTAAAATCAAGATATAGCCCTAAGGTTGTTGACCATATCCTTTAGAGGAAAGGCCCAAGAGTGGTACATCAACCTAAAATCTCAATCAATAAAAAGTTAGGAATAAATAGAATGCCTCTTGATAGATAAATTTAGAGAAAATATGAATGAAGCATCCCTCCTTGAGCAGCTAAAAACTATAAATAGAACACCTATAGAAATAATGGATGATTTTAATGTCTAATTTCACAATTTTTGGTAGAGGATTTATGATGAGATCAAACCTCCTCTAGGTATGAAATTTATCTATTATCTAAAAGCTTTTAGTTATAAAATTGCCATGATGGTCAAATCCAAGGGAGAATACTTATTACTGTAAGCCTATGGAATAGCCATCCAAGATGAGAATGAACTATTCTAAATAATAATGATAACCATTGGACAACCTTTACCATTTTTTCCCTCTATTAAACCTCTATATCATTGTACTCCAAGAATCCAACCCATTATCTATCATCCCACTCTTACATAAGCTTAGGGAAAACCCAAGCTATTGATATAATCTAACCACATCCTTGCTATAATATTTATGCTTTTAAAATTTATGAAATGATGAGTATGATGATGAAATTGTCTATTAATATCACTATCCTAAAGAGACAATAGAATGCTCAAAGGTTTTCCTATAAAAATTATCCAAATCCTCCCTTCCAACCAGGTAATCAAATTTGTTGACCTCCTCCAAATGGCTATCAAAAACCTCTACTTCCAACCAATAGAAATATTGGTCAACCACAAGCTCTAACTCAACAAATAGTACCTATGCCCCTCCTAGTCCAACAATTTTTTCCAAACTTGTCTAGGGACCTAGTCATCACACAAAATAATTATATTATAAATCCTAGTGTATGGTATTGTTCCACTCCTGATTTTTACCCCTTTGACTCTCATGTTGGGAATGAGTCTTAGGTAATCAGAATGGCTTTTCCAAATTATATTTCCACTTCATATACATAATTATAAACCTAGATGTTGAGCCTAGAATCTACAACTCAGCCTTTGACTGTCACTAGGGGAATGAAGCAAAAGTATATGTCATGTCGAATGAGGTAGATTCCCCATATCCTAAGAGACCATAAGTCTAGTTGATTACATAATATAAGCTAAGAGGAAAGCTATTGAAGAGCAAGGAAGGTGTAGTTAGCTAGATCCTAAGCCCTAGGGTATAATGAATGATAATAAAATGGTGCCCTAATGTAAGCTCCACTGGATAATTGGGCTCGAGTAGAATCAACAATTGTGAGGACCATCCTAGAACCTCTAAAGCATACTATTTTAGAACCATGAAGACCTCCTTTGACACTAAAAAATTTTAGGCCTTAATTGTCATCAATAATTTTCTTAAGGACTCTTACCAGATCTTTAAACATGATGGATCATTTTTGAAATTCCATAGTAGCAATACCTCTCTAGAATATTCTCTCAATGCCTAAGAAAATGAAACACTTAGAATAAGCCATCTAAAAATATGATCTAAGAAACAAAATCCATTCATAGTCCTATAGGTGTCTGACCTAGAAGTAAGCCAAAATAAGCCTATGTCTTTCTATCTGAGCTTGATCTATAAAGAAAAGATAATATATAATTGTTTGGTCAATTCTAGTTCTAACATATCAGTCATTCCTAAAAGGATATTAGATGCACTTAGATTGGTATATGAACCCAATAACAACAGAGTAGTTCAATTAGATAACTCCCTAGTACATATATTTGGATTGGTGTGAGAAGTTCCCCTGGACCTTCATTCATGCCCTAACCTCATGGTGTGTTAGGACATCATGGTGATTAAATCATGGATAAATTTGGCATATTGTAATCAAGAGATTTCATTTCCAAGATTAGGGGATATCCATTCATGGACTGGACCCATATTCTACTTTGAACTAGATATGGTACTAAGCTAAAAATCCCTTCAAAACCTCTCTACATTCACCATGTTGACCCTTGAGAATTAGAGTTAGTTTATTATTGATTTCATTTATAAATAGGAAAATAAATTCTTAGTTTGGTCCATCGAAGAATTATAATTTAATGTGTATTTTGTGCATAAGAGACTTCGTCCTCTCAAAGTGGCTATGAGACTTTACCCTCTCTAAGTGGTTGTGGATTTGTTGTGGCATTGATTTGATCAAATTTACTATTTGCTTGTTGTGTGGATTAGAATTGATAATTGCATATTGTTCATGGTATTGAAATTTGAATCAAAATTATTACTATTTCATGTTATTAATAATTATTTAATATTGAAGTGTTGCTATGGATATTAAATGAATTATGTGGTTTCACAAGTGATATCATAGCACGATTATGAAACCAGTGGAAATTAACAAAGATATTTGGTGCCCTAAAGTATTCTATTAATGTAATTGATATGCTATGTTCTAGTGTGGTTAAATTTTTTGTATAAGAAATATTTTTTGGGAAATATACCCTTACGAGTTTGATCAGTTAGAAATAGACCTCAAGGATGTGTTCTTGTATATGATTGTTTATGAAGGCTATCCCTCGCGTTGGTCATGAAGTGGATCCTATGTGAGGTTTTATTGTTATGCTGACATAAAAGGGTTATAATCCAAGAGTAGTTTGATATTTGTTAATTGAAAGTGAGATAGTTTTATGATAAGTAATATGTGATCTTAAGATTAATTTTTATTTAAACTTAAGATAAGTATGGCACAATATAGGTGATTAAGCATGAAAAATGGGATAAAGAACTTGCACTAGGCATAAGATTCCTAGTGTTAAGTAAGTGGAGAGATTTTATTAGGGTTATCTCATGCCATCATCGCGAAGTCTATATGCAATTACATGACCTGGCGATTATGTATGATCAATGAAATTTTTTGTATATGGTAAGCAATCATGCAATATGATGAAATGAATGCATTGTACTAGGTGGTAGATATGAGATGCAACATTTAATTGGGTTTAGGGCCAATTGCATATGCTAGCAGTCGTACAAATACATGAGGATATAGTGACTTCAAGTAATTAAAACTCAAGGAAAATATTGGTCATTTTAGAAGAAAGTCTAGTTTATTAATAACCCATGTGTGATTTGTGTATTCGTTTTCCATCTTGAGCTTAATTATGATACAAAATATCTCAAGGATCAAATGTGTATGATTATGAAGTTCATTTACCAATTTTGAGTAAGGTAATAATGCAAGCCAACTTTAAGAACCATTGTGTGTGCAAATGATGAATTAATTTACCATAATTTTATGCATGCGGTTGGACTTAACTATTTTGTAATACAAGCCACCAAAAGTTGGCTTATCCATAAGAGTACATTGGTTTGTACAAAAGAATATTGCTAATGTGACAAACATGTTGCCATGTGTAAGACTACCCCATTGCCAGGCAAGTTTCATTCAACCCATTGTTGTAATGGAGATCACCCCATGAATTTAAAATAATTGAGGAATTCCAAGGATTCAAGCTTATTACTACCTTATCTTCTTTTGATTTCTTTAAATGGGTATTCTTGTTCATTTTTGAACAAGGGTATTTTTATTTTCTTTGTAGTAAAAATCATTTTATTATTTATTTTGTTTTTTTCAAGGGATACTTGCTCATATCAGTGGAAGAGCAAGGGATTTAATTTGGGTAGGGGGGAGCTTGTCCTTTTGCCAATTCTCAATATTCTAGACCATGCAAATAATAGGATAGCAAGGGAAAACTTTCACTTAAGGTATAAGGACTATTGTTTAGTATCATATTTCTTTGTGCAAAATCATTTTAAATATGTGTAAGGGTGTCTTGGTAAAAAAGTGGTAGAATCAGTTCCCAAAACTCAAAAATTTCTTATTGAGGAATAGTGATTTTGGTTCAAGAGATATTTTTAATCAATATTGAAAATCAAGATTTTATTAAAATGTGAACTCTGTGAGTGGTTCAAGATAAACTCTAAATTTCTTCAAAGAAAACCAAGATTTACTATAAATCTTGACAACATCGGTCTAATATTTAAATGATATAATAACTGGATGTGACTATATGCCATGTGCAATTGGACCAAAAAATCATTAATAAATATAGGATAAATGCAACTATGTGAAATTTGATTTATATGAAATGGTTGCAATTATGAATTAAAATATATGCAAAAAATACTATATGTACAAAATATATCACAACTTTGTACAATGGTGGAACCTGATTTTATGCATAATACCTTTTAAGGTGTATTATATTCATTGGTTCCTTAAGGTGTTTTCCATCTAAGGTAACCAAACAATATGCACCTGATCAAAATTTAGCAGTTATGATAAATGAACCTAACCAATTTGGTTGAAATTTTCCTTTAAGATCCATTTGAGCATTGATATTTATTTTATTTTATTTAAGAACTAGGTCTCCAACCTCAAAATATCAATTATGAACTTTCTTGGAGTATGATATTTTGAGTTTATAGTGATAAGTGCAAATATGTTCTAAAGCGTTTATGCACTTTTCATCTAATAATTCCAGTTGGCTCAATCATCCAACACGATATTCATCTCCTATTCAACATATTGAAGTAAAAGTCCTAAATAAGGGGCTTCAATCTCAAAAGGAAATACAACTTTGGTGTCATATACCAAGACAAAGGGAGAAGCACCTATAGGGGTTCTAACACTAGTACAATAATCCCATAAGGCTGGATACAATTGAGTGTGCCAATCGCGTCCTGACTTATTAACCAATATTTTTAAGATATTAATTAATTTTTTTTTGGATGCTTCAACTAGGTTGTTTCCTTGTGGATAGTAAGGAGTATACCATCTATGCTAGATTTTATATTTTGTGGAAAGATTTTGTATGTATTTATTTTTGAAGAAAGTTTCATTATCAAAGACAAGTGTAGATGGAATCCCAAATATATAGATGATTTGATTAAAGATAAATTTAGAAACTTGGGTTCCTGTGCAAGAAGCCAATGGAATGAATTCTACCCATTTTGTAAAGTACTCAGTTGTTTTTATGATGAACTTATGACCATTGAAAGAGATTGGATTAATATTTTCAATGATGTCTAGGCCCAATTTTGAAAATGGCCAAGGGAAAGAAATGGATTGGATTTCTTGAGTAGAAGCATGAACAAGGTTTGTGTGTCACTAAAATTTATCACATTGATGCACATAATGATTAGCATATTTTTCCATAGAGGGCCAAAAATATCCCATTCGTAGGAGTTTTTTGGCTATGGCATTACCACTAAAATGACCTCCACAAGATCCATCATGCAATTCACTTAGTGCCTTTTTGGATTCATCTAGGTTGAGGCATCTTAAAAGGATGTCTTAAAAAGATATTTTATACAAGGTACTTCCAATTATTACAAAATGAACTACTCGTTTACACAAAAATCTATGTTGATTCCTATAGAGACCATTCGATAAAGATCCATTTTGGAGGAAGCTAAAAAAATCATCATACCAAGGTTTTGAGGATATTTATTCAAGTGCGAAGACATCCAAGGGTGCTAGGCAAGACTCTAATGAAGTGGGTTCCCAGATTTGGTGAATGATGATAGTAGCATGATGATCATCCAACTCTAAAGAAATAAGAGAATCAACTACTAACATAGCATCAACAAAATAGTTACTAGTACGAGGAATAGCTTCGATAGTAATTTTCTAAAATAAAGACATAAATTTTAAATCATATTCTTTATAAGGATAGAGTTTCTCATCTCGATTTTGGTAGATATTTTTAATATGATTTACCACGAGTTGCGAGTTTTCAAAAATTGATTGGATTTTAATATTCAAAGCTAAAGTTGTTCATAGCCTGAGGATCAAGGCCTCATATTCTATTGTGTTATTTGTATAGGAAAATTGGAGTTTGAAAGATAATGGAATAAGTTGTTTGTGTGAAGATACCAATACAATACCTGCACCTGCACCACTTATACAATGGACTCCATCAAAACATAGATACCAATAGTCTAAATGATCACCTTCTAAATTAAGGCATTCATCTAGAAATTCTACTATTAAAGGATGAGTAGATTCAAGAGGGGCAACGACAACTTGGTCTGCTATGACTTGCCCTTTAATGGATTTTTGACCAATAAATGTTAGGTCAAACTCACTTAGAGCAAGAACCCATTTTACTGATTGTCCTGATAAATAAGGTCTACTCATCAAATACCACAATGGATCAAATTTCTCTATGACAAATATTCTCTAACTAAGCATATAGTGGCACATTTTTTGTGTAGAAAACACTAGTAAAAAAAGATTTTCTAGGGGTGTATAATGAGTTTCAAAGCTTTCTAAATATTTGTTTATGTAATAAATGGCTCATTATTTATTATCATCATCATGTTGCACTAGCATTGCTCCTAACACAAGTTTTGAGGCAAAAATGTATAAAATAAAAGGATATTTTGGTCAAGGAACAAGAACTAGTGGTGTAAGCAAGTATTTTTTGAGATATTCAAAGGCTTTTTGACATTCATCATCCCATTTAAACAGGGTATCATTCTTAAGTAACTTAATAAAGGGTTGACATTTATCTTCTAATTTATCAATGAAACGATGAATAGACTAGAGCTTACCATGTAGAATTCTTAGATCTGTTAATGTTTTTGATGGTGACATATTGATAATAACATTAATTTTAATAATATCTATCTCTATACCTCGCATAGATACAATAAATCCCAACAATTTACTATATTTTACTCCAAAAATACATTTTTTCGGGTTTAAATGGACTTTGTACTCATGAAGTCTATTAAAGATTCATTGTAAGTCATGAATGTGATATTCCTACTTAATATACTAAGCTATGATGTCATCCACATGAACATGCAAAATTTCATACATCATGTCATGAAATACATATGTTATAGCTCGTTGATAAGTTGCTCTTGCATTTTTTAAACCAAAGGGCATTACTTTCCAATAGAAAGTTCTACATGGTGTTATGAAGATAGTTTTGGGTTTATCCTATAGTGCTATACGAATTTGATTGTATCTTTAGAATCTATCCATAAGGTATAACATCCCACTTCCTACCGTGAAGTCAATAATTTAACCTATATTAGGAAGGGAAATGTCATATTTGGGACATGCAACATTAATGTCTCTAAAATCATTACATACTCTAATTTTAGTAACCTCTTTTTTGGATACTAGAACTACATTAGATATCCAATAAAAATAGTCGATGGCTTGAATGAAATTGAAATCTAAAATCTTTTGTAATTATTCTTTAACCAACAAGGCTACTTTAGGATGCAATTTTCTAAATTTTTGTTTTATTGGTTTAGCATCAAGACAAGCTACCAAATGGTGTATGACTATAGAAGGATCTAAGCTAGGCATATCTACATATGTCCATGAAAATATATCAAAGTATTCTGCAAGAATTTTTGTATACTTAATTTGTTCTTCTTTTCTCAAGGTAGCTCCTATTTTCACTATGTGAGGATTTGTTTCTATTTAAATGTTAATTTTCATAATGTCTTCTACCACAATACTCAAGTCCCTCTCAAATTTGGGAGGGGCAGGTGAAACACCCATTCTTGAAGTTATTATAAGGATAGTTTAGCTAGCTCATCTTGTGTAGTTGTTGTTTGAACATGTGCTATGCATGAGAGGGAACCATCAAAGAAGAAACTGTTCCACATGATTTCTTAATGATGTCATAAAATACATATCCTTCTACACACTCATCTGGAGTGAAAATTATTTTCGTATGGACCATCGAAATCATATTAAAAGAAAATAAATAATTTTTCTTTCTCTTCTTAATATCCATTAAATGCTTTTTATTTTCTAAATATTCACCATATATGATTAGGTGATAATATTCATCGAATGGAAAAGGCTAAGATTTTGAAGGTATATAGCCTATACCACATTGGTTAGGCCATTCCTCAACCTCAAAATGTTTGCGTATACCATTTTAAAAACAACCTAAACCTTTACCCTTATACCTCATATCACACATAATTTTCTTAATTTTATATATTCATTGGAGAAATAACATTAAGCAAAATTATTTTCATAAAATGTAATGCTCATTTTCTTAATGTTGATTTTATCTGGGGAACATCCTATGGAAATAAAGGTACATTTTCCAACATGTTATATATTTTTCTATTTGTGAGGTAAACCTGTTGTATGCGAGAATGGCGACAATTGGGACAAGAAAATGGAGTCTTGTACAACATGTTCAGTTGATGCTAATATAGTGGATAAATCTAGTAGAGCCTCATATGTAAGAGGGTATGATGTAGAACTATTATTAGCACTAAAAGGTACAAATATTTCAGAAGAAGGAAGTGGATCAAGTGTTGGTACAATGGACTTAGGAGAAATATGGTCCAATGATGATAAGGCTGGACAAAATGAAACATCAATGGGTGCCACCATTGCACACATTTCAAAATGTCTAGGGTCTGCATGAATGGTGACCAATTGAATTTTAAATTCAAATTTTACATATTGATGCAAAGTAGAGGGGATTGCCCTCATTGCATTGATCCAAGGACATACTATAAGAATGTTGTATGATGCCAAACAAGATACAAAAAAAATGGATGTATCCAAAACTCTAGGACCAACTTGTAATGGAATAGATATCACACCACAAGCTTCTTGAGTTTCATCATTAAAGGCTTTAATAATCATTTTAGTTCTTCTTAAATCTTTGTGTCTGAATCCAAAACTTTTTAAAAATTCATAAGTGCAAATGTTCAAAGATGAGCCATTATCAATCAACACCCTTTTAACACACACATCTCCAATTAATGTTGTTATATACAGAGGATTATACCTATGCATACTCTGAGGAGGACTATATTTATCATGAATATCAATGTAGTCAATTCCATGAGAAGCTACAACATTAACTATGACAGTTGGATCTATGTCTTGAGGAACAATAATTTGACTTAGGGTATTCATTAATTCTTCCCTATGTATAGATGAAGTCCTAAGAAGATTAAGAAGAGAAATTCTAGTTGTTGTATTAGCTAGTTATTGATCGATATCAAAAGGAGTCTTCTATTGAAGTCTTCTATTGAGGTCAAACTAAATTATTCCCTTTATGAGGTGATTTTAGAACAAAATATGGTTGATCCATATCATTTGATTAAGTTGTAGGTAATTGAGGTTGAGAAGTTTGAGTTTGAGATTTTTGTCTAGTAGTGGCTCCAATTGTACCTACAATGTTGCTTAATTGATGTGATGATTATGGGATAACGAATGAATTGAAAAAATAAAACTAAATAGAGTGAGATCTATCATTTGATGTTTTTCTATGGAAAGAAGTTATTGTGAAGAGGAACAAGTGGTTATAATTCTTGGAAATGGTTCCTATGGGACTAAAAAAACTAAAATATGTAGGATTAGATCCGATTCATCTTTTGAATTGTTGGAATGAAGAGAAATAATGTCTACCTCTGATTCTGAGTCACTTTCTGTGTATTTCAAATATGAAGATTGTAACTTTCTTTCTTAAAATTTCTCAATTATAAATACAGATTGAGTAGGCACAAATACAGTTTGTGAGAGTTGCAATGGTAGGTGATTACTAACCATTCCCACATAACATGTTGGATGAGGTACATTCTTATAATCTAGTTGATTCACAACTTCCTTGCCACAATTTGGTAATGGATTTTAGAATATGTCTAGATTTTGATTAACATTTTACGCCTGTTGAATTTGTGTATTCATTGGAGAATTAGCATTCAATGGAGGAGTATCCACTTCTAGCTTTCTATTTTAAACTAAATCTTACATTAAATTTTTAAGTCTTCTATAAGTGTTGGTTGGATGTTCATCAACTTTATGGAAATCACAATGTTGATTCAGTCTATACCAAGGTTGGGAGGTATCTGGTTGTCATATCTTTGGTAATTTTATCAAACCTCTTTCTACCAATTATGGTAATACCATTATCAAAGTTTAATTCCACTTTTTAAAATTCCATTGTAAAGGTTTTTGAGGTGCTTTAATACAAAATTCTTTGTGTTCTTTGCGGTATTAACATTTGGAGGTGGTCTATTATCTGTGACCTCGTGTACTACCATATGCTTGTTCTTATATTTATTTTTAGACGATTTATCCTCATCCTTCCTTTTAAGTTATCCTCTTATAATAAGGGCTGCTTATACCCTTCTTTTAAATCGATAGCTTGATCAAAAGATGTTATGGTGGCAATGGCCAACTCATAGGATAATTGTTGTAGGTTTCCAATAAATATTTCTAGTATTTCTCTTAGAGGTAGGGAAAAATATAATTTGCCCAATATTTTTCTGCATCGGGCTAGAAATTCTATGAAACTTTCTTCTTTCCCTTGTTTTAAGTTGTACAAATCCTTAATTGTGATATGCCTTTATATGTAGGCACAAAATTGATGCACAAATAACTCTGTAGTTTTTTTGAAGTTTTGTAAGGAATGTGTTGGCAGTTGATAATACCATTCCAAAGCCATACCTCCTAAGATTTTTGGAAATATTTTTAACAAAAACATATCATCATATGAAATGTCATGACAAGTTGTCCTAAACATATTAAGATGTTCGATCGGATATTCAATCCCCTTATAAATTGGTAGAATTATTATAGGAAAACATTTAGGATATGGTCTAGTGGTAACAAAATTATCCAATGGTGGTTACACATTTCATTATAACTATATGTAGGGTGATAGGGGTCTATTTGGTCTAATCATGAAGCTAATTGTTTGACCATAGCTTCAAGATGATGTGGTTACCCATTGTGTCTATTTTGTGCCACTATGTTTGCATAGGGAGGGTAATATGTAGGTTGTGCTACCACATAAGGAGTTAGAATGGTAATACTATTGCGCATAATATTTGAAGTAGGAGGATTAACGAGCTTATAAGGAATAATATTTTGTTGATAGGTTGGTTGAGAAGAAGTAGGGACTTTCACATTTTTATTTTTTTGAGATGTAGAAGCTTGAGAAAATCAGTTGTTAAAATATTGAGAAAGAAAATTATTGTTAGCGAAGGAAAAATGTTGTTTTTGGGTGGAGGTATTTTTAGTGGATACAAAAATAGGTTTCTGTTGTGGTGCCACAAATGTTTGATTTGAGAATGAGTATCTTGAGAAGGTGTAATTTGGGTGGTACCTAAGGAATGATCATTATGGGTGACATGTTGTAATGGAGGGAGATTATCACTTGCATATGTCTCTGGTGGTGGGTGAAGTTGAAAAATTTCTTCCAAAGCTACTTCAATTGAAAAATTATCTCTCTTAAGTTGATATTCTATTTCAAAGGCATTGGCAAGAGTAGACCAATTATGAGCTAGAAATTCATAGAAATGTTGCACATATTCAAAACAGACATACCCTTGAGGTCCCATTTTAGGGTCAAAAGGGTCGATTGTTTTGTATTCTTCATTTTGTTCTACTTGCACTCCTTGTTCCTATTGAATTTCTTCTATCTCTATTTCGATATTTGGATTTTCAGTATCTAACTCCCCTTAGAAGCCGATTGGCACCTGTTTACCATTCCTTAAGGTTTTAGGTATCTATTTTTTTTTATGTTACTCCTACTTTTTTTAAAATTAAATTAAAAATGCTTGTTTACTAAATATTTACAATTTTTTTTAGATAATAGGGCTAAGGTGATTTTACTCTTCTTGAAAGAGCTTATAGATGTCGTTGATCGGCTCTTTTTCTTTTGGGTTCATAAAATGCTCTTATTTAAAAACAAAGTCCTTTTTCAAAAGGTGAATTAAGTTAACAAGAGTAATATTCATAGTCCCAAAAGTTAGGGGTTGGAATTGAAGTGTGTGATAAAATTCTCTGAAGAGGACTGCTCTAGGTGCTTTATGATATCATATTTTTTGTTCAAAGGTTACCTCCTTATCTTCTAGGTTTTTTAGGAATTTGTGAATGGTTAATGATTCTTCAAATATATAAGTGAGAATGTGCACAAGTCCCTACTTAGGAGGTACATTGCTGACCCTGATCATGTGTGGTATGTTTCTAATTTGTAGATGGCAAACCCTAAGGTAATTGAAGTGATATTGATGAATATTATGGAGTTTCATTCCAAATCGATGAGGAAAAAAACTCTAGAACAATGTAAGGTCCAATGGGACTGATATTATGAAAGGAGTACCACTTGGGAAAAAGTGGACGATATGAAAATATATTTTCCTTTTTTATTTAAAAATATATTGTAATATCTTTTTATGATAGGAAAACATACATGACCGTGTTTAGTCCAAGGGGGGTAGTATGTCATGACCCACCATGGCATAACGTTTTGCATTTATATACTATGTATTGATGAAAGATAACTTGATACCTAGTTTTGATTCTTATGGATGATTATGCAATTATTTATATTGATTTATCCTTGAGGAAATGGTACTATTTATGTATTGTCGATTTGTAGGACCAGGTACACTTGTGGGTGAAATAGGTAGAATAAACCACCAAGAACGGGTTACTTGAGAAGGGAAATGATGATTATGGTGGCTCAAGGTAACATGAATGACTTACCCATATAGATGCATGCATTATTTTCTTTAGGATGATCATCAACAACCCACCCATATTAAGCCAAAAGTTGGTATTCTAGAAGTTACCGTAAGTCTTCGGCTAGGATTAGTGATTGGGTAGCGATTACTTCACCCACATTGTTTTATGCATTTGATTAACTCGCTTTTGTTTACTTAAAAAATATTGTCTAAGTGTATCTGGTAAATAATTTTCTCTTAAATGAATTAATAGATATAGAGGTTCTATTAATTCATTGCCCACTTAAATGCCATATGAATGCTTGATATTAGGATACGTATTTTATTGGAATTAATCAAATAAGAAAATGATTAATATCTTTTATGGTTTGAATTAAATTGAATTCAATATTAAATATTAATGCTTTAAAGTTCTATTTAATTCTCCCTTTATACCTTTCATAGATTTAATAAAGAAATGAAAGGTTCTATTTAGAGCAAGATATTTTGAAAAAGGAAGAATCATTTTTAAATTCAAATATCTCCCCTCTTGTTGCTTTGCATTTATTTTGATAGATAGCATTAAAGTCCAAATTTGTACATTGGGATTTGGGTAGAATGTCAAACAAAGGAGGAAGGGGATTCCTTTTAAGGAAAACATAATTCAAATAGAAAATATAATTTACTGTGAAGAAGGAGGCCAGGAGACCATAGCGAGTTAAGCTTGAGTAAATTATTCGAAGGAGGATTATAATCATTATTAGGTGTTTTAGGTTGGGAGATCTTACTATTTTTCTTTGATTGAATTTAAAATGAACTAATACTTATGGTATTATAATCCTGTTAAAAAAAATTGATGTTAATATAACTTAGACACCCCCATCAAACTTTCATATGCTAAGACTTTGTTAATCGATGTTTGCACTTGTGTGGAGATATTTTATTGTGCATGGATTGACATCTAGTATTTTCTCTTGAGAATCTCACCTCTCTAATTTCTATTTAGCCTACATATAGCTTCAACCCTATAACCCAGTGATGGATTCTTGTGCTTAGTTATGGGACATTTCACAACCAAACGTTTCCTGATTCACCCCTTATTTTTTGGTTTAAAACACTATTAGCTTTGCCTAAAGTGGGATTGTTTTTTGATATGGTTGTTCATGTTTGAATAGGCTCCTTTAGCCTTGTTTTTATTGGATTTAACTAAGCTTGGTTTTTTTGTGCATCCTTGTATGTTGGATAGTTACTCTATTTTAGATGTCAAGTAGCCTACGACTTACATCACTTATTCAAACTGTAGAACGAGTTTCACCTTATCTATATTTGATTTAGTGTTCAAAAACTCATAGGATTCTTGGAACCAATGATTTTTGTGTTAGGTATTTTAGCTTTGTGTGGTATAATTTTCCCTATTCTTTTAAACCAACTATGTCACATGTTCATGATGCCTATGGTGGAAAAATTTAATCTCACCATCGCTTGGTAAATTTCCCCTAAGGTTTAACCTTGGGGGGGACTTAATTTATTTTAACCTTTCATGTCTCATGAAATAATTGAATGATGACTTGCAAGTGATTGAGTGTGGGTAAAGGAAGGGCAAACCGGCCTTCTTGGGGAATATCCCACATGGGATATGCCTTGCTGCTATAGCACCTTATAGGGAGTTGTCCTCTCTTAGGTTATCGACCATGAGCTATGATCGAGGGCCACCCCACTTGGTGAGCTGCCCAATGCCAATTAATGGTGTTCACCCATGCCACTTGGCCTCTTCCTATGGAATTATTATATGGTTTGTTGGCTTCCACATAGCTTGTTGTTTGGTTTATATTATTTTTCTATTGTTGGTTTAGATGTCATGTGGCTTATGATATGTCATTAGATTTGTGCCAATTGTGAGGTGGCTTTAAACCTCTCTATTTGATTTAATGAGTGTGGGATTAATCCCACATGCCTGGTGTATCAGCCTCCTTGGCACCTAAAATAAGAAGGGCTTCCCCTTAGATGTGATCACCTCTAGGTGGTCATGAGGAGCCCACTCAAGATACCTTGGTATTAGAGCCTATGGCTAGGTGCAGATTGTGTTGTTTCTACTTGATCATCCCATGGGATGTTTGACCCGCCTTGCTATTGTCGTTGACTGTGATAGCTATGACCGATTGAGTTAGTGGTCATTTATTGAACCCCCTATTTTTGGAAATATGATATTTAATTTATTTAAATTAAAGGAAATATGTTTAGTATATCTAAATTTAAAGAAGGATGTTTTCTGAAAGATTGATGTTTAATTTATTTAAATTGAAGGAAATATTTTTATTTTATCTAAATTGAAAGAAATATTTTTTGGAAATATTGATGTTTAATTTATCTAAATTGAAGGAAGGGTGTTTAGTTGAAAGAAGGATGCTTAAAATTAAAGAATGATATTTCATTTAAACTAAAATGAAATGGATTTTTATAAGTACTTAAATTAGTTAAAATTATAGGTTTTTAACTTATTAAAGGAAATGGTTTGATAAGTACTTTAATTGGTTAAATGTATGTGCTTTTAACTGATTAAATGAAATTATATGCTAAGTAATTTAATTAGTTAAAATTATGGGCTTTTAACTAATTAAATAAAATGGTTTGATAAGTACTTTAATTGGTTAAAAGTATGCACTTTTAACTGATTAAAGGAAATGGTTTTATAAGTACTTTAATTGGTTAAAATTGTGGGCTTTTAAATGATTAAAGGAAATGGTTTGATAAGTACTTTAATTGGTTAAAAGTATGGGTTTTTAAGTAATTAAAGGAAATGTTTTGATAATTATGGGCTTTTAATTGATTAAAGGAAGGGTTATTGAACTATTCCATGCTTGATAAATGATAAATGATTTTCTTTCATAAAGAATAAATGAATATCCTTCTATGATGAAATGAATTATAGATAATTTTCATACTTGGATAATGAATACACTTATGTGAATAATGAAATAAGTATGATAGTGGAGAAAAAGGGAACATTATATGAAAGAATAAAGATGGAAAAATTATGGGGTTTTCTCTTGATGATTGATTGAAGGATTTATGCATAACTACATTGTTTAGATTTTATAGTTGCAATTTGGCATCCAAAATATAAATGCATATATTTCATAAGTCATTTAACAAATGTATTTAGTTGCATGTTGTATAATATCTATGAGTCATATTGATCCCTTACTACCATCAACTAAGCGATGGAGGAGCAATAAGGACAAATGAGACACTTAGAACCAAGACATTGATCCCTTTCGATTCATATTGTAGTGAAGATTTTATTATAGAAAAACTTATTGTGGAGTAGGCTCTAGCATGAGTAATCTCCAAATTGAGTAATGATGTAATGCTCTATTCATTAGTGTGATGATACTTTTACCCTATTGGGGTTATGTAATGATCCAAATAATGCATGAAAGATGTATCTTTTACTTTTTAATAAAGGATCTATGATGTCATAGTTTCATACACTATCATGTTTGTTAATGTTATAGATAGAAATTACATATTATTCATGTATATTCCTTTGATGATATTAAATATGTTATCCAATATTTAATTAACTAGGTAGACTTAATTGTATCCTTATAAGAAAATAAATATTAGAAGATCTTGATGGTTTAGAGTAGTTTAGATGTTTTTAAATTGTATCAAAATGATTATGCTTGTGCTAAAATTAGGAAGAAGGCCTAAGGAATTATAGGGTCTCTTAGGAAGGAACTTTGGGCAATATTTCTCAAGGAAACCTTCTAGAAAAAAAACTAAACTAGATAGCAGCACAGAAACATCAACAAATAAATATAGATGAATTTGACTATCACTAGGAATTATGGATGCAATAAGTTAGCTCATCTTGAGGATGAGACTAATAACTTATTTTCACTATGCTTAGCGCACCTACATAGATGGACTTATGTAGGGTATAGTGATGGGCATACCCTTTTGATGGGCAAGAGGGGTAAGTTAGTCCATTCATGGAGGATGAGACTGATAGCTTATTTGTAATATGCTTAGTATACCTACATAGGTAAACTTGTGTATGGTATAGGGATTGGCATATCCTTTTGATAGATTAAGGAATATGACAAGTTTGCTCATTGTGGATATGAGACAGACAAATTAAAACATTAGATTAAATCTTAGACAACTTTGTAGAATGACATACATTGGATAGGGATATGTAAATCCATATCAAGTATATGTTTATAAATAATAATAATAATAATAATAATAATATAATTCTCTAGTTGGCTAGTTAGATTTTGGGTCATTACAGTCACATAGACTTCAAGGCTTCCATAACCCCAAGCTAATTCATCTTCCTCATCTTTACCTATGATAAATCTATTTGTCAATATTTTAGTCATGATAGGTGCCAATTATAGAGGGATTGAAATAGACCACTCGTCCAACTTAAGATATTTACACGTATAATTCCTCAACTAACATGTGTCTAAGTAACTTTCAATATTGATCCTAACCCTAGCTTATCACGTCACAATAAAAAATAATTTTATCTATGCAAATTGTATATGATAACAATATGTAATTCATGCACTATGACATAATCCTTTATCAAGACAACTCTCTAATGATTCTCATACTTATAAAAGGGAAAACAAATCATTATCTATAAATTCATTATAAATTTATTTTCATGGAATAGAATATTTTTGTATCCATCCTTCACCATGTAGACTTAATGGCTCTCATAGCCACAAGATTCATCTTGCTCATACCTACCTATGAGAAATTTTTATGTTCAAATTTTAATCACAATAGGTGTCAATCTTGAGGGATTGAAATTGACTACTTGTCTAGCATATTAAGTTGCTTACATGTATAATCCCTCAACTAATTGGTATCTACATAACTTTCAGTCTTGATCCCAACCATTGCTTACTGCATCATATTAAAAAACAATTATGTATACAAATTACATATGCCAACAATATGTAAGTCACACATTATAGCAAAGTATTTTATAATGATAACTCTCTCATAATATCTATACTTATAAAAGGAAAATGAAATATTTATTTATACATTCATTATAATGTTATTTCCATAAAATAGAATCTTTTTGTATCCATATTTCATCATGTAGAATTCAAGGTCCCAAGCTAGTTCATCATCCTCATACCTATTGTAATATATTACATTATTTAATACATGCCAATGTACCATCTTGGGTATATCTTTAGATTAGGAGAGTGTCTTAGATTATATCTTGAGTATTTATTTTATTCAATGTAAGAAATGCACAAGTATTATTAGAATGTGCAATGATGTAAATGTGTGTGTTGTCCATGTGTACATGAGTCCTTAGAATAGGAAGATGAAGTGTCATAGGAATATGGAAGGCCAAGAGTTATATCTCATTATATACAGGCCTTTTATATGTAAAAGAGAGATAGAGAGAGAAGATGATGAGCATAGAGTAGAGGAAAAATAGATATAATGTAGAGCATGTAAAAAATTTGGAGAGTTTAAGACCTCCATTTTATATCAATGTGCTATTTTTTTGAGTTTTCATTAATGGTTATTTTATGACTAGATTTAGAATATTCTTATGATTTTTACATGCTTAATATATTAATATTATCATATATTTAAAATTGCATGCTCATTTTACATCTTGTGGTTGATTTATGATTAAGTATCTAGCTTCAAAAGCTAACAATCCCTACTTGTGAGAAATTTTTTTGACAATATTTTAATCATAACAGTTGTCAATTGTGAAGGGATTGAAATTGATCACTTGTCCAACTTCTTAAGTTGCTTACATATATAATCCCTCAAATTAAGTGGTATCTAAATAAATTTCAATCTTTATTTCAACCCTTGCTTATTACATCACAATAAAAAATAATTTTATCTATACAAATTACATAAGTTAACAATTTTTTTTTTTTTGCTTGTTAAGAGAGTTGGTTACAACTACACTATTTTTAGTAGCTGACAAGCATAGAGTTCAAACCACAAAGGCTGCATCCACCAAACATATTCCACCATATTATTCACTAAATAATATGTTATTCAGTCATTATTGCATAATCCTTTATGGAAACAATTCCCTACTAATTTCCATACTTATAAAAGGAAAAAGAAGACATTATCTATACATTCATTATAAAGTTATTTTCATCAAAATGAAATTTTATAAATTTTAAGGCTCCTATAACCCGAGATAATTCATCGTCCTCATCCTACATGTGAGAAATCTTTTTGTCAAAGGCATCGTACTACATTTTAGAGAATTCCGTCACTTGGTGGTTGTTTGTAGTATTCCCATTTTATTCAGCCAGGTGAATTCCTAGTCCAGGCAGCCAAATTTGTTTGTTATGTTTGTATGGTCTGGAGAGCCTTTAATTTATAAATGTTCAATGGGCAACCAAAAATATATAACCATATCATCAGAATAGTATGATAGTGTAGTTAAGGGCTAGTGAATCATGAAAAGGAAGCATATTACAATTTGCTATAGCTTATTATTAAAGAATTTAACAGTTTTAATTTTAAATAAACAATAAATGAAAACTGTGATTGTAACAGTAGTTAACTGATTGTCACTGACCGACACCACCTGTTTTCTCATGTCATCGAATTCTACTGATTGTTGGTCCACTAGCTTTTTAAGGTCAAGTCAACAGCGTTTGCACTGCTATACGGTTTTATCTCTACTGTTATACGGTTTTATCTCTACTTCATAGGATAATCGGAATACTTGGAATAATTGAAGTCTATATAAGTGCCCTAATCTTCACATTTTCCATGCACGTCCAAGTCTGTACGAGCTCGAGCTCTCGACTGTGGATCTCGGTTTAGGAAGTATAGTATCTCTGTTTCTATGGCTTCTCTGAGCTTCAAGCTTACCAGACACCCAGCGGTCCTCGTGGCCCCGGCAGTGCCCACTCCCAACGAGATTTTGTATCTTTGATGCTGAGATTTCACATACCCCTGTGAGCAAGCCCCTGTCGTTCGCGGTGGAACTGCTGGTGAGCAAGCCCCTGTCGCTTGCGGTGGAACTGATGAACAGGGCGAAAACGGCCGTGAACGACGAGTACATGCGATCCGTCATAGACCTCATGGAGTTGAAGGGCTGCTCGTACGTTACAGTGATGGGGGCTTTTTTGTTTCTCGGACGTGACCAGATTTGGATTTGGCGACGTGGATTTCGGGTCGGGTAAGGTTGTCTACGGAGGGCCTGCGAATGGCGATGTGGGGCCCTTGCACGGATTGCTCGTCTCCCATCGTAGTAGGGATGGAATCAACGGAATTTTGGTTCCCGTGTGCTTGCCGTCGGCGGCCATGCAGAAATTTCAAGCGGCAATGAGCGAGGCCATGGAACACTCTTCTCCATTCCTTACAAAGGGGTTTATAAGGACCCTTCAACTTCACTTTTTTCCCTTGCATAGATAAGAACTTAAGGAGAGGGTTTGTCTCAAAATCTTATCTATGCAAACAACTAGCAGGCCACATCACAACTAACAAATACTTGTAATATTAACTTTGTCATCCATCCAAGTACTTGTAATATTAACTTTGTCATCCATTCAATATTAGCTAGGTATGCACCAAACCTTAGGGGATTTCAAAATGGAGGTGTTTATTTAAAAGAGGGAATTATTTGAAAAGCTAGGGGACGATGGGGTTTTGTTTTCATGTTCAAAAGGGAATGGTGGTTTTTAAAAAAATAGATCAAATATATATATTTTTAAATATATGTAATATGGAGTGGATTACTTTATAAGAAAAAACCTATTTGTCATGAAAACCTAATTTTAATCCAACGATAATATAAATAAATTTGTAGAAACAATAAATCAATTCAACCCTCTTCAACCAAACATATTTCCCATCATCAAAGAGGCCATAAAGGATATTACACAAGGGCAATCAATTGATGAAAAACTTGATGAAGAGTTTCTTAAGTCCTTTCTATTAGAGGCTTGAATTTATTATATAGGTTAGATAAAGAATTGAGGGTATAGGGTGACGAGGGGTGTGCACCCACAACCACAAATGGTTGTCATAGTTTATCCATAACTTATTTGTGGATAAGACAAACTACCCAACAATGATGAGCTTAGCATGATATTTCACCTTATGTTTCATAACAAGTTTTATTATAATATTTGTGTTGATTATACCTCTACACCCGATTTTGGAGGGTATGGTTTAGGTCATTTGTGTGATCGTCTAAATTTTAGGAAGATATTCCTTGGTGATGATGAAAAGCTAATGGATTTATATAGGGAAAAATTAGTGACCTTTAAATTCCCTAAACTAGTTTAATTTTCTGAGAGTAAAGTTGGTGGTCAAAAAAGTTCACTCATTACTTTTTTTCATACTAATTAGATTATAATTGTAGACATGGAAAATTACCCACCTAAATGAGTCATTTTTCCTAGAACCCTTGAGAAGTCTCTCAAACTTACCAAAATACAAGTTTGGGTTTCTCTTCCCTTCCTTTCTCTTTTTTCCCTAGTTTTTTTGAAATTGTGGTCGTCCAATACAAGGCGTGATTTCGATAAGTTCAATTTTCTCTTAGAAAATCCATTTTTAGCCAACCTTCAAGACGTTGGCCCTCTCTTAGGTTTACCTTTTTGTTTTCCAGCTCTTTTTCTCTACAAACCTGTTATAAATAGAGGGTTTGGATTCTCTTTTCTCCTTGAAGTTTTAGAACTGTGAAGAAGTGCTAACTAGAGGTCCTAAAAAGCTAAGTTATTTTTGGCTTTGATAAATTCTCCTAGAAATATCAAGTGTTCTTTTGTTGCTCTGCTTTGATTTGTTGTTCTTGGTGGACAAGTGTTGGAGTCTTAAGGTGGATATTGCTATTCTATGGATTTCTTTATCCTTTTGATTGTTCTTTTACTACCACTAGGTTTCTTCTTACATTTTAATATTTCTATATCATTAATTATGCAATTTTTGTCTTATTCTGCATTGATAGAATGTTTTTCACACTTCTACCACAAAATTGCACCTCACCTATACAAGTCATGCCTTTGATGGATCTAAAATTGTGGTCATCCTTTATAGGGCACGATTTCGGATTCGTCAAATTTGGGGGTAAATTTTTGCTTCCAAACCCTCAACTTGTATTTGCATGTATTATTTAAGTCATAATATTGTTGTTTGCATTCTATTTTTTGCATCGTTTAACTTTGTTACATCTTGTCTTGTTTATTTCTAAAAATGTCAAAAGTCATTTTTGCTTTTAAATGGTCAACTAAAAGGACAAAGGGGATTTGATTGATGTGCCTCCAAGCTCAGTCATATAGCAGCCTAAGCAGGCCCCCAAATGCTAATTGAATTTTCTAGGGTTTTGTGAAGTTTTGCAGGTTGAGAATTTTTTGGATATATTTGGACACAAGTTAAAAGCTAAGGTCAATCACCAGATCAAGTAAGTGTCCTAGGTAAACTTCTTAGGATACTTATTGTTTATATTCTATTAATTTCTATTCTTAGATCTAAATCATAAATATAAAGAAATATATTTTGATTTTATCTCTAGGTATTCAAAAGAGAAAAACATATAGTTTACGTTTTAGGGGTTAACTTTGTTTGTGCATTATCTTAAGCCCTTTCTAAAAAAGAATTTTTTTTTTTTTTTTGCAAGTTAGGGTGTAGTCAGCATTAAAAATCAAGAATCATCCTAGGGTTAGCTTCTTGTCTTCTTGCATCACTTTTTGTCCTGCATTGTTCTCTCATTTTTCATAGCTTACATTTTAGAAAAGCAAAACATAGGTGTTTGCTCAATATACATATCAAACATTCCATCCTCGGACTTGGAGTGAATCCTTAAATCATTCCTAGTGAACCCCTCGATCCCCAAGCCCTTGAGCGTAGAGAATATAACACACCCCCATGGTCACATCAGCTCCCAATGGATCTAGCTGAGAATCGTATGCAGTAGGGCAGTTTTCCCTCTCTACATATTTAATGAACCCGACGTGAAGACACATATTTAGTGGCCAAATTAGGAAGCATCTTCCTTTTGTCTTTATTTTTGAAAAATTTAAGCAAGACCACTAATTTTTCTTAGAAATAGAAAATATTAAAAACATCTTAAAATTTTTTGGTGTTTTTTCTAGTTTTCATATCCTCCTTTTCTTCTCCATCCTTTCTCTTTCTCCTAATGGATTCCAACCTTAAGAAGAAGTGAAGGCTTTTAGAATTTGGTGAAATTCTTCAGTAAGATGACTAGATTGATAGGGAGAACCCTAATCTAGAAGAGGAATAACATACAAAAACTGGTAATGACCTTGATCCTCTTAAGGGGTATAATGGACACCTCACCTTTAAATCATATGATCATATCTAGAATTTCATGAAACACCACAAGGATACCTTCATTAAGGCTATGGATGAGAAAACCCAACTCGAAGAGGTTGGAACATATCATCATAAAACCATTTATCCTTGCAATGTTCACACCAATCCTTTATTTGAATATTTACATCATATTAATCACTTTTATAAATCAACTTATGCTACTACTACAACCATCAATATTGGAAGAAATCTATGAGTTCCTCCAACTAGTAGTGTATCTCAATATTATGCTCAATTTCCTCCTTATTTTTCTCATCTTAACGTCCATGCTTTTGTTCCATCAAATATTAATTATCCTCCATAACAAGATACAACATATCATAATCCATACCATAACAATGTTAATACCTCCAATATTAGCCAAGTTCACTTTCAACAGCCTACATATAGCCCCCCATTAGGGAACCTAGGGGTATTGCACAACTACAATCATAATATGTAAAGTTTGACAAGTGTGGTGAAAAAATTGGTCTCAAGAGTGGATATGATTCAACCTCCAAGTTTCACCTACAACTACAAAGAAATGTGCAATCAACTCTTAGATCCTATCATCACCTCTAGGCCTTACTCTAAGCATTTTCCAATGTCGACTTTGCCTATTTGTAAGGGAACATAGGACCCAATTGAACATTTAAGGATGTTTAGGATAGCCTACCATGATATTATATATGATGAGATTTTACTGAAATATATTCCCCAAGAGCCTTGGTGGTATGACATTGGAATGGTATTATCAATTGTCTCATCATTATTTGAGGAATTTTGAAGAGACGATAGAATTGTTTGTTCAACAATTCAAAGCTTATGTTGAGAAAAATGTGACTATGAAATATTTTTATATGTTGAAGCAAGAAAAATATGAAAGTTTTTCAAAATTCTTGTCTCATTTAGTTGGACATTTGAGATATACTTTACCTCCTCAAGACATGCTAGAGATATTTATTGGGAATTTACAAGAGAAAATATCATATGAATTGGAAACAATAATTATTACCTCTTTCAACCAAGCAATAGATCTAGAAAGAAGGGTAGAGCAAGCCCTTATTCGAAGAGGTCAACTTAAACCAAGGAAATAAGAAGATAGGACCATGAAATCTCAGTATAAGAACAAGCATATAGTTGGTGATGGGGTAATGGATAGTAGACCTGTCAACAGTGTTGCTAACACCTTGTAAAATATGGTTCTTAGAAAACCTCAAAAACTATTAACTTTTGAGGATATATGCAGTAGGAGATATCTAACATAGGTCCTCATAAGATACAATAAATATGAGAGAAAGTGATTATGCAATATGCCTGAAATATACTATAGATAGAAATGGTGAAAATACAATAAAGTGTGGAGATAATGGTCACTCCATTAATATAAGCTAGAGAACTACATTGTACTCCATACAAGAGTTCTACTCCTATCTACTATGCACTTGATAAGAACTTGATATAAGCTTATTATGATCTTGTTATGATGTATCACTATGAGGCCCTTTATATAAGAAGATAGATTCCTTGGCCAACACTCTACCTAGTTATACAAGTGGACACATTGCACATTGAAACTTATACATTTATTACATTGCTTGAAGAAACCAGCTAACTTTCCCCTAAAGTAATCTCCTATTTTAACTATGTACCAAAGGTGGTACATTTACATGACCCAAATGATGTAATATACTCTAACTCTAACAACCCCCTGTATTACATTATTTGGGTATTGAAGATTCCAATCTTAAATATAGATTTGTTTCTTGTGGATGCTCTTTGGCTTGCTTAGGTTCTTTGTATCCTCCTTTATCTGGTTCATCTTATTCTTCTTCTTCTTTAGCTACTTCAGTCTTCATGTTCTAGATTCTTTTATTTTCCAATCCTCTATTCTTTAACATCATATGTATTTGATGAATTAGTGATCTCATGATTTTACATGTCTTAAGTGGATCATAATTGCCCCATTTTATCTCCTTTGGATCTCTGTATGACCTATTTTTCTAACCTTTATAAGTATTAAACTTGAGCTTATTGTTAGTAGATGCTTATGGAATAAGATTTTGAAAGTAACAATTTATTCTATGTAATAATCTTTCTTCATGACTTTTATAATACTTGTTTTTATAGCAGCATAAGAAAGATGAGTAATTTTTTCCTTCACGATATTTGCATGGATATAAATTCCAACAATTGAGCTTTTCATGACCATATTGATTGCAATAGGTGCACAATAGATATGTTCTAACTACTTTGCAGTCTACCTTAGGGATATCATGTTTATCTATATCTTTGACAAGATCCATACACCATATGTACATAATTGAAGCTATTTCATTTGTACTTCTTTGTATGAGGTCTTCTTGTTCTATCTTTTCTTCTCCATTTTGAATGTGGTCTTTTGTGTTATCATTAGTTTCATTAGAAGAATCCATTTTTTTCGTAGCTATTTATTTTAGAACTTATTTCCTACTTTATTAATTCTTCTTATCCTTCTGCATTTTCCATTTTATTACCAATCATGCTTTACTCCATACTGGTATTTTCTAATTCCACTTCTTAGTGTGTTGCTCGATGTGTTAATAGTCATCTTTATAGCTCCTTAGATGTACTTTGATAGAGCTTGTATCTTAAGGGATCAAATCATCTTAAGTGGTCTATCTTATGACTCCCTATTTTAGAGTATACATGAGTTTGATTTGATAAAATCTTTATAGAGCTTAGATTTTGTAGGCTTCCTTATATCTCCCTAGTTAAGAGACGTGAATTTTATTTAATAAGATCCTTATATTTTTGTAGAGACCTTATGAATCCTAGATGGATTAAGTACTTGATAATATTTGATGAATGATATTATTATAAAGTTTTGTAGAATGCCTTATGTCTCCCTAGTGATTTTGGATATGCTTTATGATTAATAGAGTGCTTTTGATGGGGGGACCGAGAAAGACACACGCAAAAAAACTCCATGCAAATTCAGAAATTCTCTTTCATTAAATCTGAAAATGCATACACCAATGGCCCGTAGGCTTACAATAACCGGTGCTCGGCTCGGTTTTCTCCCACTCGCACTCTGCGTGCGTTCTTCCTAAATCCGCCATCGACTAATACATAAAACTGGGTTTTTATAGAGGTCCCGACCCTCTGAAACACCTGTCACGCATTAATCGGGACACCAAACCGATTTATTACAAAGACTAGGTTTTTATAGAGGCCCCGACCCTCTGCAAATTCAACACAAAAATTGGGAGACCAACCCGATTTAAAAACCCCACTCCGCACGACCCTATCATCGTCGCTCCCTATCAAATTCTCTGCATGACCATCCTTTTTGTTTCTCATGCTTTTTGGTTCTTGTTCGCCTTGACTGCTCTCTAGGTGCCATGTGTCATTCTGGAATGATCCCCAAAAATATCGCCTGTCGCGGCTTTCCCGCCATATCCTTCTCTATTTTCACCACCTTCTCTCTCCGTCGCGATATCACGACACGTCGTGATATTGCGACATCTTGGCCTCCTTGCTCTCTTTTTCATTTTTGGTCATGATATCGCGACATGTCACGATATTGCGACCAATTCGGCCGAAAGTCCCTTTCTTTTGTTTATGTCGCGATATTGCGACGTCGCGATATCGCGACCATTCTGCCCCTCACTCCTCTGCATTGAAAATTGTCGCGACATTGCGACATCGTGATATCGCGATGTCACGATATCGCAACCATTCTGTCGCCTCGCCTGGGTCTCCATTTGACATCATGATTTCGTGATGTCATGAAATCGTGACGTCATGATTTCGCTACCCCCTCTGACTTTTGCTTTCGCCTCGCTTCGACATCATAATTTTGCAACATCGCAAAATCGTGATGTCATGATTTCGCTATTGTTCTGCTCCTCCGCCGAGTCTTCTCTCCGACGTCATGATTTCGTGATGTCGCAAAATTGTGCTATCGCGATTTCGCTACCATTCTCTGCCTTCACCTTCGCTTTCGCCTTTATGTCGTGATTTCGCGATAGTCACGATTTCGTGACATGTCATGAAATTGCGACATTCCAAATGCATCTCCCATTTGCTGCCCTCTTGTCATGATTTCACGACGGTCATGATTTTGCGACATGTCACGAAATCATAGCCCCTTCTGCGATATTTTCTCTCTCCTGCAAAATATTGCGATTTCACGATGTCTCAAAATCGTGACAGTTTCTACTATGATCTTCCTCCTTGCCTTCTGCTTCTTCTTCTTCTTCCTGAGCTGACTCTTCAGCACTGGCTTTCCCACAACTGGATGCCTCTGCATCAGATGTCCCTGGATGCTCCCACATCATACACCCGGGGTTAGTGGAGAAGTGATCTTCACTTCTGCAAGGTCTGGTTGCTGCCTCTTGCAACACCCCCAAACATTCCTCTACCTCAGCAGTATGTTCCAACTCCCTCTCCTGGATTGAATAACTTCTGTCTTCTATCAGACAGATTCTGTCACTGCTGCATACTTCCTCATCTGCAGCCTGATTGCACTCCTCTTCTGGGCCAGTTAAATTTTTGCCTTCTTCTAGGCAGATCTTGGCACTGTTGCACTCTTTTGCAGCTTTCTTCAGCTTCAACTTTTGATGCACTCCCGCATATTTCTTTTCTTGTATTTCTTCATGCCTTCTGCATCGCTCCTCTTGCTCCCACAATTTTATGCTAAGCCATTCCTCCTGTAGGGCTTGAAATTTCCGCTGCAATGCCAAGAACTCTTCTTCTGGCACCATATCTTCCTTGCTGTCCCGGCTTCTTCGAGGATGCATTTTTCTTAGCTTTTCTCACAAAGCTTTACCGATCCTGGTGTAGCTACCTCACTATCGGCGATCGGCTAACACGCTCCAGGATCTTAACTCTCTCTCTTAGAACCCTACCACAGATCCTGGTGTAACTGCCTCACGTCCGGCAATCTGTTACACACTTAGGAACATTAGCTCTGATACCATTGATGGGGGGACCGAGAAAGACATGCAAAAACACTCCATGCAAATTCAAAAATTCTCTTTCATTAAATCTGAAAATGCATACACCAATGGCCCACAGGCTTACAATAACCAGTGCTTGGCTTGGTTTTCTCCCACTCGCACTCTGCGTGCGTTCTTCCTAAATCTGTCACCGACTAATACATAAAACTATGTTTTTATAGAGGTCTCGACCCTCTGAAACACCTGTCATGCATTAATCAGGAAACCAACCCGATTTATTACAAATACTAAGTTTTTATAGAGGCCCCGACCCTCTGGAACTTCAACACAAAAATCGGGACACCAACCCGATTTAAAAACCCCACTCCGCACGGCCCTATCATCGCCACTCCCTGTCAGATTCTCTACGCGATCATCATTTTTGTTCCCCGCGCTTTTTGGTTCTTGTCTGCCTTGACTGCTCTTTGGGTGCCATGTGTCATTTTGGAATGATCCCCAAAAAGACCGCCTGCCGTGGCTTTCCCGCCATCTCCTTCTCCTTTTTTGCCTTCTTCTCTCTTCGCCGTGATATCGTGACACGTCACGATATCACGACGTCTTGGCCTCCTTGCTCTCTTTTTCATTTTTGGTTGTGATATCGTGACCTTCTTCTCTCTTCACCGTGATATCGTGACACGTCACGATATCGTGACACGTCACGATATCGTGACGTCTTGGCCTCCTTGCTCTCTTTTTCATTTTTGGTCACGATATCGCGACATGTCATGATATCGCAACCAATTCGGATGAAAGTCCCTTTCTTTTATTTATGTCACGATATCGTGCCGTCACGATATCGCGACGTCGTAATATCATGACCGTTCTGCCCCTCACTCCTCCGCTTTGAAAATTGTCGCGACATTGCGACATCGCGATATCGCGACCATTCTGCCGCCTTGCTTGGGTCTTGACATCACGATTTCACGACATCGCAAAATCACGACGTCGTGATTTCGCTACCCCCTCTGAATTCTGCTTCCACATCACGAAATTGTGACGTCACGATTTCGCTACTATTCTGCTCCTCCGTCGAGTCTTCTCTCCGATGTCACAATTTTACGACGTCACAAAATCATGTTGTCACGATTTCGCTACCATTCTCTACCTTCACCTCTGCTTCTGCCTTTATGTCATGATTTCATGACATTCATGATTTCGTGACTTATCGTGAAATCGTGACATTCCAAATGCATCTCCCCTTTGCTACCCTCTTGTCGCGATTTCATGACGATCGCGATTTCGCGACATGTCGTGAAATCGCGGCCCCTTCTACGACATTTTCTCTCTCCTGCAAACTGTCGCGATTTCACGATGTCACGAAATCATGATAGTTTCTGCTGTGATCTTCCTCCTTGCCTTCTGCTTCTTCTTCTTCCTGAGCTGACTCTTCAGCACTGGATTTCCCGCAACTGGATGCCTCTGCATCAGATGTCCCTGGATGCTCCTGCATCAGCTTTTGAGAATAGTAGTTCAATTTTGAGTTGATTTTGTAATGTTTTGTAAGTAGCAAAAATCTACTTCTATTACACCTTATTACTCCTATTGAACTTAAGCACTTTCTAATTTGATAAGGTTCTATCAGTTGGATTTATTTTATCCCTTTAATGTGGTTTTGAGACAAGTATACCAATTTATTTCCAATTCTTGATTTTCCTTAATGAACATTCTTCTATAGCCTTTAATAGTTTGATATTTAATGTTTCTAAATTTCAATTACCTACTCTGGTGTAGAAATCCTTATAACTCCCTGATATGGAATATTAGAAAACAATAATATTTGCAATAATAGATGTTTAATTTATCTAGGTAGAAATCCTTATTTCCCCTATGTTTTAGATTATAAATATTAGGCTATTTTAATATATATTTTTATTTTAATTTTTCTTTCAAATATGGGATGATTTTCCTTAATTTTTCAACCTTATATTATATCCTTATAACTCCCTTTAAATGAAAGTAAATTAGACAAGGTAAATTCTTACCTTTAAGATATTTCAAATATCTATGTATTTGGCGATGGATTCAAACGTGTATTGCAGCAACATTCAATGTTTCTATTGGGCACTGTGAGCAATGGTAGAATTTAATTTTACCTTGATTTCAATGCTTGAACAGTGGTGTCTCAATTCTAGCTTCTTTGACCTGCTTTGAATACCTTGATCAAGATATTTTAATGCTCTTCTTACTACAACTCATTGTTGCTCCAAATGATTTCAAATGTTGTTTCCTCCTTGGTTTTAGGCACCTTAAATATGAGGATGATATTCTTGAAAAGGACAAGTTTCATGACAATTTCTTTCAATAGTTGACGATGCTATTAGACACTTGGAATTTGCTATAGAATAGAGATGTTACAGTTTTTATGTAAGCACTTGTATACCTTGGTTACAAGTATCACCCCTTCTTTAATATTCTCAATGCTGACCTGCGTAATGCTTCTTTGGATTATTCCTTTCATGCATGTCAAATTTTGAATGTAATTTCAAAGGCGTTAGGGTTTCTTCTAAGGTGACAAGTGGTACCTTATTTCCTTTGCAGGCCATTAATGTATTCTTGCAAGATTCTCCAACATATGTTTCCACCTTTTCCTTTATTGTGTTTAGATGGCACTAAGTTGGTTCTAGCTGAGTAATGATATGGTGGATCTTGAGTGGCTTTGAGCTAGAGCAACGATAAGCACTTTTGTGGAGACTTCATGATACTCCAATTATGGTATAGAATGCTTCTTGGATGTACATCTAACTCTGGTATTGCTTGCTTTGATTTTCTCCTACTTTCGAGCTATTGGATTTCTTCCTTTGTGAATGATATATCCCCTTCCTTATACTTTGCTTTATGTATTTATAGGTTAACTGTTGTGGCTATCTATACCATGGGTGATGTGAGCCTTTTGATGGCTCTTTTAGCCTTGCTTGAATAATGATTTTCTACGACCGCTTTGAGATGCTTCTTCCTTGTGTATAGTGTGTATTTATGACACTTAAGCTTTGTCCTTTTTTCTACATAGAACAAAATATCACAGTGCAACATAATGTAAATAAAATTTATAAATACAATACCTTTTTGAACCTCCTTTTGCAATCTATTTCTACTAGTTTTAATGGTGGATTTCTTGTAGGAAAGGTCTAATTTGATGTTGTATTCTTTGCTAGACAACTATCTCCTTTTTCTTGATTAATCTGTAGATATAAGTTCTTGTAGAAGTAAAATTTTCACTAATTTTCACCTATATAAAAACCTTTAGTGCACCTCGAATATGAGACTCACCAAGTCTCAATTTGTAGCTTCTTTTACTAATTTTTATGGTGGCTTTCTTATCCACTCCTTGGAGGAATCTGATCTAATTCTGGTGGCTTATTTGGTCCATGAAATGCTACAATTTTTGTGCACCAAATAATGTCTCTATAAACTTTGATAATTTTTTGGTTTTGTGTCCTTGATATTTAACATTCAAAGAACACAAACTAATCCTTTTGAGAGTAGCTAGTTAAATATCAACTAGTATAGTGCAAATGGATAATATCTCCAACTTAATGCACTTTTAAAGGTAACAATAATCTCACCTTATTGCTCCTATAAATAAGCTCTCAAAGTAATTTCAAATGCACTTAATAATCTCTACAACTTTTAAGAGTAATATGTAATGAACCCTTAATGAATATTCTACAATTTTTTACTTTAATATTGTATAATATAGTCTTCTTGCTTTCTAGATAGATAATAGGCAGGTGATAATTGTTTTTCTTTCAAAAATATCCAACTTCTATTTAATGTGCAAATATATCTTAAAATGAATTTTCCTTTTTGCACTTTCTTGAAGACTATAATATGAGCCCTTATCCTTGCAAATTTAATTTAAATATAGTTCTTAATGGAATTTGATAATAGACCCTAATTTGAAATTCAACTAAATGCACCCTATTTTCTTACCTTTAATGGCTTATGTAGTAGATGTAGATCTTGGTGTTTTGATTCACCAAGTCGTTGCCTTGTAATGGATGAATTTACAGCTTCTTATTGACTGTCCATAATAGCTTTCCACTTCACCAAACTATGGTCTTGAACTTTCTATCTTGATCCTAGAGTTTGATGGCTTCATCCTTTCAGTGATCTATTTTCTACTATATATTCAGAGATCTATTTTCTCTGAACTATGCCTTCTTGTAATCTCTTAGATTTTGTAGGCTTCTTATGTCTGAAACTATTGTAATCACAATGACACTGATAGGGGGGGTGAATCAGTGTGTTCTTTAAAATTTCTAAAACATATGGTTTTAAATCCAGCAGCAGTTTAAAGCAGATAAAAGAGATACTAAATGCATCAAGAAAGCATCACACATAACACAGCAATTTAACGAGGTTCACCAATGTGGCTACTCCTCAAAAATGACTGCTTGGACTACCATCCAAATCCAGTCAATGCAAAGCTACAACTTTACATAATCCTTTACCAGAACCAACTGGAAGGAGCACTAACCCTTTAACTTTATCTTCTTCAAAATAATGGAGCACCAACCCCTATTTTACCAACACCTATTGGAAAGAGGCACCAACCCCTTATACCAAGCTACAACTTGGAGGACAATAAAGATAATAAAAATGATAGAATAAAACTTTATTCCTTACAGTCTGCTATTTTTTTGCATTCTGCTTCTATGCAAAACTCTTCGCACTGTCCGATATGTGTACTTCTTCGCAATCTCTACTACAATCGGATGATCGAAACTTCTCCTGTTTGCGCACTAACATTTTGAACTTAGAACTCCATCTCTACACATTGCTCTTACGACATGCAGATTCAAACTATGACTTTGCACTCTACTCGATCGAACTTCACTTGCGTAATCACTCTTCTCGCATTCGCACATTATCTCATCACAACGCACTTTCAAACTCGACGTAGTCCTCCTTATATAGAAGAAATTTCAAGACAGATCTTAAATTCTAGTCGGTGTAACCCTGAGGACGTCGACTGTAAACCCTAAGAACAACCACTGTAAAACCCTAGAAGATGTCGACCGTAAACCCTAGAAGATGTCGGCTTCAACCTCTAAGAACATCCGCTGTAAAACCCTAAAAGATGTCGGCTTCAAATCCGCTGTAAAACCCTAGATGATGTCGGCTTCAAACTCTAAGAACATCCACTGTAAAACCCTAGAAGATGTCGACCGTAAACCCTAGAAGATGTCGGCTTCAACCTCTAAGAACATCCACTGTAAAACCCTAGAAGATGTCGGCTTCAAACCCTAAAATCTGTCGGCCCAGATTTAACTTTGTCGACCTCAAAATCTTCTGCCACCTTCGTCACCTTCCTGTAGCTTATTGCCGCGAAATAGCAACACGTCGCGATATCGCGACACTTTTTGTGGCCATACGCCTTCTTGATCTTGTCGTCACGAAATCGTGACCCTTTTGGCCTTTGAACGCTTCACTACCGTTCTTGTCATGAAATCGTGACACTTTGATCAGTTGCTGACGTCATCCTCATTTTTGTCACGAAATCGCGATGCTTCCAGCTTCCAGCAGCTTTTCTTGCATCCTGTCGTGAAATCGCAACACTTTCAACTTTTGCTGACGTCATCCTTATTCTTGTCGTGAAATCGTGAAGCTTTCGGCTTTCGTACATTTTGTGCTTCATGCAGTAGCGAAATTGCTACAACTTTGTGCCTTGTGCTTCCAACTTGCTTCTACCCGTGAAATTTTGACTTGTAACATAATCGCTGCGAAATCGCTACACCTTCGTGTTGAGCATTTTCAACTCATAGCGAAATCGCTACACCTTTGTTTTGAGCAACTTTTACCCGTAGCAAAATCGCTACACCTTTGTTTTGTGCAACTTTTTCCCGTAGCGAAATCACTACACCTTTGCTTTGTGCACTTTTGACTTGTAGCGAAATCACTACAGCTTTTCAACTTAACGCTTTCTTCTTGCTTCGGTCAGCGAAAAATCAACATGTAGCAAAATCGCTATAGTTTCTCGACTTAGCTTCTTGGCCTCCAACATGTCGTGAAATCACGACAGTTTGCCTTGCGCCTTCTCTCTCTTCCGACTTGTCGTGAAATCATGACATTTTCAACTATGCCTTCTCTCTCCTTCGACTTGTCGCGAAATCGTGACATTTTTGATTGTGCCTTCTCTCTCCTCCGACTTGTCATGATATCACGACATTTTTGATTGCGCCTTCTCTCTCCTCCGACTTGTCGCGAAATCGTGACATTTTTGATTTTTGCATTCTCTCTCCTTCGACTTGTCGCAATATCACGACATTTTCGATTTTGCCTTCTCTCTCCTCTGACTTGTGATATCACGACATTTTTGGCTGCATCTTCTCTCTCCTCCAAGTTGTCGCAAAATCGCGATAGAAAACAGGTCGCGATATCGCGACAGTTTTCTCACTTGAATTTTTCTTCAAGTTTTTTCTATCTTCTGCATCTGAATGACTCCTACACTGTCTGTCCACTAAATCATTGGATCTAACTGCCTGTGCTGACAACAATGACAAACTTCTTGCAACACCTTGCTCAACAGAAACTTCCTTCAATATTCTTGTCAAATTTTAACTTCAAACATGATATTCTTCTCAATATTTTGAATGTCTTGAGGTCTTCACTGGATTCTTCTTCTAGAATTTGGCACTCCTTATTGAATTATTCTTCTCTTGGGCTTGTTATCGAATGGCGACAATTGTCCCAAGTACTTCACTATTAGGAGCTTCTCCTTGGTAGTGGATTTCTCCGATGATTTATCCTAGGAACTCTTTTGATGATATTTCTATGAGCTCTGTAACATGACTCTCCAAGCCTTCTTTTTACTCCTTGAGAACTCTCCAAGATCTTCTATCTTGCAGCTTCTATGGTCTTCCAACTAAGAAATTTTCTTCAACATTCTACTTTTGGAAGTGTTGGTGATGATATCTTCTTCTCAGATCTCTAAATCTATTGCTTCTATATTTGAATAGGACTTTTCTAGTTCTTATCTTTCTTCCAAGAATAGAAGTTCTTCAAGGAGATATTCTCCTAATCTCTTCAATGTATTCTGTAAGAAGTATTTAATCAGTAAATTAGATCACCAATATCCTATTTCATGGACTCTTCTCTAGAGTCTACTTCAGGAACTCTTCTTTAGAATTTCTTCTGAATCAAGAACATTTCTTCTAAATCAAGAATTCTTCTCAGAAGTTTTCTTTAGAATTAAGGCTTCTATGGCCTTCTCTTCTGGATCAAGTATTTTGTGGTATCTTCTCCTAGATCAAGGCTTTTGTGGCCTTTTATTTTAAATCAAGGAATCAATGGCCTTTTTTGCTTTTGCACTTTGTAGGTATTAATATTGAATAGATATCACCAATATCCTATCTCCTCCTTGACTCGTATTATGGAGTCTCTTCTTCCTTGAGTCTGCTATAAGGTAATTGTGGCATTTTCTTCACTTATATAGTTTTTAGGATTGCAACTCTTGTAATGGAATCCTTTTCCAGGTCTTTGAAATCTCCAGTCTTCTCCTTGTTGCTACAAGTGCTAGAATTATTCTAAGAAGATATTATTCCTAACTCTCTTGTAGGAAGCTTCCCAATATTTTCCTAAATATCCTTTTACTACCAAAAGTTGTTAGAAACTAGAATGAAAAATTTTATAATTCTGGAGATAATAATCTTCACTATTTTATTTGTAAAACTAGTGGAATGAATGTTGATTCCTAGTCTTCACAAGTATTTTTGCAACTATGTGGAAAGACTCTAGCCAAATGTAATCTCAAAATTTTTAAAACCAAGATTTATTTTAGTTCTCATTTGTGACTCTCTCTATTGACTATTGTGGATCTCCCTATTCCTATTTATATACTGGACTTCTCTTATGATGACTTTTATAAGTGGAGGTGCACAATGACAAATCCGTATTACAAAAATTGCTAGAAATTGTGAGTAGTTGTGTTGTCATTGATGTCAAGAGTCAGTGTCAGTGATGTCAAAAGTCAGTGCAAGGATTTGACAAAAGGAGGGTTAAAATATTTATATTTTAAGCCCAAGAGATTTGGTTTAAAGCTTCACATGATTGGTCAAAAGGTTGGCTAAATACCCTGAAGGAAGGAGATACCTAGGCCCAAAGGAAATAATATTATAATATTTATTATTATAATATTAAAGGTGTTAAGATAAGGCCTAAGGTTGAAAAAGGAAAATACCTAGGCCCAAAGGAAATAATATTATAATATTCATTATTATAATATTAAGTGTTAAAAATAATGCCTAAGGTTATTTATAAATTATTTATAATATTTATATTATAAATTAATTTATAAAATAAATTAATTAAAACCCTAAGTTAGGGTTGGGCGCAAAAACATTAAAGTTAATTTTCCCCCATCGACGTTCGAGCAAAAAGGTGTATGGTATTTATACCATAAGGTTTGTGGCATTAATGTAAGTCTCTGAAAATTATTGCATGTGCGAGTATTGATAAGTGGTTGATGTGAATTCGTGAGCGCAAAAGGAAAAGAGGTTTTTAATTTTTTAAAAGCAATGAAAATCATGGAAGGTTAAAGCGACAAAGGCTCAAGGCCTTATCACCAACCACGTGGTTGGGCTAGTGGCAAGGCTTGGCAGCGTAGATCGTTGGGTGAGTAGAGGTCTCGCGTTCGAGTCCCGATGGCAGTAGAGGGGACAAAGGTTTTTATTTTTGGTTTTGGTGCCAAGTGGAGGAACAAAGTGCAGGAGGTACTTTAGTATCTCAAGTGAGTGCCTAGCTCACATGATGGTTAGGCCATGGCTAGGGCACTAGTGGTAGCATGATAGGGGATCGAATCCCACCGAGGCAGCACATGCAAAAGGTATTTAAATTTTTAATTTAATAAATTGTGCTTTGTCTAAGTTGTATGGTATGCGCTTTGTGGAGATATAAGGTGGTTGAAATAAAATTTATTTTTGCCATATTTGAGGGTGTTGAATGATTTAAATTGTGATTTAAAAAGTGCATTGGAATATTTTTGAATGGTGGTTATAATTATTTTGAAAATGCATTTTTGATAAGTAGGGAGATATAAGGAAGTAATTTTGATTATTCTATGCATTAAATTTTTGAAGGAAGTTAGAGTGAATTATTGAGAAAGTGAATTATTGGAAGTCTTTGTTGATTATGTTTTGAGTGTGCTAAGAGGGAGTTAAAAGGTGTATGAGGAATTTGTGAATGTGTGTATGTTTTGCTAAAATATTTTGAAGGGTTTGATTATTGGAATTGATGCAATATTTTGAGAAACCAAGAGAGTGGTTTGGAATTTATTTGGGCACACATATTGAAGGTTTGCTAACTCATAAAGAAGTGTTGTGCTAATATTTATAGTAGCAAAAGTCATTGTGAGTGAAACAGGTTTTGAAGATATATCTCCATCAAAACAAAAGGTATGGGCACATCATCCTTTGATTAGAGTGTTGTTGAATTGAATGTTGTGAAATGCAAAGGTGGAGTGAAAAGGATTGTTTGATAAGCATTGTTGGAAATATTTGAGTGAGTTTTTATATGCATGATTGGTGAATGTTTAGAGAACATTTGAGATAGAGATTGAAGATTATTGGAGTTAGGGTTTGAGACCCATATTGTGTGTTGTTGGAAGTAGTGTGAAACACTTGGCTAGGGTTTGTGAGCAAGTTGTGTTTCATTGATTGAATGATTGAGTGAAATTCTTGAGCATTGGTTTTGAGTGATATTGAAAGTGAATGTGCAAACATTAGAAATCAGATTTGTGAAAGTGATAGACTTAATGATTGAGTAGAACATATTGAGTCTTTGATAGAATACATCATTCTCTATATGTTCCAGAGGTTAAATGAATTCTGAATAGAATATGTCTAAACTACTTCAAGTTAAAGGAATTACTTTGAATATTAGACAAAGTAATTGATAGCATTGTGTGCAATATTTGAGATTGATTGAGCATATCTTGTGAGTTATATTGAGCATATGTTTGAGAATTTGAGTAAGATTTTGTGAAAGCTTAAGGATAGGTTTGAGCAAGATTTTGTGAAATCTTATAGGTAGATTTGAGATAAGTCTTGGTGAAGACTTGAGGATTTGAGGTAAGTCTTGGTGAAGACTTGAGAGTAGATTTGAGGTAAGTCTTTGTGAAGACTTGAGAGAGTTGAGCAAGTTCTTGAGAGGACTTATAGGTAGATTTGAGATAAGTCTTTGTGAAGACTTGAGAGCATATTGAGCAAGTCTTAAGAGGATTTGAGATAAGATTTGAGGTAAGTCTTGGTGAAGACTTGAGATAGCAGAGTTGATTGAGTGATTTGTTCAAGATTTGTGTTAAGGCTTGGGGTAAATCTAAGTAGAGTTGATTTGTGATTGGATCAAGATTTGTGTTAAGGCTTGAGGATATATTTGAGGATAGAGTTTGGTGTAGATTTAAGAGCAGATTTGTGCTAGACCTGAGATAGAGTTAGAGTAGATTTGTACTAGATCGAGGATAGTGTTTGGTGTAGATTTGAGATAGAGTTGAGAGTAAGATTTAGAGGTGATAAAGTAGAGGATAGTAGTCTCCAGTGGATAGAGATCCATTAGCTAGGGTAGTGAGGATAGAGGTCTTCTAAGTGAGGATAGAGGTCTTCTATGGAGAGAGATCCACAAGCCAATGCAGTGGGGGTAGTAGTCTTCTAGAAGATCACCAACTAGAGCAGAGGAGAAAGAGTTCTCCTATGGATAGAGATCCATAAACCAGAGCAAGGGGAAAGAGTTCTCCTATGGAGTGTGATCCATGAAGCAGCTGGGAAGATAGAGTTCTTCTATGGAGAGAGATCCATGAACCAGTTGAGGAGAAAGAGTTCTCCTAGGTCAAGTTCCACAAACCAGAGAAGAGGGGAAAGAGTTCTCCTATGGATAGAGATCCACAAATTAGAGCATTAGGGGATTGGTGTCTCCTTTGGATAGAGGTCCATAAACATTGTAATAGGGAAGTGTTTCCCAAGATATTTGTTGAGAAAATTTAGTAGAAATATTTTCTTCATGGAGTAGCCCACATTGGGTGAACCACGTTAAATTGGTGTCTCTATTGTGTGTGATGATTTGTGCATTGATTTGATTACTACTATTGATATTGCCATTGATAATATTGGATAATATTATTTGGGAAAGAAAAGTAAAAGTTGGTCTTATACTATTCACCCCCCTCTCAAGTATAAGCTTGTGTTCTTCAATTGGTATCAGAGTGGGTTCCTTCAAAAGAGTTTAATAGCTTGAAGGAAAAGTATTACAGGAACATAGATGGAATCTCAGAGTGGATATTCAGGAAATAAGGCACCATTGTTTGATGGGAACAATTATGCATTTTGGAGTGTAAGAATGAAGATTTACCTAATGGCACAAGGAAATGAGACATGGCAAGTAGTTGAGGATGGGTACACACCACCAACTACACCTCCTATAGATAAATATGGTAAGATCCTACATATGAATAATTCAAAGGCAATGAATGCAATATTAAGTGGTTTATGGGAAGCAGAGTTTGTAAAAGTTATGCATTGCACATCAACAAAAGAGATTTGGGAAAAGTTGAAGAAAACATATGAGGGAGACAAAAAGGTCAAGATGGCAAAATTGCAAAATCACAAGAAAATATTTGAAGACTTGAAGATGAAGGATGAGGAAGACATTGCTACATACTTACTTCATGTGGATGAAGTTGTTAACTCCATGCAAGGACTTGGGTTTAAAGTTGAAGAATCAGATGTTTGTCAAAAGATTTTAAGGTCACTCCCTAAGAGGTATAGTGAAAAGGTTTCAGCCATAGAAGAAACAAAAGATATTGAAACTTTGACTAGGGATGAGTTACATGGAACTCTCACAAATTTTGAGATGAGAATAGGAAAGGATCCTATCCCCAAGATAGAGGCAGCCTTCAAAGTAGCAAAGAAGACAAAGGATAAGAAGTCAGATTCAAGTAATGAGTCATCCAGTGAAGAAGAAGTAAACTATGGCAGAAGGAACAAGGACTCAAGAAAGCACAAAGGTACAAAAATAGTTAAGTGTTTCAATTGTGGTAAATATGGTCACTATGCATCTAACTGTCCAGAAGCTAGAAGTAGCAGTGGTGAAGAGAAATAGGATCATAAGAACAGGGAAGCAGGAAAATCTAAGTATCAAAAGAAAAATAGGTATGGACAAAACAAGCATGAAAAGAAGTTTTTCCAGAGGCATAAGAAGAGTTTTTATGCAGATAAGATAGGCAAGATTTCAAGTGATAGTGATGAAAGATCTTCAGATAATGAAGAAGAAGAAATTCTATTTCTAACAATAGAAAAAGAAGATGTTGAAAAGAAGCTAAAAGAACCAATAATTACTCAAATGTTTTAAGTGTGGTAACTTTGGTCATCTTGAAGATCATTAAAAATTTTTTAGTAAATAATATAAATCTCTTAATCTAAAAAAATCTCTTCTTGGCAATAGAAGAAGAAGGAAGTGCTTCTATTGAAGATAAATTAGAAAAGTATGAAGATGCTCTTGAAGACAAAAAGGTAGAGGAAGAATCAAAAAATGAAGAGGAAGGAGAAGTTGATCTAGAAGGTGAGCTTATTTCTACTCTTAAGGAATTAAGAAAGGTAAGAAAGTAGAACTCAAAACTCAAGCTTCAATTTCAAGAATGTGATGAAGAGAAAGGAAAGCTTATACAAGATCTGACAAACTCAATAGCTAAGACAAGGAGATTTAAAGAGAAGTTAGAGGTAAAAGTCTTAGAATGTGAAATATTAGAGCATGAGGTAGCTTCACTAAGGAAGGAAGTGAAAGAGTCTAAAGACAAGCTACACAAGTTTGGGAGAAGCTCAAAGACCTTGGATAAGATTATCAAGGTACAAAGATCTTCATCAAACAAGACAGGACTTGGTTTTGAAGAAGAACAAAGAGAACGAGGAGAGGAGTCAATCTCAAGATCCAAAGAAGAAGAAGCTTCAAAAGAAGAGAGTGAAAGAGAAAGTGAGACTTATGAGGATAAGTTGGAAAATAGAAGGTTCAACAAGGAAAGGAACAATGCACAAATAAGGAACATATGGAACAAGAAACATCACAAGGAAGAAAGGACTAAGAGACCAATGGGGTCAAGGCAAGATTTCTTCAATGGATATTGCTTCTCATATCATAGGTTTGGTCACAAGGCTATGCAGTGTAGGACACATGAAAAGAAGGAATATGGTTTCACCAGGAGAAATTTCAAAAATGGGTATCTCTTTCAAGGGTATTGTTACTCTTGTAATCAGTTTGGTCATAAAGTAATTAATTGTAGGGTTCATGATAGGAATGGATATGGCTTCACCAGGAGGAACTTCAAGATATTTGCACCTTCAAGGAACCACAACATTAAGTGTTATAAGTGCAATAATGTTGGGCATATGGCTAAGTGGTGTAGAACAAAATTTCTAGAGACAAGCAGGAACAGGAATATTCAGAGGAATCAGAAGGATCAGTTGAGGAAGAAGGTGGACAAAGAAAAAGAGCAAGTGTATGCTGGGAGTAGAAATACTCCCACCCCAAAATTAACCACCTCAAGGAGAGGAGGTGGGGAGGGGGCTGAGCTAAGAGTCTTATATTTAGCCCCAAAGGAGTCCCTTTGCCATTGATGTCAAAGGGGGAGAGATTTGAGTTAGGGGGAGAGCATTCAATTAGGGGAGCAGTTTCTCAAGGGGAGCAAAATTGGAAAAAGGAAAAAGGAATGGTTAAGGAAAAAGGGTTGCCATCAATGACAAAGGGGGAGATTGTTGGAAATTTTGAGTAGTTGTGTTGTCATTGATGTCAAGAGTCAATGTCAGTGATGTCAAAAGTTAGTGCAAGGATTTGACAAAAGGAGGGTTAAAATATTTATATTTTAAGCCCAAGAGATTTGGTTTAAAAGCTTCACATGATTGGTCAAAAGGTTGGCTAAATACCCTGAAGGAAGGAGATACCTAGGCCCAAAGGAAATAATATTATAATATTTATTATTATAATATTAAAGGTGTTAAGATAAGGCCTAAGGTTAAAAAGAAAATACCTAGGCCCAAAGGAAATAATATTATAATATTTATTATTATAATATTAAGTGTTAAAAATAATGCCTAAGGTTATTTATAAATTATTTATAATATTTATATTATAAATTAATTTATAAAATAAATTAATTAAAACCCTAAGTTAGGGTTGGGCGCAAAAACATTAAAGTTAATTTTCCCCCATCGACGTTCGAAGCAAAAAGGTGTATGGTATTTATACCATAAGGTTTGTGGCATTAATGTAAGTCTCTGAAATTATTGCATGTGCGAGTATTGATAAGTGTTGATGCGAATTCGTGAGCGCAAAAGGAAAAGAGGTTTTTAATTTTTAAAAGCAATGAAAATCATGGAAGGTTAAAGTGACAAAGGCTCAAGGCCTTATCACCAACCACGTGGTTGGGCTAGTGGCAAGGCATTGGCAGCGTAGATCATTGGGTGAGTGGAGGTCTCACGTTCGAGTCCTAGATGGTAGCAGAGGGGACAAAGGTTTTGATTTTTGGTTTTGGTGCCAAGAGGAGGAACAAAGTGCAGGAGGCGCTTTGGTGTCTCAAGTGAGCGCCTAGCTCACACGGTGGTTAGGTCATGGCTAGGATGCTAGCGATAGTACAATAGGGGATCGAATCCCACCGAGGTAGCATGCACAAAAGGTATTTAAATTTTTTATTTAATAAATTGTGCCTTTGTCTAAGTTGTATGGTATGCGCTTTGTGGAGATATAAGGTGGTTAAAATAAAATTTATTTTTGCCATATTTGAGGGTGTTGAATGATTTAAATTGTGATTTAATAAGTGCATTGGAATATTTTTGAATGGTGGTTATAATTATTTTGAAAATGCATTTTGATAAGTAGGGAGATATAAGGAAGTAATTTTGATTATTCTATGCATTAAATTTCTGAAGGAAGTTAGAGTGAATTATTGAGAAAGTGAATTATTGGAAGTCTTTGTTGATTATGTTTTGAGTGTGCTAAGAGGGAGTTAAAAGGTGTATGAGGAATTTGTGAATGTGTGTATGTTTTGCTAAAATATTTTGAAGGGTTTGATTATTGGAATTGATGCAATATTTTGAGAAACCAAGAGAGTGGTTTGGAATTTATTTGGGCACACATATTGAAGGTTTGCTAACTCATAAAGAAGTGTTGTGCTAATATTTATAGTAGCAAAAGTCATTGTGAGTGAAACAGGTTTTGAAGATATATCTCCATCAAAACAAAAGGTATGGGCACATCATCCTTTGATTAGAGTGTTGTTGAATTGAATGTTGTGAAATATAAGGTGGAGTGAAAAGGATTGTTTGATAAGCATTGTTGGAAATATTTGAGTGAGTTTTTATATGCATGATTGGTGAATGTTTAGAGAACATTTGAGATAGAGATTGAAGATTATTTGAGTTAGGGTTTGAGATCCATATTGTGTGTTGTTGGAAGTAGTGTGAAACACTTGGCTAGGGTTTGTGAGCAAGTTGTGTTTCATTGATTGAATGATTGAGTGAAATTCTTGAGCATTGGTTTTGAGTGATATTGAAAGTGAATGTGCAAACATTAGAAATCAGATTTGTGAAAGTGACAGACTTAATGATTGAGTAGAACATATTGAGTCTTTGATAGAATACATCATTCTCTATATGTTCCAGAGGTTAAATGAATTATGAATAGAATATGTCTAAACTACTTCAAGTTAAAGGAATTACTTTGAAGATTAGACAAAATAATTGATAGCATTGTGTGCAAGATTTGAGTTTGATTGAGCATATCTTGTGAGTTGTATTGAGCATATGTTTGAGCATATTTGAGTAAGATTTTGTGAAATCTTAAGGACAGGTTTGAGCAAGCTTTTGTGAAATCTTATAGGTAGATTTGAGGTAAGTCTTTGGTGAAGACTTGAGAGCAGATTTGAGGTAAGTCTTTGTGAAGATTTGTAGTAGAGTTGAGGCAAGTTCTTGAGAAGACTTGAGATAGATTTGAGGTAAGTCTTTGTGAAGACTTGAGAGCATATTGAGCAAGTTCTTAAGAGGACTTTAGAATATTTGAGGTAAGTCTTGGTGAAGACTTGAGACAACATTGAGCAGAGTTGATTGATTGATTTGTTCAAGATTTGTGTTAAGGCTTGGGGTAAATCTAAGTAGAGTTGATTTGTGATTGGATCAAGATTTGTGTTAAGGCTTGAGGATAGATTTGAGGATAGATTTTGGTGTAGATTTGAGAGCAGATTTGTGCTAGACCTGAGATAGAGTTAGAGCAGATTTGTACTAGATCGAGGATAGTGTTTGGTGTAGATTTGAGATAGAGTTGAGAGCAATATTTGGAGGTGACAGAGTAGAGGATAGTAGTCTCCAGTGGATAGAGATCCATTAGCCGAGTAGTGAGGATAGAGGTCTTCTAAGTGAGGACAAAGGTCTTCTATGGAGAGAGATCCACAAGCCAGTGCAATGGGGGTAGTAGTCTTCTAGAAGATCACCAGCCAGAGTAGAGGAGAAAGAGTTCTCCTATGGATAGAGATCCATGAACCAGAGCAAGGGGAAAGAGTTCTCCTATGGAGTGTGATCCATGAAGTAGATGGGAAGATAGAGTTCTTCTATGGAGAGAGATCCACGAACCAGTTGAGGAGAAAGAGTTCTCCTAGGTCAAGTTCCACAAACCAGAGAAGAGGGGAAAGAGTTCTCCTATGGATAGAGATCCACAAATCAGAGCATTAGGGGATTGGTGTCTCCTTTGGATAGAGGTCCATAAATATTGTAATAGGGAAGTGATTCCCAAGAGATTTGTTGAGAAAATTTAGTAGAAATATTTTCTCCGTGGAGTAGCCCACATTGGGTGAACCACGTTAAATTGGTGTCTCTATTGTGTGTGATGATTTGTGCATTGCTTTGATTACTGTTATTGATATTGCCATTGATAATATTGGATAATATTGTTTGGGAAAGAAAAGTAAAAGTTGGTCTTATACTGTTCACCCTCCCCTCTTAGTATAAGCTTGTGTTCTTCAAAAATGTAAAGAGAAATTATGATAAATGTAGGTCCTATTATCAATTCACTGTGATACCATTGTTATATTTTAAGGCTATATAAAGTAGGAGATATATAACATAGTTTCTAATAAGATACATTAAATATGATGTAAATTGATTCTACAACATGACTAAAATATACTATAAATAGAAATCGTGAAAATACAATACAATGTGAAGATAATGGTCACTCCATTAATATAAGCTAGAGAACTACATTGTACTCCATACAAGAATTCTACTCCTATATACTATGCACTTGATAGGAACTTGATATAATATTTATATGAGCTTGTTATTATCTATCACTATGAGGCCCTTTATATAGGAAGATAGATTCCTTGGATAACACTCTACCTAGCTATTCAAGTGGACACCTTACACATTACAACTTGTACATTGATACTTGTGCATTTATTACATTGCTTGAAGTAATTAGCTAATTTCTCCCTAAAGTAATATCCTATTATAACTATGTACATTCCTTGGATAACACTCTACCTCTTGAGCTTGAGATCCCCTCCTTGTGAATTGCACTACAGGAATTCATGGACAATGACACATCTAGACAAGCATGTCTTAACCAATTAACACTCATGGATGAAAGGTGCATCAATTACTTGGAACATCTATGAGTATACCAATATCACATCAAATGTGCTTACAATGCAAAAGTCCATCTTCACAAATTTCAAGTAGGAGATCTTGTGCTTAAAGAGAACCAATAAAATACCAATGCATTGCCACACTTGAGAGATAAATTCATAGCTACTTGGTTAGGTCCATACATTATCAAACAAAATTTGGGTCTAGGAACGTCCAAACTTGCCAACTTGGAAGGAGAATTGGAACCAGAGTCATTGAACATAATGCACCTAAAGGTATTTTATACATAATGCGACTTATAAATATGTGTATATATACATGGCTAAAAAAAATCATCAAAAATATTTCATTTTATGCATATCATATAGGTATTTTTGTTCATACCATTCATTTACATTAAATCATGTGGTAAAATATGGCAATACCTAGTACATCAAAGTTTACTTGCCTTAATCAGGGGCACCACCATCAACCACTACCATAAGTACTTATCACAATAATACATTGCTTCCTAAGCAAAATCATATAATTTTCAATCACTCAGCCACATCTAGTGTCTCAAGCAACCTCCATTGAAAATTGAACAGTCTTTAGATGCAACAGGTTATTCCTAGTTAATCAAGATTCCTCTTGGATCATACACATCAGAACACATAAAAACATTATGAACCTAGGGAAAAATGAAGTCAAAAGTTGCTATTGCTATAAGTGAAATGTTTCCCCTGCTCATCCAATTATGTGCATGGTCTAGAGTGCTACAAATTTGTCAAAATGACAAGATCCTCCACCTCAAAACAAAAATAAATTCCTTGCTCTTCATCAAATCAAGCGAGTATCCCAAAAAAAAAAAATCTCTTACTATTTCAAAAAGAGCAAGTACCTTGAAAAGCATCTCAAAGCAATAAGAATCTCCTTTCTCCTCAAAATGAGAAAAAACAAAGAAATAAATCCCACCATTTTTATCAAAAATAGACATCACAAATCCAAATAAATAAATAAGGAAAGGGGCTTGAATCTCTAGAACTTTTAGTGTCCCGAAAACCATGGGGTGATCCTCATTACAGGTTCGGTGGCATCAAGCCAACTTGAAAATGAGGTATCCTTATTCATGGCATCACATCTGTCACATTAGTGACCTTATTTTGTATAGATCAAGGACAAATCAAGAATGATTTAACTTATTGGCATAAGCTACAATTGATTAGTTCAACCTAGCTCATGATGAGAAATGAAATTCATTGCACACATAATTGGTCCTTGAGGAGATTTGAAAACACTAGGGCAACCTTAAAATCATGGAGATCTAAAATATTATCAAAAGAGTTTGCTAGACTCACTAAATTGGTTGAGTCTTTGTAAAATATCCTACACCATACATCCTACACCACATCCATACCATCATTGCAATATAATATCCATACATATCATCTATCTATGCCCCTGATTAAGAAAGAAAAAAATGATGAACAAGCTAAGTCTAACATTACCAAATGCAATAAATCCATTAAGCATTATACATTATGTATCGCTCCAAATTTTTTGCACCCTTACCTTCAGGCTATAGGATCCGTGCCCGAAAGGGGGATGTGAAAAGGATGGGACAATACCTCGGACTGAGAGGCCCTTTGAAGGTCCCGCCTCTCGGGGGAGGTGTATAAGGGTGAATTTTCGACGGATGGTGGGTTCACCAGGAAACTTTTGAATGGCAGTTTCCACGCCTAGGTTGATAGTGTGTTTGATGTGTTCATTTTTATGCTTGATCATTCAAGTCCTAGGTTTGGCCGATATGAATCTAAACTATTCTATATGCCAATGCGGATTTCAATGAATACAAAAAATAGAAATAGATGCAAATTACAGAGAATATGCTAACCAGAAGAATTCATACCTGATTCCGGATGTCTGATGGAGATTCTGAGTCTTGTAGCAGTTCAGATCGTCTCAGTTTGCACATTATCATCTGATATTTCTTGGGATCGTCTCAAATCATAGAAGGTCATCTGAAATAGGACAGAATCGCCTGAAATCTGACGAATTCGTCAGACGAATCCGTCAAAAACCTGCAATCACAGAAACAGACACAAAATACCAAATATGCAAATGCAGAAGCAAGGGATAATGATAGAAATAACAGCAAACATGCCTAAATAATAGTGTCTAATAACAAATGAGGAAATGCAGTAAATTTAATGATTGATTTTACCTTTATCATGCAATTATGCTAAATGAGGTGAACTCCAAGATGCATAAAACATAGTAACTTAAAACAGTGCAGAAATATGTTATGGAAAATGCAGCAAAGCTTAAGAAAATGCGAACTCTAAACTCGGATTGCCCCCAATCTGGACTACAGTCAAGATCGCCTCCAATCGTACGAAATCGTCCGCAATCGTCCGAGATCGTCTGCGATGATCCAAGCTAGCCTCGACTGAAAAATAGTAGAATTCCTGCAATAAAAACAATGTGCAAGCAATAATGCGAGGGAATAAGGAGCTAACTCTCCAATGAAATCCTGTCAACAAAGGGGTTGGGGGTTCAGGGAGAATCAGCAAGAATTAGGCAGGGAGGCAGGGGGATAAACTAGAAAAATCCTAGTTTATATAGGATTAAAAAGAGGTTTGGGAGGTTGGGGATCATCCCAATCTGGGAGATCTCCAACAGGGAAATCTCCAACTACGCGTAGACACGCTTCTGCCCGAGTTGGAGAGGTCGTTGAAACAGAAGCTAATTATGAAAATTTGGTTTTGGGACGAAATCGTCTGGACGTTCTATTCCGGATGAATTCGTCAGATCGGGGACGATTTCGTCTAATCTGCGACGATATCGTCCAACGGTCAAAACAAATCCTAAAAATGGCACGGAAAATGGGGAAAGCGGGTAAAAGGCGGTTTAATCGGGCAGTTTGGGGTTGAAATTCAAATTTTAATATTTTATCTTTTTACTAAGGTTTTAACCGTGCCAATTTTAGGGTGCTACATTTTGCCCCCTCTTTAGCGAATTTTTCGAAGAAAATGCGTTAAAGACGAGTTTTTCCCATTTTACGAGAAAGCAAAAATATACTCAATTTTTTAGACGACGATTCTTGGTCGAATCGTACGAATACTGACTATGGTGCCCCCTCCGTGTTTTTACCCAAATCGAACGTTTGAGGTAAAAACGCGGAAAAGCAAAATTTAAAATGCTGAGTTTTTTAAATAAAATTAAGAAAATAGGGTAAAACCCTAATTCATTTTTACTATTCACTTTGACTGTTCCAGAGTTCTGCAGAAAAATATGGTGGAGACAGCGCACAGAGCGACAGAGGTCCGACGCGGGCTACGGGTAAGGATCTAATCCTAGTAGATTAGGTTTAATGGAACTTTATGCAAGTTGTTTTGATTTAAATTTGATTGTTTGGGGCATCGCGGCCGTTTTTAGGCCGTCGACGTCGTCGGGACAAAATCGTCTCGATTTCGTCGAAATCGTCCCTAGATCGTCGATTTCGTCTGACGATGAAATCGACGAAGTAGGGGCGATTTCGTCCAACAAGGGGCGATTCCCAAGTTGCGAAATAGGAGACGATTTCATCCTCACAAAAGATGATTTTGCCCAATTGGGGACGATATCATCCAATGGTGGACGATATCATTTTAAACTTGATTTTAAGTTGTTTAATTTGATGTTAATGATTGGTTTATTAATGATTTTGTTGTTTTATTGTTTGTTTTGCAGAAGGGGTTACTAAAGAGCCGAGAATGGAAATACGATGGGCTAAGAGATGACATAGCCATGCTTGACCAGGCAGAGCATGACCGACTTGGACTGGTCGGCCTACAACATGTGGCAGAGATGCCACAAGTGCCGACTGACATGGGGCTACTGATAGCCCTAGCAGAGAGGTGGTATCCGGGGTCGTCCTGCTTTCGGTTACCGATAGGGGAGATGGCTCCCACTCTAGAGGACGTATGGAGGATCATGAGGATCCCCATACAAGGACGGCTGATGACGCCTATGGCCAATCAGGGCCAGGCGATGATGAGGCTCACTGGAGACCCTAGCTTCACCCTGGAGAAGGGCGGAGTGAACATCGAGTCTCTACGATAGATGCCTGGGGCATCTAGGCTGACACGGGTTTTGGCAGGAGTTGTCGGTGGCTTACTGTTGTGCCACCAGAGCGGATGCAGACTACCGTGGGTGCTCTCAGACATAGTCTACGATATGAGAGACCACGGGTACAGATTTTCATGGGGGAGCTTTGTACTCTGCCGCTTGTATAGGATCCTGCATGGGGTCGTATACAAGGGAGGTCGATGTCTGGTTTTGACATCGCTGCTGCAGGTTTGGTGTTGGGAGCACATTGCGGTGCGGAGGCCGATAGGGCTCCCATTGATAGGTGTTGACCGGGAGAGACCCCGAGTTTTCTACTGGTGGCTACAGAGAGGGTCACAGTGGTGGATAGATCTGTCGATGTCACGGAGGTTGCTAGACGACCTCATCCTAGACCAGATCACCTAGAGGCCATGGCGAGAGCACCCCAGGTGGGCAGAGGATGGGCAGGAGCTGGCTCGCATCAAGTGAGTCTGCTGGCTGAGGATGGAGCGAGGAGAGGTAGAGCTCCACCGCTACGATCGGGTACTATGATAGTTCGGTCTACAGTAGGGGATCCCATCTCTCAAGGATTACGAGTACTCCTAGACTATTCGAGATAGTACTACACTGAGCGGGGCTCCAGATATGCAATGATTCTAGAGTCAGGACATGGACGATGCCCCCATCCAGCCAATGGATGGTGATGACGCCGAGGTTGTGGATGGGTATGATGCCTGGTACGTAGGCATCCGCCCTCCTCGGATGACGAGGGCATAGGGTCCAGTGCACGCTATGGTGCGCCAGATGGGGAGGCGATGGCAGGCTGCTATTGAGGCAGCGCAGGGTCACGGAGGGAGAGAGCAGCGACGGATCCCATAGGAGAGATGCCAGAGGATGGCACGGGCTCCACAGAGGCCATGGGAGACAGGGCGGAGGGAGGAGAGACTCCCTTCATAGCAGGGGGAGAGACCACCATCGCCCGATAAGGGCAAGGGTGTGGATGTAGGGGAGAGCAGCGAGACGGTGGCTCTCCGGGCTGAGGCTGCCCACCTTCGAGCTCAGGTGCAGTCACTGCAGGATGAGGCCACTCACAGCTAAAGAGGTAGGTACGGACACTATAGGATGAGACTACACGGCTCAGGGCACGGAGTGGAGGGGCGAGCAGGGATGAGCTAGTGTGGTCTATGATGTAGACCACATTCTACCAGGGGGTATACTTCCAGCTGGTTCCAGAGGGCCAGAGGGTACAGCTGCTAGCCAACATTGTAGAACCAATCAGGCTGGGATCGACGAGGACATCCTCCCGATCGACGACGAGGACCCGAGATACAGCCCGGACCTCTATGGGACCACCTCCTCCACGTCAGGGTGGGGGAGGAGATGAGGCTGAGAGCTCGAGGGCTTCTCGAGACTAGGTGTCTATGGACTATAGATTTTGTAGAGATTGTTGAGAGGATTGAGTATGCCAGGGTATAGATTGTGGCATACCAATCCAGTTTTGATATGATGTAAATAATTTTTGGATATATATATATATATATATGATCTTGTTTCTGATGATATGACTTGTTCATATGTTTTTATGATGCTTTAATGTTTGAATTGTTTGCTTATTGGATTGAGGATTCATATAATTATGTCATTTTGAAATATTATAATTTTGATGTCATGTTGTAAGATTTTAAATGAAATAATCTGATGTAAACAATTTGGTGGTTGTGGTGTGATTTGATAAAAATAAAAGGGACTTCTAACAATAATTTCAAAGGACATTGTCGCTATTATAGACCATTTCATGGAGTCGCCGCTCACTCGGTCGTCAAGCTAATCCCAGGATAGAAATATTGTTAAAAGTAAAAGAGTGCTTAAGAGACTGTCTTAAGACTTTGTGTTGTAATGATGGAGATAATGATGGTTTGATGATTTGTTTTCAGATTTTCATAAAAATAGTATGCATGAAAATATGATGTTGCTAGGCATAAATTCCTAAGTGTGATAAAATTGTGAACAATTCCTTTAGAATTTATACCATGGGTGCAATATTGAATTTTGAACATAATGTCATGAAATAGAATAGGTGTTTGTTTGTTTGTAAAGCATAATTGTGTAACATAATGATGCAAGTCACATGTTTTGATGAATTTTGTTTTAAAATAAATGGAAAAGAAAATTAGAATGATGGTTTGCGCTAGGCATAGAATTATAGGTATAAACTTATACCATCATCGCGAAATCCAAAGAAGAAAATAGATTGTTGGTTTTATTGCAAGATGCATTTTTGACTTTTGATAAACAGAAAAATAATAATATGAAAATTTTGTTTGAAATTATTTTTGAGATTTTATGAGAAGATGTATGTAATTGCTTTTATACAAAACAAAAATTCTGAAATAAAAGGATAAAATTATTCCGAAAAGAGTTACAGAGATATTTTAAATTATCTCAAAGAGAAATGTAGATTTATAAGGAATCCTCATGTGCAAATGTGAGTTCATTACCAATCTTGATTTATCATAATGATACAAAATCTCTCAAATACAAATGTGTGTGCGATTGTATTGTTCATTCACCAATTTTGAGCAAGATAATTTGATACAAGTAATTTGAATTAACCAAATGAATGTTCGTTGACCATGATTTATATGCATGTAACCGTACCAGACTACTATGTAAGTTAGGTTATCAAGAGCTAGCTAATCCATAAGCTAACAGAGGTCTATACAAAAGAAGGTCGCTAATGTGACAGACATATCACCACGCTAGGGATTACCCAAGGCCAAGCGGGTTGGGCACAAACCACTTGTTATGGGGCTTACCTCACAGTTTTCGAATAATTGAGAATTCCAGGGATTCAAGCTCATTCACCCTTCTTTTCTTTTCAAGGGGTAGGGAAAGGAGTTTATTGTATTTTGCTTTGGCTTTTCACTTTTGCTTCTCTTTTCTTTTTTTTTTTTTTTGTACTTTTGTATTTTTGCTTGATATTTGAGATAATGCTGAAATATTGCTGTGATGATTCAAATAACCTTTTTCTTTTTCTTTGTTTCTTGAACTTTTCTTTTCTTCCTATGCTAGGGATACTTGCTCGGATTAGTTGTAGAGCAAGGGATTTTTATTCTGGGTAGGGGTGAGCTTGTCCTTTTGTCAATTCTCAAAGATTCTAGACCATGTGCATGATAGGATAGCAGGGGAAACTTTTCGCTCAAGAAACCATTTCTACTATGTAGCATCATATCGAATGTGCAATGAAATCATTTTAATGTGAAAAGATATACTTGGTTCAAGTAAATAACAAGATCAGTTCTCTATGCTCAAAACTTTATTTAATTCAACTGTGGGCTTTGATATAAGAGAGATGAATAATCATAACAAATAAAATCAAGAGATTTATTCATGTGAATGTGAAAGTGCAGGATTCCAAATAAATACTAATTTATCCAAAATAACTGAAAATATAACTGCAATACTTCACAAATTGAGAGGTACAAAGATAAAAGACGGTTTTGAAGATTTTGATGATTTGGATGTTTTTGGTGTTTTTATATTTTAAGTTTATGAATTGAAAGAAATACAAGATAGTGGTTTTTTTTTTGAAATGTTTTAAACAAATATATACAATGATGAAATGACCAATTTTTATGCATAGTAACGTTTAAGATGCATAATGTTCATAGGTTCTTTAAGTTCTTTACCATCTAAGGTAGATAATTTGTATGCTCCTCGATCCAAATTTAGCATTGATGACATATGGTCCAAGCCAGTTGGGCTCAAATTTACCTTTAAGGTTTGTAGTTGCATTAGTATTTTTTTTATTTTCTTTTAAGACAAGGTCACCGATCTCAAAGGATCGAGGATGAACTTTCTTAAGATATGCTCTCTTAAGCTTGTTTTGGTAGGCGCGAAGATGCTCCAAAGCATTGATGCGCTTTTCATCTAGAAGTTCTAGCTGACTAAATCTGCCAAGACGATATTCATCCCCTACTTCAGTATCTTGAAGTAGTAGAGCTAAAGAAGGAACTTCTAATTCAAAGGGAAAAATGGCTTCAAGCACCATAAACCAAGACAAAAGGTGAAGTTCCAATGGGGGTTCGAACACTAGTTCGATAGGCCCACAAAGCAGGATATAACTGAATGTGCCAGTCTCGACCGGTTTTATTGACCAATTTTTTGAGAATTTTGATTAAGGTTTTATTAGATGCTTCTGCTTGACCATTACCCTGAGGATAATAGGGAGTGGACCAACGATGTTGAATTTTATATTTTTGACATAATTTCTTGACATCTTTATTTTTGAAACAAGTTCCATTATCAGAAATGAGATTAGCAGGAATTCCAAACCTACAAATAATTTGATTAAAAACAAACTTGGAAACTTGTGTTCCAGTGCAAGAAGCTAATGGCATAGCTTCAACCCACTTCGTGAAATACTCAGTGGCAGTTATGATGAATTTGTGTCCATCAGATGACACAGGGTTGATTTTTCCAATGATGTCTAGGCCCCATTTTGAAAAGGGCCAAGGAGATGAAATAGCCTGTAGCTCTTGTGCAGGCGCATGGACAAGGTCAGCGTGTTTCTGGCACTTGTCGCAATGTCGCACATAATTATGTGCATCACTTTCCATGGTAGGCCAAAAATATCCTATCCGAAGGAGTTTCTTAGCAATGGCGCTACCACTAAAATGTCCCCCACAAGATCCATTGTGGGCTTCATTCAAAGCTGCTCTGGATTCTTCTAGATTCAAACATCTCAATAAGATGCCTTCAAAAGATCTTCTGTACAAGGTATTACCAATAATCACAAAGTGACTTGCTTGTCTACGTAATAACCTACGCTGGTTGCTAGTGCAACCATCAGGGAAGGTTCCTTTCTGCAAAAAATTAAATATATCAGTATACCATGGTTCAGGAGTTGTTTCGTTGATGAGAAACACATCCAAAGGTTCTAAACATGATTTGCTTGAAGTGGGTTCCTGGAGTCGATGAATAATGATGGTAGCATATTCATCGTCTAACTCCAAGGGTAAAAGAGATGCAACTGCAGCCATAGCGTCAGCCGCACGATTGCTAGTTCGAGGAATAGCTTCCAAAGTAACTTGATCAAACAAGGATAATAACTGCAAAACATATGCTTTATATGGGCGTAATTTATCATCTCTGGTTTGATAAACATCATTGATTTGGTTTATGACAAGTTGGGAGTCACCGAAAACCAATAAAATTTTAATTTTCAATGCCAAGGCAGCTCGTAATCCAAGGATAAGAGCTTCATATTCAGCAATGTTATTGGTGCAAGCAAATGTTAATTTGAAGGACAGAGGAATAAGATGTTTTTGGGGGATATTAAAATAATACCCGCACCAGCCCCACTCATGCATCGGGCTCCGTCAAAGTATAGGGACCATTGCTCTGAATGGTCTGCCTCTAGTTTAAGGCATTCATCAGGAAACTCAATGATGAGGGGATGGGTAGATTTTAAAGGTGCAGCAGCTAATTGATCTGCTATGATTTGACCTTTAACAGACTTTTGTCCTATGAAGGTGAGTTCAAATTTGCTTAGCGCAAGAACCCACTTGGTTGTGCGACCAGATAAATACGGTCGACTCATGAGATATCGCAAAGGGTCGAATTTGGCAATAACATACGTTTTCTGATTGAGCATATAATGTCGTAGTTTCTGTGTAGAAAATACGACTGCTAGACATAACTTCTCTAATATGGTATAGCGAGTTTCATAACTGATTAAGGTTCTGCTAATGTAATAATTAGCACGTTCTTTCTTCTCATCGTCAAGCTGAGCTAACATAGCCCCTAAGGCAAAATCAGAAGCAAAAATGTACAAGATAAAAGGACGATCAGATCTAGGTGGGGAAAGCACTGGAGGTTTGAGGAGATATTGCTTAAGGAGTTCAAATGCTTCTTGGCATTCTTCGTCCCAATGAAAAGAGACATCTTTCTTAAGAAGCTTAAGAAAGGGTCCAATTTTGTCTGCCAACTTGTCGATGAAGCGGCGAATAGCTTGAAGCTTACCTTGTAAACTTCGTAATTCTGATATATTTGTGGGTGCGGGCATATCTGTGATAGCCATGATCTTGAGAGGGTCAATTTCAATGCCACGTAAAGAAACTATAACCCCTAATAATTTATCGGACTTAACTCCGAATATGCATTTAGCAAGATTTAGTCGGATAAGATATTCCCTTAACCGATCAAATACTTTCCTTAAGTCATTTAAATGATCATCTTCTTTGATGGAACGAGCTATGATATCATCTACATAATCATGTAGGATATCATGCATCATGTCATGAAAAATATAAGTCATAGCTCGTTGATAGGTTGCACCTGCATTCTTTAAGCCAAATGGCATCACTTTCCAACAAAAAGTTCCCCAAGGGGTAATAAAGGTTGTTTTGGCCTGATCTTCAGGAGCTATCCTGATCTGATTATAACCAGAAAATCCATCCATTAAGGATATCATTCCACTTCCAACAGTAAATTCAATGATCTGATCCATGTTGGGAAGAGGAAAATCATCTTTAGGGCATGCAACATTAATGTCTCTGAAATCGGTGCAAACCCTAACTTTAGTGGCTTCTTTCTTAGTTACTGGAACTACATTTGAGATCCATTCAACATAGTCAATGGCTTGTATAAAAATGACTTTCAACAGTTTTTCTAGTTCTCCTTTGACTAGTAAGGCCACTTTGGGATGCATTTTTTTGAGTTTCTGTTTAACAGGTTTAGCATCCGGATGGACTACTAGATGATGCATAACTATGGAAGGGTCCAAACCTGGCATGTCTTCATATGTCCAAGCAAAGACATCTTCATAGTCTTTAAGAAATGAAATGTATTTATCTTGTTTTTCTTGACTCAATTCTGATCCAATATTAATGATGTGAGGGTTATGTTCGGTTCCAATGTTAATTTTTATAACGTTTTCAACTTCCATATGTAAATCTCTCTCAAAATTAGGTGGGGCGGGTGAAACACCCAATTCTTGTAATTCTTCCAAGGTTAGCTTGGATAATTCGTCTTGAGGAGTCGAGGCCTCAAGTTGGGCTATACTAGGTATAGAGCCATCAAAATAAAATTCATTATATAACAATTCCTCAATGGAAATATCATGAAAGATATCTCCCTCCAACTCGTCGTCGGATTCGGCAATCATTTCAGGATAGGCTATGGATAGCATATTGCAGGTAGAAGAATTATTCTTTGGACACAAAGAATCTTGTTTATCTAGATAATCTTGATAACATACGAGATGGTCATCATCCTCAAATGGAAAGGGCTGACCTTTACTAGAAAATAGGCCCACACCACAATGGGCAGGCCACGGTTCTACCTCGAAAGGTTCTTTCATACCATTTTGGAAAGGTCCCAAACCTTTCCCTTTATAGCCCAATTTAAGCATTATGGGCTTAGCTTTAAGATAATCATTAGCAAAATAGCATCTAGCATACCCATCACAATGTGTCTTAATGTTTCTGGGTATTCTTCCCCAATCATATCCTTTATAAATAAAAGCACAACTCCCGACTTGGTAGATACTTCCCATAGGTTATGGGAGGCCCAAGGTACGAGGAGAGGGTGGGAGTTTATTTAAAAGGAGGGAAGTCTGCATGGCAGTGTTGATCTCTTCTGATATAAGAATTTTAGATAAATCGGGTAAGAGCTCATCAGTGAGAGCATAAGAGGTAGAAGGAACATTTCCTTGATCTTCGGATGTGGAAAGAATGCCTGTAGTGGATGTAGATGTCATAGGGATATTGATGGGTGAATCTAGAGGTATGGAAGATATAGGAGTAAAGCAGGAAGCATTGGGTGTAGGTTTAGGCTCTTTTCGAGGTCCTAATGTGGTTTGTTCAGAAGATGGTTGAGCTAAATGTATAGGTGTAGTTGAAGGAGTAGATGATGTTATGGGTGTGTGTTTCACACGTTTGGGTGGATGATAAGAATTAGGATGTGTGGATGACAGGGCGGGGCAAAATTGCACTCCAACAGGTTCTGCCAAAGCGCACATATCAAAGGGTCTAGGATCACCATGAATGGTAACCAACTGGTTTTTAAATTCGAATTTAACACACTGATGTAAAGTGGAGGGAACCGCTCGCATCGCATTGATCCAAGGGTGACCCAAAAGTATATTGTACGATGCAGGGCAATGTACAATAAACACGGTCGTATCTAGGGTTCTAGGACCAACTTGCAAGGGTATAGTAATGACTCCACACGTTTCTTGTGTCTCGTCATTGAAGGCTTTGATAATCATATCCGTTCTTTTCATTTCGTCACTTCTAAACCCAAATCGTTGGTAGAAGTCAAAAGTGCAGATGTTTAAAGATGAACCATTATCAATCAAGACTCGTTTAACAACTACATCTCCAATTAGGGCAGTAATATATAAGGGATTATCCTTATGTAAACTATGTTGTGGTATATCTCTATCTCGAAAGTCAATACAATCGACTTCTCGAGTGATGATAGTATTGGTCATGGCTTCAAGCTGAATATTTTGTGGTACCATCATTTGGCTTAATGTGAGCATTAATTCATCCCTATGGGTAGGAGAAGATCTTAAAAGATCCAAAAGGGAAATTCTAGCTGTAGTGTTGGATAATTGTTCATTAATATTATACGGAGGCTTAGGTTGAACATTAGACATATGATTCCCTTTATTGGGATTTTTCAAAATAAATGGAGCTGATCCATCATTCTGAGTTTGATCCTGTTGAGAATTTTGAGCCTGTTGTCTGGTAACGACTCCAATGGTACCTACAATGTTATGTTGAGGATGATGAATTGGTCTCGGTCTAGCATTTATGGCTTGTTCATTAGGAAGGAACTGATGAGAGGAGGGTCGAGTAGTAACTCTTCTTGGAAATGGTTCTTCCGGAACCATAGAATCTGTGATAGGTTGAATAGGATCTGATTCATTTTTAGAACTATTCGATTGATTTGAGGTGATGTCTATTTCACTTTCAAGTATCAGATTCTACATCACTAAAATCAAGTGTTTGCGTATTATATAGGGGTCCTGGACGTAACTATGGATAAAGTTGTGTCAAATATTTGAGGATCGGGAATAGGTAATTGTCCACTAATAGTCCCTACATATCGGGTAGGAGGGGGAACATTATGATGTTCGATTTGATTAGCCACCTCTTTACCATGCGTTGGTAAAGGATGTTGAAATATGTCCAATGATTGATTGGCATTCTGATTCTGACTTTGAGGGGTGCTCTTTTGAGCGTTATTAGAAGCATTTTGTTTAGGTTGGAAGGCTTGCACCTCCATCTCATTATTATCAATCAAATCTTGTATTTTATGTTTTAATATTTTGCAAGAGTTGGTAGCATGTCCAGGTCCTCTATGAAAATCACAATGTAAATCAGCTCTGTATCCGGGTATAGTTGGATCAGGTTCCTGGATAGCTGGTAATTGGATCAAGCCTCGTGCTAGTAATTGCGGGAGAATGGTTGATAAAGGTTGATTTAACCTAGTAAATTCTCGAGGTGGTTTATCAGGAGGTTTCAATATGAACTTCTCCGTTGTTTTCGTAGTATTAATATTAGCAATGTTTCTACTATCAGTGACTCCGTCACCCACAACTTGTTTATTTTTATACTGATTTTTGGATGTTTTCTCATCATCTTTCTTTTTGAGCTGACCTCTTCTAATGAGAGCATCTTCCACCCTTCGAGCTAAGTCTATAGCTTGATCGAAGGTGGTCAAGGTAGCAGTTGATAATTCATAGGATAGTTGTTCTTGTAAATTATTGATAAAAATATCCAACATCTCCCGATAAGGTAACACAAAGTGTAGTTTTCCTATCAACTGTCTCCATCGAGCTAAGAAGTCAGCAAAACACTCATCTTTGTCTTGTTTTAGGTTGTACAAATATTTAATGGTTACATGCCTTTCGATATAGGCACTAAATTGATGCACAAAAGACTCAAGTGGTCTCTTCAAAATTTCTCAAAGAATGAGTGGGTAGTTGATAATACCACTCCAATGCCATCCCCCTAAGCTTTTCGGGAACATTTTTAGTAATAGCAAATCATCATGTGATATATCATGACATGCTATCCTAAACATACGAAGATGCTCTATGGGATCTTCAGTTCCTTTATATATAGGTAGGACAGGCATGGGAAAGCGTTTAGGATATGGTTGTGCTACAACTATAGGATCTAGAGGTTGACTACACATCTCTCGATAATTGTACGAGGGACGGTAGGGATCTATTTGGTCCATACGGGAGGTTAACTGTTTCACCATGGCTTCCAGATTGCCAGTTTGTCCACCATATTGGTTTGGTGGTACATGAGTATGGGATTTGTGAGCGTAAGAAGGCGGAACATAAGGATTCGATGCTATGTTACTATTATGCAAATGATTGGTAGGAAGAGTATTATGAAGAAGATTTGTGGTAGCATTATGTTGTATCCCGGATTGTTGGAAATTAACATTTGGTTTTGTTTTAGGCTTTAGTTGATTTGAGGTATATTGATCAATAGTTTGGCGAAATAAAGTAGTGAATGAAGGTTTCTTTTGTGTAGGAATAACCCTTGGTTTGGTAACAGGCACTCTAGGTGGTTGGGTAACCTGTTGTTGTTGCATGTTCTGGATTATAGCAGCCATGTCCAAATTGGACGGTCCAGCTTGATCACTTTCTTGATCAACAAAGGACAAAGGATTAGTGCGTGTGTGATATATATCTTCTAGGGTTGCTTGAGTATCACTAATTTGATCTTTATCCATATGGACTGCTCTATTAAGAGTGCCAATATTATTATTGAGAAATTTTCAAAAATGGTCCATGTTCTCAAAAGTAACAGCTCCGTCTGGAGTTATTTTAGGAGATGAGGATCCTTCCTCTCTATCATTTTCTTTTTGTTCATTTGCGTCCACAAATTCTTCTTCTTGTTGGTTTAAGGTTACTTCTTCTTGAATTGGTTCTTCAAGAAGGGAATCTGGTTTATTGGTTTTTCCTAACCAATCTTCTTCTACTTCAATTTGTTTTCCATTCCTGAGTCTAGTCATTGTGTCTAAATTTAGGTTTTAGCAAATATATATTAATATATTTGCAACAGATCTTGGGAGGTATATATTTTAATTATATACCTACTATAATACTTAAAAGAAAATGTTTTGATTTTTTTTTATGATAATTTTATTTTGTTTTTGTTTTTTGTTTTTATTTTTATAAAGACAATAAACAACACACTAAATACAAGAAATAACAATAATAAAATAATAACTTAGTTTTCTATAAATAGTTTATAGATGTCATTGATAGGATCAAGTTCATCAGGAGTCATAAAATGCTCCTCTTCAAATTGGAAATGGTTTTTCAAGAACTTAATGAAGTGTGCTATAGTGATATTATCTGTTTCAGATTTTGTTTTGTAAAAATAAATCTCATGGCAATATTCTCGATATAACACAGCTCTGGGAACTCTATTCCATATTTGTCTATCCGTAAGAACGACCTCTTGATCTTCTATACGAGACAAAAATTTATGTACTACAGCTGCATTATCGAGGTATTCCTCAAAGGTATACAACTCAGAAGACACAAGGGCTCTTTTATCTGCTAACCACCTATGGCAAGCTCTCTCGAAGTTCATGGTACAAAATCACTTGATCGGGATCCAGGATTCTATCTAGGACAAACCTCTTGATTTGCCTAAGTTCAGTTGCTCTAGATGAAATGAGATCTAATCTCCTATTAAGTTCATCCCACAAAGGTTGAACCCTATTTGTTTGAGGTACTCTAAGCACAGAAGTAATCTCTATAGTTGCTAATTGATTTTCAACATTAATGGTGACAACTCGTCTTTTATTATAATCTACCATCTAAATATGACATGCAATCTTTGATTCTAAATGCATTTATGTTTTGTTTTTTTGTTTTTGAATTGAATTGTTTTCAAAAGGTTTTTAGTTTTCACGTCGGGTTCACCAAAATGTATCGCTCCAAATTTTTTGCACCCTTACCTTCAAGCTATAGGATCCATGCCCGGAAGGGGGATGTGAAAAGGATGGGACAATACCTCGGACTGAGAGGCCCTTTGAAGGTCCCGCCTCTCGGGGGAGGTGTATAAGGGTGAATTTTTGATGGATGGTGGGTTCACCAGGAAACTTTTGAATGGCAGTTTCCATGCCTAGGTTGATAGTGTGTTTGATGTGTTCATTTTTATGCTTGATCATTCAAGTCCTAGGTTTGGCCGATATGAATCTAAACTATTCTATATGCCAATGCGGATTTCAATGAATACAGAAAATAGAAATAGATGCAAATTACAGAGAATATGCTAACCAGAAGAATTCATACCTGATTTCGGATGTCTGATGGAGATTCTGAGTCTTGTAGTAGTTCAGATCATCTCAGTTTGCACATTATCATCTGATATTTCTTGAGATCATCTCAAATCATAGAAGGTCATCTGAAATAGGACAGAATCGCTTAAAATCTGATGAATTCGTCAGATGAATCCGTCAGAAACCTGCAATCACAGAAACAGACACAAAATACCAAATATGCAAATGCAGAAGCAAGGGATAATGATAGAAATAACAACAAACATGCCTAAATAATAGTGTCTAATAACAAATGAGGAAATGCAATAAATTTAATGATTGATTTTACCTTTATCATGCAATTATGCTAAATGAGGTGAACTCCAAGATGCATAAAACATAGTAACTTAAAACAGTGCAGAAATATGTTATGGAAAATGCAGCAAAGCTTAAGAAAATGCGAACTCTAAACTCGGACTGCCCCCAATCTGGACTACAGTCAGGATCGCCTCCAATCGTACGAAATCGTCCGCAATCGTCCGAGATCGTCTACGACGATCCAAGCTAGCCTCGATTGAAAAATAGTAGAATTCCTGCAATAAAAACAATGTGCAAGCAATAATGCGAGGGAATAAGGAGCTAACTCTGCAATGAAATCCTGTCAACAAAGGGGTTGGGGGTTCAGGGAGAATCAGCAAGAATTAGGCAAGGAGGCAGGGGGATAAACTAGAAAAATCCTAGTTTATATAGGATTAAAAAGAGGTTTGGGAGGTTGGGGATCATCCCAATCTGGGAGATCTCCAACAGGGAAATCTCCAACTGCGTAGACACGCTTCTGCCCGAGTTGGAGAGGTTGTTGAAACAGAAGCTAATTATGAAAATTTGGTTTTGGGACGAAATCGTCTGGACGTTCTATTCCAGATGAATTCGTCAGATCGGGGACGATTTCGTCTAATCTACGACGATATCGTCCAACGGTCAAAACAAATCCTAAAAATGGCATGAAAAACGGGGAAAGCGGGTAAAAGGCGGTTTAACGGGCAGTTTGGGGTTGAAATTCAAATTTTAATATTTTATCTTTTTACTAAGGTTTTAACCGTGCCAATTTTAGGGTGCTACACATTACATCATACAACCATTAATAACACACAAATAATGCAAAAATAAAATGCCATGTATATATATAAAGGTAAGTATCATAGTATAAAATGTTCGTTGTTTGTATACATCAGAGCACTAAGGCTCATAAACAAAATATAAAATACAAAAAGAAGTGATAAGGCACTACTAGCTAGCACCACTAGGATCCCTATGAGGACCCTGCGCTGATGAAGCACCATGAGAGCTAGAAGCATGATGAGTCCTATGGCTCATCTCGATCCACCTGCTAGCACCAAAAATTGATGAAGAAGGATGAGATCATCCAAATCAGGTACCTAAAAAACTAGGTCATCTAAAGCATCATCAATGGTATAGAAAGTAGGAGCCACAGGTAGACCTAACTCATTGCCCCATATCCTGTAGAGGATGGGGCAATGAGTTAGGTCTACCCACAACCCATCACCCTCATCAAATCCGATGAAGCTCCACAACATCTATCTCCCAATCCAAGCCCTTGCATGGGTACCAGCACATCCAATCCCTAGTCAGCTCACTCATATTGTCCCTGTAAGTAGTAGCCTCAACTAAAGGGCATGTAGGACAAAAATCCTCACTAAGGATCCAATGGTATGCACAAGGATCGATAGGACCACAAGCACAAGGAAGTCCCACAAGATGACCCACAATGATATGCTCCAAAGACCATATCTGGAGCAATAAACTACAGATAAGGCCCTTGCGATCCCATACATTCACCTCATACAACTCACTATAAGTTTGACAAAGAAGAGCGGGTTCCCATGCCAATCTCTATGGATCTACCATCAAATCAAGTACAATGGACACCTGGTTCCATGGGATCCTTGATCCCATGCTATTGGGCAACAACATGTTGCTCAATATATACATCATGAAAGTAGGAACAACACCCAATCTCTCAACCTTGAACAAGTCAAGGTAAGCAATGCCACCCTTGTTGTAGTCTATGTCTCATAGATCACCATAGATAGGTTGAAGTACCTCCTCCTTGGCGTGGCCCACACTCACTAATGGATCCTTGATAGGCACCCAGAAGATACGGTACATATCCTCCAAAGTCACTGTAAGCTCCCCCATAGGAAGCTAAAAATAGCCACGATCTAGATCCTACATCTCGATCATAGAAGATAGGAGTGCCTCATCTGCTCTAATAGTGTGTAAGCATCCGTAGCCATCAAGCCAACTGCCTCAAGAAATCTCCAATCATCATCAATGAGAGCCTTCCGCACTTTAGAGATAATGTGAGGCCATCTATGGCAAGCATCAAGAAGCTTCACCTGCAACCAAAAGCAACAATAATAACATCAATGAAAAAAAAAGTTTTCAACCAGCCCCTAGCATGGTAGTCAAATTAAAAAAACAACAAAAAAACAAAAACAAATTGCATTATAGCTTTAATTACACAAAGCACACACACATTCCAAAAAAAAAATCAACCTACCCCTAGCATGGTAGTAAAAAACAAAATAACATCAAAAAAACAAAAACAAATTGCATTCTAGCTTTAATTACAAAAAGCACAACCATATTTCATTGTCAAAAAAAAAAAATCAACCTACCCCTAGCATGGTAGTAAAAAAAAAACAACAAAAAACAAATTGCATTCTAGCTTTAATTACACAAAGCACAACCACATTCCAATGTCAAAAAAAAAAAAAATTACCACCCCCATTTAGTGATTTAAAAAAAAAAACAAAGTAATAAACCTAAACTAAGGATTTCGAGCACCTACCTGTGCATAGCACATACCAGATTCGACTCCAGTCGAGCCTCCACCTCCATCTGCATCTGCATCAATACCACTTCCACTCCCCTCACCAACTTCCATATCAAATAGACCAAAGCAAATCAAGAAAATCTAGCTATCAAATAATGAGGAATGAAAGTGACCCAAACCTATTTATAGCCACTTTTCGTGGCAAAAACCATGCATCTGTGGTTTGAGGTGGAAAATGTGCATCGACATTTTGCAGATCACGTAGAACTATATGCCCGCGATTAGTGAATGGAAACACAAAAGTGTGGTTTCAACAAAAAAATACGCATTCGTGGTTCCAAAAAAAAATAGTACACAAACCAAAAACACAAACTCAATTCATCATCATAAAACACATAGTGAGCCTCATAAATAGTGAGTTACCCTATATACTTGGTGGTTGTAGTGAATAGCAATCCATGCAATCCGGTCGGATGGGTACATCACCATAAGGACACATAATCAAATTTGCACAAGGTTATCTTTACACCTTCTCTGTTAGGTCAAAAGTGAAAACAAATCATTTCAAATTTGGTGTAATCAAAAACCAAGAGCATCAAAGTCTAAGTGTGTTGGCTCCAACACATAGGAGTGACTAACAGTGTCAAGACTCATGAGCTCACACACATGGCTAATGATTTCACCACAACAATTTACTCAACAATGAACCAAAGGCAAATTTGCAACAACACAACCAATCCCCAAACTTGGGGTATCAAACTGATCAACATCTCATACATTGCATCTCATCCACATCATTCAACAAAACACAAAATTCCATCATAACATTTAGTCAATTGGCTTATGAATTTCATTCTTTACCCATTTCACCAATTGAGGGGGTAAGCCAAAAGCAAATTTTTAAAATCATTCATTCTTTGTGCTGAGAAGAACTGAGTCCATTTATCCATGCTAATAAAATCAGGTGTCATTGGTTTTTGCACTGCATCATGTTGCACACAATGCAGTACAAAAAGGGGTAACTATAGACACTAAAATTCAGCACCCACAAGACCACATCAGCCATCCCACCTCAAAATCCTACATGATAAATCATATACCTAAGTCTCAACTTAGGGATATAAAATCCTGCACATTATCCTAATTTCCAGATTTATTAAATCTAGAAAAACCACCCTAGGATACCCTGCCTACCCACTGGACATGTGTCCTAGACACTCCATCCAGCATCCTTGCCATATCTCACCCACTCTTGTCCCCTTTATCCCTTCACATGAAGCAGATTCCCAACACTCATGCCACATATAAACCACCTTGCATCCCTTGTCCGTTCACATAATACATGATTCCACATCCCACTCCACTAGTAGCCACATCACCTCAGTTAAGTGAGGCACACTAAGTGACTCACTGTAACTGTCCCTTCCACCTATCAACCCAAAATTACCACTTGGTAATCCAGGCTTACTGCTTTCCACTTCCTTCTAAAACCCTAAGGGGCCTATAAAGGCACCCTTACCCCACCAAACCAAGGGAGCTGAATTAAGATACCACCAGGCTACAAAAATTGACCACAACCCCCGATCAAATTGCTAGCATAGCCCTTACCAGATCTTAGAGGCCCATTTTCTAAAGCAGTCTATGTTTTAGCTTGAAACCACCCATCTACGGTTTCATATTCAGAACCATGCATATGTGGTTTCACGACCATGTGTTCATTGTTTTCAGTCTACCACCGTGTGTCCACGATTTAGCAAATCCAATAATACGATAGCAGAGATTAGTGATTTTTGTTTTAGCAAGGCTTTTACATTATTGTTTGCTTCTGTGACTTACATTGCATAATTACTAGCACAAAGTTCTATTTTATGTGTAGCATTGATTTTATTCTCCTATCTGCAGGTGCTACTAACTCTCTATTGGTTTGAATGTGTGTAGATTATAGATATCTTGGAGAAGGCTACTGAAGTTGGAGTGGTCCACACTGGATACCAAAGCCCACTCATATTTGAAGCTGTAGTGGAAGACTAGAAGGACACTATACATTGTTGAAGACCTGGAAGACCCCCCAAGAAGAGATTGTATCATACTGAGACATACATTGTAACATTACTCCCAAGATACTTGGGGCAATTCAAAGCTTGTAAATCTATATCAAAATTCAATACAAAAGGATTTATTTTTGGCAATATCTTTGTGTCTTTGTGTGATTTCATTATTTGCAAGTGTTCAGTAATTTTTCTACAAAAGGATGAATCATGAATGGTTGATAAGGCTTTCTAGGTGAAGGGTTAGCAATGGGTGTATCCTACAGAAACCAAAATTACCTCCCAAAAGAGGTCGCACTATCTAAGTCCTACTACTTACCTAACTAGGCTTTTGCTTCACACTTGAGCGTGCTTGGATAATAATGATAGTTTTTCTCCACTAATTATTGAACCCTATGGTTAACGAGTGTATAATCCTGGCCTACTTTGGGATACACATAAAATTAGGGATATTTTTGGTGATAAAGTCTAAAAAACCACTTACGAGGGCTGCTATGGTGTGTGGGGGGCCAATCTGTAGTAGGAGATGAAAGCCCACATTGCATGATTTCTACCAACCATTGGTGATGAAATCCAACTAACCGATGTTAAAAGTGCCTCATGAGTGTGTGTGTGGGTTCTTTTTATTTTTTCAAAGAAAATTAAAAGCAAACAACATGCAATGACTTTTACTAATGCAAATTATAACCTTAAAATGTAGTATTCCCTAAATAAGTGTATGCAAACTAGTAAAATAGAATATAGAGATTGTCTCTCTCAAGACAGTCACAAAAAAAGGACCATATCGACCAGGGATGATAACAAAAAAATACCAACTTGACTTGAGATGGTCATAGTTTGAGTGACTTGAAGCTGAATGCTTCTACAAGTATGTTGCAAATAGATATTTTCTATCTTTATTTTCAGGAACATGAAAGAAAAATATAAAAAAACTAACCTTGAAAGCCTTAGTTCGATGGAGATTCATAAATTCATAGATATTTCAATCCTCTGATCAGTGAGGTGCATGGTGTTGCATTTTTGTAATCCCTTCCCAAAATTTTGGTCATCCGTACAACTATACAAGAAATTATCTCTAATTAGCGATCATCTCAGGATGAGATGATTTCAAAATATGGACCATATCATGCAGAGATGGTTTCAATATAGAGACCATATCGAGTAGATACGGTTAATCCTAAGTACCTAAAATCACCAAAAATAATCAATAGTTAGTCAAAAAATCTACATTGGAAAAATAGGGACTAGGTTCCACCATGATCACCATCTAAAAGCATAATTTTTTCACCAAATAAAAGGAAAGCAATAATGAAATATGATGATCGAACAAGATAAGATAAAATTGATCCTTTATATATATTTATTCTCATTTTTTCAAGGTGTTACAATTAGATCCTCTTAGGTGATGCTACCAACGATACAATGATTACAATATATCAAAATGAAATCTCCAAGTGCAATATCAAAAATCTCCTTTCTAGCATAGTTCATAGGGGAGAGAGTTTTTTGAGATTGTTGTGTTGAATTTTATGTGGATCTAAAACCTTTTTCCATCCTTGAGTCCTATTGCCTATACAAAAAGAAATAAAAAAGCATATTAATAGAATATGAGGGGCCCACCAGGGTTGGACCTGTATTGAATATGAAAACAATGAAGGAATGAAAAGACATGTGCATGCATGTTTAAACTAAAATCTAATCTAGTGTAGAAACCAAAAAACTATAGATCTTAGATAAAAGTAATAAAAAATAAGAAAACCAGGTGTTTGAACAAGACCATCTCATGTCGAGATGGTTTTATCTGCAGATTGTCTTGGGGTGAGATGGTCAATATCACAGGCCTATATTTTTGTGTCACCAAACTCAAGCGGTGTTTGAGATGGCTTGGGAAGTATTTTTGATGGATTCTCATGGTGTAGAGGTGGGTAAGTAGGCTCAAACAATAATTGGAGTAAGGGTATGAGCTATGTGAGGTAGGGAAGCATAATTTTTAATCCTGTACAATAGTCTAGCAACATGGTCTTGGTAGCAGGAAAATTTCACATATTGATTTTGGTAGCACTTCATCGCTTGAGAAAAAACGAGTCTTATAGACCTCTTGGCCAGAGGCTAAATGTGGTAGGGGAACTCTACATGAAAAATTATAGGGGAAATCTACATAAAATATAAATGTATGTTCTTGAATGATTGATTGCATGTGATTCAAAAATATAAGCTCATGTAGGGCATTCGATTTTGATGCATGAAATCATGTGTGACACTAATATGCAGTTTCAATTGCCAGTTATTATTTTTATTTTTGATTTTTCACAACCATATCAGGTCAACATGGTAACGATATTGAGATTATCTCGGGTAGAGACGATTAGGATTACCATGGGAAAAGTGTCTATTGGTGGTAAAAACCACCGAAATAGCCCTAAGGTTGACCAAGGTGGATTGTGTGAGAAAGAAGGCTCTTTAGTGGTCTCCTCATGATGATGCATTTTAGGTGTTTATAGGGTTAAATTGAATTTTTATGGAGCATCTAAAGGAAATCCAAGACTAGGATAAGGAGGAGGAATAATTAGAAATAATAGATGAGATATTTTATCTCATTGCACTTTCAATAGTGGATTTAAGACAAATATGAAGTTTTTTGACCCAAAACTTTTTCTCAAGAGCACTAAAATCGATAAAAAAAATTGTTTATAATTCCATAAATATTTCAAGGTAAATTCTACTCAATAATGGGTACTCAAAAAACTTTATTTCATGAAAAAATACCAACTACGGAAAATTTTATGAGGTCTACAATGTGTTTTGAAATCTAGGTAGAAAAGACTAGAAACTATTTTTCAAAGGTGAAAACGAAGTGCTTAATATATGTGAAATAGGGCATGTTATGTATGGATTGAAAGTGCTTGGTAAGATATATAAAATGGTGTATTACGTGCAACAACCAAAGCAACACAAAAAAAAATATTAAGATCCAAAGTAGGTTGTTTAGACTTTTTAATAAAATCTGGACTGCACCATACAAGAAAACGCAACAGGCTAAAAATGTATTTTCACCTTTAATTTGTGTTTTCACACACTCCAAACTTGTACAATGCAATAGTAATGATATTAATATATCTTGAAACTCAAACCTAAATAATATATGGCAGTTACAAACAATGTAATAGTTCAAGACCTTACAACTACAATATTCCTACACCTACACTTGTACAAAACTGTTACAAAGTGGTTACATATTCTCTTGTGTCTTCTAATATGAAAATGCACACATGTCAGCATAATTTTCCAATATTCTCCCCCTTGATTATGAAAGGGATCACAAGACTATTTCTCAGTTTAAGAAATTGAGCTTTAGCAACACCTTTAGTGAAACATCAGCCAACTGATCATGGGTGCTGCTATATCTCAACTCAACTAATTACTTTTCCACCATAGCATGAATGAAATGGTACTTCATGTCAAAATGCATAGATATTCTATGGTGGACATGTTTCTTTACCAACTGTATGGCACTCAAATTTTCACAAAAAATTGTAGTAGGACCACTTGGTTTCTCATATATCTCCTCCAACACTTTCCTGAGCCATAAGGCCTGAGCACTGGCTAAAGTGACAACAATGTATTCAGCCTCTATTTAAGAGAGTGCTACTAATCCTTGCTTTCTTGAGCTCTAAGTGATGAGCCCATATCCAAGAGAAAAATAATTATTGGATGTAGACTTTCGATCATCCAAGTTGCTGCCCCAATCTGAGTCACTAAAACCAACTAGCTCCATATCTTTAGCATGATAGTATTGTATGCCAAAGTCAACAATACATTTAACATACCTCAAAATTCACTTTGTAGTCTTCAAATGCAAGAGATATGGCTAACTCATATACCTAGAAACAAGTGAGATAACATATGCAATATCTAGTCTGGTATTTGTGAGAAACATCAATCTCCTAATAATGCTCCTATAATTGGTCACATTCACCTTTTCAGTCCCATCATCTTTGCATAGCAATTCACCATGAGCAATGGGATTAGGGACTGGTTTGTAACTATCCATGCCATAATTTTTTAGCATATTCGTGGCATATTTATTTTTATAGATGAAAATTTGTATCCTTACTTGATGCACCTCCATGCTAAGAAAATAGTGCATCAATCCTAAAATATTCATTTCAAATTAACTCATCATGGCAACCTTAAATTCATATTTCAAATTGGAACTACTACCCATATAAATCAAATCATCAACATACAAACAAACAAATAAAATATTATTACCTTCTTTCTTGAAGTATAGGGTAGGTTCACTTTTTCTTCTCTTGAAGCCACTCTATTGGAAGTATCCATCAATCCTAGAGTACCATGCTCTAGGTGCTTGTTTAAGGCCATACAATACCTTCTTCAACCTGTAGACATGTTCTTCTTTAAATTTCATCTCAAAACATTAATTTTGTTGTACATACACTTCCTCATCTAAGTACCCATTCAAGAAGGCACCTTTTACATCTAAGTGATGTACAGTCCACTAATTTTGAGCAGCAAAAGCAAGTACCATACTATTTCTTGTCTAGCTACATGAGAAAACTTTTCTTCATAGTCAATTCCATACTTTTATGTGAATCCTTTAACCACAAGTCTAGCCTTGTGTCTTTCAATGCTGCCATAACTTTTATACTTAGTCTTTAGAACCACTTAGAACCAACAAGATTCTTTCCCTTGGGGAGTTCTACAAGATCCCAAGTGTTATTATTGTCAATGGATTTGATATCCTCTTGCATTGCTTGCATCCAAACACTATTAGCACAAGATTCTTCATAAAAAGAAGGTTCAAAATCAACAACAGTCATAAAAGCATAATTAACATCTTATTTTGGCTCACCTTCATCTTCAACACCAAGCATGTGTATCTTCTCGAGTCTTTGAAAAAATTGGTTAATTTCTTGAGCTTGGCTTCTAGTAAGTCTTCAATGGAAATTTTTGTCCAAAATATGAGAGATAGGATGAATTTAAAGTGTATTTTTCCCCATTTTTATCTTCATAAAATCTGAAAATATGTTTGGAGAATCATCACTTGAAGAGGGACTAAAACTACTTTGTTTGGGACTGTTTGAAGAGTTGGTTGGTGGAATTGGTGGGACAAGTTTTAAACTATGTTGCACATTAGAATAATTGGGATGCACATTAGAAGAACTTCCACCACTACTGCCATCATCAACATAAATTTTTTGATGACCATATACCCCCCTTCATAAAAAATCACATCTCTAGACACCACCACTTTGTGAATTTTTAGATTATAAAGCCTATAGGCCTTAGTATTTTCATAGTAGCCAATAAATATACATGCTTCACTCTTAGGATCAATATTCTTCCTAAGTTCATCAATCACATGTACATAATCCAAACAACCAAAAAAATTGAAGTGGTTAACATTGGGATTCTTTTCATACCATACCTCATAAGGAGTCATCTTCTCCAATGAGCTAGTGGGACTCCTATTCAGTATGTACACTTTTGTATGGACTGCGTAAGCCCAATACATATTTGTAAGTCTCTTATTTTGCAACATACTTCTTACCATATCAACTACTATTCTATTTTCCTTTCTGCCACTTCATTTTGCTATGGAGTATAGAAAGTTGTGAATTGCCTTTTAATGTCAACATTCTTGCAAATTTGTTTAAACTCATTAGAATAGAATTAACCACCATTATCTATCCTTAGACATTTAATGTTGCAGCCACTTAGATTATCAAAAAAATATTTAAATTCCTTGAAACAATAAATGTTTCATCCTTATGCTTCAAAAAATACACCCAACACATTCTAGAAAAATCATCAATAAATGTAAGAAAGTAAGAGTTGTTACCCAAGATTTTGGTTTGCATAGGCCCACAAATATCATAATGGACCATTTGGAGTTGGTATGAAGCCCTCCATGCTTTCCTTTTAGGAAAATTCTGCATTGCATGCTTACCCATTGCACACCCCTCACAAATATGTTTATGGTCTTGCACTTTTGGTAACCCATAAACCATCTCTTGGGAAGTTAATAACTTCAAACTAGTGAAGTTCAAGTGGTCATATCTAAAATGCCACAACCAACTCTTATATTCTACAACAACATTAGCAAGGCTGCTCCCTTGACTCCAAACTTGAAAGGAAACAACCTATTTTTGGTCATAGGGATTATTGTAACAATCCTATTGCTATTGTTCTTATCATAGATGGTGCATTTATTATCATCAAAGACTACCCTGTAGTTCTTTTCACATAGTTGCCCTACACTAAACAAATTATGTTTCAAATTTGGTGTTTAATAGATATCATGAACATGTTTCTTACCTTCTTTTGTTTTCACTTCCTTTACACCTTTGGTAGCCACCTCCAAAGCCTTTTCATCTCCAAGTTTAATCTTGGACTTGAGTTACTCATCCATGGAAGCAAGAAGCTCCCCATTTTCTGTCATATGATTGGAGCAACCAGAATCAAGTATCCAAGACTCTTGAATATTCTTATCAGCCTTATTATATGATAAGAACAAATTTTGAATAGCATATTCTTATTCACAATAGTGGGTTGTCTTGTTCTCCTTTTCAGCCTTCTATCTACATTCTCTCTCATAATGCCCATACTTGTTGCAATGGTAATGTTGCACATTCCTCTTATCATTTCTACCTCTACATCTACCTATTGCTCCTCCTTGTCTACCACCTCTTCCTATTGAATAATTCTGATTTTGGCCTCTTCCTTGGCCATTTCTATGTCCACTAGAGCTTTATCCATCACTCTTTGAAATTGTAGCTTTAGAAGCTAATGCCTTCTCATCAACTATAGTAATAATTTCCCCTAGTCTCTCCTCATGATACATAAGATATCCTACCAAATTATCAAACTCAAGAGTAGATAAATATTTACTCACCTCAATAATAATGTCTACGTGATTCTACTTTGGGGTAAGTATTCTCAACACTTTCTTAAAAACAACCACTTTATCCAATTCTTCTCGAAGAGTTACCATTTTATTGACAACAACCATTACCCTTACACAATAATCACCAACACTCTCAACCTCTTGCATTCTCAAATTTTCAAACTCTTTTCTAAGAGTTTGTAGCTTCACTTTCTTGACTTGGTCACTCCCTTTGTAACCATATTGTAAGGCCTTCCATGCATTACCATTTGTTTTACAGCCTGCTATTCTTGGAAAAATACTTTTCTCAAATGTAGATTGGAGATGGTAAAGAGCCAAGAAATTCTTCTTCTAAGATTCCTTATTTACTGCTCTATCTTCTACTACAAGTGTGCTCCAATATACTAGTTCTATGTATCCATATTCTACAATATCCCACAAACCTTTTCCCATCAACCAGATCTTCATCTTAATGCTCTAGTATTCATAATCAGCTCCATCAAACTCAGAGATTGACAACGAGTTAGTGTTGTTGGCCATTACACCCAACAAACAATGTTCTTGCAAAAAAAATCTTATAAAAAACTTGATAAACTATTAGCAAGACCATAGGTGACTGTAAACCTCCAAATGAACCTTGCTCTGATACCAAATGATGTTTTTTGACCCAACATTTTTTTCCAAGAGCACTAAAATTGATAAAATAAAAAGTATTTTGAATTCCATAAAAATTTTAGGGTAAAATATAGTCAATAATGAGTACTCAAAAAAATTTATTTCATGTAAAAATACCAACTACAGAAAAATTTATGATGTCTACAATGTGTTTTAAAATTTAGGTAGAAAAAACTAAAAACCATTTTTTAGAGGTGAAAACAAAGTGCTTAATATATGGGAAATGGTGCATGTAATATATGGATGGAAAGTTATTGATAATATATTTCCAATGGTGTATTACATTCAACAACCGAAGCAACACAAAAATAAATATTAAGCTCCAAAGTAGGTTGTTCAGATTTTTTTGTAAAATTTGGACTACACCATACATTAATGTAGCAGACTGAAAAAATGAAATTTTCACCTTCAATTCATGTTTTCACACACTCTAAAATTTTACAATGCAATAGTAATGATATTAATATATCTTGTAACACAAACCTAAATAATCTATGGCAGTTACAAACAAGGTAACAGTTGAAGATTGTTACAACTGCAATATTCTTGCACCTACACTTGTACAAAACTATTACAAAGTGGTTACATATTCTCTTGTGCCTTCTAATCTGAAAATGCACACATGTCAACATAATTTTCAAAAAAATAATGAAGTTGAAGCTTGGTAAGCTTTATAAGGGTTAAAAATATGCAAATAAATAAAATGGAACAAAATATGGATGGAAGGTGATTCAAATTAATAAATGCAATTTTGAGGAAAGTTAAGGCTCCATGGAACATACAAGATATGATTATGGAAATTCAAAATCTTGCTAAATATTTTGAAGAAATAAATTTTACACATACATTAAGGGAAGGAAACAAATGTGCAGATAGGCTAGCCAATAGAGGGATTTTGATTGAGAATCATGAAGTTAAATTCTCCTTTCCATGGTTAGAGGAAGTAGAAATTTTAGTTGAATATGACAATAAAATGTTGATTGTCTAAATCTATTAATGATTAAGATTTAATTTAATATTTTCCATTGGTAATATCTGCTTTATTTTGTAACAATAATATGTTTTCATATAAACTATTTATTATAAAAATTTTGATGGCAATTGTGTTTTAGGAAGGAAACTAGCAATCCATATTTGGTAAAGTGGAGTATGATAGTGTGATATTTTGGAAATATTACTCTACTAAGATGAAATGCATAGATAGTAGAGGTGAAGTTTTTTATTGTGAATGCTTCTATAGAAAAATTTTCAAGAAGGATGTTGAATTCTAGAATATTTGTATTCATATAGAAAAAATTAAAGAGTTCAAAAAAATGAAAATAAAGAATTCATGCAATTTATGTAAAATGGTGTAGATTTATAGCTATAGCATCTTAATTGAGATGATAAGTGTATCGATTTGTAAAATCTCAAGCTCTAAATAATAGAGTTGTAATTTTTCAAGAGTCCAAGTACAACCCCTTATTATCCAGCCAAAAAAAAAACTCCTCTCAACATTGGGCTTTAAAATTATTAACCTGGGTAAACAAGTGAATCTAACCACCTTGAGATAAACTTATCAGAAATTTTTATTGCATTTTAAAACATAATTTTAAATTAAAGCAATATACATCACATCATATCAAAAACACTTTAAATCAAGTCATAATCCATTTAATCCAAAATGTTATAATAGATAAACAAGGATGCCTCTTAAATAAAACCCATATTTGCTTAATCCAAATGCTTGACATAAGCTTCAAAGTACTCATTCCTATAACATAAATGCTATAACATAAATAACCAAGTATTTAACATAAAGATGCATTCTTGCAATTGATAGAACTCAATACTAACTATCCAAATAAAATATTGCTCAAAACACTTTAATGTATAAAACCCCATATATCATTAAAGCAACATAATATTTTAGTTTGAACAATAATCAAGTTTACAAAACTCATTGAACAAAATATTATTTTACATAGCCTTTGTTTTTCCACATCATCTATATGTTCAAAGCACTATGAAGCCATCCACCAAATATCTTCAAGTCATCTAAGTATTTTCAAACCTCTTCATGATGGATAATCCACCCATAACTAATGAGGAATACTAAAGGATTAGGATAGATCTAAATGTAATACATCTTAATCATACCATGCATAAAACATAAAAAAAAAAAAAACTACAATAAGAGAATCCCATACTTCTCTTTATAATGATCCCTTAACTAACAAAAGTATCAGGAATTATTATATTATTTTCTCTTTCACAAATCAACGTACAATAATCCATCTATAAAATATAATCCAATACTTCTCTTTATAATGATACTTTAACTCACCAAAGTCTCAAGAATAATTATATGAGTGTCTCTTTCAAAACAAACATATGATAATTCATCTATAAAAGAGAATCCCTTAGTTTTATTTATGATGATACCTTAACTCAAAAAAGTCTCAAAAATAATTATATTAGTTTCTCTTTCACAAAACATCACAAAATAAATCAACAAATAGGATATTCCCATACTTGTCTTCATAATGATCTCCTAACTCACAAGAGTCTCAAAAATCATTATTATAGTTTCTATTTCAAAACCATTTATTCCAAAACTTAAACAAAATTATCCTTGAACAAGAACATACATAATTCCATACCAAAATCATATTACAAATCTATCATAACCATATTATAGTAAGAAGGGTAGTATTAAAATTAACTCATATTAACTATCATGGATAAGAAGTATCTTTATTACCACCCATGATTTAATACTTTAAAGACACACTTTTACTTAATTAAATAATATCTTTCTAACATTATCTAAAATACTTTGCATTCATTCACATTTCTGTTGGAAATTTGAGTTAATTTGAAATATTTTATGTTGTCATTGATGTCACATGGATCACATTTGGTTTTGGTGGCCAAAATATTTCATAAATAAGCATTTATGATATTTTGGAAAGCATGGCTATTTACAGGGTTTTTATGAAAACCAAGGTAGGCAAAATAAAATGTTTTATTTAAAACCATGGTGGGCTTATGTGGAAAGGGCTTTTCTTAAAAGACAAGGTGGAATTTTGTTTCATCAAAAAAGGACCTCTGGTGATGAAGATATTAAAGTTTAAAGTTTAAGTTTAAATTAATGGAGGGCTGACCTATGTGCAATTAATGGAGGTTGGCATATATATATATATATATGTAAAGGTTTCAATTTATTTCGAAAATGGGGCATATTATATATAGTTGGAAAACTTATTTCAAGGGCTATTTGACTAACTTATTTAGAAGGAGAAATAAGGTGTGTGTAAATAGATATTTCTGATTTTGCAAAGGGGTTCCAAAAGTGAAGTTTGCCTTGTTCTTTTTCAAGAGGATTAATTCTTTCATGAGGTGACAAGGTATGCAATATTGTGATTTATTTTATTTTATGGTATAAGTGGTTTTGGGAGTGAAAAGATTATGCAATGTTTTGATTTATTTTATTTTATGGTACAAGTGGTTTTAGGAGAGATAAGGAAGTTGTGCAATTAAAGGCCTTGGTGATGATTATTGAAAAGTGGAGTAATGTTGATTATTTTGTGATCTACTAACCCTTGTAAAGATTAGCAAAAGAATTTTGTGATTGTGGCAGATTTACAAAGAGGTTTTTTCATCTTCATAAAAGGTATGGGCATATTCTCCTATTGACTATTTATGGTGGTTGATTTTTGAAATATCATTGGAGAGAAAATGATTGATTGTGGTTTCCTTTTCGAAAGTGATTGGTTTAATGCTTCAAGGTTTTCTAGTTTGAGAGTTGAGGTTAAACCTTGTTTTATAATCATTGTTATTGAAGCCCATTGGTTGTGAAAGAACTTGAGTTAGAAAAGAACATGACTATCATTGTTATGTGAGATTTGTGGTTGAGCATTGTTGGAAACATTTGAGTTGGTTGATACATACTTGGACTAGGGTTGTGTGAGAAAGAGTTATCCCTTGTAATGATTGGTTGAGTTGAGTTGATTGAGCCTAGTCAAGTGATGTGTGAAGTGATTTTTCAAGTTCTATGAAACAAACTATTCCATCATTCTATGTTGATTTGAGATTAATGTTAGAACATATTGAGTCTCTAAAAATTCTCTTTATGGTTCTATAAGACTTGATTTGAGTTGAGGTTGACTTGAATTGAGTTGAGGTTGATTTGAGTTGAGAGTGAGATTAGAACATATTGAGTCTCTAACAATTCTCTTTATGTTTCTATGAGATTGACTTGAGTTGAGTTGAGATTGATTTGATTTGATTTGAGTTGAGATTGAGATTAGAACATATTTAGTCTCTAACAATTCTCTTTATATTTCTATGAGTTGATTTGAGTTAATTTGAGTTGAGTTGAGTTGAGATTGAGATTAGAACATATTGAGTCTCTAAAAATTCTCTGTATGCTTCTATGAGTTGAGTTGATTTGAGATCATTGTGGATCATTGTTGTCATCCATTGAAGAGTACATTGCCATTCATTGTTGTGTTCATATTTGAGCTTTGCCTTGATAGATTTTTGGATGAGTTTTGAGTACTACTTGAGCATGATTGGTTGAGCCTTTGAGAAGGCTTTTGGGATATATTTATGGATAAATTTATGGAATTTTTGTGCATGATTGATTGAGCCTTTGAGAAGGCCTTTGGGATAAAGTTGAGGATAGTGTTGGGACATATTTGTGGATAGTTTTGGGCAAGTTCTTGGTGAGCTTGCTAGAGCATATTTGGGAAAGTTCTTGGTGAGCTTGCTAGAGCATATTTGGACAAGTTCTATGTGAGTTTGTTATTCATTTTTGGACAAGTTTTGTGTGAGCTTGTTATTCATTTTTGGACAAGTTCTATGTGAGCTTTTTAAGCAGGTTATGTGTGAGCCTATTGAGAAGGTTCTTAGTGAGCCTATTGATAGAGCTTTGGAGGTGACAAAGTATAGAGGATAGAGTCTCAATGGATAGAGATCCAACAGTAGCATAGTTGAAGACAAATCTGAGTGAGGAGTCTTCAAGTGGAGAGAGGTCCACCAGTTAGTGCAGTAGAGAGACAAAGTCTTCTAGAATATCACATAGCCATAGTAGAAGGGGAAATAGTTCTCTTGTGGAAGAGATCCATGAACTTGAGATTAGGGGATCATCATCTCCTTTGGACATAGATCCATAAACATTGTAATTGGGAGTGATTCCCAAAGAGATTTATTGAGAAAGTTTTAGTAAAATATTTTCTCCGTGGAGTAGCCCACATTGGATGAACCACATAAATTGTGGTGTCTCTATTGTGTATGGTTTATGTGCATTGCTTTTATTACTGCTATTTATACTACTATATTTACAAAACATAATATTTAATTGGAAGAAAAAGTAAAAAGTGGTCTTATATTGTTCACCCCCCTCTCAATATAAGCTTGTGTTCTTAAATTGCCATTAAGAAATCTAAAAATACTCCCTTTTTCTATGGTTATAGCCTAGTTAAATAAAATTAGGGAGCAACATACATTAATTAAAAATGATTCTCAAAACAAAGCAGTATCCTTAAGCTCAAACAATTAAGAAGAAAGTAGAAAAAACTAAACTAAACCTTAACAAGTTTATTTTCCCTATAAGCAATACCCTAAGCTCAAACAATTAAGAACAAGATCGAATGACTGAGGGTTGATTTTCCCTTTAATTTCTAGTCCCCAAGAGGAAAATGGCCAAGGTGATGTTATTGGTTGTAATTCTTGAGAAGGAGAATGGACAAGATTATCATATCATTGGTATTTGTCACATCTCCTAACGAAGTCCTGTGTGTCTTTTTACAAAGATGGTTAATAGTAACCAATTCTAAGGAGATTCCTTGCTATGGCTAGCCCACTAAAATACCCTACACATGATCCATCATGGGCTTCTTTAATAACTATTTGAGCTTCTTGTATATTTATGCATCTAAGGAGTATACCTTCAAAGGAGTGTCAATATAGGATGTCTTCAATGATGACATATTTGCAAGCTTTTAGCCTAAATTATGGTTATTTTAAGAGTTGAATGTTTCAAGGAAGGTTCCTTATTTGATGATGTTGAAGATATCTTAATACCAAGGTTCTTGAGGTAAAATTGACTCTATGGTATAATTTTTTAGGGGTTGTAAGAATTATTTTAATGTTGTTGGCTCATTTATTGATCTTATGATAGTAGATACCTTTTCATATTCTAGTTCTAAAGGAATAAGATAGGTTGCATTAGCCATAGCTTCAGCATGATAATTGCTTAATAGTGGGATATCTTCTATACTAATTTAGTTAAAATAAGTTTTTAGTTTGTCTATGATGTATTTGTAATAATTTAGCTTATCATATTTAGCCTGCTAAACATGATTCACTTGGTTTATTACTAACTATGAATCACCATATACTGTTAGGTTTTTTTATTTCAAGTGTCAATGTGTCTCTAAGACCTAGGTTCAGTGCTTCATATTCTATTGTATTATTTGTGCATAAAAAGGGAATTTTAATAAGTTGTTGTTGTGGGGTGACTAGGATATTACCTATCTGAATATCTTTAACAAATCTAGCTCCATCAAAGTACAAGATCCAAGTTTTGAGGTCTTGAGCTTCTATTGAGAGAATTGTTTCACTAAGGAAGGATATGTTTATGCGATGTTTTTATTCTAGAGGTGGCGAGTTGATTGGCTATGACTTACCCTTATAGAGATTTTTTATTGATAAATTCTATATCAAATTCACTAAGAGTTATGACCCATTTAGCAGTCCTACCTAATAGGTAAGGTTTTGGCATAAGGTAACATAGAGGGTCTACCCTTGCTAGGACATAGATTTTTTTTGCTAAGCATGTACTTTCTAAATTTTAGATATGAGAAAACTATAGCTAGGCATAGCTACTCCAAAGTTTTTATTATATAGTAGACAACCCTTTATCGATGTTGTTCATCACACTGAGCTAATAATGCTCCAAGGCAATGTTCAATAGTAATGGTTTATTTTTGTTTGGAGGTATTAGGATGCATGGTGTTAAGAGATAAGTATTTAAGGCTTTTAAAGCCTTTTGGCATCTATCATCCCACTCAAAATTTATCCTTTTATTAAGAAATCTATAGAACGGTTGGCATTTGTCAGCTAACTATGAGATAAACCTTTGAATGGCTTATAGTTAACCTTGGAGGCTATGTAATTCCATAAAGTTTATGGGTGGTGGCATGTTGCTTATTGCCATGATTTTAGAGGGATTTACCTCAATTTCATGATGAGAGATGATAAATCCTAATAGTTTTTCTGATGTAACCCCAAAAATATGTTGGAAATATGAGCAGGTTTTGTTGTCATTGATGTCAAGAAGTCAGCACGAGCGAACGTCAGTTTTAGTGAGCAACATCAGTTTCAGGTTCCGTAATCAAGTGCAAAATAAAGTTTCCTCCCAAGTGGTCATATGAGGTTTAAAGTGCAAAAGGAAGGCCCAAAAAAATAATATTATAATAATTTATTATAATATTAAAGGTGCAAGAGATTTAATTAATTATAAATTAATTATAATAGTTTTATTATAATTTAATTTAATTAACTTTTAAATTTATTAAGTTAATTGTAAATTAATTATAATTTAATTATAAGTTAATTTATAAATTAATTAATCTAATTCTAAGGTTAGGGCCACATGGCCAATTGTTATTATTTGGAGAACCAACATCATTGATTTTCCCCCATTTGTTGATGTGGGAGAGAGGGAGGCATTTGGTATAAATACCATAGCCTTTGCCTCATAACAAAGCAAGTCTTGGACATTATTTTTGCATGTGAACTCTATGCAAAAGCGAAATAATTTATGAGCATAAGCTAAGGTTGGTTGCCCCAAAAATTGTGGAAGTCCAAGCGTGAAAGGTATAAAATACAATCTCTTCAGTGTTGACCCAACTATGAATTCAAGGTGCACGTGTTTCAAATGTTTGCATTTGATATTCATCGGTGTCGATGGAGAAGAGCCTCTTGGATCTTGGTGCATGGAGATTCAAAGCGCAGTTGGTGCATTTGACTCCCACATGAGCTTGTAGCTCACACGCCTAGGGAGTCATGGTTAAGGCACCGCATATGATTCAACCAAGGATTGAATCCCACGACATCGCATGAGGAGGTATTTATTTTGTTAAAATTTAATTTGCCTAAGGTCATGATATTATTAAAAGGGCATGCTTATTTTGATGATTTGACTATTTTGTGAAGAAGGAAGTTACTTGCTAGAATTTGGTTGATGTTGTAAAGTGATTAAGGAGTGATAAGGTAATAAGGTGAATTATTATATTATTTGAGATTTAGGGTTTTTTAATAATATTTGAAATTTGGATATTATAAGGTGTATAGGTACTTTGCTATACATATTGTTAAAGTGTAGTGTTATGATGAAATTATTGAATTGAATATTGTGAGTTTGGATATTATAAGGTGTACAAAAGGATTTGTTATTTTGCATGAAAAATAATATTTGAGAAAATTATTTTGTTGAGATCTGGAGAGAGGTTATGGTAACCTAACCCTAGTGTTGGTAAAGAAATTTTTTGATTGTGGTTAAGACAAGTCTTGAAGACAAATCTCCATCAAAATAAAAGGTATGGGTAAATCTTCCTTGTGAGGTGGCAAGTTGATTGGCTATGACTTACCCTTTTAGTGATTTTTTATTGACAAATTCTAGATCAAATTCACTAAGAGCTATGACCCATTTACCGGTCCTACCTAATAGGTAAGATTTTGATATAAGATAACATAAAGGGTCTACCCTTGCTAGGACGTAGTTTTTTTTATGCTAATCATGTACTTTCTCAATTTTAGATATGAGAAAACTATAGCTAGGCATAACTACTCCAAAGTGTTTCTTATATAGTAGACAACCCTTTCTTGATTTTGTTCATCACATTGAGCTAATAATGCTCCAAGGAAATGTTCAATAGTAATAGTTGATTTTGTTTTGGAGGTATTAGGATGCATGGTGTTAAGAGATAAGTATTTAAGGCTTTGAAAGCCTTTTGGCATCTATAATACCACTCAAAATTTATCTTTTTCTTGAGAAATATATAGAAGGGTTGGCATTTATTAGCTAATTGTGAGATAAACCTTTGAATGGCTTATAGTTTACCTTGGAGGGTATGTAATTCCATCAAGTTTATGGGTTGTGGCATGTTGGTTATTGCCATGATTTTAGAGGGATTGACCTCAATTTCATTATGATAGATGATAAATCCTAATATTGTTTTGATGTAACCCCAAAAATATGTTGGAAATATGAGCAGGTTTTGTTGTCATTGATGTCAAGAAATTAGCACCAGTGAACATCAGTTTTAGTGAGCAGCATCAGTTTCAGGTTTCGTAATCAAGTGCAAAAGAAAGTTTCCTCCCAGGAGGTTAGATGGGGTTTAAAAGGCAAAAGGAAGACCCAAGAAAAATAATATTATAATAATTTATTATAATATTAAAGGTGCAAGACCCAAAGATTTAATTAATTGGTGAAGACTTGTGAGCAGATTGGACAAGTTCTAGTGAGGACTTATTGAGAATATTTAAGGAAAGTCTCGGTGGTGAAGACTTATTGAGAAGATTGGACAAGTTCTATAGAGGACTTGTGGATATATTAGTGTGAGATTTTATGGAAGCTTACAAGGCAGATTTGAGACAAGTCTTTGAGTAGACTTGAAGAGCAGAGTTGATTGATTGATTTGTTCAAACCTTGGGTTAAGGTTTGGGGAAGATCCAGCAGAGTTGATTTGTGATTAATTCAAGCTTTGTGTTAATGCTTGGGGACATAGATTGAGTAGATTTTTTCTAGACCGAAGGATTGTGTTTATTGCATATTTGAGGACAGAGATTGAACATATTTGTGCTAGATCAAAGGATTGTGTTTAGTGTAGATTTGAGGATAGATTTTGGTGCAGATTTGAGGATAGATTTTGGTACAGATTTGAGGATAGGTTTGTCTCAGACCAGAGATAGATATTGAGTAGATTTATGGTAGACAGAAGGAAAATGTTTAGTACATATTTGAGATAGAGCTGAGAGTAAGCTTTGGAGGTGATAGAGTATAGAGGATGGCAGTCTCTAGTGGATAGAATTCCATTAGCTAGGGCAATGAGGACATGTATTATGAGTGAGGATAGGAGTCTTCAATGGATAGAGATTCATTAGTCAGTGCAGTGGAGGCAACCATTCTTCTAGAAGATCACCAGCTAGAGCAGAGGAGAAAGGAGTTCTCATATGGATAGAGATCCATAAACCAGTTGAGGATATTGGTATCTCCTATGGATAGAGATCCATGAACTTGATTAGAGGATTGGTGTCTCATTTGGATAGAGGTCCATGAACTTTATTAGAGGATTGGTGTCTCCTTTGTATAGAGGTCCATAAACCTTGAAATAGAGAAGGATTCCCCAAGATATTTTTTGAGAAAATATTAGTGAAATATTTTCTCTATGGAGTAGCCCACATTAGGTGAACTACGTTAAATTGGTATCTCTATTGTGTGTGATGATTTGTGTATTTATTTGGTTACTTCTATTGATATTGCCATTGATTATATTGGATAATACTATTTGGTAAAGAAAATTAAAAAGTGATCTTATACTGTTCACCCCCTCTCTTAGTATAAGATTGTGTTCTTCAATTGGTATCAAAGCAGGTTCCTTTGGAAAAGGTTTAATAGCTTGAAGGAAGATCTTGCAACAACACAAATGGCAAAGAAAGGCAAAAGTAAAACCATGAGATACAAGAAGAAAAGAACACACATGGTCACGAAAGAAAAGAAAGATGAATTCAATGTTGTTTTAGGAGGAAAAATAGAAATATATTCAAGAGATGAATCAAGTAGTAGAGATATAACCAGATTGATAAATTTTTATACCAGATGTAGGAATACAAGTCAACATGTAGCTTATTATCCATAAGAAGGTGACGAATCTTTTATTTGTGGTAAACTCGGTCATGATGCAGGTTATTGCAATGGGTTTAGTAGCTATGAATATGAATATGATACTTTCAGAATTGAAGTCCTAGAGGATGGTTCAAAAAAATATAACAGGGATAGTCAAAATAGGTATGAAGAAGAAACTCTACTTTGGACAATAGAACAAATTGAAGATCAAAGAAAAGAGAAAAATTCAAAAAAAAATTCAAAGAAAAGAGAAAAATTCAAAAAAAAATTCAAAGAAAAGAGAAAAATTCAAAAAAATAAAAAGAGGAAGCCACACTTAAGGAACTTGTTGAGTTGAAAAGGGATAACTTAGAATTAAAGGCTCAAATACAAGAGAATGAGAAATGTAAGACAAAGGTCCAACAAGATATTTATGAATTGAAAGACAAGGTTGAAAATGCAAGGAGATTTGAAAAAGGTATGATTAAAAAATCAAAGATAAAAGAGGTAGAATGTGAAAGACTTATTGTGAAGAACACAAGCTTATACTGAGAGGGGGGTGAACAGTATAAGACCACTTTTTACTTTTCTTCTCAAATCAATATTATGCAGTGTATAGATAGCAGTATCAATAGCAGTAATCAAAGCAATGCACAAAACTCCACACACAATAGAGACACAGATTTAACGTGGTTCACCCAATGTGGGCTACCTCCATAGAGAAAATATTTCTTCTAAATATTTCTCAAATAATCTCTTGGGAATATTTCCCAAATTACAATGTTTATGGACCTCGGTCCAAAGGAGATGTTGATCCCCTAAATCTCAAGTTCGTGGATCTCTTCCACAGGAGAACTCTTTCCCCTTCTGCTCTGGCTAGTGATCTTCTAGAAGACTCTGTCTCTCTGCTGCACTGACTTGTGGATCTCTCTCCACTTGAAGACTCCTCACTCAGATCTATCTTCAATTGTCCTGGCTGCTGGATCTCTATCCACTGAGACTCTATCCTCTATACTCTATCACCTCCAAAGCTCTATCTCAATACTGTACCAAACATAGTTCAATCGGTCTAGCATAGTTTTACTCAATATCTTGCACTAAACATAATACAGTCAGTCTAGTACAATTCTACTCAATAGGTTCACTTAGAACCTGCTCAAATATTCTCAACAAGTTCACACAAAACCTATCCAAATCTGCTCAACAGGTTCACACAAAACCTGTCCAAATATTCTCAACAAGTTCACACAAAACCTGTCCAAATCTACTCAACAAGTTCACACAAAACTTGTCCAAATATGCTCAACAAGTTCACATAGAACTTGTCCAAATCTGCTCAACAAGTTCACACAGAACTTGTCCAAATTTTCAAAATTCAATCCCAAATACTCAAAAATCCTCTAGACTTGCTCAAATCTGCTCAATAAGTCCTCTCTAGGACTTGCTCAAATCTGCTCAATAAGTCCTCTATAGGACTTGCTCAAATCTGCTCAATAAGTCCTCTATAGGACTTGCTCAAATCTGCATAGCAAGCTTTCACAAAATCTTAACTCAAAATAGTCCACAAGTCTTCTCAAAGACTTGTCTCAATCACATAGAATCATAAAGAGAATTGTTAGAGACTCAATATGTTCTAAGCTCAATGTACAATCAATATCTCAAATCAATCTCATAGAAGCATAAAGAGAATTGTTAGAGACTCTATATGTTCTATACTCAAATCCCAATCTCAACTCAATAAAATCAAGAAATTGTTAGAACTCTATTTGTTCTATTCTCCTCAATCTCAACTAAAATCAACGTCAATCTCAACTCAAATAATAATATTGAATAGTTTATTTCTAGGAACTTGAACAACCACATGCATCCACTTGACTAGGCTTAATCAACTCAACTCAACCAATCACCTCAAGGAACAATCCTTTCTCACAAACCCTAGTCCAAGCATGTATTAACCAACTCAACTCAACCAATCACCTCAAGGAACAATCCTTTTTCACAAACCCTAGTCCAAGCATGTATTAACCAACTCAAAATGTTTCCAACAATGCTCAAGCACAAGTCTCACATAGCAATGATACTCATGTTCTTTTCTAACTCAAGTTCAAGTTCATTTCATCATCAATGGGCTTCAACAACAATGCTAATAAAACAAGGTTTAAATACAACTCACAAACCAGAAAACCTTGAAGCATTCAACCAATCATTTTCTCAAAGGAAACCACAATCAATCCTTTTCTCTCCAATGATATTTCAGAAATCAACCACCATAAACAATCAATAGGAGAATGTGCCCATACCTTTTTGATGCCAATAAGTTGTCCACAAAATCTGCCACACTTAAACACAACTTTCCTTTCCAATCTAAACAAGGGTTAATGGACTTCAAATAATCACAAAATAAAGCATTACTCAAATTACACCCTTTTTACTCCAAGTTAATAAACACATCCACCAAAGTCCCTTTTATTAAAACCCTTATAAAAAATAATAAACCTCTCAAAATTGCTTTTAAAAAACAACTCCTTATTTCTCCTAAAATTAATTCTCCATAACCATCAAATAAATCATAAACCAATTATGCTTTGCAATAATAATCACAGCCCTAATAACAAACTTTAATTTCCATTAACTACCTTATAACTCCAAACTTTAGGGCTAATAAAAATTATTTAAATGCAAAACGTAATTACCTCCTCAAGGGGATTCGAAACCCCGACTTGCCACACCATGAGCGTCTTAGCCACGGCTAAGATTCCACATGAGCTAGGCACTCATTGGAAAGGCAAAGGCCCAAAGTGCCTTAAACCTTCCTCCACCTTCCGCAAAAGACAAAGTGCCAAAGCGCTTTCCACACGCCTTCCGAAATGTCATCCAAGGGATTCGATCCCTGGTGTTTGCGTTGCCTTGTCCCTTAAACCAAAATGATTTGCCAATGCGCCATGCTTCCCACCACATTTTGACTTTCCAAGCGCTATCATTTTCTTTGTTGCTTCTCTTCTCAAAATTTACACGAGCTCATAGACTTATTCGAATGCCAAACATTTATCACAAGAGCAAGGATAAAACTTTGATTTATTTACCACCCCTTTATATAGTGTTTAAAACACTTCGAAGACGTCGATGGAAATATGAATTTATGTTTGCTTGATGACGTCGATGAGAAACTTTGCATTTAAATTTAAATTTTAAATAATTAAAATTTAAACCAAATATTAAAACTCAAATAACTCCATCATCGGGGCACATTTTTCGATGAAACGAAAGCCCAACTTGGGTTTTAAGAAAAACCCAGATCAAATATATTGTCCATGGTTTTAAATAAAACCTTTTATTTTTCTTGCCTTGGTTTTCACAAAAACCCTTCATAGATCCTTTTGACATTAAATGCTCTTTTGACATCAATGACAACATTTTAGCTTAGGGACTCAAAATGTCCAACAATCTCCCCCTTTGTCATTGATGGCAACCCAAATCCTTTTACTGAATTCTGACCTTCTTTTATGCTCCCCCTGGGACTTTGCTCCCCCTGGCTCAATGCTCTCTCAGATATCAAATCTCTCCTCATATCCAAAAACTCTCCCCATAATACACAAATCTCTCCCCCTTTGACATCAATGGCAAAGGGTCACCTTTGGGGCTCGGGGCTAAGAATTAAGCCTCTTAGCTTAGCCCCTCCCCCACCTCCACATGAGGTGGTTAATTCTGGGGTGGGAGTATTTCTACTCCCTGAAAGCACTGTTCTCTGCCTTTGTCTTTTCCTCTTCCTTTTTGTTGAATCCTCTCATTGTTTCTTTCCAAGTCATCATCCATGTTCCTGTTCCTGTTCTTGTTCTCATCCATGTTCCTATTCTTGTACCTATTCTTGTTCTCATTCTTCTCTGAGTCTCTTTTCTTTTCTGAGTCTCTGTTCCTATTCATCTTCTTGTTTTTGTTCATGTTTCTCTGTTCTTGTTCATATTCCTGTTCCTGTTCATGTTCATGTTCCTATTCCTGTTCATGCCTATTTTTAGAATATTTTCTCTACACCATCTTGCTATGTGACCATCATTATTGCACTTATAACACTTAATGTTATTATTCCTTGGATGTGCAATAGTCTTAGGATTTCTCCTAGTGAAGCCATATCCTCTTCTGTCATGAATTCTGCAATTCATTGCCTTGTGACCAAACTCATTACATGAATAGCAATATCCTTGGAAAAGTTGTTCTCTTCCATATACCTATCTTTCATGTGATCTACACTGTGAAGCCATATGCCCAAACCTTTGACATGAGAAGCATCTCCCATTGAAGCTTCCTTGCCTAGACCTCATTGGTCTCCTATTATGATTGTTGTTCCATCTGTATCTTCTTTGCCCATTGTCCCTGTTGGACTCACTGCAATCTGACTCATCCTTAGAAGTTTCACTTTCACTTGCATCTGAGAATCCCTCTTCTAAAGTATCTTCTTCTGATGTTGTTTCTTCTTGAAGACTTGAAGTAGACTTTGCTTTTTCCTATTTCTTTCCAAAACCAAGACCTATTGAACATGATGTTCTCTGTTGTCCACAAATGAACTTATCCAAGTTCTTAGAGCTATTTGTGAAACTCTTCATCTTGATCTTGGAGTCCTATAAATATTTCTTTAGAGTAGCCACTTCTTGTGCTAACTTCTCACATTCCAAAATATTTGCTTCTAACTTATCCTTGAACTTACTTGCCTTAGCCTTTGACTTTTCTAAGTCCTCTATGAGCAATAATATTTCTTCATCACATTCTTGAAACTGACTTTCAAGCTTAGAGTGTTGCTTTCTTACCTTCTTTACTATGTCAAGGGCATGGATAAGTTCTCCCTTGAGATCATAACCATTCTCTATTGAGTAGTCCTCTATTTGTTTGCCTTTGTCCATATCATTTCTTTCTTTTGACTTGCTTTCTATAGGATCACTCAATTCTTCATCTTCTAAAGCCATTAGAAGATTCTCATTTGATCTATCAAGTGCATCTTCAAAATCATCATCACTGAAACTAAAACCATCTCTTGTGCAATCATCTTCAAGATGTCCAAATTTACCACATCTAAAACACTTAAGAATAACTGGAGTCTTTTTCTTAGTTTGATCCTTTTCTTCAATCATGAACAAGACTTCATCTCTATCATTGTCTGAAAAACTAGCATCACTATCAAATGAGTACTTACTTGCATTATCCGCATAGTAGCTTTTCTTTTGCCTTTGGAAAAACTTCTTTCCTTGTTTGTTCTGTCCATCCTTGCCTTTCTTCTGGTACTTGTGTCTTTTTGATTCCTTGTACTTGTGATCCTATTTTTCTTCATCATTGTTGTACTTTGGCTCTTTGCACTTTGTTGCAAAATGTCCAAACTTACCACAATTAAAGCACTTAACTGATCTCATATCTATTGGTCTTTTGAACCCTTTATCTCTTCTACCATAGTTAGCTTCTTCATCACTAGATGACTCACTGCTTGATTCTATTTGCTTTCCCTTTTTCTTTTTGTCCACTTTGAAAGCAGCTTCTTTCGGAGGAATAGGATCTTTTGTTCTTATCTCAAAAGTAGTAAGCATACCAAGCAAAGAATTCCTTGTCAAAGAATCACTATCAATTGATGTTTCTATAGCAGAAACCTTTTCACTATACCTTTTTGGAAGAGTTCTCAAGATCTTATCACAAGCATCTGATTCATCAACCTTCATTCCAAGACCTCTCATCTCATGTACAAGTTCATCAATCTTACTGAGATAATCATGAATATTTTCATCATCTCTCATTCTTAAGTTCTCAAATTCTCCTTTGAGATTTTTGATCTTAGCTTTCCTGACACCTTTATCACCCTCATATATATCATGTAGTAGATCCCACATATCTTTTGTTGTTTTACAATCCATAACCTTCATAGATTTTGATCTACCCAATCCTTTTATAATTGCATTCATAGCTCTTGAATTTGCATGCATTAGAAGCTTACCTTCCTTATCTATCGGAGGATTGACTGTAGAATCATATCCAAGTTCCACTGCATCCCAAACTTCATTTCCAAGTGCCATCAGGTAAAATCTCATCAACATACACCAATACAAGAAGTCACTTCCATCAAATACTGGTACTACATTATTGAAGGACCCATCCTTTTGATCTTTGTGATCCATTGTGTTCTTAGACCACTTTTCCTTCAAGCTGTCAAACTCTTCTGAAGGAACCCACTCTGATACCAATTGAAGAACACAAGCTTATACTGAGAGGGGGGTGAACAGTATAAGACCACTTTTTACTTTTCTTCTCAAATCAATATTATGCAGTGTATAGATAGCAAGTATCAATAGCAGTAATCAAAGCAATGCACAAAACTCCACACACAATAGAGACACAGATTTAACGTGGTTCACCCAATGTGGGCTACCTCCACAGAGAAAATATTTCTTCTAAATATTTCTCAAATAATCTCTTGGGAATCTTTCCCAAATTACAATGTTTATGGACCTCGGTCCAAAGGAGATGTTGATCCCCTAAATCTCAAGTTCGTGGATCTCTTCCATAGGAGAACTCTTTCCCCTTCTACTCTGGCTAGTGATCTTCTAGAAGACTCTATCTCTCTACTGCACTGACTTGTGGATCTCTCTCCACTTGAAGACTCCTCACTCAGATCTATCTTCAATTGTCTTAGTTGTTGGATCTCTATCCACTAAGACTCTATCCTCTATACTCTATCACCTCCAAAGCTCTATCTCAATACTATACCAAACATAGTTCAATCGGTCTAGCATAGTTCTACTCAATATCTTGCACTAAACATAGTACAATCAGTCTAGTACAATTTTGCTCAATAGGTTCACTTAGAACCTACTCAAATATGCTCAATAGGTTCACACAAAACCTATCCAAATCTACTCAACAAGTTCACACAAAACCTATCCAAATATGCTCAACAAGTTCACACAAAACTTGTCCAAATCTGCTCAACAAGTTCACACAAAACTTGTCCAAATCTACTCAACAAATTCACACAAAACTTGTCCAAATATACTCAACAAATCCTCTCTAGAACTTGCTCAAATCTGCTCAATAAGTCCTCTCTAGGACTTGCTCAAATCTGCTCAATAAGTCCTCTATAGGACTTGCTCAAATCTGCTCAATAAGTCCTCTATAGGACTTGCTCAAATCTGCATAGCAAGCTTTCACAAAATCTTAACTCAAAATAGTCCACAAGTCTTCTCAAAGACTTGTCTCAATCACATAGAATCATAAAGAGAATTGTTAGAGACTCAATATGTTCTAAGCTCAATGTACAATCAATATCTCAAATCAATCTCATAGAAGCATAAAGAGAATTGTTAGAGACTCTATATGTTCTATACTCAAATCCCAATCTCAACTCAATAAATAGTAGAATTGTTAGAGACTCTATATGTTCTATACTCAGATCTCAATCTCAACTCAAATCAACCTCAATCTCAACTCAAATCAATCTCAACTCAAATCAGAATATTGAATAGTTTGTTTCTAGGAACTTGAACAACCACATGCATCCACTTGACTAGGCTTAATCAACTCAACTCAACCAATCACCTCAAGGAACAATCCTTTCTCACAAACCCTAGTCCAAGCATGTATTAACCAACTCAACTCAACCAATCACCTCAAGGAACAATCCTTTTTCACAAACCCTAGTCCAAGCATGTATTAACCAACTCAAAATGTTTCCAACAATGCTCAAGCACAAGTCTCACATAGCAATGATACTCATGTTCTTTTCTAACTCAAGTTCAAGTTCATTTCATCATCAATGGGCTTCAACAACAATGCTAATAAAACAAGGTTTAAATACAACTCACAAACCAGAAAACCTTGAAGCATTCAACCAATCATTTTCTCAAAGGAAACCACAATCAATCCTTTTCTCTCCAATGATATTTCAGAAATCAACCACCATAAACAATCAATAGGAGAATGTGCCCATACCTTTTTGATGCCAATAAGTTGTCCACAAAATCTGCCACACTTAAACACAACTTTCCTTTCCAATCTAAACAAGGGTTAATGGACTTCAAATAATCACAAAATAAAGCATTACTCAAATTACACCCTTTTTACTCCAAGTTAATAAACACATCCACCAAAGTCCCTTTTATTAAAACCCTTATAAAAAATAATAAACCTCTCAAAATTGCTTTTAAAAAACAACTCCTTATTTCTCCTAAAATTAATTCTCCATAACCATCAAATAAATCATAAACCAATTATGCTTTGCAATAATAATCACAGCCCTAATAACAAACTTTAATTTCCATTAACTACCTTATAACTCCAAACTTTAGGGCTAATAAAAATTATTTAAATGCAAAACGTAATTACCTCCTCAAGGGGATTCGAACCCCCGACTTGCCACACCGTGAGCGTCTTAGCCGTGGCTAAGATTCCACACGAGCTAGGCGCTCATTGGAAAGGCAAAGGCCCAAAGTGCCTTAAACCTTCCTCCACCTTCCACAAAAGACAAAGCGCCAAAGCGCTTTCCACATGCCTTCCGAAACGTCATCCAAGGGATTCGATCCCTAGTGTTTGCGTTGCCTTGTCCCTTAAACCAAAATGATTTGCCAATGCGCCACGCTTCCCACCACAATTTGACTTTCCAAGCGCTATCATTTTCTTTCTTGCTTCTCTTCTCAAAATTTGCACGAGCTCATAGACTTATTCGAATGCCAAACATTTATCACAAGAGCAAGGATAAAACTTTGATTTATTTACCACCCCTTTATATAGTGTTTAAAACACTTCGAAGACATCGAGGAAATATGAATTTATGTTTGCTTGATGACGTCGATGGGAAACTTTACATTTAAATTTAAATTTAAATTTTAAATAATTAAAATTTAAACCAAATATTAAAACTCAAATAACTCCATCATCGGGGCACATTTTTCGATGAAACGAAAGCCCAACTTGGGTTTTAAGAAAAACCTAGATCAAATATATTGTCCATGGTTTTAAATAAAACCTTTTATTTTTCCTACCTTGGTTTTCACAAAAACCCTTCATAGATCCTTTTGACATTAAATGCTCTTTTGACATCAATGACAACATTTTAGCTTAGGGACTCAAAATGTCCAACAATATCCCCCTTTGTCATTGATGGCAACCCAAATCCTTTTACTAAATTCTGACCTTCTTTTCTGCTCCCCCTAGGACTTTGCTCCCCCTAGCTCAATGCTCTCTCAGATATCAAATCTCTCCTCATATCCAAAAACTCTCCCCATAATACACAAATCTCTCCCCCTTTGACATCAATGGCAAAGGGTCACCTTTGGGGCTCGGGGCTAAGAATTAAGCCTCTTAGCTTAGCCCCTCCCCCACCTCCACATGAGGTGGTTAATTCTAGGGTGGGAGTATTTCTACTCCCTGAAAGCACTATTCTCTACCTTTGTCTTTTCCTCTTCCTTTTTGTTGAATCCTCTCATTGTTTCTTTCCAAGTCATCATCCCTATTCCTATTCTTGTTCTCATCCATGTTCCTATTCTTGTACATGTTCTTGTTCTCATTCTTCTCTGAGTCTCTTTTTTTTTTGAGTCTCTATTCCTATTCATCTTCTTGTTTCTGTTCATGTTCTTTCTGTTCTTGTTCATATTCCTATTCCTGTTCATGTTCATGTTCCTATTCATGCCTATTTCTAGAATATTTTCTCTACACCATCTTGCTATGTGACCATCATTATTGCACTTATAACACTTAATGTTATTATTCCTTGGATGTGCAATAGTCTTAGGATTTCTCCTAGTGAAGCCATATCCTCTTCTATCATGAATTCTACAATTCATTGCCTTGTGACCAAACTCATTACATGAATAGCAATATCCTTGGAAAAGTTGTTCTCTTCCATATACCTGTATTTCATGTGATCTACACTGTGAAGCCATATGCCCAAACCTTTGACATGAGAAGCATCTCCCATTGAAGCTTCCTTGCCTAGACCTCATTGGTCTCCTATTCTGATTGTTGTTCCATCTGTATCTTCTTTGCCCATTGTCCCTATTGGACTCACTGCAATCTGACTCATCCTTAGAAGTTTCACTTTCACTTGCATCTGAGAATCCCTCTTCTGAAGTATCTTCTTCTGATGTTGTTTCTTCTTGAAGACTTGAAGTAGACTTTGCTTTTTCCTATTTCTTTCCAAAACCAAGACCTGTTGAACATGATGTTCTCTGTTGTCCACAAATGAACTTATCCAAGTTCTTAGAGCTATTTGTGAAACTCTTCATCTTGATCTTGGAGTCCTGTAAATATTTCTTTAGAGTAGCCACTTCTTGTGCTAACTTCTCACATTCCAAAATATTTGCTTCTAACTTATCCTTGAACTTACTTGCCTTAGCCTTTGACTTTTCTAAGTCCTCTATGAGCAATAATCTTTCTTCATCACATTCTTGAAACTGACTTTCAAGCTTAGAGTGTTGCTTTCTTACCTTATTTACTGTGTCAAGGGCATGGATAAGTTCTCCCTTGAGATCATAACCATTCTCTATTGAGTAGTCCTCTATTTTTTTGCCTTTGTCCATATCATTTCTTTCTTTTGACTTGCTTTCTATAGGATCACTCAATTCTTCATCTTCTAAAGCCATTAGAAGATTCTCATTTGATCTATCAAGTGCATCTTCAAAATCATCATCACTGAAACTAAAACCATCTCTTGTGCAATCATCTTCAAGATGTCCAAATTTACCACATCTAAAACACTTAAGAATAACTGGAGTCTTTTTCTTAGTTTGATCCTTTTCTTCAATCATGAACAAGACTTCATCTCTATCATTGTCTGAAAAACTAGCATCACTATCAAATGAGTACTTACTTGCATTATCCGCATAGTAGCTTTTCTTTTGCCTTTGGAAAAACTTCTTTCCTTGTTTGTTCTGTCCATCCTTGCCTTTCTTCTGGTACTTGTGTCTTTCTGATTCCCTGTACTTGTGATCCTATTTTTCTTCATCATTGTTGTACTTTGGCTCTTTGCACTTTGTTGCAAAATGTCCAAACTTGCCACAATTAAAGCACTTAACTGATCTCATATCTATTGGTCTTTTGAACCCTTTATCTCTTCTACCATAGTTAGCTTCTTCATCACTAGATGACTCACTGCTTGATTCTATTTGCTTTCCCTTTTTCTTTTTGTCCACTTTGAAAGCAACTTCTTTCGGAGGAATAGGATCTTTTGTTCTTATCTCAAAAGTAGTAAGCATACCAAGCAAAGAATTCCTTGTCAAAGAATCACTATCAATTGATGTTTCTATAGCAGAAACCTTTTCACTATACCTTTTTGGAAGAGTTCTCAAGATCTTATCACAAGCATCTGATTCATCAACCTTCATTCCAAGACCTCTCATCTCATGTACAAGTTCATCAATCTTACTGAGATAATCATGAATATTTTCATCATCTCTCATTCTTAAGTTCTCAAATTCTCCTTTGAGATTTTTGATCTTAGCTTTCCTGACACCTTTATCACCCTCATATATATCATGTAGTAGATCCCACATATCTTTTGTTGTTTTACAATCCATAACCTTCATAGATTCTGATCTACCCAATCCTTTTATAATTGCATTCATAGCTCTTGAATTTGCATGCATTAGAAGCTTACCTTCCTTATCTATCGGAGGATTGACTGTAGAATCATATCCAAGTTCCACTGCATCCCAAACTTCATTTCCAAGTGCCATCAGGTAAAATCTCATCAGCATACACCAATACAAGAAGTCACTTCCATCAAATACTGGTACTGCATTATTGAAGGACCCATCCTTTTGATCTTTGTGATCCATTGTGTTCTTAGACCACTTTTCCTTCAAGCTGTCAAACTCTTCTGAAGGAACCCACTCTGATACCAATTGAAGAACACAAGCTTATACTGAGAGGGGGGTGAACAGTATAAGACCACTTTTTACTTTTCTTCTCAAATCAATATTATGCAGTGTATAGATAGTAGTATCAATAGTAGTAATCAAAGCAATGCACAAAACTCCACACACAATAGAGACACAGATTTAACGTGGTTCACCCAATGTGGGCTACCTCCACAGAGAAAATATTTCTTCTAAATATTTCTCAAATAATATCTTGGGAATCTTTCCCAAATTACAATGTTTATGGACCTCGGTCCAAAGGAGATGTTGATCCCCTAAATCTCAAGTTCATGGATCTCTTCCATAGGAGAACTCTTTCCCCTTCTGCTCTGGCTAGTGATCTTCTAGAAGACTATGTCTCTCTACTGCACTGACTTGTGGATCTCTCTCCACTTGAAGACTCCTCACTCAGATCTATCTTCAATTGTCCTGGTTGTTGGATCTCTATCCACTGAGACTCTATCCTCTATACTCTATCACCTCCAAAGCTCTATCTCAATACTATACCAAACATAGTTTAGTCGGTCTAGCACAGTTCTGCTCAATCTCTTGCACTAAACATAGTACAGTCGATCTAGTACAATTCTTCTCAATAGGTTCACTTAGAACCTACTCAAATATGCTCAACAAGTTCACACAAAACCTATCCAAATCTGCTCAATAGGTTCACACAAAACCTATCCAAATATGCTCAATAAGTTCACACAAAACCTGTCCAAATCTGCTCAACAAGTTCACACAAGAACTTGTCCAAATCTCTCAACAAGTTCACACAAGAACTTGTCCAAATATTCTCAACAAATCCCCAACTTGTCCAAATTCTCAACAATTCCCTAACTTCTCAAATTGCTCAATAAGTCCTCTCTAGGACTTGCTCAAATCTACTCAATAAGTCCTCTCTAGGACTTGCTCAAATCTGCTCAATAAGTCCTCTATAGGACTTGCTCAAATCTGCATAGCAAGCTTTCACAAAAGCTTAACTCAAAATAGTCCACAAGTCTTCTCAAAGACTTGTCTCAATCACATAGAATCATAAAGAGAATTGTTAGAGACTCAATATGTTCTAAGCTCAATGTACAATCAATATCTCAAATCAATCTCATAGAAGCATAAAGAGAATTGTTAGAGACTCTATATGTTCTATACTCAAATCCCAATCTCAACTCAAATCAATCTCAATCTCAACTCAAATCAACCTCAATCTCAACTCAAATCAATCTCAACTCAAATCAGAATATTGAATAGTTTGTTTCTAGGAACTTGAACAACCACATGCATCCACTTGACTAGGCTTAATCAACTCAACTCAACCAATCACCTCAAGGAACAATCCTTTCTCACAAACCCTAGTCCAAGCATGTATTAACCAACTCAACTCAACCAATCACCTCAAGGAACAATCCTTTTTCACAAACCCTAGTCCAAGCATGTATTAACCAACTCAAAATGTTTCCAACAATGCTCAAGCACAAGTCTCACATAGCAATGATACTCATGTTCTTTTCTAACTCAAGTTCAAGTTCATTTCATCATCAATGGGCTTCAACAACAATGCTAATAAAACAAGGTTTAAATACAACTCACAAACCAGAAAACCTTGAAGCATTCAACCAATCATTTTCTCAAAGGAAACCACAATCAATCCTTTTCTCTCCAATGATATTTCAGAAATCAACCACCATAAACAATCAATAGGAGAATGTGCCCATACCTTTTTGATGCCAATAAGTTGTCCATAAAATCTGCCACACTTAAACACAACTTTCCTTTCCAATCTAAACAAGGGTTAATGGACTTCAAATAATCACAAAATAAAGCATTACTCAAATTACACCCTTTTTACTCCAAGTTAATAAACACATCCACCAAAGTCCCTTTTATTAAAACCCTTATAAAAAATAATAAACCTCTCAAAATTGCTTTTAAAAAACAACTCCTTATTTCTCCTAAAATTAATTCTCCATAACCATCAAATAAATCATAAACCAATTATGCTTTGCAATAATAATCACAACCCTAATAACAAACTTTAATTTCCATTAACTACCTTATAACTCCAAACTTTAGGGCTAATAAAAATTATTTAAATGCAAAATGTAATTACCTCCTCAAGGGGATTCGAACCCCCGACTTGCCACACCGTGAGCGTCTTAGCCACGGCTAAGATTCCACATGAGCTAGGCGCTCATTGGAAAGGCAAAGGCCCAAAGTGCCTTAAACCTTCCTCCACCTTCCGCAAAAGACAAAGCGCCAAAGCGCTTTCCACACGCCTTCCGAAATGCCATCCAAGGGATTCGATCCCTGGTGTTTGTGTTGCCTTGTGCCTTAAACCAAAATGATTTGCCAATGCGCCATGCTTCCCACCATGATTTGACTTTCCAAGCGCTGTCATTTTCTTTCTTGCTTCTCTTCTCAAAATTCGCACGAGCTCATAGACTTATTCGAATGCCAAACATTTATCACAAGAGCAAGGATAAAACTTTGATTTATTTACCACCCCTTTATATAGTGTTTAAAACACTTCGAAGACGTCGATGGAAATATGAATTTATGTTTGCTTGATGACGTCGATGAGAAACTTTGCATTTAAATTTAAATTTGAATTTAAATTTTAAATAATTAAAATTTAAACCAAATATTAAAACTCAAATAACTCCATCATCGGGGCACCTTTTTCGATGAAACGAAAGCCCAACTTGGGTTTTAAGAAAAACCCAGATCAAATATGTTGTCCATGGTTTTAAATAAAACCTTTTATTTTTCCTGCCTTGGTTTTCACAAAAACCCTTCATAGATCCTTTTGACATTAAATGCTCTTTTGACATCAATGACAACATTTTAGCTTAGGGACTCAAAATGTCCAACATATTTTTGATCTCGAATAATTAGAAAGGGAGAACTTAGTACTAAGGTTTCAAGCTCAAGAAAATTAGAAATCAAAAGCAAAATTTCTACAAGAGCTCACTAACTTCAAAATTAAGGTTGAAGAGGCAAGGAAAATGGAAGAAGGTATGGCTGAAAAATTAAAGATAAAATATCTAGAGTGTGAAAGATTAGAACATGATATAGTTTCACTAAGGATGGAAGTGAAAGAATCTAAGGACAAGCTACACAAGTTTGAGAAAAATTCAAATTCCTTGGATAGGATTATCAATGCACAAATATCATCAATCACAAAAACATGAATTGATTTTGAAGAAGAACAAGGGAAACATGAAGCAATATAAGGAGATTCAAGCACCAAAGAAGAATAATATTAAGAAGAAGAGAGTGTAAAAGAAAGTAATATTTTTGAGGATTATTTGGACAATAGAAATTTCAACAAGGAAAGAAAAAATGCACAAATGAGAAATAGATGGAACATGAAACAACACAAGAAAGAAGAGATCAAGAGACCAATGGGGTCAAGGCAAGGTAGTTTCAATGGATGATGCTTATAATATCATAGGTTTGAACACAAGGCTATAGAGTGCAGGACACATGAAATACAGAATATGTAAATTTTAGAAACATGCATCTCTTTCAAGGGTATTGCTACTCTTGTAATCAGTTTGGTCATAAGGCAGTTAATTGCAGGGTTCATGACAAGAATGGATATGGCTTCACTTGGAGGAACTACAAGATATTTTTACCTTCAAGGAATAAAAATATTAGGTGTTATAAGTGCAATAATTTTGGGCATATAGCAAGGTGGTGTAGAACAAAATTTCCAAAACTTCCAAGGATAGGCAAGAAAGAGGATTCTCAAAAGGTTCAAAAATGTATGACTTCAAAGGTATGGAAAGAAAAAGATAAGAAAGGAGAAGAGTAGTGTAATATGGGAGTAGATTTACTCCCACTCCATAACTAACCACCTCAAGAGGAGTTATGGGAGCGACTAAGCTAAGAGTTTCATTCTTAACCCCAAGCCCCAAAGACGACCATTTGCCATTGATGTCAAAGGGGGAAATATTTGAGTTAGGTGGAGAGCATTCAGTCAGGAGGAGCAGAACAAAAAAAGGTTAAGGAAATGGTAAAATATAATTGGGTTACCATCAATGACAAAGGGGGATATTGTTGGAAATATGAGCAGGTTTTGTTTTCATTGATGTCAAGAAGTCAGCACCAGTGAACGTTAGTTTTAGTGAGTAGCATCAATTTTAGGTTCTATAATCAAGTGAAAAAGAAAGTGTCCTCCCAGGTGGTCATATGAGGTTTAAAGGTCAAAAGGAACGCCCAAAAAAAATAATATTATAATAATTTATTATAATATTAAAGGTGCAAGACCCAAAGATTTAATTAATTATAAATTAATTATAATAGTTTTATTATAATTTAATTTATAAATTAATTTAATTAACTTTTAAAGTTATTAAGTTAATTGTAAATTAATTATAATTTAATTTATAAATTAATTATAATTTAATTATAAGTTAATTTATAAATTAATTAAGCTAACCCTAAGGTTAGGGCCACAAGGGCAATTGCTATTATTTGGAGCATCGACGTCATTGTGTTTCCCCCATCCACCAACGTGGGAGAGAGGGGGACATATGGTAAAAATACCATAGCCTTTGCCTTATAACAAAGCAAGTCTTGGACATAATTTTTGCATGTAAACTCTCTTTGGAAGCAAAATAATTTATGATCATAAGCTAAGGTTGGTTGCCTCAAAAATTACATAAGTCCAAGCGTGAAAGGTAGAAAATACAATCTCTTCAATGTTGGCCCAGCAAAAAATATGAGGCATGCACGTGTTTCAAAGGTTTGTGTTCAATATTCACCAGTGATAGTGGAGAAGAGCCTCTTGGCTCTTGGCTCACGAAGAAGATTCAAAGCGCAATTGGTGCATTTGACCCCCACGTGAGCTTGTAGCTCACGCTACTAGGGAGCCACATCTAAGCCACCGCATATGATTTGACTAGGGACCGAATCCCAAGGTAGTGCATGAGGAGGTATTTATTTTGGTAAAATTTAATTTTCCTAATGTCTTGATATTATTAAAACGATATGCTTATTTTGATGATTTGACTATTGTGTGAAGAAGGAAGTTACTTGTTGGAATTTGGTTGATGTTGTAAAGTTATTAAGGAGTGATAAGGTAGTAAGGTGAATTATTATATTATTTGAGATTTAGGGTTTTTGAATATTGTTTTAAATTTGGATATTATAATGTGTATAAGGAATTTTCTATACATATTGTTAAAGTGTAGTGTTATGATGAAATTATTGAATTAAATATTATGAGTTTGGAGATTATAAGGTGTACAAAAGGATTTGTTATTTTGTATGAAAAATAATATTTGAGAAAATTATTTTGTGGAGATCTTGAGAGAGGTTGTGGTAACCTAATCCTAGTGTTGGTAAAGAAATTCTTTTATTGTGGTTAAGATAGGTCTTGAAGATAAATCTCCATAAAAATAAAAGGTATGGCTAAATCTTCCTTGTGAGAAACATATTGTTGGATTGGATGTTGTGAATGCTAAGTTGGAGTGAAAATGATTGTTTGGTAAGCAATCATTGAGTTTGATTGTTATATATTTTTTTTATTAAGAGATGATGATAAAAACCTTGTTTAATAAGCATTGTTGGAAATATTGAGTAATATTTCATATGATTGAACTAGGGTTTGTGAAAGAACATGTGAAGTTGTGAACTATCTTGAAATAGGGTTTGTGCAAGATCATGAATATCATTGTTATGTGAGATTTTTTGATAAGCATTGTTGGAAATAATTGAGTGAGTGATTCATATGCTTGGACTAGGGTTTGTAAGCAAGGAAGTATTTCATTGAGTGATTGATTGAGTGGAGTTGATTGAGCCTAGTCAAGTGGAAGTGTTGAAGTGATAATTCTAATTCTGTAAAAAAAATTGTTCTATATTCTGAATTGATTTAAGAAAGAGGTTGGAAGTGATTGAGTGTTTGTGAGTATGAAATATATTGTCTATAACAATTATCTATATGTTTCTATGAAAAAAAAATAAAAGTGATTGAGCATTATTGTGGGTGTGAAGCATATTGAGTCTAACAATTCTCTATATGTTTCTGTGGTAAAAAGAGAGATTGAAATTGATTGAGCATTATGGTGAGTGTGAAGCATATTGAGTCTCTAAAAATTCTCTATATTTTTCTATGAGATTGGACAAGTTCTAGTGAGGACTTGTTGAGCAGATTTAAGGCAAGTCTTGGTGAAGACTTGTTGAGCATATTGGACAAGTTCTAGTGAGGACTTGTTGATTATATTTGAGGTAAGTCTTTATGAAGACTTGTTGAGCAGATCAACAAGTTTTAGAGAGGACTTGTGGATAGATTAGTGTGAGCTTTTATGGAAGCTTACAAGGCATATTTGAGACAAGTCTGTGAGAAAACTTGAAGAGTAGATTTGATTGATTGATTTTTTCAAACCTTGGATTAAGGTTTGGGGCATATCCAGTATAGTTTATTTGTGATTGAGTCAAGATTTTTGTTAAGGCTTGAGGACAGAGATTGAGCAGATTTGTGTTAGGACAAAGGAATGTGTTTAGTGTAGATTTGAGGACAGAGAATGAGTAGATTTGTGCTAAATTGAAGGACTATGTTTAGTGTAGATTTGATGATAGAGTTTCATGTATATTTAAGGATAGGTTTGTGCCTAACCAAAGACAAATACTAAAGGACCATTTTTAGTATAGATTTGATATAGAGTTGAGAGTAAGCTTTGGAGGTGACAAAGTATAGAGGATGATAGTCTCTAGTGGATAGAGGTCCATTAGCTAGGGCAATGAGGAAAAGTATTTTGATTGAGGATAGGAGTCTTCAGTGGATAGATATCCATTAGCTAGTGCAGTCGATGCAATAGTTATTCTAGAATATCACCAACTAGAGTAGAGGAGAAAGGAGTTCTCTTGTGGATGGATATCCATAAACCAGCTGAGGAGATTGGTGTCTCCTATGGATAGAGATCTATGAAATTGATTAGGGGATTGGTGTCTCCTTTAGATATAGGTCCATAAATATTGTAATAGGGAAGGATTCCCAAAGATATATGTTGAGAAAATATTAGTGAAATATTTTCTCCGTGGAGTATCCCACATTGGGTGAACCACGTTAAATTTGTATCTCTATTGTGTGATGATTTGTGTATTTCTTTGGTTACTACTATTGATATTGCCATTGATTATATTGGATAATACTATTTGGGAAAGAAAATTAAAAATTTTTCTTATACTATTCACCCTCCCTCTCACTATAATCTTGTGTTCTTCAATTCGTATCAGAGCAGGTTCCTTTGGAAAAGGTTTAACAGCTTGAAGGAAGATCTTGCAAGAACACAAATGGCGAAGAAAGACGAAATTAGAACCATGAGACAAAAGAATAAAAGAACACACATGGTCACAAAAGAAAAAAAATATGAGTTCAATGTTGTTTTGGGAGGAAAAATAGAAATAGATTCAAGAGATGAATCAAACAATGGAGAAATAACTAGATTGATAAATTTTTGTACCATATGTAGGAAGACAAGTCACCATGTAGCTTATTTTCCATAAGAAGGTGAAAAATATTTTGTTTGTGGTCAACTCGGTCATGATGTAGGTTATTGCAATGGGTTTAGTAGCAGTGAAGATGAAGATGATACTTTCAAAATTGAAGTCCTAGAGGATGGTTCAGAAAAAGATAACAGGGATAGTCAAAACATGTATGAATAAGAAACTCTACTTTGGACAATAGAAGAAATTGAAGATAAAAGAAAAGAGAAAAATTTAGAAAAATAAAAATAGGAAGCCACACTTAAGGAACTTTTTGAGTTGAAAAATGAGAACTTATAATTAAAGTCTCAAATACAAGAGGATAATAAATGTAAGAAAATTCTCCTACAAGATCTCTCTGACTTGAAATATAAGGTTGAAAATGCAAGGAGAGTTGAAAAAGGTATGATTGAACAATCAAAGATAAAATATATAGAATGTGATGGACTTATTGTTTATCTCAAATAATTAAAAATGGAGAACTCAGGACTAAGTGTTCAAGCTCAAGAAGATGAGAAAGCAAAAGTAAAATTTCTACAAGAGCTCACTAACTTCAAAATTAATGTTGAAGAGGCAAGGAAAATGCAAGAAGGTATGGCTAAAAAATTAAAGACAAAATATCTAGAGTGTGAAAAATTAGAACATGAGACAGTTTTACTAAGGATGGAAGTGAAGAATTTAAGGACAAGCTACACAAGTTTGAGAAAAATTCAAAGTTCTTGGACAATATTATCAATGCACAAAGATCATCAGTCATCAAAATAGGAATTGGTTTTGAATAAGAACAATGAAAATATGAAGCATAAAAGTAGAGTCAAGCACTACAGAAGAAGAAGCTTCAGAAGAAGAGAGTGTAATAGAAAGTAATATTTCTGAATATGAGTTGGACAATAGAAAGTTCAACAAGGAAAGGAACAATGCACAAATGAGAAATATATGGAACAAGAAACAACACAGGAAAGAAGAGACCAAGAGACCAATGGGGTCAAGGCAAGGTAGTTTCAATGGATGATGCTTCTCATGTCATAGTTTTGGACACAAAGCTACACAATGCAGGACACATGAAAGACAAGAATATGGAAATTTCAGAAATAGGCATCTCTTTCAAGGGTATTGCTACTCTTGTAATCAGTTTGGTCATAAGGCAATTAATTGCAAGGTTCATGACAAGAATGGGTATGTCTTCACCAGGAGGAACTATAAGAAATTTGCACCTTAAAGGAAGCACAAAATTAGGTGTTATAAGTTCAAAAATGTTGGGCATATAGCAAGGTGGTGTAGAACAAAATTTCCAGAACTTCCAAGGATAGGCAAGAAAGAGAATTTTCAAAAGGTTCAAAAAGGTATGAATTCAAAGGTATGGAAAGAAAAAGATAAGAAAGGAGAAGAGTAGTGTAATATGGGAGTAGATTTACTCCCACCTCAAAAATAACCACCTCAATAGGAGGTAGGGGAGGGGCTAAGCTAAGAGTCTCATTCTTAGCACCAAGACCCAAAGGTGACCCTTTGCCATTGATGTCAAATGGGGAGAGCATTCAGTCAGGGGGAGTAAAACATAAAAAGGTTAAGTAAATGGTAAAATATAATTGGGTTGCCATAAATGACAAAGGGGGATATTGTTGGAAATATGAGCAGGTTTTTTATCATTGATATCAAGAAGTCAGCACCAGTGAACGCCAGTTTCAACGAGCAGTATGAGTTTTAGGTTCCGTAATCAAGTGTAAAAGAAATTTTCCTCCTAGGTGGTCATATGAGGTTTAAAGGGCAAAACGAAGGCCCAAGAAAAATAATATTATAATAATTTATTATAATATTTAAGGTGCAAACCCAAAGATTTAATTAATTATAAATTAATTATAATAGTTTTATTCTAATTTAATTTATAAATTAATTTAATTAACTTTTAAAGTTATTAATTTAATTGTAAATTAATTATAATTTAATTAAATTTAATTTATAAATTAATTAAGCTAACCCTAAGGTTAGGGCCACAAGGAAAATTGTTATTATTTAGAGCACCGACGTCATTGATTTTCCCCATCTGCTGACATGGGAGAGAGGGAGGCATATGGTAAAAATACCATAGCCTTTGCCTCATAAAAAAATAAGTCTTGAACATGAGTTTTGCATGCGAAATATATACGGAAGTGAAATAATTTATGAGCATAAGCTAAGGTTGGTTGCCTCAAAAATTGCATAATTCCAAGTGTGAAAGGTGGAAAAGACAATCTCTTCAATGTTGACCCGACGATGAATCTGAGGCATGCACATGTTTCAAAGGTTTGCATTCAATCTTCACTAGTGATGGTGGAGAAGAGCCTCTTGGCTCTTGGCACATGAAGGAGATTCAAAGCGTAGTTGGTGCACTTGAATCCCACGTGAGCTTGTAACTCACGCAACTAGGGAGCCACAACTAAAGCATCGTATATGATTCGACAAGCGACCAAATCCCACATCAACACATGAGGAGGTATTTATTTTGGTAAAATTTAATTTACCTAACGTCTTTATATTATTAAAAGGGTATGCTTATTTTGAGGATTTGACTATTGTGTGAAGAAGGAAGTTACTTGTTGGAATTTGGTTGATGTTGTAAAGTGATTAAGGAGTGATAAGGTAGTAAGGTGAATTATTATATTATTTGAGATTTAGGGTTTTTGAATATTGTTTTAAATTTGGAGATTATAAGGTGTATAAGGACTTTGCTATACATATTGTTAAAGTGTAGTGTTATGATAAAATTATTGAATTGAATATTGTGAGTTTGGAGATTATAAGGTGTACAAAAGGATTTGTTATTTTGTATGAAAAATAATATTTGAGAAAATTATTTTGTGGAGATCTTGAGAGAGGTTGTGGTAACCTAACCCTAGTGTTGGTAAAAAAAAAAATTATTGTGGTTAAGACAGGTCTTGAAGATAAATATCCATCAAAATAAAAGGTATGGGTAAATCTTCCTTGTGAGAAACATATTGTTGGATTGGATGTTGTGAATGCTAAGATGGAGTGAAAATGATTGTTTGGTAAGCATTGTTGATTTTGATTGTTATAGATTTTTTTGATTAAGAGTTGATGATAAAAACCTTGTTTAATAAGCATTGTTGGAAATATTGAGTAAGGTTTCATATGCTTGAACTAGGGTTTGTGAAAGAACATGTGAAGTTGTGAACTATCTTGAACTAGGGTTTGTGCAAGATCATGAGTATCATTGTTATGTGAGATTGTTTGATAAGCATTATTGGAAATAATTGAGTGAGTGATTCATATGCTTAGACTAGGGTTTGTAAGAAAGGAAGTATTTCATTGAGTGATTGATTGAGTGGAGTTGATTGAGCCTAGTCAAGTGGAAGTGTTGAAGTGATAGTTCTAATTTTGTAAAATAAATTGTTCTGTATTCAGAATTGATTTAAGAAAAAGGTTGGAAGTGATTGAATGTTTATGAGTATGAAATATATTGAGTCTCTAACAATTCTCTATATGTTTCTGTGATAAAAAGATATATTGAAAGTGATTGAGCATTATTGTGAGTGTGAATCATATTGAGTCTCTAACAATTCTCTATATGTTTCTGTGGTAAAAAGAGAGATTAAAATTGATTGAGAATTGTGGTGAGTGTGAAGCATATTGAGTCTCTAAAAATTCTCTATATGTTTCTGTGAGACTAGACAAGTTCTAGTGAGGACTTGTTGAGCATATTTGAGGTAAGTCTTGGTGAAGACTTGTTGAGTAGATTAGACAAGTTCTAGTGAGGACTTGTTGAGTATATTTGAGGTAATTCTTTGTGAAGACTTTTTTAGCAGATTGGACAATTTTTAGAGAGGACTTGTGGATATATTAGTGTGAGCTTTTGTGGAATTTTACAAGGTAGATTTGAGATAGGTCTTTGAGAAGACTTGAAGAGCAGAGTTGATTGATTGATTTTTCCAAACCTTGGATTAAGGTTTGGGGCATATCCAGTATAGTTTATTTATGATTGAGTCAAGATTTTTTTTAAGGCTTGAGGACAGAGATTGAGTAGATTTGTGTTAGGTCGAAGGAATGTGTTTAGTGTAGATTTGAGGATAGAGAATGAGTATATTTGTGCTAAATCGAAGGACTATGTTTAGTGTAGATTTGAGGATAGATTTTTGTGTAGATTTGAGGATAGAGTTTCGTGTAGATTTAAGGATAGGTTTATGCCATACCAAAGACAAATAATGAGTAGATTTGTCCTATACAAAAGGACCATGTTTAGTACATATTTGATATAGAGTTGAGAGTAATCTTTGGAGGTGACAGAGTATAGAGGATAATAGTCTCCAGTGGATAGAAGTCCATTAGCCAGGGTAATGAGGACATGTCTTCTAAGTGAGGATAGGAGTATTTAGTGGATAGAGATCCATTAGCCAGTGTAGTGGAGGCAACAATTCTTCTAGAATATCACCAGCTAGATCAGAGGAGAAAGAAGTTCTCCTATGGATAAATATCCACAAACCAGCTAAGGAGATTGGTGTCTCCTATGGATAGAGATCCATGAACTTGATTAGGGGATTGGTATCTCATTGTACAGAGGTCCATAAACATTGTAATAGATAAGGATTCCCAAATATATTTTTTGAGAAAATATTTTTGAAATATTTTCTCCGTGGAGTAGCCCACATTGGGTGAACCACGTTAAATTGGTGTCTCTATTGTGTGTGATGATTTTTGCATTGATTTGGTTACTACTAATGATATTGCCATTGATAATATTAGATAATACTATTTGGGAAAGAAAAGTAAAAAGTGGTCTTATATTGTTCACCCCCCCTCTCAGTATAATCTTGTGTTCTTCAATTGGTATCATAGTAGGTTCCTTTAGAAAAGGTTTAACATCTTGAAGGAAGATCTTGCAAGAACACAAATGGTGAAGAAATGCAAAAGTATAACCATGAGACACAAGAAGAAAAGAACACACATGGTCACAAAAGAAAATAAAGATGAATTCAATGTTGTTTTTGGAGGAAAAATAGAAATAGATTCAAGAGATGAATCAAGCAGTGGAGAAATAACCAGATTGATAAAGTTTTGTATCAAATGTAGGAGGATAGGTCACCATGTAGCTTATTGTCCACAAGAAAGTGAAGAATATTTTTTTTGTGGTCAACTCGGTAATGATGCAAGTTATTTCAATGGGTTTAGTAGTGGTGAAATTAAGATGATACTTTCATAATTGAAGTCCTAGAGGATGGTTCAAAAAATGATAGCATGGATAGTCAAAATAGGTATGAAGAAGAAACCCTACTTTGGACAATAGTAGAAATTGAAGATCAAAGAAAAGAGAAAAATTTAAAAAAAAGAAAAATAGGAAACCACACTTAAGGAACATGTTGAGTTGAAAAATGAGAACTTATAATTAAAGGCTCAAATACAAGAGGATGATAAATGTAAGACAAATCTCCTACAAGATATCTCTAACTTGAAAGACAAGATTGAAAATGCAAGGAGAGTTGAAAAAAATATGATTGAAAAATCAAAGATAAAAGAGCTAGAATGTGAAAGACTTATTGTTGATCTCAAAGAATTAAAAAGGGAGAACTCAGGATTAAGGGTTAAATCTCAAGAATATGAGAAAGAAAAAGCAAAATTTCTACAAGAGCTCACTAACTTCAAAATTAAGATTGAAGAGGCAAGGAAAATGGAAGAAAGTATGGCTAAAAAATTAAATACAAAAGATCTGAAGTGTGAAATATTTGAACATGAGATAGTTTCACTAAGGATGGAAGTGAAATACTTTAAGGAAAATCTACACAATTTTGAGAAAAATTCAAATTCCTTGGATAGGATTATCAATGCACAAAGATCATCAGTCATAAAAACATGACTTGGTTTTGAAGAAGAGCAAGGAAAACATGAAGCAGAAAAAGGATATTCAAGCACTAAATAAGAAGAAGCTTCAGAAGAAGAGAGTGTAATATAAAGTAATATTTTTGAGGATGAGTTGGACAATATAAAGTTAAACAAGGAAAGGAACAATGCACAAATGAGAAATAGATGGAATAGGAAACAACACAGGAAATAAGAGACCAAGAGACCAATGGGATCAAGGCAAGGTAGTTTCAATAGACGATGCTTCTCATGTCATAGTTTTGGACACAAGGCTACATAGTGCAGGATACATGAAATACAGGGATATGGAAATTTTAGAAATAGGCATCTCTTTCAAGTGTATTGATACTCTTGTAATCAATTTGGTCACAAGGCAGTTAATTGTAGGGTTCATGATAGGAGTGGATATGGATTCACTAGGAGGAACTATAAGACATTTGAACCTTCAAGGAAGCACATCATTAGGTGTTATAAGTGCAATAATTTTGGGCATATAACAAGGTTGGTTACCTCAAAAATTGCATAAGTCCAAGCGTGAAAGGTGGAAAATACAATCTCTTAAATGTTGGCCCAACGTCGAATTTGAGGCATGCACGTGTTTCAAAGGTTTGCATTCGATATTCACCAATGATGGTGGAGAAGAGCCTCTTGGCTCTTGGTACATGAAGGAGAGTCAAAGTGCAGTTGGTGCATTTGACTCCCATGTGAGCTTGTAGCTCACACAAATAGGGAGCCATAGATAAGGCGTCGCATACGATTCGACCAGGGACTAAATCCCACAACATCGCATGAGGAGGTATTTATTTTGGTAAAATTTAATTTACCTGATGTCTTTATATTATTAAAAGGGTATGCTTATTTTGAGGATTAGACTATTGTATGAAGAAGGAAGTTACTTGCTGGAATTTGGTTGATGTTGTAAAGTGCTTAAGGAGTGATAAGGTAGTAAGGTGAATTATTATATTATTTGAGATTTAGGGTTTTTGAATATTTTTTTAAAATTGGAGATTATAATATGTATAAGGACTTTGCGATACATATTGTTAAAGTGTAGTGTTATGATAAAATTATTGAATTAAATATTGTGAGTTTGGAGATTATAAGGTGTACAAAAGGATTTGTTATTTTGTATTAAAAATAGAAATTGAGAAAATTATTTTGTGAAGATCTTGAGAGAGGTTGTGGTAACCTAACCCTAGTGTTGGTAAAGAAATTTTTTTATTGTGGTTAAGACTAGTCTTGAAAAAAATCTCCATAAAAATAAAAGGTATGGATAAATCTTCCTTGTGAGAAATATATTGTTGGATTGGATGTTGTGAATGCTAAGATGGAGTGAAAATGATTGTTTGGTAAGCTTTGTTGAGTTTGATTGTTAAAGGTTTTTATGAGTAATAGTTGATGATAAAAACCTTGTTTACTAAGCATTGTTGGAAATATTGAGTAAGCTTTCATATGCTTGAACTATGGTTTGTGAAAGAACATGTGAATTTGTGAACTATCTTGAACTAGGGTTTGTGCAAGATTATGAGTATCATTGTTATGCAAGATTGTTTGATAAACATTGTTGGAAATAATTGACTGAGTGATTCATATGCTTGGACTAGGGTTTGTAAGCAAGGAAGTATTTCATTGAGTGATTGATTGAGTGGAGTTTATTGAGCCTATTCAAGTGGAAGTGTTGAAGTGATAGTTCTAATTCTGTAAAAAAAATTATTCTATATTCATAATTTATTTAAGAAAGAGGTTGGAAGTGATTGAGTGTTTGTGAGTATGAAATACATTGAGTCTCTAACAATTCTCTATATGTTTTTGTGATAAAAAAATAGATTGAAAGTGATTGAGAATTGTTGTCAGTGTGAAGCATATTGAGTCTAACAATTCTCTATATATTTATGTGGTAAAAATATAGATTGAAAGTTATTAAGCATTGTGGTGAGTGTGAAGCATATTGAGTCTCTAACAATTCTCTATATGTTTCTGTGATATTGGACAAGTTCTAGTGAGGACTTGTTGAGTATATTTGAGGGAAGTCTTGGTGAAGACTTGTTGAGTAGATTGGACAAGTTCTAGTGAGGACTTGTTGAGAAGATTTAAGGTAAGTCTTGGTGAAGACTTTTTGAGTAGATTGGAAAAGTTCTAGAGAGGACTTATGGACAAATTAGTGTGAGATTTTGTGGAAGCTTACAAGACATATTTGAGATAAGTCTTTGAGAAGACTTGAAGAACAAAGTTGATTGATTGGTTTGTTTAAACCTTAGGTTAAGATTTGGGGCAGATCCAACAGAGTTGATTTGTAATTGAGTCAAGCTTTGTGTTAAGGCTTGAGGATAGAGATTGAGCAGATTTGAGGATAGAGATTGAGCAAATTTGTGCTAGACAAAAGGACTATGTTTAGTGTAGATTTAAGGATAGAGTCTGGTATATATTTGAGGATAATTTTGTGCTAGACCAGAGATAGAGATTGAGTAGATTTGTTCTAGACCGAAGGACCATGTTTATTATATATTTGAGACAGAGCTGATAGTAAGCTTTCGAGGTGACAGAGTATAGAGGAAGACAGTATCCTATGGATAGAGATCCATTAACTAGGGCAATGAGGATAGGTATTTTGAGTTAGGACAAGAGTCTTTAGTGGATATAGATCCATTAGCCATTACAGTGGAGGCAACATTTCTTCTATAATATCACCAGCAAGAGTAGAGGAGAAAGGATTTCTCCTGTGGATAGAGATACACAAACCAGTTGAGAAGATTTGTGTCTCCTATGGATAGATATCCATGAACTTGATTAGGGGATTGGTGTATCCTTTGTATAGAGGTCCATAAACATTGTAATAGGGAAGGATTCCCAAAGATATTTGTTGACAAAATATTAGTGAAATATTTTCTTCGTGGAGTAGCCCACATTGGGTGAACCATGTTAAATTGGTGTCTCTATTGTGTGTTATTATTTGTGCATTGCTTTGGTTACTGCTATTTATATTGCCATTGATTATATTGGATAATACTATTTGGGAAAGAAAATCAAAAAGTGGTCTTATATTATTCACCCCCCCCTCTCAGTATAAGTTTGTGTTCTTCAAAATACACTTTTGGGATTTTATTCTAACTTTGTATTCTCGTAATCTTTCAAAAATATATCTAAGGTCTTTAACATGATATTTACTTTTATTAAATAAATCCAAGGTGTATTCTACATAGTATTCCATGGTTTTATTCATAATATCATGAAAAATATATGTCATGGCTCTCTGATATGTTTTTTTATAAGTTAATTTTTCAATAAAAATGGATTTTGATAGGAAACCCCAAAACCTGCTTACAACCATAGCTTAAGAAAGTTGAAAAAATTAGAAATAGAATAAAAGAGGAGGATGTAGCCCCAAACAAGAAAGAGCAACAGTAACATAGCACCAAAGAAAAAGACCCCGTGTAGGGAAGTCCCAAAACCAACAACTAGAAAAGAAAGGAAGATGTTAGTCCTCCTTGCTTGCTTTGACACCTCCATCCTTTGTGTCATCCTTTATGTCATTCTTGATGTTCACCTCATAAACCTTTGTGTCCTCAAAATTTGCCTCAGTGAAATTTTCATGAAAATATAGGATATGTAAGGTATTGTGAAGATCTATGAGAGTGTCTGCCAAATATTTCAATTGGGAAATGCCATTTTTTAGTTGAGAAATGCCATGGCTCTCTAGTATGTTGCTCCTATGTTATTAAGTCCAAAAGTCACAACTTGGTAGCAAAAGGTTCCCCATGGATTTGTGAAGGCTATTTTAGATGTCATCAGGTGCAATATTTATTTGAATATACCCTGAGAATCTATCCATTAGAGATAAAATGTTGGATATTACATTAAAATCTACTATCATGTCTATGTTTGGTAAAGGAAAGTCATATTTTGGGTAAGCGTTGTTTATGTATCTAAAGTAAATATAAATTTGAATGGATCATTTTATATTAGTTATAGGAACGATATTGGAGATCCAATCCAAATAGTCAATGGATTTTATGAAGCCAACGTCTAAAATTTTGTGTAGCTCGTATTTTACCAAAAGAGTTACTTTAGGATGTATCTTCCTTAATTTTTTTTTATGTTGGACATTTTGAGTCCTCTAAGTCAAAGATGTCATTGATATATTTATCACTCATATCAAGGAATTTGGCAAGAAATAAAGTCGCCCAAGTCATCCAAGAAAAATCTTCATCAGTGCAAAAGTGAAAGGAAAAAAGCTCCATAATATTTTTATTTTATTGGGAGCACATGTTAAATGATTGGTTTATAATAACCCAAGATGGGTTATTGCAAAAGTTAAAAAGGAGGTTTAATAATTATTTCAAAATAATTTAAATTCACAAGGAATTTATATTTTATAAATAATACCAAGTTTGGGCATTAATCCAAGGTTCTAAGGTTTTATTAAACCCAAGATTGGCTCTTTAAGACAAAGTTCTAAGGTTGATTTTAATTTATAATATTTAAATTTAAAATTAAATTTAAATTTATTATAAATTAAATCATGTTGACGTCGAATTCATTTGAAGCACCGACGTGATGCTAAGGAAGGCAAAAGGCATTATATAAATGCCAAACAAATTCATTTACCAAGTATCCCTTGTTATTGTTTTCTAAGTGCATGCGAAAGAGATTTCTATTCTGAAAGCCTTACAATTTTTGTGAAGGTTAAAGTTGTGAATATTCGGAAGCCCTAAGCATAAATGCCAGTGTGGCCTAGTGGTATGTTATCTCAGTGCTAAGTAGGAGGTTCTAAGTTCTATTTGCATGAGATCTATTTTTTGGATTACAAGGAAGAAGCGCTCTACGTGCTTGTTGTTATTCGGAGGTTCGTTGTTCGAAGATATTGCATGGTGGACGTGCCCTTTTAGACACATCACGACATGTGGCCCAATGGTGGCTTGGCTGCGGCTAAGGCATTGGGAAGAAAATAGTTAGGGGATCGAATCTCACCGAGGGCAAGGCAAGTAAATTTAATTTTTGTTTAATATTTTATTTTCTGCCAAGGTTGCCTAAGGAGAAATAAGGTTATGGTATGCCCTAGGAAAGATAGAGATTTCTGCTGATTTTCTTTATGGAAGTATATCATATTATATATCATTGGAAAGATATTTTTGAGAGCTACTCATTTAGATTTCTTTGAGGGAGAAATAAGGTGTGTGCAAGAAGATATTTCTAGTTTTGTCAAGAAGTTCCAAAAGTAAGTTTGATTCATTCTTTTGAGAGATTATTTCTTGCATAAGAGGGTTTGGTGCATTTTTATCGAGTAGGAGTAATAAGGTGTTATTGAGATATTATTTTTATTATTGTTTTATTACTCATGACCTCTAACCCTTATTGAGATTGGAAAAATAAAGTATTTTGAGTGTGGCATATTTAATGGACAACTCATAAGGCATCAAAAAGGTATGGGCAATATTCTTCATTGACATATGTGGGTGATTGATTTCTGAAAATATTTTGGAGAGAAAGGGATTGATTTTGGTTAACCTCTTTGAGATTATTTGGTTTAATGCTTCAAGGTATTCTAAATTGAGAATTGTGATTAAACCTTATTTATAAGCATTGTTATTGAATCCCATTGGTTGTGCAAAGAACTTGAACTTGAGTTAGAAAAGAACATGAGTATCATTGTTATGTGAGATTTGTTGTTGAGCATTATTGGAAACATTTTGAGTTGGTTGATACATGCTTAGAATAGGATTTGTGAGAAAGGATTGATCCTTGAGGTGATTGGTTTAGTAGATTTGATTGAGCCTAGTCAAGTGATTATGTCAAGTGGTTGTTCAAGTTCCATGAAACAAACTATTCTATATTCTATTTTGAGTTGAGATTAAGATTTGAGAATAGAACATATTGATTCTCTAACAATTCTCTTTATGCTTCTATGAGATTGATTTGATTTAAGATTTATATTTGAGAATAGAACATATTGAGTCTCTAACAATTTTCTTTATGCTTATATGAGATTGATTTGAGTTGATATTGGGATTTGAGTATAGAACATATTGAGTCTCTAAAAATTCTCTTTATGCTTCTATGAGATTGATTTGAGTTGATATTGGGATTTGAGTATAGAATATATTGAGTCTCTAACAATTATCTTTATGCTTCTATGAGATTGATTTGATTTGAGATTGGGATTTGAGTATAGAACATATTGAGTCTCTAAAAATTCTCTTTATGATTCTATGATATTGAGTTGAGATATTTATTGAGCATTGAGTATAGAACATATTGAGTCTCTAACAATTATCTTTATGATTCTATGTGATTGAACAAGTTTTGTGTGGACTTGTTAAGCATATTTGAGGTAAGTCTTTGAGAAGGCTTGTGGATTGATTTTGTGTAACCTTTTGTGGAAGATTGCAATGCATATTTGAGCAAGTCCTAAAGAGGACTTATTGAGAAGATTTGGACAAGTTTTGTGTGATCTTGTTGAGTAGATTTAGATAGGTTTTGAGTCGACCTGTTGAGCACATTTGAGCAGGTTCTAAGTGGACCTATTGAGAATATTTGAGCAGGTTCTGAGAGAACCTATTGAACATATTTGAGAAAGTTTTGAGTGGACCTGTTGAGCAAATTTGAGCAGGTTCTAAGTGAACCTATTGAGCATATTTGAGAAGGTTCTGAGTGATCCTATTGATAGATATTTGGAGGTGACAAAGTATAGAGGATGGAGTCTCAGTGGATAGAGATCTAGTAGCTAGGATAATTGAAGATAGATCTTCTGAGTGAGGAGTCTTCAAGTGGAGAGAGATCCACCAGTCATTGTAGCAGAGAGACATAGTCTTCTAGAAGATCACTAGCCAGAGTAGAAGGGGAAAGAGTTCTTTTGTGGAAGAGATCCATGAACTTGAGATTAGGGGATCAACATCTCCTTTGGATAGAGGTACATAAACAAAGTAATTGGGAAGGATTACCAAAGAGATTATTTGAGAAATATTTAGAAGAAATATTTTCTTTGTGGAGGTATCCCACATTGGGTGAACCACGTTAAAATCTGTGTCTCCTGTGCATTGCTTTTATTACTGCTATTGATACTATTATCTATACACTACATAATATTAAATTGAAAATAAAAGTAAAAAGTGGTTTTATACTATTCATCCCCCCTCTCAGTATAAGCTTGTGTTCTTCAATTGGTATTAGATCGGGTTCCTTCAGAAGGGTTTGACAACTTGAAGGAAAAATGGTCTAAGAACATAATGGATTAAAAGGATGGGTTCTTCAATAATGCAGTACCAGTATTTGATGGGAGTGACTTCTTTTATTGGTGTGTTCTGATGAGATTTTACCTGATGGCACTTGGAAATGAATTTTGGGATGCAATAGAATTTGGATAATATTCAGGATCCAATAATCCTATAGATAAGGAAGGTAATCTTCTAATGCATGTAAATTCAAGAGCTATGAATACAATTATAAAAGGGTTGCGTAGATTAGAATCTATGAAGGTTATGTAATGTAAGACATCAAAAGACATGTGGGATCTATTGCATACCATATATGAAGGAGATAAACATTTTTGTAAGGCTAAGATCAAAAATCTCAAAGGAGAATTTGAGAACCTAAGAATGCGGGATGATGATAATATTTGTGGCTATCTCATCAAGGTTTATGAACTCATACATGAGATGAAAGATCTTGGAATGAAGGTCGATGAATCAGATGCTTGTGATAAGATATTGAGGACTCTTCCAAAAATGTATAGTGAAAAGTTTTCTGCTATAGAAACATCAATTTATAGTGATTAGTTGACAAGGAATTATTTTCTTGGCATGCTTACTATGTTTGAGATATGAACAAAAGATCCTATTTCTCCAAAAGAAGCTGCATTCAAAGTGTAAAAAAAGAAAAAAATTAAGAAGTCAGAATCAAACAGTGAATCTTCCAGTGATGAAGAAGTTAACTATGGTAGAAGAGATAAATATTCTAGAAGATCCATATATATGAGATCTATTAAGTGATTCAATTGTGTAAAGTATAGGCATTATGCAATAGAGTGCAAAGAGCCCAAGAGAAACAATGAAGAAGAAAAACATAATCACAGGTACATGGAATCAGAATGACACGGGTACCAAAAGAAGAGCAAGGATGGACAAAAAAGACAAGGGAAGAAGATCTTCCAAAGACAAAAGAGAAGCTACTATGTGGATAATGCAAGTAAGTACTCAGTTGATAGTGATACTAGTTTTTCAGACAATGATAGAGATGAAGTCTTATTTATGGTTGAAGAAAAATATCTAGTTAAGAAAAAGACTCCAGTTATTATCGAGTGTTTTAGATGTGGTAGATTTGGACATCTTGAAGATGACTGTACAAGGGATGGTTATAATTTTAGTGATGATGATTTTGAAGATTCACTTGATAGACCAGATTAAAATATTCTAATGGCATTAGAAAAATAAGTGAGTGATTCTATAGAATACAAGCCAAAAGGAAGTAATGATATGGACAAAGGCAAAAAAATAAAGGATTATTCAGTAGAGAATGGATATGATCTCAAGGCATAACTTATCTATGCCCTTGAAACAATAAAGAAGGTAAGAAAGCAACACTCTAAGCTTGAAATACAGTTTCAAGAATGTGATGAAGAAATATTATTGCTCATAGAGGATCTAGAAAAATCAAAGTCTAAGGCAAGAAAATTCAAAGATAAGTTAGAAGCAAAGATCTTTGAATGTGAAAAGTTAACACAAGAAGTGGCCCTATTAAAAGATCTAGAGGATTTCAAGAATAAGCTATACAAGTATGTAAACAATGCAAAGAGTGTGGATAAAATAGTCAAGATACAAAGAAGAGCAACAAACAAGATAGGTCTTGGTTCCAAATAAGTTCAAGAAGACAAGTTAACTAACAGTTCTGAAGACACTTCAGAAGAAGAGGATACTTCAAAAGAGGGTTTCTCAGATGAGAGTGAAAGTGAAAGTGAAACTCCTAAGAATGAGTCACATTGCAGTGAGTCTAGCAAGAATAGGAACAATGAACAAATAAGATTTATATGGAACAACAAACAGAACAGGTCAAGAGGAACTAGAAGACCAATGGGGTCTAGGCAAGGTTTCTTCAATGGAAGATGTTTTTCATATCATAGGTTTGGGTACATGGCTTCACAGTGCAGGACACATAAAAGACAGGTATATGGGAAAGGATATCTTTTCCAAGGATATTGCTACTCATACAATGAGTTTGGTCACAAGGCAATAAATTACAGGGTTCATGACAGAAGAGGATATGGCTTCACCAAGAGAAATCCTAAGACAATTGCACATCCAAGGAATAATAACATTAAGTGTTATAAGTGCAATAATGATGGTCACATAGCAAAATGGTGTAGATAAAATATTCCATAATCAAGCATGAACAGAAACATGAACATGGATGAGAACAGGAATAGGATCAAGAATATGGATGAGAATAGGAACATGATCAAGAATATGGATGAGAACAAGAACAGGAATAGGAACGAGAACATGGATGAAAACAAGAACAAGAATAGGAACATAAGTGATGATAGGAAAAAGGATGATGAATTGGAAAGAAATAGTGAGAGGATTCAAAAAAATCAAAAAAGAAAAGAAAAATATAAAAACAAAGAGCAGTTCTTTCATGGAGTAGAAATACTCCCACCTAAGAATTAACCACCTCATGTGGATGTGGGGTAGGGGCTAAGCTAAGAGGCTCATTCTTAGCCCCGAGCCCCAAAGGTGACCCTTTGCCATTGATGTCAAAGGGGGAGAGATTTGTGTATTGGGGAGAGATTTTTTATGTGGAGAGATTTGATATTTGAGAGAGGATTGAGCCAGGGGGAGCAAAGTCCCAGGGGGACAGAAAAGAAGTTCTTTCAGTAAAAGGATAAGGGTTTCCATCAATGACAAAGGAGGATATTGTTGGATATTTTGAGTCCTCTAAGTTAGATTTGTCATTGATGTCACCTGATAGAGTTATCACTCATCTCAAGGAATTTGGAAAGAAATAAAGTCACCCAATTCATCCAGGAAAAAGCTTCATCAGTGCAAAATTGAAAGGAAAAAAGCTCCATAATATTTTAATATTATTGGGAGCACCTGTTAAATGATTGGTTTATAAAAATCCAATATGGGTTATTGAATTTTTTTAAAAGGAGGTTTAATAATTATTTATAAATCATTTAAATTCACAAGGAATTTAAATTTCATAAATAATACCAAGGTTGGGCATTAATACAATGTTCTAAGGTTTTATTAAACCTAAGTTTGGCTCTTTAAGACAAAGTTCTAAGATTGATTTTAATTTATAATATTTAAATTTAAAATTAAATTTAAATTTATTATAAATTAAATCACGTCGACATTGAATTAATTTGAAGCGCCGACGTGATGCTAAGGAATGCAAAAGGCATTATATAAATGCCAAAAAAATTCATTTACCAAGTATCCCTTGCTATTGTTTTCGAAGTGCATGCAAAAGAGATTTCTGTTTTGAAAGCCTTACAATTTTCGTGAAGGTTAAAATTATGAAGATTTGGAAGCCCTAATCCCAAAGGCCAATGTGGCCTAGTGGTATGTTGGCTCGATTATAAGGAGGAGGTTTTGAGTTTGATTCACGTGAGATCTATTTTTTGGATTGCAAGGAAGAAATGCTCTATGCGCTTGTTGTTTTTCAAAGGTTTGATGTTCGAAGATATTGCATGGTGGACGTGCCCTTTTAGACACGTCATGGTGCATGGTCCAACGACGGCTTGGTTGTGGCTAAGGAATTGGGAATAAAACAGTCGGGGGATCAAATCCCGTCGAGGGCAAGGCAAGTAAATTTAATTTTTGTTTAATATTTTATTTTCTGCCAAGGTTGCCTAAGGAGAAATAAGGTTATGGTATGCCCTAGGAAAGATAGATATTTTTGCTAATTTTATTTATGGAAGTATATCATATTATATATCATTGGAAAGCTATTTTAGAGAGCTACTTGTTTATATTACTTTGAGGGAGAAATAATATTTTTACAAGAAGATATTTCTAGTTTTTTCAAGGAGTTCCAAAAGTAAGTTTGATTCATTCTTTTGAGGGATTATTTCTTGCATAAGAGGGTTTGGTGCATTTTTATTGAGTAGGAGTAATAAGATGTTATTGAGATATTATTTTGATTATTGTTTTATTACTAATGACCTCTAACCCTTGTTGATATTGGAAAAATAAAGTGTGTTGAGTGTGGCTGATTTAATGGATAACTCATAAGGCATCAAAAAGGTATGGGCAATATTCTTCATTGACTTATGTGGGTGATTGATTTCTAAAAATATCTTTGGAGGGAAAAGGATTGATTGTGGGTAACCTATTTGAGAGTTTTTGGTTTAATGCTTCAAGGTTTTCTAAATTGATAGTTGTGATTAAACCTTATTTATAAGCATTGTTGTCGAAGCCCATTGGTTGTGCAAAGAACTTGAACTTGAGTTAGAAAAGAACATGAACATCATTTTTATGTGAGATTTGTTGTTGAGCATTGTTGGAAATATTTTGAGTTGGTTGATACATGCTTGGACCAGGATTTGTGAGAAAGGATTTATCCTTGAGGTGATTGGTTTAGTAGAATTGATTGAGCCTAGTCAAGTGATTGTGTGAAGTGGTTGTTCAAGTTCCATGAAACAAACTATTCTATATTCTGATTTGAGTTGAGATTGAGATTTGAGAATAGAACATATTGAGTCTCTAACAATTCTCTTTATGCTTCTATGATATTGAGATTTGAGAATAGAACATATTGAATCTCTAACTATTCTCTTATGCTTCTATGATATTGATTTGAGTTGAGATTGGGATTTGAGTATAGAACATATTGAGTCTCTAAAAATTTTCTTTATGCTTCTATGAGATTTATTTTATTTGAGGTTAGTATTTGAGTATCGAACATATTGAGTCTCTAAAAATTATCTTTATCCTTCTATGAGATTGATTTGAGTTGAGATTGGGATTTGAGTATAGAACATATTGAGTCTCTAACAATTCTCTTTATGATTCTTTGATATTGAGTTGAGATATTGATTGAGCATTGAGTATAGAACATATTGAGTCTCTAACAATTATATTTATGATTCTATGTGATTGAACAAGTTCTGTGTGGACTTGTTAAGCAGATTTGAGGCAAGTATTTGAGAAGGCTTGTGGACTGATTTTGTGTAAGCTTTTGTGGAAGCTTGCAATGCATATTTGAGCAAGTCCTAGAGAGGACTTATTGAGCAGATTTGGAAAAGTTCTATGTGAGCTTGTTGAGAATATTTGGACAAGTTATGAGTGGACCTGTTGAGAATATTTGAGTAGGTTTTGAGTGGACCTATTGAGAAAATTTGAGCAGGTTCTGAGTGAATATATTGAGTAGATTTGAGCAGGTTTTGAGTGGACATGTTGAGCATATTTGAGTAGGTTTTGAGTGAACCTATTGAACATATTTGAGATGTTTTTGAGTGAGCCTATTGACAAAGCTTTAGAGGTGATAGAGTATAGAGGACAAAGTCTCAGTGGATAGATATCTAGTAGCCAGGACAATTGAAGATAAATCTTCTGAGTGAGGAGTCTTCAAGTGGAGAGAGATCCACCAGTCAGTGTAGCAGAGAGACAAAGTCTTCTAGAAGATCACTAGCTAGAGTAGAAGTGTAAAGAGTTCTCCTATGGAATATATTCTCGAACTTGAGATTAGGGGATCAATGTCTCCTTTGGACAAAGGTCCATAAACATTGTAATTGGGAAGGATTCCCAAAGATATTATTTGAGAAATATTTAGAAGAAATATTTTCTCTGTGGAGGTAGCCTAAATTGGGTGAACCACGTTAAAATCTGTGTCTCTATTATGTGTGGTGTTCTTTGTATTTCTTTGATTACTGCTATTGATACTGTTATCTATACACTGCATAATATATAATTGAAAATAAAAGTAAAAAGTTTTCTTCTACTGTTCACCCTTCTCTCTCAGTATAAGCTTGTGTTCTTCAATTTAATAGGTTTGGAATCTGGTCATACTACCAAATGGTGGACTACCAATGAGGGGTCCAATCATAGCATGTCATCATATGTCCAAGTGAAAATGTTATGGTATTATTTTTATAAATTTGTGTATGTCATTTGTTCCTCTTGGGTTAGAACTTTTTCAAATTCGAGAAGATGAGGGTTTTTCTCTATATCAATATTAATTTCTATTATTTCTTTAGTAAAATTCTTGGGACTCATCCATAAAATGGAAAGGGGTAGCTAACACTCCTAACTCCTCAAGTTCATGGAGATCTAAAGGTGCTGGTCTAATTTGGGAGGTTGGGAAGAATCCAAGTTGAAAATTTGTTTAAGGGATTCCTCAATATGATGTTGATTAGTAATTTTTTCCATGTCATCATATTTTAGATTTCATATTTATTTTATATGTAGGATTGTCAACATGCTAATGCTACCAAAGCGTATGGTTTTTTAGGGTATCTTATTAAGAAGTGACCATAATTCTTCCTCATATTCATCATCCCATTGAAATCCATATAAATATTAGGGATAATTATCCTCATTGTCTTCCTTTAGTATGGGAGGAGTTTCATTTTTACTTGGGATAAATCTGATTACACACCAACCTGACCAAGGTTCAACTTTTAAAGTCTCTTTTATGCCTTGTTCATAATGACCTAGGAATTTACCTTGATATCCCATGTTGATTAACATTTGTTTAGTTATGGTAAATGTGGGTGACATGTAGCATGAAGCGATGAAAGCACAAGTTCCTATTTGGACTTTTAATCCTTTTCTATTAGGTAAGCCTATGTCACAAGGGGATAGAAACATGCTAACCAATTATACAAAAGAGTTGGTATTTTGTAAGATCAAGTTTATTTGATATCTAAAAGAAGATTGAGGATCATCCCCTATATTTATAAGGGGTTTCTCCAATATAATTTTTCCTTTGTTCATTGTTGGCTCAGTAGATAGTAATGTTGGTTGTATTAATGGACAAAGGTCAAATTCCTTTTGAATATCTAAGAAATTCAATATCTCCAAGGACATGGATAATTCTCCTTTGATATTAATATTTTAGAAATTGAAGTAGGGTGGTAGGGACTACCTTCATGGTGTGTATAAAAGACCTCCCAATTAGCATATTGTACGCTACATTGCATGATATAATATAAAATAGAGTATTAAGTACGTGTGGCCCTAATTTTAGGGGTAAAGTAATGGTGCTAGTTACTTCTCTTTCTTTGTTATTGAATGATCTAATAATAAGGTATGATTTTTATAAATATTTTATATCTAAGTCAAAATTTTGTAAAACTGACATTACAAACATTTAGGGTTGATTCATTATCCACTAAAACTCTTTTAATATTTGTATCCCCTATTTGGGATATGATATAAAGGGGTGAATCCCATAATATAGTTTCAAAATGTGTATCTATTTTATGGAATGATAATATGGTGCTCTTTTCCCCAGTAATCCCAACTATATTGGTGATATCATTAGGGAATATATGTTGAGGAACTTGTTGTTCACTTAAGATTTTTATCAATATCTCCCTATGAGTGGGTGAGGTCTTGAGTAATTATAGAAGGGAAATTTTTTTAGGTACTTGAAACTATTATCAAAGGTCAAAAGAGTGTAAGGTATTTTTAGAAGGTGTGAGGACCCAAGGTAATTTATTAGGTGAAGAACACTGGATTATACTGAGAGGAGGCTGAACATTATTAGACCACTTTTTACTTTTCTTTTCAATTCAATATTATGCAGTGTATATATATCAATATCAATAGCAGTAATCAAAGCAATGCACAAAACACCATCCACAAAAGAGACACAATAATTTACGTGGTTCACCCAATGCGGGCTACTCCATGGAGAAAATACTTTTCTAAAACTTTCTCAATCAATCTCTTTGGAATCCTTCCCAATTATAATATTTATGGACCTCTATCCAAAGGAGATGTTGATCCCCTAAATCTCAAGTTTGTGGATATCTTCCATAGGATAACTATTTCCCCATCTGCTCTAGCTAGTGATATTCTAGAAGACTCTATCTCTCTGTTGCATTGACTTGTGGATCTCTCTCCACTTGAAGACTCCTCACTCAAATTTATCCTCAATTGTACTAGCTGCTGAATCTCTATCCATTGAGATGATGTCCTATATACTGTCACCTCCAAATATCTATCAATAGGTTCACTTATAACCTCTTCAAATTTTCTCAATAGGCTCACTCATAATCTTCTCAAATCTGCTCAATAGGCTCACTCAAAACCTGCTCAAATCTGCTCAATAGGCTCACTCAAAACCTACTCAAATCTTCTCAATAGGTTCACTCAGAACCTGCTCAAATCTGCTCAATAGGTTCACTCAGAACCTGCTCAAATTCGCTCAAAAAGCTCACTTAGAACTTGTCCAAATATGCTCAACAAGCTCACTCAGAACTTTTCCAAATCTACTTAATAAGTCCTCTCTAGGTATTGCTCAAATATGCATAGCAATATTTCACAAAAGCTTACTCAAAATCAGTCCACAAGCCTTCTTAAAGACTTACCTCAAATCAGCTCAACAAAATCTCAACTCAATCTCATAGAAGCATAAAGAGAATTGTTAGAGACTCAATATGTTATATACTCAAATCCCAATCTCAACTCAGCAATATCATAGAATCATAAAGAGAATTTTTAGAGACTCAATATGTTCTATACTCAAATCCCAATCTCAACTCAAATCAATATCAACTCAACAATATCATACAAGCATAAAGAGCATTGTTAGAGACTTAATATGTTCTATACTCAAATCCAATTTCTTTCTCAACTCAATTCAAATAAGAATATAGAATAGTTTTTTTTATGGAACTTGAACAACCACTTCACACAATCTCTTGACTAGGCTCAAACAACTCTACTCAACCAATCACCACAAGGAACAACTCTTTCTCACAAACCCTAGTCCAAGCATGAATCAACCAAATCAAAATATCTTAAAAAATACTCAAGAACCACTTTACATAAAAATTATACTCATGTTCTTTTCAGCTCAATTTCAAGTTCTTTGCATAACAACTCACTCCAACAACAATGCTTATAAAATAAGGTTTTAACCACAACTTTCAAACCAAAAAACCTTGAAGCATTAAACCAACTATTTTCAAATAGGAAACCACAATCAATCCTTTTCACTCCAATGATATTTCAGAAATCAACCACCCAAATAAAATCAATGGAGAATGTTACTCATACCTTTTTGATGCCTTATGAGTTGTCCACTAAATCTGCCACACTCAACACTTTTCCTTTTTCCAATATCAACAAGGGTTAGAGATATTGAGTAATAACACAACAATAAAATAATGTCCAAATAACACCTTATTACTCCTACTTTATTTTAACATCCACCAAAGTTCTTTTTAAATAAAACCCTTACTCAAAAATAACTTTCACTAAAATAACTTTATCAATAACCCTTATTACTCCTAATAATTTAAAAAATCACAATTAAAAATTTAACTCCACAACTCAAATAGCCACTATAACCTTATTCCTAATGTTATTCAATACATCAACTATAAAATCACCTTTACCCCTTATCACTCCACCTTAGGCAATAACCAAATAAATAAAGACCTCAATACCTACCTCGAGGGGAATTGAACCCCCATCCTATCCAACATGAATGCCCTTATCATGGCCAAGCTGTCGCACAAGCTACGGGCTCGTTGTGAAGAAATAAGTGCCACTCACTTATTGTTCTTCTCTCCTTGCACCAAGAAAAAAATAAATGTGCCTTGAGTGCCTCAAAAAAATCCAAAAAAATGCTTGTGGGAATCGAACACTTAAAATTCCTGCCACCAACACCTTTTCAAAAACTAAACTGCCACTAGGCAACACTACCCAACACGCTTTGTAAAATGGCTGCAGTTAGTTTTCAATATTCACTTCTTCACAAAATGAAAATAACACGAGCTCTTCCTTTGTAAAAACAAATCGTTAATCTCAATCGAGCAAGGATGAGCTTCTTCAAAAAATTTAATGGCATATATATATGCCTTCCCTTAGCTTGGAAACGTCGACGCTTTTGAACCTTCCTTTATGACGTCGATGAATATTCTTATAATTTAATTTTAAAATTAAAATTTAAATTTTAAGTAAATTACAATTTAAACTAAATCTTTGAAATTAAATAACTCCATCACCGAGACACATTTTTCGATGAAATGAAAAGCCAACTTGGGTTTTGATAAAAACCCATTTCAAATATGCCACCCATGGTTTTAAATAAAAACCTTTTTCTAAGTTTCTCTTGAAGCTCATTTTTGTAACAAAATTCCATGCATCCCTTCTTGAACCTTTGATCAAAAACCTTTTCTTCTACACAAACATAGTGTTAGCTTACATAGATCATTTTTACATCAATGACAACTCTTAGCTTAGGAACTCAAAATATCCAAAAATCTCCCCCTTTGTCATTGATGGCAACTCATATCCTTTTACTGAAATCTGACCTTATTTTTTGCTCCCCCTAGGACTTTTCTCCCCCTAGCTCAAAGCTTTCTCAAATATCAAGTATCTCCCTATGTCAAAAATTTCCTTAATATACACAAATATCTCCCCCTTTGTCATCAATGGAAAATGGTCACCTTTGGGGCTCGGGGCTAAGAATGAGTCTCTTATATTAGCCCCTCCCCCACCTCCTCATGAGGTGGCTAATTCTGGGGTGGGATTATTTCTACTCGCTGAAAGCACTGCTCTTTACCTTTATATTTCTCTCTTCCTTTATGAGTTTTATGAATCGTCTTACTATTTCTTTCCAAGCCATCATCCTTGTTTCTATTATCATTTTTATTCCTGTTCCTGTTCTTATTCTTTTTCGAGTCTCTATTCCTATTCATATTCATGTTCTTGTTCATATTCTTGTTCCTGTTCATGTTCCTATTTTTTTTCATGCGCATGTTTCTTCTTCTGGAATATTTTCTCTACACCATATTGTTATGTGACCATCATTATTACACTTATAACACTTAATGTTATTATTCCTTGGAGGTGCAACTATCTTAGGACTTCTCCTAGTGAAGCCATATCCTCTTTTGTCATTAATCCTGCAATTCATTGCCTTGTGACCAAACCCATTGCATGAGTAGAAATACCCATGGAAAAGTTGTCCTTTCGCATATTCTTGTCTTTCATGTGTCCTGGATTTTGAAGCCATATATCCAAACCTGTGACATGAAAATAATCTTCCATTGAAGCCTCCTTGTCTTGACATCATTGGTCTCATATTCTGATTGTTGTTCCATCTGTATCTTCTTTGTGCATTGTTCCTCTCTTTTTTGAACTCTTTGTTGTCCAAATCATCCTCTGATGTCCCACTTTCACGTAAACTATCTTCTTATGATGTATCTTCTTCTAAAGTTTCTTCTTCACCAATACTTGAAGTAGATTCTTTTTATTATTTCTTTTGAACCTTTCCAAATCCAAGACCTGTTGAACATGATGTTCACTGTTGTCCATATATGAACTTATCCAAGTTCTTAGAGCTATTTGTGAAACTCTTCATCTTGATCTTGGAGTCTTTTAAGTCTTCTTTTAGAGTAGGCACTTCTTGTGCTAAATTCTCACATTCCAAAATCTTTGCTTCTAACTTATCCTTGAACTTGCTTGCCTTAGCCTTTGACTTCTCTAAATCCTCTATGAGCAATAACCTTTCTTCATCACATTCTTGAAACTGACTTTCAAGTTTGGAGTGTTGATTTATAGCCTTTTTTAATGTGTCAAGGGCATAGATAAGTTATCCCTTGAGATCATAGTCATTATCTACTAAATAATCCTCTATTTTTTTCTCTTTGTCCATATTATTTCTTTCTTTTGGCTTCTCTTCTATAGGATCATCTTATTTATCTTCCAAAGCCATTAGAATATTCTCATCTAGTATTTCAAGTGCATCTTCAAAATCATCATCACTGAAACTATAACCATCCCTAGTGCAATCATCTTCAAGATGTCCAAATTTACCACATCTAAAACACTTGAGAATAACTAGAGTCCTTTTCTTAACTGGATCTTTCTCTTTAACCATTAATAGGACTTCATCTCTATAATTTTATAAAAAACTAGCATCACTATCAATTGAGTACTTACTTGCATTTTCTGCATAGTAGCTTCTCTTTTGTCTCTAGAAGAACTTATTTCCTTGTATGATTTGTCCATCCTTGCTTCTCTTCTAGTACCTATGTATTTATAATTCCCTTTATCTGTGATCCTATTTTTCTTTGTCATTGTTGCATTTTGGATCTTTGCATTCTGTTGCATAGTGTCCATACTTTCCACAATTTAAAATTTTGATAGATATTAGATCTATGGGTCTTCTAGAACCTCTATCTCTTCTACCATAATTTGATTCTTCATCACTGGAAGACTCACTACTTGATTCAATATTCTTTCCCTTTTTATTTTTGTCTACTTTAAAAGAAACTTCTTTCAGAGGAATAGGAATTTTTGTTCTTATCTCAAAAGTATTAAGCATGCCAAGCAAAAAATTCCTTGTCAAAAAATTACTATCAATTGATGTTTCTATAGCATAAACCTTTTCATTATACCTTTTTGGAAGATTCCTCAAGATATTATCACAAGCATAAGATTCATCAACCTTCATTCCAAGACCTTTCATCTCATGTACAAGTTCATCAACCTTTTTGAGATAGTCACAAATGTTTTCGTCATCCCTCATTCTTAGGTTCTCAAATTCTCCTTTGAGATTTCTGATCTTAGATATTCTGACTCATTTATCTCCTTCATATATTTCATGCAGAAGTTCCCACATTTATTTTGCAATTTTACATTCCATAACCTTCATAGATTCTGCTCTACATAAACTTTTTATAATTGCATTCATAGCTCTTGAATTTGCATGCATTAGAAGCTTACCTTATTTATATGTAGGAGGATTGATTTTTGAATCATATCCAAGTTCCACTGCATCCCAAACTTCATTTTCGAGTACCATCAGGTAAAATCTCTCAGCATACACCAATATAAGAAGTCACTTCCATCAAATACTGGTACTACATTATTGAAGGGTCCGTCTCTTTGATATTTTTGATCCATTGCATTATTAGACCGCATTTTCTTCAAGCTGACAAACTCTTATGAAGGAACCCACTCTCATACCAATTGAATAACACACACTTATACTAAGAGGGGGGTGAACAGTATAAGACCACTTTTTACTTTTCTTTTCAATTCAATATTATGTAGTATATAGATAGTAGTATCAATAGCAGTAATCAAAGCAATGCACAAAACACCATCCACAAAAGTGACACAACAATTTATGTGGTTCACCCAATGCGGGATACTCCACGGAGAAAATATTTTGCTAAAAATTTCTCAATCAATATCTTGGGAATCCTTCCTAATTAAAATATTTATGGACATCTATCCAAAGGAGATGTTGATACCCTAAATATCAAGTTCATGGATCTCTTCCACAGAAGAACTCTTTCCCATTCTACTCTGGCTAGTGATCCTCTAGAAGACTTTATCTCTCTGCTACACTGACTTGTGGATATATCTCCACTTGAAGACTCCTCACTCAAATATGTCTTCAATTATCCTAGTTTTTGGATCTCTATCCATTGAGACTTTGTCCTCTATACTTTGTTGCCTTCAAATCTCTATCAATAGGTTCAATCAGAAAATCTTCAAATTTGCTCAATAGGCTCACTCAGATTCTTCTCAAATCTGCTCAATAGGCTCACTCAGAACTTGCTCAAATATTCTCAATAGATTCACTCAAAACTTGCTCAAATCTGCTCAATAGGTTCATTCATAACCTGCTCAAATATTCTCAATAATATCACTCAGAACTTTTCCAAATCTGCTCAACAAGCTCACTCAGAACTTGTCCAAATCTACTTAATAAGTCCTCTCTAGGACTTGCTCAAATCTGCATAGCAAGCTTACTCAAAATCAGTCCACAAGCCTTCTCAAAGACTTACCTCAAATCAGCTCAACAAAATCTCAACTCAATCTCATAGAAGCATAAAGAGAATTGTTATAGACTCAATTTTTTCTATACTTAAATCCCAATCTCAACTCAAATCAATCTCAACTCAGCAATCTCATAGAAACATAAAGATAATTGTTAGAGACTCAATATGTTCTATACTCAAATCCCAATATCAACTCAAATTAATCTCAACTCAACAATATCATAGAAGCATAAAAAGAATTGTTAGAGACTCAATATGTTCTATACTCAAATCCAATTTCTTTCTCAACTCAATTCAAATCAGAATATAGAATAGTTTGTTTTATGGAACTTGAACAACCACTTCACACAATATCTTGACTAGGCTCAAACAACTCTACTCAACCAATCACCACAAGGAACAACTATTTCTCACAAACCCTAGTCCAAGCATGAATCACCCAACTCAAAATGTAATTAACAATACTCAAAAACCACTTTACATAACAATTATAATCATGTTATTTTTAGATCAAGTTCAAGTTATTTGCATAACAACTCACTCCAACAACAATGCTTATAAAATAAGTTTTTAACCACAACTTTCAAACCAAAAAACCTTGAAGCATTAAACCAACTATTTTCAAATAGGAAACCACAATCAATCCTTTTCACTCCAATGACATTTCAGAAATCAACCACCCAAATAAAATCAATGGAGAATGTTACTCATACCTTTTTGATGCCTTAGGAGTTGACCACTAAATATGCCACACTCAACACTTTTCCTTTTTCCAATCTCAACAAGGGTTAGATATCTTGAGTAATAACACAACAATAAAATAATGTCCAAATAACACCTTATTACTCCTACTTTATTTTAACATCCACCAAATTTCTTTTTAAAGAAAACCCTTACTCAAAAATAACTTTCACTAAAGGAACTTTATCAATAACCCTTATTACTCATAATAATTTCAAAAATCATAATTAAAAATTTAACTCCACAACTCAAACTGCCACTATAACCTTATTCCTAAGGTTATTTAATACATCAACTATCAAATCATATTTACCCCTTATCACTCCACCTTAGGCAATAACAAAATAAATAAAAACCTCAATACCTACCTCAAGGGGAATCGAACCCCCATCTTGTCCAACATGAATGCCCTTACCGTGGCCAATCTGCCGCACAAGCTATAGGCTCGTTGTGATGAAAGAAGCGCCACTCGCTTCTTGTTCTTCTCTCCTTCCACCAAGTGAAAAAGAAATGCACCTTGAGTGCCTCAACAAATCCAAAACGACACTTGCAGGAATCGAACACTTAACCTTCCTACCACCAACACCTTTGCACAAACCAAGCTGCCACTAGGCCACACTGCCCAACACACTTTGGAAAATGGATGCGGTTAGCTTTCAATATTCGCTGCTTCACAAAATGAAAATAACACAAGCTCATCCTTCAGAAAAACAAATTGTTAATATCAATCGAGCAAGGATGAGCTTCTTCAAAAATTTAATGGCATATATATATGCCTTTCCTTAGCTTAGAAACATCGGTGCTTTTGAAGCTTCCTTTAAGACATCGATGAATATTCTTATAATTTAATTTTAAAAATTTAATTTAAATTTAAAAAAAATAAAATTTAAACTAAATATTTAAAATTAAATAACTCCATCACCGGGGCACCTTTTTTGATGAAACAAAAAGCCAACTTGGGTTTTAAAAAAAACCCATTTCAAATCTGCCATCCATGGTTTTAAATAAAAACCTTTTGCTAAGCTTCCCTTGAAGCTTCTTTTTGGAACCAAATACTATGCATCCCTTCTTGAACCTTTGATAAAAAACCTTTGCTTCTACATAAACATAGTGTTAGCTTACATATATCCTTTTGACATCAATGACAACTCTTATCTTAGGAACTCAAAATGTCCAACATTAGGAACATTTACCTAAGTGCTTATTTGAATAACTAAGGGTGGTTGGTATGAGGATTGATTTTTTACTTGTTGTCTAGTAATTACACAAGATGATATTGATAAGTGCACAGTGCCTACGAATTTGGCAAACTTTTATTCTTACAATGGCAAAGGTTTTTGAAATATCCCAAAAAAATTGTCAGGAGAATATTATTGGTTAAGACTATATTACCTTCTTCTATAATATCTTGAATAATGCTATTTAGGGTGACACACTTATTGATTGTGTGTCCTTTTGTATGATGATATTCAAAATGTTCATCATTTTTGTACCAAGTTAGTAGTTCTTTGGTAGTATCCCAAGGTTTAATGTGTAGGAGTTCTACCATTTTTGAATCAAGGAGAATTCTTAACATCACAACTTGAATTTGACCAGTGTTGGTCTATTATCTTGTCTTTGTACTACTATTTTTTAGGAGCATTTTGAGTTGCATTTACATTATTATTTTGATAGGAAACTGTTACACCATCTCCTATGACATGTTTGTTCTTGTATTGGATTTTACTAGGGGGTTTTTCTTCCTCTTTCTTGTTGTAGTTGAGTTATCCTCACCTTATGAATATGACTTCCACTCTTTTTTTCCATATCTATAGCTTCCTCATAAGAGGTTAGGTTTATCATTTATAAGGAGTATGATAGTTGTTAATGGAGATTTCTTATGAAAATATTAAAGATTTTTTAGGAGGAGGAATGTATTGAAGCCTTCCCATGAGACCTCTCCATTTAGCTAAGAAATCTAAGAAACACTCAGTCTTGGTTTGTTTGAGTTGATATAGATCATCTATGGTGACCTTGTCTTCTATATAGACTGAGAATTGTTTAACAAAGGCTTCCATAAGCTCTTTGAACTTCTTGATGGAGTGATGAGGTATTTGGAAATACCATTCCAAGGTGAAACCACTAAATATTTTATGAAATAACCTATGGAAAAGTTTTCCATCATGGTTAATTTTGATGCATACTATTTGGAATAACCTTAGGTGGCTAATAGGGTCTTTGTTTCAATTGTATATTTGAAAGTTAGGAGTTTCAAAGTTATTTGGGAATGGGTGGTTGATTATTGTAGGATCTAATGGTTCATTATAGAATTATTCAAAAGAATATTTTAGCTTAGATGATCTTTGGAGAGAGGCAATTTGGTGTTCAAGCTCTTCAAACTTAGAGTCTCTCTTTTCAAGGTCTAGAATATGAGTATTGATATCTCTAAGATCATTAGGTGAAGTATTAGGTGGAGTAGGTAGAGTAAAAAATGGTTGTGTAAGAGGTTGAGATATAAAAGGTAAGTTTATAAAAGATGACATGGATTGGCTAGATGCCATGGTTGGAGGGGTCTGATTAGTCCTTAAGTCATGAGTTAGAAATGGATTTGTGGAGTTAGGATTTGGAATTGGCATTGTGATGTTAGGGGAAGATGATGAAAATGGTATAACCATTATAGGTATCCATATATATGGTTGGTGGAGTTGTAGAATTTATGGTTGTGCCATAACCACATTAAGAATAGAAAAGTTAAATTGATTTTAATTGGTTTGTACCATAGTGGAATGACCATTAGATTATTCAATGTTATTATGGATTGTAGGTGATTATTTTTCACCATTTTCTTTTAGATCATCCCTAAGGGATTCTAAAAATATATTTTTAATTATTTTTATGTAATCCCTAATGTGATCTATATAATTGAAGGTAATGTTATCAATAACTTGTTCTTCCTGTGTGTGGTGTGACCAAGGATTTTCTACTTGATCATTGTGCTTGTGTTTTAAGTCCTCATAATATGAGGATGCTAAAAACTTGCTTTAGCTATTTTAAGGGTGTTGAGCCATGGTTTAAAGGTTTTTGAAAAGGAGTAAAATTTATTAGATTTTTGTTTCTAGAGTACTTATAGCAAAGAAGAGAAGATGTTTTGAAATTCTTGTCACCTTGAAAAGAAACCCTCCTTATGAATCCTACTAGCCCACCATAATATACTAGCTAAGAGATATTGCTCCCTCTAAGTTCATATGTTGATTTAATCAAGGGGTCGTTATATTTCCACTAGTAGTACTAGCAATTCGTTATATTCTTATTATATTTATTTAATGTGATGTAAGCTATGCAAATAAAATTATGTGATCTTGTTTAATTTTAACAAACTTTTTATCTATTTTAAGGTGAAAGGAATGTTCATATCCAGTTCACTAAGATGTAGATACAAAAATTTTCCACCTAACCATGCCAAGCTTATACATAGGGGGGAATCACTGGAATCCTTACTTACCCACTTGAGAGCTTCTTTCCAAAGGAGACCCCAAATATATGAATATCTTCTGTGTGAATAGGTTCTACTCAATGTAGTTTTTCAAGGTGTCAATGTTGATGTTATGCTTCTATAGTGGTGTTTTTTAAAAAAATTATTCAATAAAAACATAAGGTTTGGATGAGTATTCTAACTCTTTTTTAAGCCTTAAAATCTTATTTAAACTAAAGGTAAAGATCACTAATAATGCATGCTAAATCTAATATCACACAAATACAAGAAAAACGAGCTAACTTAAATGTTTTTCCATTTTGATGGTAAGATAACTAAGGAGGTATTTTCTTTCCAAGGAAAACAAGGAGTGAATGCAAGAAGATAAACTAGCCTAAGATGCAACCTATATGATTTTCAATTTCTTTCCTAGGTACTTGAAACTAAGAATAAACCTATACTTGATCTAAGATTCCTTGATTTTGACCAATGTATATGTGTTTTACAACAGAGATTAAAGCTATATTAAGGTTCCTTGATTTTTTAAGAGTATATTACATTATTTATTAAATGTCAATATACCACCTTGGGTACATTTCTAGATTAGGATTTTATCTTAGATTAAAGTTTTAATAGTTACTTCAAGCAAGTAATAAATGCACAAGTCTTAGAATGTATAATGATGTAATTATGCATATAGTCCACATGTACATGAGTCATAGGATAGGTAGATGAAGAGTCATGAGTAGAGTAAAGGCCAAGGTACATATCTTCCTATATAAATACCTTAAGGTATAGAGAGTAAGAAATAGAGTGAGAGAAACTAAAATTACTATAGTTATTTATAGTTAGAGTACAATGGAGATCTTTCATTGAAATTATGGAGTGTTCATGTCCTCCATTATAATACATTGTACTATTTCTATGAGCATCCATTAATTTCATATTTTTGAGTTATTATAGAAGTTTATCTTATAGTTTTCCTACATATTATAGTGCCATTATCATATAGTTATCATTGCTTGCTCATTTTACATATTGTGGTTGCATTTCCTTTAATATAAATCATCAAAAGCTAACAGTGGTATCATATCACATGGTAGATCGATAGGAAATAGGGAGAGCCATAGGAGAGATTCTAAGGAGATAAAAATATTATTTTCAAAATTATTGAAAATACATTTGGTTGGAGTCTTTCTACAAAGTTGCATAAAAACTAGTGAAGACTAGGACTCAATATTGATTCCACTATATTGATAAACCAACTAGTGAAGATTCATAATCTCTAGATTTAAAGTTTCTTCCATTGCAGATTCTAATATTTGTTGCAGGAAAAGGATATTCAAATAAAGTTGGAAAGATAAATACAAAGAGCTAGGAAGAATATCTTCTTTGGAATCAATCTAATACCTGAAGCAACAAATGAAAGATCAAATATTTGGAGGCCTAAGGAAAAAATTCCATTGTAATATTGTAAACATATAGAGTGTAGAAGAGGAAAATACCAAAGGAGACTTATTGTAGATTGAAGGAAGAAGAGACTCTAGAAAAGAGTCTAGGAGAATATTGGAGATTGGATATCTCCATTAGAGATTGAAGATAGGATAAACAACTCAATAAGTTGAAGATACCCACAAGAGGTCCCATTGAAAAAATTCCAATTTTGGAATATTAAATATAGAGAGGGACTAGAAAAGGTTCTATTCTAGATTTTAGAAGCAACATATTATAGATATCTAGGAAAATATCTCATTGAGAAGACTAGAGAAGCTGAAAATTTTGAAGACCTTAGAGAAGAGGTCTCAAGGAAGGATTTCCCTACTTTCTCATAGATTTACCCTACAAAAGGTATTCTTTGAATTCACTCAGAACTTCTATTTTTGCTCAAAATACCTTTAGAGAATTAACATAGTGAAAACATGATGAGAAACCATGGTGGAATTTTCTTCATTTGTTGTAGAAATGTGTAAGGTGGGAGACAAGAAAGGTGGTTTTATAGACCTGAATGACAACATAAAAAATACAATCATTACCTATTAAAATCTAGAGAAGATTTAGAAAGTTGTGGAAGCCAAAGTGGCAAAAGGTGTGACTCCATCAACCCCAAGTACTTTTCCTTTTCCCTCTTTACTTTCTTGGTATGTATGCACTCCTGTTCATCCTTGCCCTAAGCTAATTAGATCCATGGCACAATTTTATGACACAAAGAATAAGATAGTTAGGAATTTCGAGGAGGAGTTTGCTTTTACCCTAGATTTTGATGTATTCAAGTATACCTTCAACACAAATAGAAAGCCCACCACATAATCCATACCATTTGATCCAATTGGGTAGGCCAAATATTATACCCCCACCCATAATATGAAGTTGTTTCTACAATCATACTTATCAAAACCCCTAGTGGAGAAGCTCTTCCATGTTAGCTATGGTGGCAGGATTAGAGTGATATGCACAAGTGTATGGATGGCAAATTACAGTAGCGCAATGCATTTCAAACCCTAAGTTGTATGACATTGTCATTGTATATGGGCGCACTATGCCAATTTTATTTGATTGGCCATATTACCTTTCTCAGTAATTACATGAAGGCTTGTCCAGGATACATAAGGGTTCCTAGGTTGCTTTTAGTTTTTCATCATATCTAGTATGGATTTTCTTCTTATTTCAGTCAACACAACTTCCTTCTATATCCACAATTTATAAAGATAAAGAGAGAAATTTTTTACCTCTATATGAATGGACAATGGTGCTTTCAAATACCAAATCATACTACTATTTCAATATGGAATTCTTGGGTCCTACTTTACAAATTATGTATGGGGAAGTACATAGAATTCCCTAGAAAGTACGAGATGTTTTACAACATCCTCATGCAGAAGAAGGTGACTGGTTCATCTTAACATAGGGGGTGGTCACCAGACTGTATGGTTTCATGAGGAAAATTTTCTTACTCTCATACTATGTCACTAAATTATTTGCCTTGGAGTATGTAAAGCAAATTGAATACATCAATAGCAAGTTTGGTACAGGGATTGGTAAAATTGGTATGTGCCTTATGCTTTTCTAGTTCGAAGGAGTAGCTATATCTAAGAAAGGGGATCATGAGTGAATCACTCGAGCCCTGAGGAACTTAAAGTTAGTAGAATTACCACAAAGGTGGAAATACAATCTCATTGACCGGTTTCCAGAAAGGCAAGCTTCTCTAAACAAAAATTCCTTCAAACAATTTTTTTTGTCTAAAAGAGAAATCGACAAATAGTGTATGAATAATAAAGAAAGTGAAGTGCTAGAATTGCATGTGGAGTACATGCAACCATTTCCTCCATGGAACACTTTCTATGAACATGTGACGGATTGGAATCCCAAAGATAACCCAAAACATGTGTTAGAAGAAAAAGTTATAAAGATAATGTCCAAGAAGAGATCAAAGTGGATATTAACAAAAAATTTGGTCTGGTGGATGATGAGGGTGCAGATTGATATGAGCTCTAAGTGGGGAATAAATCTTGGCCATGAATTTTCCACTAGATATGACCAATTCCAAGCTACATGGTCTAAGACTCTTGTAAGTAAGGTTCCATCGGGAAACAATGGCCCTGAAAGGAGAATCCCCTTGCCACTAAAAAGGAGAAGGTAAGTCAAGATAAAGGGAAGGGAATTTCCACAAAGCAACAAGAAGTTCCTAAGAGAGCAAATACTAGATATATTCCTCCTCGTATTTATATACAGATTCTGATGATGATCATATTCTCATCTCTAGGAAAAGGATATCATAATCTATAGCAATAGGGAAGTAGAAGGAGAGCAAGCAAGAAGAAACACATGTAAATCCTAAAATAGAAGGTGAAATGAAATATGTAATATAATATGTATACAAATATATACAAGAATATGTAGAAGAAAACATGGAACAACCTCTTGAACAACATAATGTCAGAGGGGTAACTCTCACATAAGGGGCAACTCCTGATTAAGGGGCAACTCCTATCGAAGAGGTAAATCCTATCAAAGGATCAGTCCCTACTAAGGATCCACTAAGTACTAAAGACATAAATTCCTAAAATCTATCAGAGCTATTAGGTATGATTTCTATTGATCTTTCTTCATCCTCTTCTCAATCCCAAAGAAACCCCCCTTCCCATTCTACTCCTAAAAATAACATTTCTTATCCTTCCAATAACCAACCCCCACCTTTGACATCATCACCCCCATCAACCCAATACAATACAAAATCATACTCAACTGCTCCCATAGACCCACTCACAAGGCCATAAAATGTGGATGCCACAATAGCCAACATTCCTTTCCCTCATGCTATCAATTTCCCTAACTTCCTATCCATCCCCGCTTCCTCCTATAAAAGTCACCCCACCATATCCAAGATCAAGAAGATGAAGAAAGCTAACCTGAATGCATCATACTGGTGGAAGTCCCACTTTTTCCAAGTTTCCAATAATATATACCATATCAAATATGGAATAGTCCTAGATCCCATCAGGATGCAACACTCAAAAATGAATATGACACCCTTGGTATAGAAGTCAGAAGGGTAAATGACTCTAGAAGATTACCAAGCTGAGATAATCATTGAATACATCACTCAAATACCTATGGAATATAAATGGGGAAAGGCCCAAGTTCACATGGGGACCATATACCTAAATATTGAATATTACAAAGAGAAATACCTCAGAGTTGAAGAGGCAAGAAAACACTTGGAGGTGGCCTTGAGTGAGAAAAAAACTATTGAAAAAGCTATGAAGAATGAGGCTAAGAAGTGGGAAAAAAATATTAAATGTAGTAGTGCCATATAAGGAAGAAGCAAAGAATGCCACTAAACAAATTCAGGTTTTGAATAAATAGGTGGAAGACCTTTAGAGACAAATCTAAGAAGGCATGGGCAAAATAGGTGGGTTGTCCAAAGAAAAGGCCAAGGCAATCAAAAAGAAAATGTTCAAAGATATATAGAAAATAGTATTGAAAGTAAGACTTATATTATTATACCTAGCTAAGATCAAGGAAACACTATACCGGGTGGAATATGAATTTACTACATCTGTTACCTTATTACATAAAAACTATATGCAACAACGAAGATACAAGTTCTGGATGAAAGTGCACAAGCAAGAGTTATCAACAAAACCCAAGATGAAGCATGGTCCCAAGAAAAAATAGCTACTAGGATTTTATTTAGAAGGCACCAAATTATGATAGATAGTGCTAATATAATTCAATAACTCCAAGAAGAAGCTAAGGGAATTTTGAAACATTTGAGTATAGTAGAGAATTATGGTTTGCCAAGCTTTTGGGATGAAAATTCAAAAATATTAAAAGAATATGGATTGAAATATTCTTGGAAAGATTTTATAGGATATGAATAAAAAATAGATAGCTGGGAAGAGCCAATCCAAGAAGATCACATTTTTAGCATGGCTCAAGATCTCACCTAGATCAACTCCTGCCTGCACAAGTTGTTCATGAAGTCTAAAGTTCTGTCTTATGACAAGGTTGAAGAGTTAGAGTATTTATATCTAATGTTCATGGAGACTTCTGACCCAGATGAGGAGACTTGGAATAAATCCTGCATCGCTTATGATAAATTTTTTCAAAATATAGAAAAATAAAAGACCAAAAAAGCCTCAACAAGCAGTCAGGCAACAATAGAAGCAGGGAAATTGACTGAAGAAGACACCCCGAATGAATAGTTGCATTGAAGAAGAAATAAAATTTTGCTCCATATCTCTCCCCTTTCTTTCTTTTGTTCTCTTTACTCTATTTCCCAATGGATGAAGGCTCTATATTCTAACATTCTGCCAGTAGAATTCCCTAGGAGGCACCAATAATGTAGGTCAAAATGACTACACCAAGGGGAGAGAAGAGACTCCTCAAAATTTTGTTAAGTATGGAAAATAGTCATGATTTCATGATCGGTCTTGTTTTCGCTGGCCAAGGACCCGAAAAGCATAGAAGGAAGAAAAGAGTCACAATTTCATGACCAGTATTTCTTTTTCTGGTTGAGGACCCAAAAGCGTAGAAGGCATAAAAGAATCACGATTTTGTGATCGGTCCTATTTTTGCTGGTCAAGGACCCGAAAAGTGCAAAAGGTAGAATAGAGTCACGATTTCACAATCGGTCATGTTTTCACTGGCTAAGGACCCAAAAAGCACAAAAGGCAAAAAAGAGTCATGATTTTGAGATCGATCTTATTTTTTTTGGCCGAGTAACTGAAAAGCATAGATTGCAAAAAAAAAGTCATGATTTTGTGACTAGTCCTGTTTTCTCTAGCTGAGGACTAAGATCCAAAAATGAAGAAGTGGAGGATAGTTTGGCCATGATGTCTCCAATAATATTGATGTGGATGTGTGGTAACAATAAAATCTCAGTTGTTTGCTATTGAAGATCCCACTACTCCATACCTCTTTAATCGCTAATTTACCAGAATGAGCTAACTAACATATTATTGTAACAAGTTTTAGTTTTTCTATTAGTAGAAGATGTATATATAGGATGATTGACTCTAACTAAGGGCCAGCTCTTGGATTTTTACATGGCAAAGTATACAAACTTATGAAAGCAATAAAATACTCCTCATTCTAGTTTCTGGCTCAATGGTGTTTGATCAAGTATGTATGAATTGTTAAATTCTATATAAGCTATGTTGAATACAAATCACTTTAATTCTCTTTTTGGATTTCTGTGTTATAAGTTTCACTAGCTCTAAAATTAACAATTCCAGTAGATTTAGGTTGTTTAAATCTGCACCAGATAATTGGTTATTCTTATTTTGATGGTTTAAAGAATGGTTGTCTATAAAAATTGTATGCATTTTCTTGCTATTGTCTAACATGTACATGTTTGACATTCTATAAATAGTTATATTTCCCTTTCTTTATGCAATTTACTCTTTTCCTTTTCCCTATAAAAAAGCAAGGAACCAACCTTCTCTGGATATTGATCTTGGTAATATCTATTTTAAACCCGATCATTCAATGTTGGCAAAGTCTTGGGTACAAACGTAACCAAAGGTATATTTTGCACCAATAGGTTCTTGACCAATCACGACTAAGCAATATCTCATATGCATCTAGGATATCCACCACATGGATATCAATGCATTATTGTTTCCCAGGTTTAGAAGCTAACTATATACGGATTTGGTTAAACACCCCAACCATATTTACCTTTGTCTTATCAAGCTGAACAACCTTCTTGTTTGAGGAAGTAGGAGTTAGTCCTAATTTTTGGTTGACTAAATATAACATCATATTTCCAGAAGCACCTAAATCAACATGGAAATTTTATAAGTTTTTCCAACAAATCTAATGGTCAAAAGAAAATAAGGGGATTCTACCTTCTCTTTGTATACTACCACCTGAGCATCAATAGTATTTTTTAATTCTTTTCTACCTTGACCAGAGAGTGTTTTGAGAAATAAATACTTTTGGTTAGTTAATTGAGCTACCTCAAACAAATATATATTTGCCTTGGTTTTCTTATGGTCTTCAATCATATTATATCCAAACTTGTTTTGCTCTAAATTTTTCTTTGCCTATGGTAATGACATATTGGGTTTTGGTGGAGTAGGCATTGTAGGACCTTTAGGTGGGATCGAGTTTTTGTTTGCCTACTCATTAGGTTGGATGGAGGTATTTTTAGGAGTAGAATAAGTCACTGGGGATTTTCCTTTACTTTCTAAAAGATAATTGTTACCTCTTTGAAAATATCAGTAAGCTTGCACCTCTTCTTCCAAGTGTTCATCTAATTCATCTGCATCCACTCTTAAGAATTTATAAGTCTCTAAAACTAGAGTTGTCCCTACATTCTAATTAATTTGATTCCCAAAATTCTCATTAGTAGGCACTAATTCCAAATTTTCCATCTCATTTTGGACAATATCCAATGCAATTTTAAATTCTGAAAAGTTAGTTTCACCGTGTTGAGCTATGGAATGGACCCTACACCAACCAAGTAAAGCAAGATATGTCAAATTCATAGAATTATTTGGGTTTTTATTTATTTATTTTTGGTTTCCAAGAGTATTTGGAACCCCTCTATTATTTGGGTGAATATTCCATGGAAAATTGGTCCTCTAAAAACCAAAGTTCATATTTTGTGTGTTATTATTTGCAAATGGGTTTTGAGGAACTTGCGTCTGTAGTTGAAGCTCTTCATTGTTTAGTTTCTAAAACTTCCTTTGTATATTATCTAATTGAGGATTTTAATTGTTAGGTTGACCTGGTCCTAGCTGACCTATTACATTTTTCATAGCTACATATGTATTCAAAAATGCAGGTAAAGTTGGTTGATTATTTTTAGGAGGTATATGGTTGAGAACATTATTTGTGGTCATATGGTTGTCTAAGTATGCTAGAATGGTATGTTGATTGCTCACATTAGGCATCATTTGATTCAAAGGAGCCAGATTGAATGGTTGATTCTGATTTGGATACATGGATCATAACAATAGATTTAGCATGGGAAGGTGTTATGTAAGAGCTTGATTTATTAATGGTATCTAATTATAATCTCCCATTTATCCAATTAAACGTAATTGACCTAAACCAAAAATTTGAGGTATTAATTATTGTTCAACATTTAGATATTCACTATATGCCATGGGTAAGGTTGTGATATGTGGGGCTCTCCTCACAAACATAGAAGTCAATGGATCCAAATATCTAAGATACATTTGGATGGCTCCTTTAGTTGTGAGGGTGTAAGGTGCCATCAATCTGGTATATAATTTATAGAAATTAGTGTTGAATAGTGTCATGGGTTCACTAGGTTCTCTATGATCAAAAGAAAATTATTTATAAATCACATCTAGATCAATAGGTAATCTAAAATGGCTAATAAAAGCTACCTCTAACTAAGCCCAAGTAGTTATGGAGCTTGAAGGTAAGCCAATGTACCAATCATAAGCAAACTCATCCAAAGTATGTGGAAACATCCTACAGGTTACATATTCATGTTCAATTTGTAAATGAATCAAGACTTATTTGTATGCTTGTGTATGCTCTTCAAATAATATCATTTCATCATGTCTAAAATGAGGAAGATACCTTTCAATATTTTTTGGCATATCATGTGCAGTTCCTAATTTTCTTAAAGGGCTACTTCCCACTAACCAAGGAGCAATAACTACAATTGGTGGTCCTTGGGGAGTCCTTGGGGAGAAACAAAAGGATTAACACAAATGGTAATAGCCTTTAGAGAAGTATTAGAAGTCAAATGAGTACTTGATCTACCTTTTTTAACTTTGGGTTTTCTATATGGATAAAGACTGAGAAACTCAACACCCCTAGTAGATGACTTATACCTTGTGATAATGACCTTAGGATCCAATTTTAATAATCAATATGTGTAATATAAACAATGAACCAAGAAAATATAGTTTCACAACCCCTCCCTCTAGTGCCAATTTTTTTGAGCATGCAAATGACACATTATCAAGGGTATGTCAACATAATTAGAATAGAAATTTATTCCCTCTTGATAGGAAAATATGTTTCCCCAAAGGTTCAGTTATGCTAGGTTTTGGCTACTGTAGATAGACTCAGAGGTCATTGATAATTGTTCCTTTTAAGGGGCATTTGCTGGTTATGTTTGAAAAATATAAATTTCTTGGTACAATGCTAAAAATTGAAATGCTTGATTGTATGAAAGTAATTCTACTCCTAATCTAAATAAGATTTAAATAAAATTCAAAGGTTGAAGGGTGAGAAAAAATAAAATAAAACAAGTTGATATAACCCTAAACTCCAACTCTGATTCGATAAAGCAATAAATCCAAATTAAACCAATCCTAACTCAACCAATATTCATGTAGCTTGAGGTCCAATATGGTGTAATATTTAGAGGAGCAATATATTGTGAAATGGGCTGAGTACAACCACCATCAACATGTGCAGATTGAACACAAAAAATTACAAAAGCCTTTATATTAAAATATAAGTCATTGAGTACATTTTTTAGATTTATTCGCTTCGATGGATTACAAGAACAAAACTTAGAAAGCAATATCCACTTGGTTCAAAAGTACCATCAAACTACAAAGGAAAAGAGAAAAAATCTAAAAGGTGCACAACTAATAGATGGTTTTCGACCCTTGTATCTGGCTAGTGAGCCACTATTTATACAATTTTTGGATTTCTCCTAGAATTACATTTTGCAATTAATTTTCATCTACTTCCAAGATAGACCTTTTAAAATGAAATTTCCCTCCATACTGCAACCATACCTTATTAAATGAGCACTACTTTGGACATGCCTCATAAAGCCTTAATCTGCACAATGTACTTGAGAGCTCTAGGATGACCATATTTCGTTAAATTTTAAATTGTATGATTCTTAGGAAATCTAGAATGGCCACACTGCATTAATTCTTCCTTAATTTGCAAAATCCAAGTTGATCATTAATTTTTCCTACCTTCTATATTACATGGTTGTACTTTGCCTAGTTTGCATTTAAATTCCATTTTAGCCATCACATATGTTGGAAATATTGAGCATATTGAGTTGTCATTGATGTCAAATGATTGACGTCATACAATTGTCATTGATATCAAAGGAATTATGTCAAAATATTGCATGGTATTCAAGGCAAAAATATTCTTCTATGGTTGGGTAGATATGCAAGGCAGGATATATCTCAAGCAAGAAAATGTTTATTGTAAAGAAAATATTTATAATATTTATTTTTAAATATTATAAATAAGGACCAAGAGGTTAAGAGTGCTTGGGATAATGTTTTAAAATAGATTTGAGAAAGGTTTAAATATGAATGAGAAGGCAAAGTTTTAAAAGGATTTAAAAGGAAGACCAAGGTTTAAGAGCCATTATTATATATTTTTTTAATATTATAATATAACATAAGGTTATATGTTCTGGCACCAACATCTAGGAAGCAAGTTTAAAAGATAAAATTTCATGAGTGTCGACATTGTTTGATGAGGGAGGCAAATAAATATAAATACCTTACGTAAAATCATTTGATGTCTAAGGTTTTTAACTATGCAATCGATTTCTCTCATACGCTGAATTATGTGAATGATAATAGATAGAGGATACATTTTTAGGAGGATAGAGATCTATGAATAAAGAGGAAAGTGATGTTGTTGATATCCTAATGGGGTGGCTAGCCCAGTTGGTTACTGAGCTAGCTATAAGGCACTGGGAGCTAGGAGGTCACTGGTTTGATTTCGGGCAGGTCTATTTTGTGTGGTAGAAAGAAAAATTTTTGGTTGTTAAAAGAGTCTTCAAAGGTGACGTGTTGTGTGAGGGCTCCTACTCGTGGGGGTAGCCCAACTAGTTACCAAGCCTTGGCTTGGGAACTAAGTGGGTAGAGTTCATGCTTTTATTTATCCTAGGCTCACATGGCTTGTTGGTTGAGGTATGCACTCAAAATTTTTTGATTAGATTTGCATGTGGTAAAGTTGAAAATTAATAATTTGTTGGCCTGATTATTGATTTCACATAAGGACAAATTTTTGAAATAAAGAGGATAGTGCACAGAGTAGGGTGTATTTTGTTTATAATAAGAAGGATATTTTATTTTGAGAATAGGAGGTATAAGGTGTATAAATATTTATGTGAAATTTTAATGTGTGCATGTTGAAAATAATTATATTGTGATATGAGCAATATTTGAAAGGAAAGGAGTCAAAAGGTGTTATGCAGTTTATTGTTATTGTATTATTTTTCATTGTAGAAAAAGAATTTTAAGGGTTTGAAAGTTTTATTTTTGAGGATTGTAAAGTATAAATAAGACTTTTACTTTTCACATCTTTTTAGAGAGGATTTTGATGTGGATGATTTGAAAAGACTATTACTAACCTATTTTGAAGTGGTGAAAGAAAGTAAAATTATTTTATGATAGGTTTTAAGAAGTCAAAACACATAGAATATTTTCATCAAGGCAACCTTAGAGGTATGGTGATTTGAATCGTTTCTCAAGGTGATTTTGTTTACAAAAAATATTCTTGATATCATATGGTAGAGATATAAGGATTGATTTGATGTGCATAAGTGATGAATGAAAGTGGAAATAAAAGTGCTAGGGTTTGAGAACAAATTCATGCATGATTATTGAATGAAATTGAAAGTTAATGTGAAAGGGTTTTTTGAAATATAAGAGTAAGGTTTGGAAGGAAAAATTTCTCATTGTTTTTTACTAACATTGGGAATGCATGTGCAAGTATAATAGATCATATTTTAAAGCAATTTGTGCATCATCATGATTGACCTTGGAAGTAGATAAAAGGGATAGACTTGCGAATTGTTCATGATTGATTTTATGAGAGATGAGAAGGACTTGTGCTTTGTTATTTATTTTTAAGTGAAGTTACAAATAAAAAAATACTAGGTCAGTTATCAAGTGCTATACTAGAACTACCTTTAGAATAAAATAAATGTGAGACATGTGAAAACAATACACTTAATGAATGTGAAGAACATATCGAGCATTTGTTAGTGCATATCATTCTCTATATGTTCAAGAGGTTAAATTAATTCTGAGTAGAATATGTCTAAACTGCTTTAGTTGAGGAAATAAATCTGAAGATAGATAAAGCACTTGATGACATCATTATGCAATATAGATAAACAAGTTTTGTATTCAAGGTTTGGACCATATTTGAGCATGTGTTATGATAATATTTGAGCATGTGTTATGAGCAGATTTGAGTATGTGTTATGATCATATTTGAGCAAGTGTTATGATAATATTTGATTATGTATTATGAGCATATTTGAGTATGTTTTATGAGCCGATTTGAGCAAGTTTTTATGAGCATATTTGAGCAAGCCTTGTGTGTAGTCTTGGATAATATTTGAGCAAATATAGTGTGTAGACTTGGGGTAGATCTGAGTAGATTTGAGAGTAGGTTTGATGAGAAGATTTGAGTAATTCTAGTGTATAGACTTAGAGCATATTTGAGCAGCCTTATGTGTAGGCTTGGAGTGGAATTTAGCAGTATTGGGTGAGTAAATTTGAGCAAGTCTTGTGTGTATATTTGGAGCAGATCTAAGAGGAGTTGAGAGCAGGTTTTGTAGTAGAATTGAGCAAGCCTTGTGTAAAGGCTTGAAGCGGTGTAGAGGGGATTGAGATCTCCTATATATTTAGGTCCACGAACTTAACAAATGGGATTGGTGTCTCATATGGATAAAGGTCCATGAAATTGAACATAGTGGATTTATGTCTCCTTTGGGTTTGTGCCCATAAACATTGTAATAAGGAATTGGTTCCTAAGAGATTGGTTGAGGAAATTTATATGAAATATTTTCTCTGTGGGTATAGCCCACATTGGGTGAACCATGTTAAATATGTGTCTCTCATGTGTGTGATGATTTGTACATTATTTTATTTACTACATTGATATTATTGTTGTTATCATTTGGAAATAAAAGTAAAAGTTTTGATATTATATTGTTCACCCCCCTATTAGTATAAACTTATGTTTTCAATTGGTATCAGAGTGGGTTCCTTCGAGGAAGCCTAATAGCTTGAATGAAGATCTTACAGGAACACAAATGGCTAATCAGGAAGGATTTTCAACACATAGATCTCCATTGTTTGATGGGACTAATTATGCTTTCTAGAGTGTGAGGATGAAGATATTTTTTATGGCACAAGGATTTGATACATGGCATTCAGTTTAGAATGGGTACACACCACCTATAACTCCTCCCATAGATATAAGTGGTAATAAACTATATGAAAACAATGCCAAGGCAATGAATGTAATTTTAAGTAGATTACAGGAATCTGAGTTTGTAAAAGTCATGCACAAAAAATCAGTAAAAGAAATGTGGGATAAGGTACAAAATACATATGAAGGAGATGATAAAGTTAATATGGCAAAACTTCAAACTCACAAAAGGAAGTTTGAAGACTTGAATATGAGAGATGAGGAAAATATTGCTAGATACTTACTTCATGTTGATGAGGTTGTTAATACCATTCATGGACTTGGAGAAAATATTGAGGATTCTACTATTATTCAGAAAAATTTAAGATTACTTCCCATGAGGTATGATGCAAAGGTTTCTGTAATAGAATAAATGAAGGATCTTGCAAATTTAAGGATAAATGAACTACATGGGATTCTCACAACTTATGAGATGAGAACAGAAAAGGATCAAATATCCAAAATAAATGCAACATTCAAAGCTTCAAATAAGATAAAGGATAAAGAATCATAATCTAGTGATGAATCAAGAAATGAAGAAGAGGCTAATTTTGTAAGAATAAATAAGAAGGGTCCAAGGAAACACAAGAATATGTAGACTATGAAATATTTTAGTTGTGGCAACATTTGTCACTATGCAACTTATTATCCATAAAATGGATATAGTAGCAGTGAAGATGAAAAATAATACAAGAAAAAGAAAGAAAGAAAATTTGGTTATGAAAATAAAAATAGGCATGGTCAAGGCAAGCATGAAAAGAAGATTTTTCAAAGACACAAGAAAAGTTTTTATGTTGAAGAAGCAAGCAATGCTTCAAGTGATAGTGATGAAAGTCTCTTAGACAGTGAAGAAGAAGAGATTCTATTTTTGGAAATAGAATAGGAAGAGGATACTCCCACTAAAGACCAATTAGAAGAGAAATAGAATACTCCTATTGAAAATCAAGTAGAAGAGAAAGAAGATGCTCCTATAGTTGAAGACCTAGAAAAAGAGAAAGATTCAAAAAAGAAGAAGAAGCCACAATTGATATGGAAAAGGAACTTGTTGTTGAACTTGATGAGTTAAAAAGGGAGAACTTAAGATTAAAGGCTCAAGTACAAGAGGATGAGAAAACAAAGGCAAAGCTTCTTGTAGAAAGCTATGGAGACCACACATATATTGATATTGCAACATAAAGAAGGAAAAGCATGTAATCTAAGAAATCATTTGACAAATAGGAAATGATAAAGGAAGCTGTTTTATATTAATCAAATTAATCACTTATTACAAATTCGTCCCTCTTAGGGATACCAAATTTTGATACAAAGTTACAATATGCAAATAACCCCAAAATGGGGGAAGATGTGTTTCACAATGGTCTTCATATCTCCATCAACTCTTCTTGAGGGCTTATAAGGATGCCTCCTTCTCCATTTATCAAAAGGAATTTTATGTTAAGAATTACTTGAAGCTTCAAAGAACCTGTAACCTAAATTCAAGAAACAACAAAGCACGCTAAATGCATATGCAACCTCTCATGATGAGGCTATTGATAAGAAATGCATAAAATAAGGCTAAACTTGAAAGAAGCATAAATATATGCAAAGATACTCAATAAATTGCTGAATCAATGTAAAGCATGTCTGAAAACATATAGATCTAGCTAATCTAACATGCAATTGAAAACATAAAGCATGAATAAAGCTAATATATGAAGATTTATGGAAATAAGCAAATATGGCAAAGATTAAGGTAAAGCTACCTCTAATATTTTGAATTAATCGTACCAATGTATGCTACAATGGTAATCTATGATAGATTAAACTACTTGCATAACTAGAAAAGGAAATATATTGCTACAATGGAAAGAAAATAGCATCAAATCCTAGTCATGGGTGTTAAGCACAGCTAGCTATGTTAGCTGCAGATACAAGAAAACTACCCTTTCTCTTGAAACCAGGGCCAGAAACTCTCAAATCCTCCAAAGAATTTATGATCAAGGGTAGCCTCGGTAATATAAAATAGATTGGTGATGGAATTCACTAATATTAGCAATGGAAGTGTGTCAATTGGTAAGCTTACTCAATATCTTAAAGTCTCCATTGCTTCAAACATAGATATGATTATCCAAGTGTACAACATGTAAGCACTCCTTAGGGGTTACAAGTGGCTCTCCAATTTGGTAGGGCTTCACTACATTCAAATTTGGGATCAATATATATCTCTCTCTAATTTTAAAGGGAGTATTATAGACTTCCTAAATCCTCATCCTAGCTTCCTTGAGAAGCCAATATCAAGAATTAACAGGCTAGGGTAGTTGGGAGGAAACATCCAGAAGCTTCATCATCCAAAACCTCATAGGATCAATTACACATGGCTATTACAACTAATTTTTGCTCAGATGAGGAGGTTGAGATAGTTATAGAGCTAGTTGCAGCTCCTAAACATGGTTAGGACCTTAGCCGTAGTTGTTAACCATGTCTTAGATCTTAGTTGTGGATGCCATCTATGACTAAGGTTGAATAGGCCTAGGATGCCTAAAATGAGTGGTTAGAACCACTGCTTTGCCTTGGAAAGGTCCAAGATCATTCATATGGTCTGCAAAGGTGCCCATATGAGTAGTCTCCTAAACATGACGTGTTTTAGGTGTCTATAGATGCCCCTTTTTGGGATGCATTGTGGGAAAACATAATGCTGAGAAAAAATAGATAACCTAACGTCATATTATAGGTTGATTGATGTTCATTGATCTAGTCAACATTAGATGCCCCAATCATGAAAAGAGCATACATCATTGAATCATTGCCTTCGATGAGTTGAAGAACTTGATTTTGGTAAGCTTAAGTCAAAATCCTAGCCTTGGCGATAATTAGGAGATAAGATTAAGTCTAATCCTAGCCTTGATGGCAATTAGGAGATAAGATTAAGTCAAATCCTAGCCTTGGAAGTGATTAGGAGATAAGATTAAGTCAAATCCTAGCCTTGGTGGTAATTAGGAGATAAGCTTAAGTCAAATCCTAGCCTTGGCGGTAATTAGGAGATAAGCTTAAGTCTAATCCTAGCCTTGGAAGCAATTAGGAGATAAGCTTAAGTCTAATCCTAGCCTTGGTGGAAATTAGGAGATAATCTTAAGTCTAATCCTAGCCTTGGTGGTAATTAGGAGATAAGCTTAAGTCAAATCCTAGCCTTGGTGGCAATTAGGAGATAAGCTTAAGTCTAATCCTAGCCTTGATGACAATTAGGAGATAAGCTTAAGTCTAATCCTAGCCTTGATGGCAATTAGGAGATAATATTAAGTCAAATCCTAGCCTTGGTGGCAATTAGGAGATAATCTTAAGTCTAATCCTAGCCTTGATGGCAATTAGGAGACAAGCTATCCAGTTTTCTTGAATTTACTTTTGATCTTTTGCTTATTTGCCCCAAGCAAGGAGGGTGCATGATTGTCTTCGATAATGATTCTTGAATGAATGCACTTAGCAATGATTGAGAATTTAATTTCTAATTTTAATTATGAATTTAGTTATTATGACTACCCCCTCAAGTGATGAGTCGATGAGGAAAGGACAAGTGATGAAAGCGATGAGTCGCTTGACCAAGATGAATAATTTGGATAATTCAAGATGATTGCATGTTGTTGTTAGGCAGGTCCTATTACAATTATGATTTCAACTATTAATAGTAATTGTACATCTCTATCCCATGGAGAAATCCGACCACAATGGCCTTCTTAGGGAATCAAGATGATAGCAATTCCATTTAAGCTTATGGTGAATCACTATGTTCGATGATCTGCTGAAAATATCATAGAAGAAATGAAATGAACACCTCATTCCCATGGGGTAGTCCGATCGCAATGGCCTTCTTGGGGAGTGAAGTGAAGACATTTCAATTCAACGATGAATAATTTAGTTCAAATGGCCTTATGGTAATTTACTCATCTTGTCGGATTGCATGGAGCGCAAGTCGTTGCAACCACCAAGTGTATAGGGTAAATAACTGGATACGAGGCACATTTGAGATTTTGTTGTTATTTGATTTTTTTTGTTATTTTGGTGATTTTTGATGATTATGGACCAGTAGATAGGCTTAAATGTCCATTATGAAACTCCTTATGGTGAGAAAATATGTGCATTTATGGGATTGACCAAAGAACTAGGGCATCTTTGGAGCCTTTTGGGATTGAATATAGCGAGGCAAAGGGCACAACCTTTTGGAAACCTAACAACCAATTGGTGGATTAGATTGAAATAGACCTTTGATTAGGAAGGTGTGCTACCTTGATTTACCCCATGTTGCTTGATTGTTTGATTGTTGATTATGGGGACGTATGAAACGGATCATGCCCTAGTTAATGCTTGCAAATATTTTTGCTTTGATTTTATGTTATGGATGCAATGATGAATGCAATGCCTAAATGATGATGTGATTATGCTATATGTATGCAATGTACTGATGACATGCACTAGCTAGATGATAGATGTATGGTTAGATGCTATGATCTAGATGTATAGATGCACTATGGTGATGTATGCATATATGGATGTAATGCTTATTGTTAAATGCATGTTTAATTTGTTTCAATTGTTTATGCATTTAATCTATGTGATATGATATGATAGATGATGTATAATGTAATGCATTAATTACATGAGGATGATCTAATGCAAATGAACCTATATGCTTTAATCACTTAAAACATAAGGAATGAATCTAATATGTGTTTACAAACTAATGGATGACACCACAAAATGTATAAAAATCATGAATGTAAATGGTAACTCTTATCATAAGAATTAATCATTTAAGCATCCATATGTGAGATGAGATGATTTGTTGCTATAAGGGATTTTTGAGGTTTTCCATGAGACTCAAACACCCTAGTTGATTAATCAAAAGTTGTATAATGACTATACAAGACTCTTGAAAGATAAAATTTTTTATTATGAAGACCAAGATATTCATTATCCCTATGTGTGCAAATGAATATATTAGATGAGACATAAGACTACCTCATTGCTAGGCGGGATTCATTCAGCCCATTGTTGTAATGAGGATCACCAAATTTTCACCATGATCCTAAGTTTGGATGTAGTTGGACTAGACTACTAGGTAATACAGGCCACCTAAAGCTAGCTCATTTGTAAATTGCTTAGAACTACCCCAATGCCAGGTGGGATTCATTCAACCCATTGTTGTATTGGGGATCACTCAATGGCTTCGAGTAGTGAACATTCTAGGGATTCAAGCTCTTCACCCCCTTATTTTCTTCACATTTATTGGGATACTTGCTCATGCTTAGTGATGAAAATCACTGTTTATTTTGCATTTTTTTTGAGCAAGGGATTTTTATTTTGATTTTGGGATTTTGCTTATTTTGTATGAAAGCAAGGGATTTCCTTGGGTAGGGGGGAGCTTGTCCTTTTTTCAATGATCAACACTCTAGACCATGCACATCACAAGATGAGCAAGTAAAAACCTTTCGCTTAAGGTGACTAGGACCACTTTGTAGTGTTCATATTTCCTTGTCCAGACTAGGATTGTTAATGTTTAATTAGTGATGGGATTTTGACATATGCTAGGTGCTATCAAAACTAGACCTCATCTCCAAAAGTAAAGATAGATTTCTACAAAATTTGAGAAGATCACTAGGTATGGCTGAATGACCATAAAACCCTAGTATATTCCTTATAGCAATAGGGAGGGTTGTGTTGAAAATACAATTACTCACAAGGGTGATGGATGATGATGATGAATAGATGCATGATTAAGATACAAACATGGTGTCATTTGTAAGATTGTAAACACAACCTATCCTAATGCAAGTGCAATGGATGAAAATACCTAATGCAATGCAATTAAATGAATGCATATGCAAAATGAAAATGCATACAAAATGTAAATGTTTTTGTATTTTTGATGTTTTGCAATATTTTTGGATTTTATTGCTTTTTGATTTGTTTGATATTTTTCAATTGTTTTTGAAATTTTGATTTTTCAATTATTTTTAGATTTTGATATTTTATGATTTTTGTTTGTTTTTATGTTTTTAAAGGGGAAGGTACGCTACCTTAGGTACCCCCAATGTGTGTGCCACTCAATGAAAGTGAGGGAGGTGCGATACCTTTGGAGGTCTCACTTTGCTTCATTGATCATGATGTGGATGATGGGGAAGGTGTGACACCTTGAAGACCCCCAATGTGCATTGTGTTTGATGCGTTGTGATTGGCTTGGCTAGAGGGAGTAGTAGAAACTGACCCCCCCTACTGTGATGTGTAATTTTATGCAATGCCAATGTCCCGATGAGATGAGATGAGAAAAGGTGAAACATTGGATGATGCCATAAGTTGTGTAGATCGATTTTGATATTCCTGTTTCTCTATTACAATACTGATCATTCCCACAAAATCTTGGGGAGGTAGATTAATGTGCACCTGATTAGGTTGCTCGACTTGATTGGTAGGTGTTGTGTTTGCTTCGTGTGTAGGCAAGGGGTCTTGGAAGACTCCTATCTGAAGTTCTTGCCTCTCGATCATATCCTATACTAAATCTCTAAAGGGATAACATGTCTGGATGTCATGACCCCTTTGTCGATGGTAAACACAATATAGATTTTCCTTGTGCACCTTTGATCTACGCTTATTAGGTTTCAACGGATGGATCTCCGAAAGATTGATTTTTCATGCTTCACATAATCGATTAAATATCGATGCTAATATCTCTGGAAAATTAGTATATTGTCATTGTGGCCGACATTGTTGGCCTTGTATCTGATTTTGTTGCATATGATTTTGGGCCAGAGGAGGCTGAGCTTGGTAATTATGCTACACTGGTAGTGGAGGTGGTGCAACCTGGTTTGAGGATTCAGGGATACTCAAAACAACTTGATTGATTGGGGCCACCTTTTGTTGCATGTTGCCACCTTTAATATTCTTGTTTGGCCATTCCTTTTTGTGGAGTTGAATATCACCCTCATGTATCTTGATGTCTTCAATGACCTTGGCCTGTGCCAAAGCCTCCTCGAATGTTTGATACTATTGTAATTGCAAGAGAAGCGAGATTTATTTCGAACAGCTTCTCGTAAACATCTGAATGAGCTCTATTGTGGGTAGGGTGAAAGGTAATTTTGATATCACCTTCCTCCATTTATTGCCATACTCAATGACTGGCTCATCATCAAGTTGATGAAGGCTAGCCAAGTCAGTCAAGTTTATCATTTTCTTAGCACTAGAGGCAAAATGTTGCAGGAATAGCTCGACCAATTGCTCAAAGGTGTTTATGCTATGATGTGGTAGATGATTATACCATTCCAAAGCATCCCTAGCTAATGTTGTAAGAAATATTCTTAACATCAAGGGGTCATTGTCTTGAAAATGGAAGCACATATTGATGAAGATTGTCACGTGCTCTTGTGCATCTTCATCATCTTTGAACTTTTCAAGTTTAGGCATCTTGAAATTCGATGGGTATGTTGGTGATGACACTGAGGGATGCAAAGGCTGATTGCTAAGCTGCTTTAGTGTAGGTTTTTGATAAACCAATATTTGATTTTTTTTTTTGAATGAATTTATCCGATCAGCTAGCACTTTGTATGGCCCTGATGAAATGATATGATCTTCCTCTTATCGCCCTTGATTAGGTAGAGGAGGCCACTTTTGATGTTGAGGTGGATGATAAGTATAATCATTAGGTACCTCATCATAACTAGATTCAGGGTAGGTATCTATTTGATCCTGATGTTCCCATTGGGACTCTTCATATGATTCCTCATCGTATTGATCTTGGTACTATTGAGGAGTATGAGGTTCTTGATGATAACCAGATAATGGCCTTTGATGTTGAACATGATTTTGGCATGGTCGAGGGGGAATATTTTGAGATTGCACTGGGCGCCTTATGCATTGTTGCATCCTTTGGGTGCTAGGCGTAAGCACCACTTTATGTAATGCATTTTGCACTTGCTCTTGTTGTATCTTTTGTTGTTCTTGCATCTTTCATTGATACAACCTTTGTAGGTGTGCTCATTGTGAGTCCACCCATTGTTGATTTAATTGTTGTTGATCCAACTGGAGTTGATCCATATATTGTTGTTGGTTAAGTTGTGGCCTTAGTGCCTGATGTGTATGATCTCATTGTTCAGTTGTATGGGGGCTATGTACCCTCGTATTGGAAATACGAATGGGTTTGTCATGTCTTTTCCCCCTAGTAGGATCTATTACTTGTTTTCCATGCTCCCTAAAGGTTGCATTGACTTGATATTTTGGTTTATGAATGGGCTCTGTATAGTTTGACGATGTAGAGCCACAACGTGGTTGCCCCAAGTACTCTTCACGAGGAGTAGGAGGATGACTTGGGTCCTCTTCCTCATCTATGAGGAATGACGCATATTTAGGCTTAGATGTAAGCTCTATATATTTAGACTACATAGAAGCACAATGTGCATATGCAAAATGCTCTCTGTGAGGAGTAGGGGGTGACTTGCTCGATCAAATGGGGTGGTTTGCTCATCCAAGCTAGGCCATGGTGTATGCTCATGTTCATTTTTTGATTGATGTATAGAGCAAGTTGGGATGTGAACCTGTGAGATTGACCTACTAGGCCCCTTAGTGGGTGGATTATTCCTTATATAAAATTCTATCAAGGTGTTCCAGTCAGGAAGGTTTCCTAGAGGACCTATGGGTGCCTCCCTAATAGGGATATCTCGAAGGTTTGACCCCCTATGGATGGTATTGATGTTATGATAAAACCTGGGATGCCATTCAGGGATGGCCATGTCCTCTAGACTGATTTGGAGATGTTCGGTGGTTATGGAGCCTGATTCCCTCTCTAAATTGGAGGTCTTGTTCACCATGGGAGGTCTCCCGAGCCATAATTTTTGTTTATAAAAATTTTACTTCCAAAAAAAGTTGTGGGTGTTATATATCAAAATGATCAGTGCGATGAGCTGATCACAATGAGCTATAACTCCAAAAAGTGATTTTCGGGTCAAAATTTGTATTTTTGGAATATTTGGCCAACTAGGGCTCGTGGGAAAATGACCAATATTTAGGAATTTTTGGAAAATGTAGAGCCAAACATAAAAAATGCTATGAGGGGTGCACAAGGGGCTAACTAAGACAACAAAACAAATTTGGCAAATTTTGGGGTTGTCTAGGGCTTTTTATGACTGTTTTAGTGCAGTTTTTCCCTATTTTTGGCTTAAAAATCACTCAAAAATAGAGTAATCATAAAACCAACATAACATTTTTGTTATAGCTCTGATTTGCACGATTTTTGATTCGCTAGATGCAGAATCAAAAAGTAGAAATTTAGTTATTTTATTAATTTTTTTTTAAAATTAGGGTTAGGGTCCCAGATCAAGGATCTTATGTTGATTACCCAAACAATAAAGAAACACACAAAGTAGACAATATGATTATCTCTTTTAAGGATTAGATGTGTGTCCTAAAACTTGTTTAGTGTGTTTTGGTTTGTTGAGTATATAAACTAACTCTCATCATGTTTGCAATTTTGTTGATGATATTCTTGTATAGTTTAAGGGTTTTCACCTGTATACTCATAGCTCGACAACCGACAATGAAAGTTCGATCACGTAAACCCACCAAAGTATGGAGATGAAACCCATACCCAATCAAGGAGCATAGGTACTACCGATCCTCACCTAGCACACCATGAGTAGTGATACACCCCTCTGAAGAGGAGTGCATGCTATTTTTCATGGATAGGATAGTTCTTGGATCGGCCTTGGCCACGGTTGGGTCTCGATAGTACAATGTCAAACGAGCCAACCAAGTGGTAATGACATCCACCATTGGTCTCGATCAGCGGGTTGGATGTGAGAGCCCAATTCCACTGATGTTTAAATGATATGTGGTGTGTGGGGGTTTATTTTAATTTTGCATAAAAATAAAATGCATCATAGAGCACCCATGATTTTCCTACATGCCTAGGAAATTAATGTTTGATTTTCAAAAAGGATGCGATACTATTTTTTTTTCCAAAAAATATAATGCAAATCTAAATGAAAAATTTATCTTTAGACATACCCCAAGCATGAAAACCCTAACACACAGTCTAAATGCTAGTCGCTGTTCTATACCACATGTAACATACTTGATCGTGGGACAAAAACGTAGCTCAAAAACTTAGTCATGATTGAAAATTGTAACTAACAGTGTTGGCTACTATTGTCAGCCATGGATAACAATAGACAAGAAGATTTTTATTGTTTTCCCATTTTAACCTTTTTCTAGGTGGGCTAATTAAACCTACTGCCAAGAAAAACATAGATAACAAGAAATACAGAAGAAGGATACTTACTTGGAATCCCTCATTCGATGAAGAGACAGGTTGCCTACTATATTTCTCTGCTCTCTACTAGTCGTGGCTATTAAACACGGTTGAAATGCTAGTCATGCGTGTTAACCATGGGTAAGACTGTGCGTTGTGGATTTCAAACATGACTAAGACTTGCAACACAAAACAGAGAAAAATTAGTAAAATACAAAAAAAATTATGGATTGTCGTTGTGATCGCCACTATAGAAGGCTATGGAGACCACACATCTATTGATATTGCAACATAAAGAAGGAAAATCATGTAATATAAGCAATAATTTGACAAAAAGGAAATTATAAAGGAATCTCTCTTATATTAATCAAACGAATCACTTATTACAGATTCATCCCTCTTAGGGATACCAAAGTTTGAATCAAAGTTACAATATGCAAATAACCCCAAAGTGGGGGAAGATGTGTTTCACAACGGTCTTCATATCTCCATCAACTCTGCTTGAGGGCTTGTAAGGCTGCCTCCTCCATTTTTCAAGAGGAATTTTATGTTGAGAATACCTTAAAGCTTCAAAGAAACTGTAACCTAAATACAATAAACAACTGTAGTCCTAAAATTTTTGCACTCCTTTACTTCAGGCTAATGGATCCATGCCTCAAAGGGGAATGGAAAAATTATGGGTATACACCTCAAAGAAGAGGCACTTGAGGTCGTGCCTTCTTTAGTGATTGTCAATGAATTGGGTGGGTTCACAAGGATACATTTGTATGGTAGTTTCTATGCCTACATTGGGATTTGTTTGATGGATTCGTTTTAATTCACTCACATTCAACTAGTTTGGCCAAATGCATCTAAACTTATACTATATGTAATTTTGATTTAGATAAATACAACACACAACATAATATAGAAGATAAAATAGATGCAATGCTTAGTAATAAAGAAATATCAAATATTACTCAATATGGATGGCTGATTTGAAGTCTTTTTGCTTGATGCAGGTGATATCAGACATTGCAGGGTGATATCGAATATTTGATCTAGTATCGACCAATTTGATCTGGTATCAGATGACCCGATATAGTCAAAAACCTGCAATTTCACAAATTGATGTAAAAACACAATTGTACAACATAACAGGAATTTGATTAGGCATGGATTAGACTATATAAAACTCATTATTTGCAATAATTGAATAAGAAAAATGTGAATCTATGCTATAAATGCAAAACAACAAAATGGAATGCTATGATGGTGAACACCTGATATGATAAATAAAACTTAGGCTTAGATAAAATGATAAACATGATATATAAAATACTATTAGAAAAAAAATAGGGTAAGAGAATTTGCAAATGGTGATTAGAGATTACCCCCAAGCAGCCTACAAATGATATCGGACATTGTAGGGCAATATCGGACATTGTAGAGTGATATCGAATACCTGATATTATATTGTACTAATCAATGCGTAAATATGAACCTACAAACCTGTAACAAACTAAGAGATAATGAATATGCAATGGAAAACAAGGAGGCTAAAAATACTTAAGTGTCCATGGGGAATCCAGGGAGAGTGCCTAGATTAAATAGATAGAGGTAAGTTAGGGGGGTTGCGCTAAAAAACAAGGGGAGTTATGATTTCTCCCATTCTAGACGATATTGGCTGATCCGATACCATAACGATTGTGTCGTTGACCAGGTACAGACAAGGGGTGTTAGAATTTTTTTTGTCCTTTTGCTATTTTGGATGAAATCGGACATCCGATTTCATACAATAAAGTCCGATATCGTATCGAATAACAGATATCATTCAAATAGAGCCGATATCATCAAGAGGTTAGAAATAAACTTGATACGAATACAAAAATCGATGTAAGAGGTTAGAAAGTAGTTTTAATTAATTTTTTGAATGTGTTGAACTTAGGGTAAATTGACATGGGTCAATTTTAGCCTATTACATTTTGCCCCCTCTTTAGCGCATTTTTAAAAAAAAATGCATTAAATAAAAGATGACACATTTTACAAGAAAACAAAAATTTATTACAAAATTTGTTGAAGTTTCAAGTTTTACTGTAACTGCATTAGGTGTGATACCCCCTTCGAGTTTTTATGTCAAATTCTATATTTGGTGGAAAACTCAAAATATTTAAAATTTAGGGTAAAAGTGAATAAAATGAAAGAATTAGGGTAAAACCTAATTCATTTTTCATTTTACTGTTGTTGAACTTTTTCTCTAGAGAAAAAAATGGCCGAGGTCACACACCGAGCTGATGAGGTGTGAACGAGGATAGGGAGCATACGGGTAAGGATCATAAACCTCTTTAGCTTAGGAATTTTTATGTTTTAGCATTTAATTTATGTGAATTTTAGATTTTTAGGGCATGACTATTGTCTCATGGCCGCATCAATGATATCAGGGTATTTTTGTAATATCATCTCGATTTTGACAATATCAGACCTTTCGATATCATTAAAATGAGTTTGATTTTGACAATATCGGTCTAATTTTGATGATATTGGGTAAGCCGATATCATTGAAATAGGTCCAATATTATCAAAATCATTTGATATCATAATTTTAGATCCGATTATAGCTATTGATTACTAATTTTGATTTTTGTTGTTTTGTTTGTTGACAAAAACCAATTTTGAAGAACAAAGAGTGGAGATATGGTGGTCTCCACATAGATTTGATTGCCCTCACAGATGTAGAGAGGGGCATTCTAGAGTCTATGGGGTTGAGACATGTGGTAGAGATGCCATAAATATCAACATATTTGAGGTTACTAATGGCATTGGTCGAGCGGTGGTATCCAGGATCTTCATGTTTCTGGCTATCGACAAGGGAGATAGTCTTGAAAATGAAGGACATTTAGAGGATATTGAGGGTACCTATCAAAGGCATGTTTATAGCTACATCCAGAAGTAAGGGTCAGGTGATGCAGCAGTTGTCTAGAGATCTGAGCTTATTAATTAAGAAGGGTAGAGTTAGCATTGAGAGACTTGGTCAGATAGTTGGGGTCTCTTGACTGATGGTGGTTCTTAGCGGTACGACGGTAGGATTACTATTATGCTATCTCAGTGATCGCCACCTATCATGGACCCTAGAAGAGGTCATAGAAGATATGAGGGATCAAGATCTATAGTTTGCATGGGTTCCATATATTTTATATTAGTTATACATGACTCTCTTCAAGGTTGTTTATAGAGGAGGTAAAGCATTGGTTCTTACCTCTCTTCTATAGGTATGGTGTTGGGAGCACATAGTAGTGTGGAGACCTGTAGGGTTGTCATTGATAGGAGTGGCAGCGAAGAGACCTAGAGTATTCTATTGGTACTTGCATAGAGGATATTTGAGGTGGGTTAGTCTTGATATAGCTAGGAGGATGGTAGATGATCTAACTATGGGTGACATTCGATGGAGACCTTGGAGGGAGCTTCCAGGTTGGGGAGAGGATGGTTTTGAGTTGGCTCACATGAGGTGAGTTATCTAGCTCTGGATGGAGCAGGGTGAGGTGGAACTACACCATGTAGACTGAGTTTATGATAGTTTAGGTTATAGTAGGACATCCCTATGATGAGGGATGTCACTTTTTTGAGGGCTACTTGAGACACCACGATAGTGAGTGATGCTCCAAACACGACTTAGTTTATGGAACCTCAGCCAGATGATGATATGGTGGCCATGGCAGAGGGTGATGATGCTAGAGTAACTTCTAGATATCCATAGTGGTATACTAGCATTCATCCTGCATAGATTACCAAGCTATGCGGTGTGATCCATCAAGCAGTTGAGTAGGTTATTCATCAATGATGCCCTACGAGCCAGTAGCAATGGAAGACCCAGTACACCCTAGGAGAGAGGGGCCTCATACCAAGGGAGGATACCAGATCCAGAAGATGACTAGACCCAAGAGAGCATCTGGTACAAAAAGATATTGAGGAGGGGAGAGAGGGAGAGGAGAGCCTCTCCTCAGTAGGAGGTGAGACCTTATTCACCCAGGAAGGGTATGGTTATAGAGGAGGGAGAGAGAAATGATATGGTAGCTCTGTGGGTAGAGAATGTGAGTCTAAGGGAGGAGGTTGCGAATCATAAGACTCAAATCCAAACTTTAGAGGTGGAGCTCACATAGGTACTAGCTCAGGTGGCTCAGGGAGCCAGGGTTTTAATTTTGATATCTTCCCAGTCGAATCAATCATGGAGGAGCGGTTTAGGAGATGAGGGATCTCAAGCTCTTCAATGAGAAGCTTTTTATCAGGCACTATACTTTGTGGTAGTTCCTAGGTATCAGATATAACCATTTCCTAAGGAGTTTGCTCCTCCAAACCGCTCAAGATCAATGTCTCACTCTGCATCTAGGACAACTTTAGAGGCACCATAATTTCTACCATCATGACCCCCTGGTGGGGATGATGAGGTTGAGAGCTCTAGGGGATCGAGGAGAGCATAAGGTGATATATCGAGACATTTTTGGGGTATATCCCTTAGTCACTGAGTATGTCGATTTTGGGGATTGTGGCATACTAGTTGACTTTATTATTGTAGCACCCTAAAATTGGTGTAGTAAAACCTTAATAATTACAATTACTCTAGTAAATATTCAAATTCAAATTTTAACCTCCAAAACCGCTCTCAAACCGCCGCTTAATCTGTTTCCTTGTTTCTCATGCCATTTTTAGAGTTTGTTTTGACCGTTTGACGATATCATCGCCGATCAGACGATATCGCCTCAGATCGAACGATTTCGTCTGGACTAGGACATCCAGATGATATTGTCCCAAAAATAATTTTTCACAATTAGTCTTTGCTCCAACGGCATCTCTAATCCGGGCAGAAGCATGTCTGCATTGTTAGAGACCCTCCCCATTGGAGATCTCCCAAATTGGGATGATCTCCAACCTCCCAACCTCTATCCTAAGCCTATTTAATCCTAGGCCCTCCCCTTAGCATCCCCCTGGATGAAATTCCCTGTAACTTGAATTCTACACGCACTAGACCATCTTAAATCAATGTTTGCATTTGTATTTTTCCAAGTTTGTTTGCAGGAACTTCATTGTTTTTCAGTCGAAGCAAGCTCAATTCGTCTCAGATGATCTCGTACAATCTCGGACGATCTCGACCCAATTCGAGATGATTTCGACTACAGTCCACATTGGGGGCAATCAGTGCCCAGAGTTTGCATTTTCTCCACTCTTTTTCACTACATTATTCTGCATTTAGTTAATTCTATGGTTATTCTTTATTATCCTGCATCTTGGAGTTCACCCATGTAGCTTTAATGCATAATAAAAGCATAAATTGTCATTAGATCGTTATAATGCATTCATGTTTTTGCTTATTATCATCATTTTAATGTTCTTACTGTCATTTTACATCATTAACCTCTGTTATCATAGTTGCATTCCCTGTATTTTGCATCTGTTTTTCTGTTTGCAGGTCTCTGACGAATTCGTCAGATCTCAGACGATCTTGTTAGATAGGAGATGATCCTTTCGAATTCCAGACGATCCTGACTACTTCAAAAATCAGAACCTTCATCAGACATCTGGATTAGGTATGGGTCTTTAAACCATATTGTTCTTTCTATTTTTCTGTCCAAATCTATTTTTGTCTTCATTTAAATCTGCATTTCATATAGAATAGCTTAGACGCATTTTGGCCAAACCTAGGACTTGGATGAATAAATATAAAACTGAACACATCAAACACATTCCCAACCTAGGTGTGGAAACTGCCATTCAAATGTTTCCTGGTGAACCCACCATCCATCAAAAAATCACCATAATACACCTCCCCCGAGAGGCGGGACCTTCGCAAGGCCTCTCAGTTCGAGGTACCATGCCATCCTTTTCCCATCCTCCTTTCGGGCACGGATTCTATAGCCTGAAGGTAGGGATGCAAAAAATTTGGAGCGATACAATTATATATATATGTTGATCCTTTTTGTTTATACAACATTGTATGATTTTATTGGATGATTTATTGCATTTGCCTATGATGTTTGTGTTATATAATTTTTTGTAATCATGCTTTAATTTTTGAATATTTTTTATCATGCTTAACTTGAAAGAGAATGATTTTGCAAAGTATTTTTGGAAGACAAAGGATGTTTTTGTAAAGTGATAAAATTGATGGATTAGCAATGAATCTCAAAGGATGTTGTGTTGTTATATGACCATTTGTGGAGATCAATGCTCTCTAGATCATGAAGCGTATCCTATTGTGAGGAAGTTTTGTATTGCTAATAATAGAAAATATTTTTGGGCTCAAGAGTAACCTTGAGGCTTGCGATGATGAAAAAGAGATGGTGATCCATTGAAGAGGAATCAATTTTGGGAAAATAGGTTGATATAAATTGTATGTCTGATAAATGTAGAGTGATTTAAGCATGAAGATTTGGGAAGGATGACTTGCGCTAGGCATAGAATTCCTAGTATGAATTTTGAAGGGAGAGTTATTACTAGGAATTATACCATCATCATGAAGTAAAAAATGCAATGCATGATAAAATGATTATATGTGATTTGAAATGCAATGTTTATTTTAAACAAATCATTATATTGCATGTTGAAAATTTTGAAGACAATATATATACTGTAACTGCTAAAATTAAGTGATTTGTAGGGATTAATGCAAAAGGTTACAAAATGATGTTTTCTAGCAATTTTCAAAGAAACATTTTAAAATATTTCAAGGATAAAGTAAAAATTATCGAGAACCAGTGTGTGATGCATGATTTCATTATCTATTTTGATTGACATAATGATACAAAATATCTCAAGGATCAAATGTGTGTGCTTTATGAAATTGATTTACCAATTTTTAGTGAGGTAATGATACTTTATGAACCAATGTGCGTGCAAGTGAGAGGTTCGTTAACCATGATTTTGTGCATGCAATTGTACTGAACTTCTATGTAAGTCAAGCCAACAAAAGCTAGTTGATCCATAATCTGACATTGGTTTGTACAAAAGAAGACCACAAATGTGACAGACATGTCGCCACATGTAAGGATACCACCATTGCCAATCCGGCTTGATGCCACCTAACCTGTAATGAGGATCACCCCATGGCATTTGAATAACTAAGGAATTCTAGGGATTCAAGATTGTTACCCCCTTATTTTATTTTGATTTCTTTTGAGTAGGGATTCTCGTTTATTTTTGTTTGTGAACAAGGGGATTTGATTGCTTTTGTAGTAAAAACTACTTTTCATTTTTTTCTTTCTTTTCTCTTTTGCTTTTTCCTACTTTTTCTTTTTCTTTTTTGGGATACTTGCTCAGATTAGACAAGGAGCAAGGGATTTTATTTGGGTAAGGGGGAGGTTGTCCTTTTTCCAATTCTTAGTATTCTAGACCATCCACATAATAGGATAACAAGGAAAATTTTCACTTAAAGAACTAAGACTACTATGTAGTATCATTTTTTGAATTTGCAAAATCATTTTAAGATGTGAAAATGTGTTCTTGGTTCAAAAAGTAGCAAGACCAGTTCCCAAAACTCAATGAAAAAATCAAGATTTATTAACAATGTGAATTAGGTGAATGGTTCAAGATAAATTTTGATTTTATCTGAAAGAAAATAAAATATAACTTGATTTTTGGAAAACAACAAACAATGATGTAGAATGATGACTTAACAACAATTTGACATATATTTTTATATTGAAAAATTTTCATTTTTTTTTTTTGTTGTTTTGTGATTTGATGAATATATGATAATTGCAAACTGAACGATAAAATATATAAAAAATCTATTTACAATTATATACAATGATGAAATTTTTTCTTTTATGCATAATATCTTTTTAGATGCATGATTTTCATTGGTACTTTGAGATCTTTTTCATCCAAAGAAGCCAAGCGATATGCACTAGATCCAAATTTTGCAGTAATGATGAATGGTCCAAGCCAAATGGGTTGAAATTTACCTTTAAGGTCTTTTCTAGATTTAGTGTTTTTCTGATTTTCTTTAAGAACTAGATCTTCAATCTCAAAATATCGATGATGAAATTTATTTTAATATGATATTTTAAGTTTATCTTGGTAAGTACAAAGATGTTATAGATCATGAATGCACTTTTCATCTAGAATTTCCAACTAACTTAGTCTTCCAGCACGATATTCATCTCCTACTTCGACATATTGAAGTAAAAGAGCTAAAGAAGTAACTTCTAACTCAAATGGAAATATGGCTTCAGCACCATTAACCAAGACAAAAGGGAGAGCACTTGTAGGAGTGAAAACACTGGTTCGATAAACCCACAAGGTGGGATATAATTGAGTATGCCAATCATGACCTTATTTATTAACCAATATTTTAAAATTTTGATCAATATTTTATTGGATGCTTCAGCTTGACCATTTCCTTTTGGATAATATGGAGTGGACCATCGATGCTAAATTTTATATTTTTGACAAATTTTCCTAATGTATTTGTTCTTGAAGCATGTTCTATTATCATAAATAAGTGTTTATGGAATCCCAAATATACAAATAATTTGATTAAAAATGAATTTATATACTTGGGTTCCTATGCAAGAAGCTAGTGGCATAGCTTCTACCCATTTTGTAAAATATTTTATTGTTGTTATGATGAATTTATGGCCATCTAAAGATATGTGATTGACTTTGCCAATGATATCTAGGCCCCATTTGGAAAAGGTCCAAGGAGAGGATATGGTTTGAAATTCTTGAGAAGGAGCATAAACAATGTCTACATGTCATTGAAATTTGTCACAATGGCACACATAATCGTTGGCATCCTTTTCCATGGAAGACCAAAAGTACCCCATGCGTAAGATTGTTTTAGAAATAGCACTTCCACTAAAGCGGCCTCCACAAGATCCATTATGGAATTCACTTAATGCCTTCTTAGACTCATCTAAATTGAGACATCTTAAAATAATACCTTTGAAAGATCTTTTATATAAAGTATTTCCAATAATCACAAAGTGAACAACTCGCTTACGTAACAACCTACATTGGTTTCTATCTAATCCTTCAGGGAAAGTCCCCTTTTGAAGAAAGTTAAAAATGTCTGTATACCATGGTTCTGGAGTTATCTCATTGATTAAAAACACATCTAGAGGTTCCAAATAAAATTTAGATGAGTATAGCTCTTGAAGTTGGTGAATTATAATTGCAACATATTCATCATCCAATTCTAAAGGTAACAGGGAAGTGGTAACTACCATGGCATCTGCAGCGTGGTTGCTAGTATGAGGGATAGCCTCAAGGGTTACTTTCTCAAACAAAGAGATAAGTTTTAAAACATAATCCTTGTATGGATTAAGTTTCTCATCTCGTGTTTGATATACATTATTAATTTTGTTTATCACAAGTTGGGAATCTCCAAAAAATAATAAGATTTTGATTTTCAGAGCCAAAGTTGCTCGTAACACAAGGATGAGGGCTTCATATTTTGTAGTATTATTTGTGCAAGCAAATTGATGTTTGAATGATAATGGAATAAGTTTTTTTTATGGAGATATTGATATGATTCCTGCACCTGCACCACTCATACATCTAGCTCCATCAAAATATAAATACCAAGACTCAGAATGATCTTCTTCTAAATTAAAACATCCATCAGGAAATTCTATGTTTATAGGATGAGTAGACTCAAGAGGAGTAGCCAAAAAGTTGATCAGCTATAACTTGGCCTTTGATATATTTTTGACCAATAAACATGAGTTCAAACTCACTTAGAGCAAGAACCCATTTAGCTGTGCATCTTGAAAAGTAAAGTCTACTCATCAAATATCTTAATGGATTAGATTTAGCAATAACAAATATCTTTTGGCTAAGCATATAATGGCGTAGATTTTATGTAGAAAACATGACCACCAAGCAAATATTTTCTATGGGTGTATAACGAGTTTCATAAATTATTAATGTTATACTTATGTAATAAGTGGCTCGTTCCTTCTTATCATCATCAAGTTGAGCCAACATTGCTCCTAATACAAGCTCAGAAGTAGAAATATATAAGATAATAAGGCATCTTGGTCTAGGTGGAATGAGTACTATATGGGTAGTAAGATATTTATTAAGAGCTTTGAATTCTTCTTGGCATTCATTATACCATTAACAAGAGGTGTTTTTATTAAGTATATTAAGAAAAAGTTGAGTTTTATCTACCAATTTATCGATGAACTGACGAATAGATTGAAGTTTGCCTTGCAAAATAATTAATTATGTTATATTTTTTAGGTGATGGCATATCAATGATAGCCTTAATATTAATGGTATCTACCTCTATTCCATGCATAGAAATGATAAATCCTAAAAATTTACCAAATTTTACTCCAAATACGCATTTATTTGGATTTATGCAGATTTTATATTCTCTAAGTCTATCAAATACTCATCGTAGATTGGCGATATAATCTTATTATTTAATTGAGAAAGCTATGATATCATATACATAGTCATGTAGAATGTCGTACATCATGTCATGAAAGATATACGTCATAGACCATTGATAATTTGCACATGCATTCTTTAAATCGAAGGACATCACTTTCCAACATAAAGTTCCCCAGGGTGTGATGAAAGCAGTTTTAGGTTGGTCTTTAGGAGCTATATGAATTTGGTTATATCCTAAAAACCCATCCATAAGGGATAAAATTCCACTTCCGATTGTAAAATCAATAATTTGATCCATATTAGGAAGGGGAAAATCATCTTTAGGACATGCAACATTGATATCTCTAAAATCAGTGCATACTCTGATTTTAGTAGCTTCTTTCTTAGTTATTGGAATGACATTAGATATCTAGTCAGCATAATTGATAGCTTGGATAAAAACAACATCCAAAAGTTTTTTTAATTCATATTTAACTAACAATGCTACTTTGGGATGCATTTTTCTAAGTTTTTTTTATGGGTTTTTCATCTAGATGTACCACTAAGTGATGCATGACTACATAAGAGTCTAGGTTGGGCATATCTGCATATGTCCAAGTGAAGACATCAGTATATTTTGTGAGAAATGCAATATGTTGACTTTGTCTTTCTTCACTTAATTCAGCTTCAATTTTAACTAAAAACAGATTGGTTTTAGTCCCAATGTTGACTTGTAGAACATATTCTATTACAATATTCAAATCTCTTTCAAAATTAGGAGGATCGGGTGAGACACCCATTTCTTGGAGTTCCTCAAAAGTTAACTTAGCTAATTCATCTTGTGGGGTAGTTGTTTGAATGTGAGCTATACATGGTATAGACCCATCAAATAAAAATTCATTCCTCAAAATTTCTTCAAGAGAAATATCATGAAAATATCTCCTTCTAAACATTCGTTTGGAGAAGCAATCATTTCAGGATATGCTATTGGAAACATGTTACAGGAAAATATATTTTTATTTACTTTTAAGTATTCTTGCTATTTCAAATGCTCTTCGTATGTCACAAGGTGGTCATCGTCATCAAAAGGGAAGGGTTGTGTTTTTGTAGAGATATAGCCAATACCACAATAGGCAGACCATTACTCTATTTCTAAAGATTTATATATGCCATTTTAAAGAGGATCTAGATATTTACCTTTGTAACCCATGTTACACATTATTTTTTTTTACTTTACATATCCATGAGAGAAATAACACTAAGAAAAACTATCTTGATCAACTGTAAAGGTCATTTGAATATTAATTTTACCTGGATCATACCCTGCATAGATAAAGGTGCAAGTCCCTATATGATAGATACTTCCTTGCCTCCATGGCAAGCCCATCGTTCGAGGAGATTACGATAATTGGGAAAATATGATGAAGTCTTATGCAACTAAATTAGTATGCTCTATGGTTTCTAGTATTGTAGATAAATCTGGTAAAATTTCATCTGAAAGGGGATATGAAGTAGAAGAATCATTTATTTTAGTTTTAGTACAAGGTGATATGGGTTTAGTTTATGAGGGAGGATATTTAAGAGGAGTAGGATATGTTGAAGATAAGGCAGGATAGAATGGGACACTGATTGGTTCTACCATTGTACACATATGAAAGGGTCTAGGGTCACCATGGATAGTGACCAGTTGATTTTTAAATTCAAATTTGACACATTGATGTAAAGTAGAAGGAACTATTCTTATTGCGTTAATCTAAGGTCAACCTAGGAGAATGTTATATAATGTAGTGCAAGATACAAAAAATGCGATCGTGTCTAAAAATCTTGGGACAACTTGCAATGGGATTGACAACACTCCACAAGTTTCTTGGGTTTCATCATTAAATGCTTTGATGATAATTTTAGTTTTCTTTAAGTCTTCAGTTCTAAATCCAAATCTTTGAAAGAAATCATATGTGCATATATTTAGTGATGAATCATTATCAATAAGGACTCTTTTGACACCCACATCCCCAATTAGGGTTGTAATATATAAATGATTATCTCTATACATAATTTGAGGAGGAATGTCTTTATCGTGAAACTCTACATAATTTGTGGCATGGAAAACTACAAAATTGACCACAACTACAGGTTCTATGTCTTGAGGTATCATCATTTTGCTTCAGGTACCCATTAATTATTCTCTATGTATAGATGAAGTTCTTAAGATATATAGGAGAGAAATGATGGTTGTAGTATTAGCTAATTGTTCATTAATATCATAGGAAGGTTTTTGTTATGGTTCTGATAATTTGTTTTATTTTATGGGTACTTTTAACACAAATGGAGGTTTTTATTTATCAACTATTTGAGTTTTTAATTGGGAATTTTGATTCTAAATTTGTTGCCTAGTGATGACTCCAATAGTGCCCACAATATTGTTGGTTGGTGAGTGATCCAAATGAGACCTGGCATTTGTTGCCTATTCAATTGGAAGTATTTTTTGAGAAGAAGGGTGTGTAGTCATTCTTCTAGGAAATGGATCTTCTAGAACTAATAAGTCTATTTGAATTAGAGGTAATGTCTATTTTGCTTTTCATTTCACTTTCTAAATTACTTCTTGTATCTTCTAAAGATGAAAATTGAAAATATTGAATTGGCCTAATTGTTATTGCAGATTGAGTAGGCACATAGGATTTTTGTGGATTTTGATATGGTAAGAAGTTGTTGATGGTTCCTATGTATCAAGTTGAGGGAGGGACATTGTGGTGTTCTAATTGATTCACAACTTCTTTACCATGATTAGGTAAAGGATGTTGGAAGATGTCTAAAGTTTGATTAGCATTTTGCGTTTGTTGCTTTTGAGAATTGTTTGGAGGATTATTGTTTGGAGGGAATTTTTCTACTTCCATTGCTCCTTTATAAATTAGATATTTTATCACATGTTTTAATATTTTACAATAGTTGGTTGAATTTCCATCCACTCAATGAAAATTGCAATGAAAATCAGCTCTATATCCAAGTAAAGTGGTGTTTGGTTGTCGTATTTCTAGAAATCGTATCAAACCTTCTTCTAATGATTGGGGTAGAATCAAGGTTAAAGGTTGATTCAATATTGTGAATTCTTGTGGATATTTTTTAGGAACCTTCAATATAATTTTCTTAATGGATTCGACAACATTAATATTTTGGGTGTTTCTACTGTTATTAACTCCATCACCAACCACTTGTTTATTTTTATATTGGTTTTTGGAAGATCCATCTTCATCATTCTTCTTGAATTGTCCTCTTCTAATAAGGGCTTCTTCTACCCTTCTTGATAGGTCTATAGCTTGATTAAAATAAGTTATTGTAGCAGTGGTAAGTTCATAAGATAACTGCTCTTGTAAGTTATCGATGAAGATTTCTAACATTTCTTGATGAGGTAAAGCAAAGTGTACTTTTCCTAGAATTTGTCTCCATCTAGCTAAGAATTTCGTAAAAATTTCATCTTTTTCTTGTTTTAAATTATATAAGTATTTAATGGTAACATGTCTCTCTATGTAAGAACCAAATTGATGAATAAATATTTCTATAGTTTCTTCAAAATTTCTCAAGGAATTGGTTGGTAATTGATAATACCATTCCAAAGGCATACCTCCGAGGATTTTAGGAAACATCTTTAGTAACAACAAAGCATCATATGAAATATCATGACAAGCTATCCTAAACATACAAAGATGCTCAATTGGATCTTCGGTCCCTTTATATATTGGGAAAATGACATGGGAAAATTTTTAGGATAATGTTGTGCAACAATAATAGGATCCGATGGTTGACTACACATCTCCTTATAACTATATGTGGGGTGATAAGGATTTATTTGATCTAAGCTTAAAGCTAATTTTTTGACTATAGCTTCAAGTCCTTATGGTTTCCCACTAAATTGATTTTGTGTTATCATACTATTGTGCAATTTATGATATGACTGTATCGCTATATGAGGATTTCCAATAGAAACACTATTATGTAAAGTATTTGTAGGAATAGTATTGTGAAGTTTATATGGAATCGCATTTTGCTGAATTTTCTATTGATTTTGTATTTTTTAGTATTTTGTGATGTGGATGCTTTTTTATTAAGAGCTTGAGATCAAAGGGAAGAACATAGTTGTTTTTTTTGGTGTGTACAATAATAGATTGTGTTGCTACGTTTTGATTGATATCTTTATCATTATCTTACTTCGTTCTACTCATGTATGTCAATAGATTTGCATGCATTCAAAAAGCAGATTCTACAACTACATCTATTGAATAATATCCTTTTGGAAGTAAATGTTATGTCTTTAACACTTGATTGATATCATCTATATTACTTTTTAAAAACTCAATAAAGGGCTGAATAGATTTGAAACTAACATTTCCTTGAGGGTCTATTGTAGGTTTCATAGGATCTTCGTCTTCCCCTTCTCTATTGTCATCCTCATCTTGTTCCATGAGTCTATCATCTTAAATATGCATTTTATCATAAATATTTTCTTGATATGGATCTTCTGCTGAGTCAGATTCTACTTTTTTACAAGTTCTTAGGATTCTAGGCATTTTGGGTGTTTTGCTTTTCGATGTATATATATATATATATATATATATATATATATATATATATATATTGAATTTTTGGGTATATATGTTATATATACACCTATATAAAATATTGTAGATATGTCTATATATTATTTATTTGTTTTTGTTTTTCTTTTTGTTTTTCTGTCTTTGTTTTTGTTTTGAAAGTAGGAACAAGAATTATAATATTCTAGATAACAAGCTTAGTCTTCCTAAAAAAGTTTATATATGTCATTAATAGGTTCAAGTTCTTCGGGAGTCATATAATGCTCTTCTTCAAATTGAAAGTTTGATTTTAGGAATCTGAAAAAGTAAGCTATAGTAATGCTATCAATTTTAGAATATTGAGAATAAAAATATATTTCATGATAATATTCACGAAAATTGACTGCTCTAGGATTTTATGATATCTTCTCTTGTTTTCCAAAACTATCTCTCGATCTTCTACGTGTACTAGAAATCGGTGCACAATTATGATATTTTCAAGATAATCCTCAAAAGTATAGACAGATGAAGAGATGCTTGCTCTCTTATTAGCTAACCACCTCTCACATGATCTTTGGATATCAAAGTAGTGAGAAGAGTTATCGGGTCCCAAAATTCTAGCTATGTTGAATCTCTTGATTTGACTGTCTTGGTGTGTTGGCTTTAATGATGTCAAGTCTTTTTCAAAGTTCAATCCACTGTTATTGACATGGGATAGTAGGGCATTAAACCACTAAAGATATTTCTTGTGTAGATAATAGTTTTCTAATGTCTATAATTTCAAATCTTCCTATAATGGAATCTACCATCTAAGAAATGAATCTAAAACATACAAGTTTAAATGATGATTTTTTTATGTTTTTTTTTAATCAGAATGATGCTTATGTAGTTCACGTCAGGTTCACCAAATAATGTAGTCCTAAAATTTTTGCACTCCTTTCCCTCAGGCTAATGGATCCACACCTCGAAGTGTTGAGCAAAGTGCAGCAAGAAGATTGTCATTGTTGTCAACACAATCAGCTAGATCATTTGATTCAGTGCAGCAACAGGAAGTTCAGATGCAGCAAAACAGAAGTCTAGAGATCTCTCAGAATATGTACAGTGTTTTTCCAAAAAGACCTAAGTGGCCCACATGCAAAAATTCAAAGAAAAAGACAAGTAAGGAAAGTGTCGCGATATCGCGACATATTCAAAAAACAGGAAAACTGTCGTGATTTCGCGACATATTGGAGGAGAGAGAAAGTGCAAAGAAAAATGTCACGATTTCGCGACATATTGGAGGAGAGAGAAAGTATAGGGAAAAACTATCGTGATTTCACGACATACTGGAGGAGAGAGAAACAACAGAGAAAACTATCACGATTTCGTGACATGTTCGAAGTAGAGGCGCAAGCAGGTAAAACTGTCATGATTTCATGACATGTTGGAAGAGAAGAAGGCAAGTTGAAAAACTGTCACGATTTCGTGACATGTTGGAAAAGAAGAAGGCAAGTTGAAAAACTGTCATGATTTCGTGACATGTTCGAAGCAGAGGCGCAAGCAGGTTAAACTGTCGTGATTTCGTGACATGTTGAAAGAAAAAGTGCAAGGGAGGAAAACTGTCGTGATTTCGCGACATGTTCGATGAGAAGGCACTTGCAAGAAAACTGTCGCGATTTCGTGACAAGTTCGGGGAGAAGGAGCTCGCAAAGAAAAGTGTCACGATTTCGTGACAATTTGCAAGAGAGACAGTACGGACGACAAAGTGTCACGATTTCATGACATGTTCGAAAAGAAGGTGCAAGCAAAGAAAATTGTCACGATTTCGTGACATGTTTGGAGAGAAAGAGCTCGCAAAGAAAAGTGTCACGATTTCGTGACAATTTGCAAGAAGGACTGTACGGACGAAAAAGTGTCACGATTTCGTGACAGGTTCGAAGAGAAAGCGCCAAGGAGAAAAAGTGTCACGATTTCATGACATGTCAGGTTTTCGTGACCCGAAAAGGAGATAGAGTGTTCGGAGGTAGAAATGTCACGATTTTGCGACATGTTCCATTTTCGCGGGCGAAAGGCAGAGAAAGGTACGGATGCAAAAAGTGTCACGATTTCATGATAGGATCAGAAATAAAATCTTCAATGGCAGAAGCATTGCGATTTCATAACAAGATCAGATAGGAAGTCGACGAAGGCAGAAGTGTCGTGATATTGCGACAAAAACAAAATTGATTCTGATGAAGGCAGAAGTGTCACGATATCACGACAAAAGCAAAATTGATGTTGACAAAGGCAGAAGTGTCACGATATCGCGACAAAAGCAAAGTTGAAATTGACAAAGGCAGAAGTGTCGCGATATCATGACAAAATCCAAAAGGAAGCGTACGAAGATAAAAAGTGTCGCGATATCGTGACATGTGTTTTTGCAGCAACAACAACAGAAGAGTTGCAGGGGCAGTTGAGGCCGACGAAGACCGATGTAAGCCGACAAAATTTAGGGTTTGTAGCTGACTAAGTTTAGGGTTTGCAGCCGACTAAGATTAGGGTTCTTCAACCGACTAAGATTAGATTTTTCATCATGAAAAGTTTGTTATAAAAGGAGGGCTGTTTGGAGAATTTCGAAGAGTCATAGTGTGCGAATAACTATCGCCTGAGCATAGAGAGCAAGTTGTGTCGAATCGTTTGAAGTGTGGAATTTTGCTAAGGAAGCAGAGTGGGCAACAAGGAGAAGATGACTGTGAGGTGCAGTAGAGTGTGCGAAGTGCTTGCGCAAAAAAGCAGAGCATGCAGAGAAAACAAAGGTGACCAGTCAGGGTCTAGCAAAAGCAAAGGTATCCTTTTATCAATCTTCTAATTCCAGATTTGAAGTCCAAGTTGGTGCTTGGCATCAGGGGTTGGTGCTCCTTTCTGTTGGTGCAAAAAAATCAGGGGTTGGTGCTCCTTCCAATGGGTGCTGGTAAAATTGTTTGTAAAGTTGTTGCTTTGCAAAGGCTGGATTTGGATGGTAGTCCAAGTAGTCATTTTTGAGGAGTAGCCACATTGGTGAACCTCGTTAAATCTTGTGTTGTGTGATGCTCTCTTGTTAACTTGTTGTATCTATTTTGAGTTTGCTTTATTTCAGCATTAAGAGTTGCAAATTTAAAGTTTTAAAAGAACACACTGATTCACCCCCCCTCTCAGTGTCACTGTGAGTATAACAATTGGTATCAGAGCAAGGTTCCTGAATAGGCTCAATCAGCTAGGGTGATCTTGGAAGTGACGCAATGGCAAGTGGTGAAGGTTTCTCCTCAAACAAAGCACCATTGTTTGACGAAACTAATTATGCATTCTAGAAAATCAGGATGTAGACATATCTTCGTGCTTTGGGATTTGATATCTGGAATGCAGTAGTTAGTGGTTACAAAGCTCCCGCCACTGCTCCAACCGACAACACCGATAAAAAGGCATTTGAAAATGACTCAAAAGCAAAAAATGCCATCATGTGTGGATTAGTGGACAGTGAGCTGGTCAAGATCATAAGTTGTGAATCAACAAAAGATGTATGGGACAAACTAGAGAATATTCATGAGGGAGATGATAAGATCAAGGAAGCCAAGCTTCAAACATATCGAGCTCAATTCGAATCATTAAAGATGACCGACGATGAGAACATAGAGGCTTTTATGCTGAGAGTTAATGGAATCACTAATTCGATCAGAGGTCTCGACGAAGATATGGATGATGCTACTATCATGAAAAAGGTATTAAGATCGCTTCCTCAAAGGTTTGATTCTAAAGTCTCAGCCATAGAAGAAGCTAAAGATCTAAATCACTTTAGTATGGATGAGATGCATGGTTCTTTGACTGCTTATGAAATGAGAATAGGAAGGTCTAATCCCACAGATAGAGAAGTAGCTTTTAAAGCCCTAAAAGGTAAAGACACAAAACAAGAGTCTGAAGAAGAAGAGACATCAGATGAAATGGAAGCAAATTTTGTCAGAAAAATGAGAAAGGGAAAAGGAAAATACAGAGGAAAGCTACCATTTAAATGTTTCAACTGTGGAGGCATTGGGCACTTTGCGACCAAATGTCCACTCAATGAGAAGAACAAGGGTGAGGAAGCATCGCACCAAGAAAGAAGTGACTGGAAGAAGAAAACAAACTTCAAAAAAGGCAACTTCAAAAAGAAAAGTTTCATCTCCAGGAATGCAAATTCTTCAGAGGACAGCTCAAGTGAGGATTCTGAAGAAGAAACAGGTGAAGCTCTATTCATGGCATTTGAAGTAGAAAAATCAGAAGAGGTAGAAAAATCAGAAAAGAGGGAAGGAATGAACTCTAAAGTATCTATTGAAAAACCTGAGGCTGAAGTAGATCTAGAAGGTGAGCTGGTCTCTGCACTTGTAGAATGGAAATCTGAGAAAAGAAAGAATAATAAACTTTCAAGAAAGCTTGAGGATGCGAACGACATCATAACCAGCTTAAAAATACAGATAGAAGAATACAAGAAAATGTCTGAAGATCTCGAAGTTTAGATAACCATGAAGATAGATTACTACTGTAAACTAGAAGAAGAGAATGTTGGTCTACGAATGTAGATACAAGAGCTGGATCAAAAAATTAGCTGCCATCACAAACGTGAAGAAAGTTCGATGAAGCTGGATAAAATTTTAAGTGATCAAAGACCTGCAGGCATCAAATTTGGTCTGGGCTTCGTTGAAGGAGAATCGTCAAATGGACCAAAAGCCAGAAATGTAGAAACTGTAAGGAATGAAGATAAGAAACAGGTTGATGAAAGAAAAACAACTCATGCAAAAGAAAGCAATAATGCCAGGCCCAAAAGGAGAACTGACAATGATGGATTTACCAAGGTCACACATCAAAGGAGAAGAAGACCTATGGCTCCTACAACAACCTGGCAAAGACCATCTTTCAGGTTCAATCATTTCTTTTCTTGGTTTCTGTTTCAAATGTAATGGTTATGGGCATAAAATTGCAGACTGCAAGTATAATGTAGGACCAAGAAATTTCACTAGTAGAAATGCTTTTTCACCGCTAATAAATTATGCAGTAGAATGTTTTAACTGTCATAATTTTGGGCATATTGCAAGAAACTGTCGTAGTACTTCTATTTCAAATCAACCTCAGAAAAGAAAATTTCAACCAAATAGGACAAGACAAAATAGAAAACTTCCTGAAAGATATGCACAAGATACTGAAAAGGGAAAGTCCAAACTAGAGCCCAATACGGTAGTCAAAAGAGAGTGGAAACAGAAAGAGCAACTTAAGGAAGAAAAGGAATCCCTAATAGTACAAACAACTTTCAAGGCACAGAATAAAAGTGTACCATGGATACTTGACAGTGGATGCTCAAGTCATATGACAGGTGATAAACAGAAATTTGAAAAATTACAGAAATATGAGGGTGGTTCTGTAAAGTTTGGGAATAATGATGGAGCTAAGATAATCGAAAAAGGATCAGCTTAAAATTAGTGATGGGAAAATCAAGTCGGAAGAAGTTTTGTTTGTGGATGGTTTGAAACACAACCTCGTTAAGTGTCGACAGATCTCGTGATAAAGGACATGAAGTAGTCTTCAAGAAGCAGGGTTGTGAAGTCGAAAAAACAAATAGTGGGAAATTGATAGCAACTGGATCAAGGACGTCTAGCAACCTGTACACACTCTCAAAAACTTCAGAAGGTACTTGTTTCATTGGACAGGAAGAAGAAAACTGGTTGTGGCACAAGAGGCTTGGACACATCAGTTTTGATAATCTGGTGAAAATCAGCTCGAAACAGGCAATGAGAGATATTCCAACCATTAGAAAACCTTCAAATAGCATTTGTGCTTCATGTCAAAAGGGAAAGCAAACCAGAGTCTCATTCAAAACAAAAGAGTACCACACTAGCAAACCTTTGGAACTTATACATACAGATTTATGTGGACCCATGAGAACACAAAGCATAAATGGTGACAAATACTTTATGTTGTGTATTGATGATTATTCCGGAATGACATGGATATTTTTCTTAAAGAATAAAATAAAAGCTTTTGAAATGTTCAGATCTTTCAAACATCTAGTTGAGAATGAAACAGGAAAAAGGATCAAATGTTTAAGATCAGATAGAGGAGGAGAATTCATTTTAGATGAGTTTACAGAATACTGTGAAAAACATGGTATCAAGAGACAATATTCAGCAGCTAGAACACCCCAATAGAATGGTGTGGTAGAAAGAAAGAACAGAATAGTACAGGAAATGGCACGCACTATGCTGGCTGAGAACAAAATAGCAGACAGATTTTGGAAAGAAGCAGTCCACACTACAGTGTACATCCAAAACAGGTACATGCTGAGAACACATGAAAGCAAAACTCCTTATGAATTGTGGTTCGGTAGAAAGGCAACAACAAAACACCTCAAAGTTTTTGGCTGTAAGTGTTACATCAGAAAAACTGAAGATAATCTTGGGAAGTTTGAAAATAGAGCAGATGAAGGTGTCTTCGTTGGCTATTCGTCAAAAAGCAAAGCTTACAAATGCTACAACAAGAGACTCAAGAAAATTGTGGACAGTGCCGATGTTAAATTTGATGAAGGTAGGGAACAAATAGTTAACTTTGAAGAAAACTACCCAATTTATGAAGAAGTCATTGAAGGTGATGAGGAAAATGAAACAGAAAAGAAACCAACACTTGACTCAGATGACTTAATTGATGACTCAGAGGTGGAAGAAAATAAGAAATTCAAAACAAGCAGCTGGCAGAAAAATCATCCTAGAGATCAAATAATTGGAGATCCCACAGCTGGTGTTCAGACAAGAAGGAAAGTAGTAAGTAACTACTCTCTTTTATCCAGCATTGAGCCCAAAAATATAGCTGAGGCAAGCAAAGATGATAGCTGGATGAAGGCAATAAATGAAGAATTAGATCAGATTGAAAAGAACAAAACTTGGGAATTAGTACCTAGACCTACGAATAAGAATGTAATCGGCACCAAATGGATATTTCGAAACAAATTGAATGAAGACGGACAGGTAGTTAGGAATAAAGCAAGACTGGTTTGTAAAGGTTATGCACAAGTTGAAGGCATTGATTTTGAGGAGACTTTTGCACCAGTGGCCAGACTAGAAGCAATCAGAATGTTTCTGGCCTTAGCAGTCTACAAGAATTTCAGAGTTTATCAGATGGATGTAAAATCAGCTTTTTTAAATGGGAAACTTGAAGAAGAGGTTTATATTGAACAACCGGATGGTTTCCAAATTGGTGAAGATCCCAACCTTGTCTGCAAATTAAAGAAAGCTTTATATGGCTTAAAACAGGCACCCCGAGCATGGTATGCAAGGCTAGACAACTATCTCTCTCAACAGGGGTTTAAGAAAGGTATGGTGGACAATAATCTGTATGTCAAAACAGAAGGTGGGCATCTCATTGTTCTTGTTGTATATGTAGATGATATCATATTTGGCAGCAACAAAGATGAATCATGTAAAGACTTAGCAAATAAGATGCAGAAAGAATTTGAAATGTCTATGATTGGTGAACTATCTTACTTTCTTGGGTTACAAGTTAATCAAAATGAGAAAGGTATATTTATTTCCCAAGTCAAATATGTGAAAGAGATGCTAAAAAGGTTCACAATGGAGGACTGTAAGCCAGTTAGCACTCCCATGATGACAGGCTGCAAGTTGAGCAAAGATGACAAATCTCCACCTGTTGATCAAACCATGTACAGATCAATGATTGGAAGCTTACTATATTTAACAGCTACTAGACCAGATATTCTATAGGCAGTCTGCATGGTAGCAAGATTTCAGGCCAGTCCCAAAGAGACTCATGTGACAATAGTAAAAAGGATTCTTAGGTATCTCAAGGGTACTATGGAGTATGGGTTATGGTATCCGAAAGGTAAAGACTTCACCCTTATTTCATATTCGGATGCAGATTGGGCAGGATGTGTTGATGACAGGAAGAGTACCAATGGAGGTGCATTCTATCTTGGTGATAGGTTGGTTGCTTGGCACAACAAGAAACAAGAGTCAGTTTCTTTATCAACAGCTGAGGCAGAATATATTGTAGCAACAACATGTTGTACACAAGTTTTGTGGATGAAACAAACTCTGAAAGATCTTGGTATTAATTTCAGTGAGCCAATATCAGTTAAGTGTGATAACACCAGTGCAATTAACATCTCCAAGAATCCGATAATGCATTCACGGACAAAACACATTGCTATCAGATATCATTTTTTGAAAGAGAAAGTTGTCAAAGGTGAGGTTAAGCTGGATTTTGTTCCAACTACAGAGCAAGTAGCAGATATCTTCACAAAACCATTGCCCAAGGATGTTTTTGAATACCTTCGCAATAAATTGGGAGTGGTGACCCTTCCCAAGAAGTGACTAGCTACAGGGATCACATTCTCAGGGGGAGCATTGAAGTATTTGTTTATCTTCTTGCTCATGGTCTTGTTTATTACTATGTGTAATAAATTTTGCCTGAGAATGTTGTGCTTGGACTCAGGGGGAGTCTGCAGTAGCCCTTTGGTATTATTGTCAAAGGGGGAGAAGAGCTACAGGAAGCTGCACATGTGTTGCCAACAATTCCAAAGGGGGAGATTGTTGAGCAAAGTGCAGCAACAGGATTGTCATTGTTGTCAACACAATCAACTAGATCATTTGATTCAGTGCAGCAACAGGAAGTTCAGATGCAGCAAACAAGAAGTTCAGAGATCTCTCAGAATATGTACAATGTTTTTCCAAAAAGACCTAAGTGGCCCACATGCAAAAATTCAAAGAAAAAGACAAGGAAAGTGTCGCGATATCGCGACATATTCAAAAAATAGGAAAACTGTCACGATTTCGTGACATATTGGAGGAGAGAGAAAGTGCAAAGAAAAATGTCATGATTTCATGACATATTGGAGGAGAGAGAAAGTACAGGGAAAAACTGTCACGATTTCGTGACATACTGGAGGAGAGAGAAACAATAGAGAAAACTATCATGATTTCGTGACATGTTCGAAGCAGAGGCGCAAGTAGGTAAAACTATCACGATTTCATGACATGTTGGAAGAGAAGAAGGCAAGTTGAAAAACTGTCACGATTTCATGACATGTTGGAAGAGAAGAAGGCAAGTTGAAAAACTATCACGATTTCGTGACATGTTCGAAGCAGAGGCGCAAGCAGGTTAAACTGTCACGATTTCGTGACATGTTGAAAGAAAAAGTGCAAGGGAGGAAAACTGTCACGATTTCATGACATGTTCGATGAGAAGGCACTTGCAAGAAAACTATCACGATTTCATGACAAGTTCAGGGAGAAGGAGCTCGCAAAGAAAAGTGTCACGATTTCACGACAATTTGCAAGAGAGACAGTACAGACGAAAAAGTGTCACGATTTCATGACATGTTCGGAAAGAAGGTGCAAGCAAAGAAAACTGTCACGATTTCGTGACATGTTTGGAGAGAAAGAGCTCGCAAAGAAAAGTGTCACGATTTCGTGACAATTTGCAAGAAGGACTGTACGGACAAAAAAGTGTCGCGATTTCGTGACAGGTTCGAAGAGAAAGCGCCAAGGAGAAAAAGTGTCACGATTTCGTGACATGTCGGGTTTTCATGACCCGAAAAGGAGATAGAGTGTTCGGAGGCAGAAATGTCATGATTTCGTGACATGTTCCATTTTTGAGGCGAAAGGCAAAGAAAGCGTAAGAATGCAGAAAGTGTCACGATTTCGTGATAGGATCAGAAAGCAAGTCTTCAATGGTAGAAGCATCGTGATTTCATAATAAGCGCAGATAGGAAGTCGACAAAGGCAGAAGTGTCGCGATATCATGACAAAAACAAAATTGATTTCGATGAAGGCAGAAGTGTCGCGATATCACGACAAAGCAAAATTGATGTTGACAAAGGCAAAAGTGTCGCGATATCATGACAAAAGCAAAGTTGAATTCGACAAAGGTAGAAGTGTCGCGATATCACGACAAAAGCCAAAAGGAAGCGTACGGAGACAAAAAGTGTCGCGATATCGCGACATGTGTTTTCGCGGCAACAACAATAGAAGAGTTGTAGGGGCAGTTGAGGCCGACGAAGACCGATGTAAGCCGACAAAATTTAGGGTTTGCAGCCGACTAAGTTTAGGGTTTGCAGCCGACTAAGATTAGGGTTCTTCAGCCGACTAAGATTAGATTTTTCATCATGAAAAGTTTGTTATAAAAGGAGGGTTGTTTGGAGAATTTAGAAGTGTCGAAGTGTGCGAATAACTGTCGCCTGAGCGCAGAGAGCAAGTCGTGTCGAATCGTTCGAAGTGTGGAATTTTGCTAAGGAAGCAGAGTGTGCAACAAGGAGAAGACGACTGTGAGGTGCAGCAGAGTGTGCGAAGTGCTTGCACAGAAAAGTAGAGCATGCAGAGAAAACAAAGGTGACCAGTCAGGGTCTAGCAAAAGCAAAGGTATCCTTTTATCAATCTTCTAGTTCCAGATTTGAAGTCCAAGTTGGTGCTTGGCATCAGGGGTTGGTGCTCCTTTCTGTTGGTGCAGAAAACCAGGGGGTTGGTGCTCCTTCCAGTGGGTGCTGGTAAAATTGTTTGTAAAGTTGTTGCTTTGCAAAGGCTGGATTTGGATGGTAGTCCAAGCAATCATTTTTGAGGAGTAGCCACATTGGTGAACCTCGTTAAATCTTGTGTTGTGTGATGCTCTCTTGTTAACTTGTTGTATCTGTTTTGAGTTTGCTTTATTTCAGCATTAAGAGTTGCAAATTTAAATTTTTAAAAGAACACACTGATTCACACCCCCTCTCAAGGAATGGAAAAATGATGGGTCTACACCTCAAAGGAGAGGCACTCGGGGTTGTGCCTTCTTTAGTGATTTTTGATGAATTGGGTGGGTTCATCAGGTTTGTAGGGCAGTTTCCACACCTAGGTTGGGAGTTGTTTGATGGATTTGTTTTAATCCACTCACATTCACCTAGTTTGACCAAATGCAACTAAACCTATACTATATGCAATTTTTATTTAGATGAATACAACACACAACATAATACAAAAGATAAAATAGATGTAATATTTAGTAATAAATAAATTTCAAAACTTACACAATCCGGATGACTAAAGTATTTTTGCTTGATGCAGGTGATATCGAACATTGCAGGGTGATATCAGACATCTGATCTGGTATCGACCGATCCGATCTGGTATCGGGTGACCCGATATAGTCAGAAACCTACAATTTCATAGATTGATTCAAAAACATGATTATACAACATAACAAGAATTTGATTAAGCATGGATTAGTCTATATAAAACCCATTATTTACAATACTTGAATGATAACAATGTGAATCTATGCTATAAATACGAAACAAAAAAATGGAATGCTATGATGGTGAACACCTTATATGATAAATGAAACTTAGGCTTAGATAAAATGATGAACATGATATATAAAATACTGTTAGGCAAAATATTGGCTAAGAGAATTTGAAAACAATAATCAGATATTTCCCCCAAGGAGCCTACAAACCTAAAACCTACAATAAACCAAGAGTTAACAAATATGCGATGGGGAACATGGGGGCTATAAATTCTTAAGGGTCCAGGGAGAATCTAGGGAGAGTGCTTGAATTAAATAGGTAGAGGTAAGTTAGGGGGGTTGGGCTAAAAAATAAGGGGAGTTATGATTTCTCCTATTCTGGATGATATCGTCTGATCAGATACTGTAATGTCCGCATCGTTGGCTAGGTACGGACAAGGGGTGTTAGAACAAATTTTTTCCTTTTGTTATTTTGGGTATTTTTCTATTTTGGATGAAATAAGACATTCGATTTTGTACAATAAAGTCTGATATCATATCGGATGATCGATATCGTTCAAATAGAGTCGAGATCATCAAGAGGTTAGAAATAAATTTGATATAGGCATGAAAATTGATGTAGGAGGTTAGAAAGCAATTTTAATTAATTTTTTGAATTTTTTGAACTTAGGGTAAATTGACATGGGTCAATTTTAGCCTATTGACAAGAAATGCATGAAATAAGGCTAAACTTGAAAGAAGCATAAAGATATACGAAGATACTTAAGAAATTACTGAATCAATATAAAGCATGCCTAAGAACATATAGATCTAGCTAATTTAACATGTAATTTGAAACATAAAGCATGAATAAAGCTAATCTATGAATATTTATGGAAATAAGTAAATATGACAAATATTAAGGTAAATCTACCTCTAATATTTCAAATTAACCATGCAATGTATCCTACAATGCTAATCTATGCTAGATTAAACTACTTGCATATATGGAAATGGAAATCTACTGCTACAATTGAGGAAAAAGAGCATCAAACACTAGTTGTAGGTGTTAAGTGTAGCTAGCTCTATTAGCCACGACTATGGGAAAAATACCCTTTCTCTTGAAACCAAGGCCAGAAACTCTCAAATCCTCTAAGGAATTGATGATCAATGGTTTCCTTGATGTTATGAAATAGATTGGTGATGGAATTCACTAAAATTGGCAATGGAAGTGTGTTAATTGGTAAGCTTGATCCTCAAGCTCTTGAAATCTCCATTGCTTCAAATGCAGATATGATTATCCAAATGGATAGCATGTAAGCACTCCTCAGGGGTTACAAGTGGCTCTCCAATTCGGTAGGGCGTCACTGCATTCAAATTTAGGATAAATCTAGACCTCTATATAATTTCAAAGGGAGTCTTATAGCCTTCCTAACTCCTCATCCTAGATTCATTGATAAGCCAAGATCAAGAATTAACAGGTCGGGACAATTAGGAGGAAACATCTAGAAGCTTGCTCACCCAAAACCACCTAGGATCAATTGCACATGGTTGTTACAACTTATTTTTTCTCAACTCGGGAGGCCGAGATAGTTACAAAGCTAACCATGGCTCCTAAATGCTACTAGGATCCTAGCTGTAGCTGTCAACCTTGGCTAAGATCTTAGCTATGGATGCCATCCATGACTAAGGTTGAATAGGCCTAGGATGCCTAAAATGAATGGTTAGAACCACTACTTTGCCTTGGAAAGGTCCAAGATCATTCATATGGTCTGCAAATATGCCTGTATGAGTAGTATCCTAAAATTGACGTGTTTTAGGTGTCTACACTTCTATAAGATACCACTAATTTAAGAGTTAAGGTTGAAGATGCAAGAAGAGTTGAATAAGGTATGGCAGAACAGTTAAAACAAAAGAACTAGAATGTGAAAGACTAGAACATGAAGCTGGCATTCTAAGGAAGGAACTTGAGAAAACAATAAGATATATTAATTTAGGAAAAGCTCAAAATATTTGGATGATATTATCAAAACATAGAGATCTCCATTTATGAAGACTAGAATCGGCTTTGAGGAAGGTTTTAGAAGTACAAAAAAGGGAGTCAATCTCAAAATAAAATAAGTTTCAAAGGAAGTGATTAAAGAAGAAAATAAGACCTATGCTAATGAGTTACAAAGTGGAAGCATCAAAGAGAAAGAAAAAAATGCACAATCAAGGAATAGGGATCATCACAAAAAATATAAGGAAAGAGCCATGATATTACAGTCTCTAATGTAAGATGAATATTTATTTCAAGGTTATTGCTACTCATGTAATCATTTTGGTCACAAAGCTACACATTGCAGGGTTCATGGTAAGAATGATTATGGCTTCACCAAAATAAACTTCAATTCATTTTCATCTTTCAAGAATTGCAATATCAGATGAAAAAAATTTCAAAAACTTCCAAAGATTATCAAGAAGGATAACCAAAAGGTTCAAAGAGGTATGAGTACAAAGACATGGAAAAATATTGAAAGAGAAGAAGATCATTGTAAGTTGGTAGTAGGTTTCATCCCATATCAAAATTGATCACCTCAAGCAAGGAGGTGGTGAGGGGGCTATACTAAGTGTATTATATTTAGCCCCAATGAACCCTTTGCCATTGATGTCAAAGGGTGAGATATTTCAGTAAGGGGAAGCAACTTGTCAGGTCAGGAAATTTGGGAATCCATTTACAATAAAAGGAATATTTTTTATAAGGATTGCCATCAATGAAAAAGGGAAATATTGTTGGAAATATTGAGCATATTGAGTTGTCATTGATGTCAAAGGATTGATGTCAAGAATTGTCATTGATGTCAAAAGGTTGCATGGTATTCAAGGCAGAAATATTCTTCTATGGTTGGACAGATATGCAAGGCAGGATATATCTCAAGCAAGAAAAGGTTTATTGTAAAGAAAAGGTTTATAATATTTATTTTTAAATATTATAAATAAGGACCAAGAGGTTAAGAGTGCTTGGGACAATGTTTTAAAATATATTTGAGTAAGGTTTAAATATGAATGAGAAGGAAAAGTTTTAAAAGGATTTAAAAGGAAGACCAAGGTTTAAGAGCCATTATTATATTTTTTTTAATATTATAATATAACATAAGGTTATATGTTTTGGCGCCAACGTCTAGGAAGCAATTTTAAAAGACAAAATTTCATGAGCACCAATGTTGTTCGATGAGGGAGGCAAATGAATATAAATACCTTACCTAAAATCATTTGATGTCTAAGGTTTTTGCTGTGCAATCGATTTCTCTCGTGTGCTGAATTCTATGAATGATAATAGAGAGAGGACATGTTTTTTGGAGGACAACAATCTATGAATAAAGAGGGAATTGCTATTGTTGATATCCCAATGGGTTGGCTAGCCCAATTTATTACTAAGCTAGTGCTCAGGCATTGGGATCTAGGAGGTCACTGGTTTGATTTTGGGTAGGTCTATTTTGTGTGGCAGAAAGAAAAAATTTTGGTTTTTAAAGGAGTCTTCAAATATGGTGTGCTGCATGAGGGCTCTTACCCATAGGGGTAGCCTAGCTGGTTACCAAGCCTTGGCTTGGGCACTGAGTGGGTAGAGGTCATGGTTTCGATTCTCCTGTGCTCGTGTGGCTTGTTGGTTGAGGTATGTGCATCAAATTTTTTTATTAAATTTGCATGTGGTAAAGTTGAAAATTAATAAGTTGTTGGCCTGATTATTGATTTCACATAAGGACAAATTTTTGAAAGAAAAGAGGATAGTGCGCAGGGCAGGGTGTATTTTGTTTATAATAAGAAGCATATTTTATTTTGAGAATAGGAGGCATAAGGTGTATAAATATTTATGTGACATTGTAATGTGTGCATGTTGAAAATAATTATATTGTGATATGAGTATTGCTTGAAAGGAAAGGAGTCAAAAGGTGTAATGTGGTTTATTGTAATTGTATTATTTTGCATTGTAGAAAAAGGATTTTAAGGGTTTGAAATTTTTATTTTTGAGGATTGGAAAGGAGAAATAAGACATTTACTTTGCACATATTTTTATAGAGTTTTTTAATGTGGATGATTTGAAAAGAATATTACTAACCTATTTTGAAGTGGTGAAAGAAAGGGAAATTATTATAAGACAGTTTTTGAGAAGTCAAGATACATAGAATAATTTCATCAAGGTAGCCTTAGAGGTATGGTGATTTGATTCCTTTCTCAAGGTGACTTTGTTTAAAGAAAATATTCTTGATATCATATGGTAGAGATATAAGGATTGATTTGATGTGCATAAGTGATGAATGAAATTGGAAATACAAGTGCTAGGGTTTGAGAACAAAGTCATGCATGATTGTTGAATGAAATTGAAAGTTAATGTGCAAGGGTTTTTGGAAATATAAGAGCAAGGGTTGGAAGGAAAAAAATTTCATTGTTTTTGAGTGACATTGGGATTGCATGTGCAAGTATAATAGATCAGATTTGTAAAGCCATTTGTGCACCATCATGATTGACCTTGGGAGTAGATAAAAAGGAAAAACTTGTGCATTATTCTTGATTGATTTTGTGAGAGATGAGAAGGAATTGTGCATTATGATATATTTTTAGGTGAAATTGCAAATCAGAAAATACCAGGTCAGTTATCAAGTGCTAGACTAGAGATACCTTTAGAATGAAATAAATGTGAGACATGTAAAAAAAACATACTTAATGAATGTGAAGAACATATTGAGCATTTTTTAGTGCATATCATTATCTATATGTTCAAGAGGTTAAACAAATTTTGGATAGAATATGTCTAAACTGCTTTAGTTGAGGAAAGAACTTTGAAGAGTAGATAAATCACTTGATGACATCATTATGCAAGATAGAAAAAAAAAATTGTATACAAGGTTTGGAGAAGATTTGAGCATGTGTTATGGGTAGATTTGATCAAGTGTTATGAGAATATTTGAGCATGTGTTATGAGAAAATTTGAGTATGTGTTATGAGCAGATTTAAGCATGTGTTATGAGAAGATTTGAGCAAGTGTTATGAGCATATTTGAGTATGTGTTATGAGCAGATTTGATTGTGTTATGAGTCGATTTGAGAAAGTTTTGGTGAGCAAATTTGAGCAAGCATTATGTGCAGTCTTGGAATAGATTTGAGCAAATATAGTGTGTAGACTTAGAGTAAATATGAGCATAGTTGAGAGCAGGTTTGATGAGAAAATTTGAGTAAGTCTAGTGTGTAAAATTGGAGCAGATCTGAGTAGCCTTATGTATAGGCTTGGAATAAAATTGAGCAAGATTTGGCGAGCAGATTTGAGCAAGTCTTATGTGTAGACTTGGATTATATTTGAGATGAGTTAAGAGTAGGTTTTGTAGCAAAATTGAGCAAGCCTTGTGGAAATGCTTGAAGTAGTGTAGAGGGGATTGAGGTCTCCTGTGGATAGAGGTCCATGAACTGAACAAAGCGGATTGGTGTCTTCAACATCCCTATATTTAATGTGACCATTCTTTGCAAAAATTTAAAAATACAAATGTTAGGACATTAATATTAATATTAATTTAAATTTTTTATTTTCCTAAGGTTTTGATTTTTTTTTAATTTTTAATTTTTCCAAGGTTTTGAAAACTTTGATTTTATTTATTTATTTTTAGTTTTTAAACAATTTTTTTTGGCATTGCAACAAAATATTTTCCAGGCTTAAGACCATATTTTTATGGTATCACATCATTGATCATTACTAGGGCCTAAATCCAGGTGGCCTCCAATTGTCAGATTTCATTTTCCATTTTTGGATTTCATTTCTCATTGTCGGACCCTCAATTTCAATTGGTGGGCTTTTAGTTTTCTTCGATGATGAAATCCTCCCCCAAATTTTGATACTTCCAATATTTAGCCAATTTTAATTTATTCAGAGTTTGCTTAGTGGCAGAGTTTTGGGACCTCTCTTCCTTTTGCTAATGTCCTAGATGTACAGTAAGTGTAACACTTAGGTAAATTTTATTTTCCTCAAGGCTATTGGATGGTGGGATTTTGGGACCCATTTGAAGCATGGTAGTGGCCCATTTTTCCACCCAATACAACTCTTATCCAGTGGACTTTTGGGATCCCTTAAGAGTGTGGTAACAACTCATTTCTCTGCCAATTGCAATACCTAGAAAAATTTCATTCGCATAGTGAGTGACAAGATTTTGGGAAACCATTAGGGTGCGATGACATCCCATTTTTTTGATAGTTTCCTTCCACTTTGTTGAGTGGTGGGGTTTTAGGTTCCCATCGAGGTGCGATGACATCCCATTTTTCATCGAGCTTCCAACATTGCTAAGTGGGAGGGTTTTGGGACCTTTCTGCTTTACACCATAATCTAAAATCTATGACCAAACTTATACTTAGATTTGTTTTACTTTTCTCCAAGTCATCAGTTGGTGTACTTTTGGGGACCCCTTTGGAGTGCAGTAATTGAAGAACACAAGCTTATACTGAGAGGGGGGGTGAACAGTATAAGACCTCTTTTTACTTTCTCTATTTAACTTCAACTTCGCAAAGCAATGAACCAATAGCAATATCAAAGAAATGCATAAAGCAACACACAATGAGACACCAATTTTAACGTGGTTCACCCAACATGGGCTACATCCACAAAAATTTTCTCTAAAAAGCTTTCTCAAAGTTCTTTGGGAATCCTTCCCAATTACAATGTTTATGAGCCTCAACCCAAAGGAGAAACCTTCCCCTACTCAAGTATTTATGAGCCTCTTCCCAAAGGAGAATCCTTCCCCTCCTCATGAATTTATGAGCCTCCTACCCAAAGGAGAATCCTTCCCCTCATATTTGGAAATGATACTTCATAAGATCACCTGCCTCTTATTTCTCTAGCATGTGGAACTCCTTTCCATAGAATACCTCCTATCCTCAATGCTCAGCCTTAAGAGACCTTTGTCCTCACTGATCACCTCCACAACAACTCATAAACCTATACTAAACACAGTAAGTCAGTACAGCACAAGTATTCCTCACTCTGTGAAATCTGTCCCAAGCTCAACTCATAAAGCTTGAACAAATCAATCTCTGTTGCACACAAAACTTCTCAAAGACTTGTCAAAACTGTCCTCAGGTTCTTCTCAAAGAACCACTTCAACTCTGTCCTCTAGTCCTCTGCTAGGACCTGTCTAAATAAACTCACAAGTCCTCCCTAGAACTTGTCAAAATCAGCTCACAAGTCCTCACTAGAACCTATCCAAATCAGCTCATAAGTCCTCACTAGAACCTGTCCAAATCAGCTCACAAGTCCTCACTAGAACTCGTCCAAATCAGCTCACAAGTTCATCAAGAAAAACTTGCTTAGCATGAACCCACAAAGAGAATTGTTAGAGACCCAATGTGATTCATCAACCTCATAGAAGCATAAAGAGAATTGTTAGAGACTCAATATGTTCTATACTTAACTCCCAATATCAATCTCAAATCTCATAGAAACATAAAGAGAATTGTTAGAGACTCAATATATTCCATACTTAACTCCCAATCTCAATCTCAACTCAATCTCAATCTCAAAAGAATAAGATAGATGTAGTATGCTTTTCTCAAGAACATGAAACACAACCCAACAATTGCCAACCATGCAATATCTCATATAACAATGATACTCATGTTCTTTCCACAACCAATATATTTTCTCAACCAATTAGGGCTTCAACAATAATGCTCATAGACAAGGTTTAACCAACATCATTCAACTCAACATTAGCCTTGAAGCATTCAACCAATCACTACATGAAAAGGAAACTAGTAGGCATCATTTTCCCTCCAAATATATTTGAACAAAACAACCACCAACATAAATCACCAATGCAAAGAATAACTTGCTCAAATAAATATCAATGGAGTAAGCCCAAATCATGTATCAAGTAAAGCATTAACTTGATCAAAACAACCTCTATGGAAGCAACTCAACCATCAATCTCAAAACAGCCAACTAAGGGTTTCACCAACTCAAAGCAAGTAGCAAGACTTACTAACATAAACCCTAGTGCAAAAATGCTTCCTCTTCCTCAACCATAATTATGCATTCACCCAAAAAACTCATAAATGATTTTAATGCATAAACAATCTTCAATATCCAGAAAATAGGATTTACACCAACAAGAATACCTAGTAGACAACCTTTTCACTCCAAGCTCAATTTCAGAAAATACACCATCAACAATATACATGGAAGAAGTTGCCCATACCTTTGTTTGAGGAAGAAGAGAATAGTTCTTCAACCTGTTACCAACACCACCCTCAACTTTGCCACCAAGTTAGGGTTAGATCATAAAGGTAACCACAAAAATATTTACTCCATAAAACATCTTATGACTACAATCCTTAGAAGTCAACTACCAAGAATATAAAGAATACAAACAATATATCCTTTTACACCTTATTTCTCCAAATTAATTAAACCATGCTCAAGGAATAATAGCTTCTAAGCAAATCTCACTCAACAATCAGGCCAAAAATCTCAACCACACACTATCAACCTTATATCTCCAAAGAAGAATTTAACCTTAAAAATAATTTTAAATAAATCTGCCCAACCACTTCTTCTTTAACAAAAATGCAGATTTTATTTAAAAAACCTTACCAAAAAAATGCTTCCAAAAATCACGGGTCAACAGTGCCTCCAAAAAAAAATCGAAGCGCAAAAACTCTTCTCACACTCCACGGCGGGAGTCGAACGCTTGACCTCCCTTCAAGCGCCTTCACAGAATAGTCGTTGCCACTAGGCCAATGGTGCTAGCTTGAAGGCTAGCAAGAGTCTCCTTCTCCTTAACCCTTTGGCGGCGGATAAACGTGGCAAAAAAAATGATAGCAGTAGATTTTACTTCCCAACCTTTACGCAATTCAAATTTATTTTTAACACCTTTTCTTTGGACTATAGGTTATGGTTTATATAGCTAAACTTCCATGCTATGCATGACGTCGACGGGAGGATAATTCGAACTTTTCAAATTAATATTATTTTGGCACCTTCAAAAAAACTTTAGGGTTTATGAAACCATTTTGATTATTTAAAAAATAATCAAAGGTCTTTTAGACCTTAGACCTTAGGTGGAGAACCCATTAAATTATTAAAATAATTTAATCACTAAATCAAAAAAATAATTAATTAAAAAACCTTAAAAAGGTTTTATTAATTAAGTTATTTAATTAATAAGTGTCTCCAGCATTTGCATTAAGTCGAGAGTGGTTTTGAGAAAAACCCTTAATGCATCCACCGGTTTTAATAAAAACCCTTAAACTTGCCATGGTTTTGATAAAAACCTTTTCATCTGCCACATGGAATCTCTTCGAAATATTCTAGAAAATATTCTTTGGAATCTTCAACCTTTGAAACCAATAAATCCTCTTGACATTAATGGCAGTTCCTTTTGACATCAATGACAACTCATAGACAAGAAGCTAGGATCTCAAACCCAAAATTACTAAAAATCTCCCCCTTTGTCATTGATGGCAAACCATGCTTCTCAACAATACTGAAACTCAAAATTGCTGTATAGAAATCAGCTCCCCCTGACTTGAGGCTCTCCCCATTTTTCATCAATGGCAAAGGGTCACCTTTGGGGCTTGGGACTAAGAATGAGCCTCTTAGATTAGTCCCTCCCCCACCTCCTGTTGAGGTGATTAATTTTGGGATGGGAGTAAAACTCCCATTAGGCACTGATCTTCATTAGTGTCTATAGCTGCCTTACCATGTCTTCTATTGTTCTCCTTGTCCATATTCCTATTCCTGTTCATGTCACTATTTTTGTTCTTGTTATCATTCTTGTTCTTATCCATGTCTTGATTCTTGTGCCTGTTCATACCCATGTTCCTATTCATGTACCTTGGAATTTCAGCTCTACATTGTCTAGCTATGTGACCTTCATTGTTGCACTTATAACAACTAACAATGTTATTTCTTTGAGGCATACCTGATCTTTGACTCCATCTGTTCTGACGAACCCTGTTCCTGTTATTAGCCTTGCAATAAACAGCCTTGTGCCCAAAATGTTTACAAGAGTAGCAATACCCTTGAAAGAAATTACCACCTTTGAATCTGTCATTTACCTTCCTCACTTGAGTCATGCAATGTGAAGCCATGTGACCAAACTTATGATAAGCAAAACATCTACCATTAAAATTTCCTTGATTGACCTCTTAGGTCCTGTAAACTTTCTCCTCTTTTTCTGATTCCTGTTTTCTAATTCTGTGCATCTATCACTCAAGGACTCTTTTTTTGAAGTACTTTCCTCATCAGAACTCTCTTCCTTTCGGAATCTCTTACTAGATTCCCCAACCTGTTCCATGTGTTTCTTACCAAAACCAAGACCTGTTTTATCTGTTGTCCTTCTTTGATCTTTGATGATTGACTTTACCTTTTTGGTGCTATATTCAAACCTATAAAGCTTCTCCTTGTACTCTTTAGTTTCCTCTTTCAAGGAAGCCACTTTCTATTCCAACTCTCTACACTCAAGAACCTTAGACTCTAACTTATCCTTAAGTTTTTGTGTCTTAGCTATAGAGAAGTCAAGACTTTCTATAAGCTCATCTCTCTCAATACAACATTCATCCAATTTATCATTGATTCTAGCATTCTTCTTTCTTTCCTTTTTCAAAGCACTAAGAGCACTAACAAGTTCATATTCAAGATCTACTTCACCATCCTCTATAACTTCCTCTATTTTTTTACCTTTTGAAACATCAATGACTATTTCAGATTTCTTATCACTAGAGGTGCTACCCTTTTCTAAAGCCATACAAAGATCTTCCTCACAATTTTTTGAAGCATCCTAATACATAATATGACTAGAAATCAATCCATCATTTGTGCAATCATCCTCAAGATGTCCAAAATTTCCACATCTAAAACATTTCGTAAGGACAAATTTATGTTTTTTTTCTTCTTTTTTTGTTAGGAACAACATCTCATTTCCAACATCACTTGAAGAACTTTCACTATCACTACTAGAACACTTACTTGCCTTATCTAGGTAGAAACTTTTCTTATGTTTGTGAGAGTACATCTTTCCTTGATTGCTTTTCTCATCTTTATTCTTCCTTTGATCCTTGTGCCTTTCAGAATCCTTGCTCTTATAATCCTGTTTATCTTCATCACTTTCATCCTTGGCAACAATAAAGTTAGTAGCATAATGACCAAACTTTCCACAATTGAAACACTTGACATATTTTATACCTTTGTGCTTTCTTGAGAACTTGCCCTTCTTGCTGTAATATGCCTCTTCATCACTAGAAGACTCATCACTATCTTGAAGCTCTTTACCCTTGGATTTCTTGATAGCCTTGAAAGCTGCCTCCTTATTAACATCAATCTTCACTTGAGTTCTCAACTCAAATGCTACAATTATTACTATGAAGCTCATACTTTTTCAACTTATCCAAATTCTTAGCTTCCTCAATAGCAAAAATATTTTCACTAAATCTATTTGGAAGAGACCTCAAAATCTTATCACAAATATCATTTTCAGCAAGCTCAAGACCTAGTTCCTTCATAGAGTTAACAATATCATCCATACGAAGCATATAGTCACTAATATTTTCTTCATAATTCATCTTGAGTTGTTAAAACATACCTTTGAAGTGTCTCAACTTGGCCTTTCGGACATTTGAATCACCTATATGAACCATCTTCAACTGTTTCCACATTTCAATAGTTGTCTTGCAGTGAATCACCTTGGTAAGATCTGCCTTCTATAAACCCTTTAGGATTGCATTCATTACCTTTGAATTGCTATTATGTAGGAGCCTCTCTTCCTTAGTAGAAGGACCATGCTTAGGAATGGTATACTCATCCTCAATCACTTCCCAAACTTCATTTCCAAGAGCCATAAGATGAACCTTCATCCTAGCACTCCAAAGCCCAAAATATGCCCCATCAAGAATAGGTGTTGCATTACCACTTGTAGATTCCATTGTGTTCTTTACAATATTTTCCTTCAAGCTGTTAAACTTTTTGAAGGAACCCACTCTGATACCAATTGAAGAACACAAGCTTATACTGAGAGGGGGGGTGAATAGTATAAGACCTCTTTTTACTTTCTCTATTTAACTTCAACTTCACAAAGAAATGAACCAATAGCAATATCAAAGCAATGCATAAAGCAAAACACAATGAGACACCAATTTTAACGTGGTTCACCCAACATGGGCTACATCCACAAAACTTTTCTCTAAAAAGCTTTCTCAAAGTTCTTTGGGAATCCTTCCCAATTACAATGTTTATGAGCCTCAGCCCAAAGGAGAAACCTTCCCCTACTCAAGTATTTATGAGCCTCTACCCAAAGGAGAATCCTTCCCCTCATCATGAATTTATGAGCCTCTTGCCCAAAGGAGAATCCTTCCCCTCAGCTCTGGAAATGATACTTTAGAAGATCACCTGCCTATTATTTTGCTAGCACATGGAACTCCTTTTCATAGAAGACCTCCTATCATCAATGCTCAAACTCAAGAGATCTCTATCCTCACTGATCACCTCCACAAAAACTCATCAACCTATACTAAACATAGTCAACTGGTCCAACGACAAGTCTTCCTCACTCTGTCAGATCTGTCCCAAGCTCAACTCATAAAGCTTGAAAAAATCAATCTTTGCTACACACAAGCCTTCTAAAAGACTTCTCAAAATTGTCCTCAGGTTCTTCTCAAAGAACCACTTCAAATCTATCCTCTAGTCCTCTGCTAGGACCTGTCCAAAGTCCTCCCTAGGACTTGTCCAAATCAGCTCACAAGTCCTCACTAGAACCTGTCCAAATCAACTCAAAATTCCTCACTAGAACCTGTCCAAATCAGCTCATAAGTCCTCACTAGAACTTGTCCAAATCAGCTCACAAGTTCATCAAGAAAAAATTGCTTAGCATGAACCCACAAAGAGAATTGTTAGAGACCCAATGTGATTCATCAACCTCATAGAAGCATAAAGAGAATTGTTAGAGACTCAATATATTCTATACTTAACTCCCAATCTCAATCTCAAATCTCATAGAAACATAAAGAGAATTGTTAGAGACTCAATATGTTCTATACTTAACTCCCAATCTCAATCTCAACTCAATCTCAATCTCAAAAGAATAAGATAGATGTAGTATGCTTTTCTCAAGAACATGAAACACAACCCAACAATTGCCAACCATGCAATATATCATATAACAATGATACTCATGTTATTTCCACAACCAATATCTTTTCTCAACCAATTAGGGCTTCAACAACAATGCTCATAGACAAGGTTTAACCAACATCATTCAACTCAACATTAACCTTGAAGCATTCAACCAATCACTGCATGAAAAGGAAACTAGTAGACATCCTTTTCCCTCCAAATATATTTGAACAAAACAACCACCAACATAAATCACCAATGCAAAGAATAACTTGCTCAAATCAATCTCAATGGAGTAAGCCCAAATCATGTATCAAGTAAAGCATTAACTTGATCAAAACAACCTCTATGGAAGAAACTCAACCATCAATCTCAAAACAACCAACTAAGGGTTTCACCAACTCAAAGAAAGTAGCAAGACTTACTAACATAAACCCTAGTGCAAAAAGGCTTCCTCTTCCTCAACCAGAATTATGCATTCACCCAAAAAACTCATCAATGATTTTAATGCATAAAAAATCTTCAATATCCAGAAAATGGGATTTACGCCAACAAGAATACCTAGTAGACAACCTTTTCACTCCAAACTCAATTTTAGAAAATACACCATCAACAATATAAATATAAGAAGTTGCCCATACCTTTTTTTGAGGAAGAAGAGAATAGTTCTTCAACCTGTTACCAACACCACCCTCAACTTTGCCACCAAGTTAGGGTTAGATCATAAAAGTAACCACAAAAATATTTATTCCATAAAACACCTTATGACTCCAATCCTTAGAAGTCAACTACCAAGAATATAAAGCATACAAAAAATATATCCTTTTACACCTTATTTCTCCAAATTAATTAAACCATGCTCAAGGAATAATAGCTTCTAAGCAAATCTCACTCAACAATCAGGCCAAAAATCTCAACCACACACTATCAACCTTACATCTCCAAAGAAGCATTTAACCTTAAAAATAATTTTAAATAAATCTGCCCAACCACTTCTTCTTTAACAAAAATGCAGATTTTATTTAAAAAACCTTACCAAAAAAATGCTTCCGAAAATCGTGGGTCAACAGTGCCTCCGAAAAAAAATCGGAGCGCAAAAACTCTTCTCACACTCCACGGCGGGAGTCAAACGCTTGACCTCCCTTCAAGCGCCTTTGTAGAACAGTCGTTGCCACTAGGCCAAAAATGCTAGCTTGAAGGCGAGCAAGAGTCTCCTTCTCCTTAACCCTTTGGTGGTGGATGAACGTGGCGAAAAAAACGATAGCCGTAGATTTTACTTCCCAACCTTTGCGCATTTCAAATTTCTTTTTAACACCTTTTCTTTGGACTATAGATTATGGATTATATAGCCAAACTTACATGCTATGCACGATGTCGATAGGAGGATAATTCAAACTTTTCGAATTAATATTATTTTGGCGCCTTCGAAACAACTTTAGGGTTTATGAAACCCTTTTGATTATTTAAAAAATAATCAAAGGTCTTTTAGACCTTAGACCTTAAGTGGAGAACCCATTAAATTATTAAAATAATTTAATCACTAAATCAAATAAATAATTAATTAAAAAACCTTAAAAAGGTTTTATTAATTAAGTTATTTAATTAATAAGTGTCTCTAGCCTTTGCATTAAGCTAAGAGTGGTTTTGAGAAAAACCCTTAATGCATCCACCTGATTTTAATAAAAATCCTTAAACCTACCATGGTTTTGATAAAAACCTTTTCATTTGCCATATGGAATCTCTCCGAAATCTTCTAGAAAAGATTCTTTGGAATATTCAACCTTTGAAGCCAATAAATCCTCTTGACATTAATTCCAGTTCCTTTTGACATCAATGACAACTCATAGACAAGAAGCTAGGATCTCAAACCCAAAATTACCAATAGTAATGACCCATTTTTCCACCCTTGCTCACACTAAGCAAAACATTTTCTCGATATTATATGTTTATTTCAAATACTAACCTTTTTTATTTTGCATTTTAATATCCTACAAAGGATTTTCTCATTGCCCAATAATGATTTCCAGTAGTTCAAATTGCTTGGGAGTGAAATTTACGCAGAGAAAAATTATGGTGAAAATTAGAAGTGCTTAGAATTTGCCAAAAATTTCTATGCATATAAATGGTCCAAATGGGTATCCAAATCTACTAGGAAAAATTAAAAATTTGTTGTATATTATGATATAATTGAAAATTTTTGTTTCTAAAAAACATCTAAAATTTTGCAAACCTAGTACCACTATAAACATGATCTCAAAGTAATTCCACTAGGCTTTGAATCACCTTAAAAAAATTCTCCTATCAAAAGTTATGGCGATTTCAAATTTGTAGCCATATTAGGGAAAGATGATGAAATTTAACCCTAAAATTGAATTTAACATTTTTAACCTTAGGATAAACCTTTGAAATTTATTTTTTTGAAATATTCAGTCTGAAATAATGTCATTGAAAAGTAAATATTCAAAATACACAATGCAATCACTTTCAAAATTACCCTATGTAAGCAATTTCAACACCTTAATGCAAGCTCTTGTAAAAAATGATGTAATTGAAAATCTTGATGAAAATGAAAATTAAATTTAAAACCAAAAATTTCAAGGGGGTCCCTAGTCCAGACTGGAGCATGTTGTGCAAGTGTAACAACAAGAATGTTGAAGAAAAACATGAAGAAGAAGAAGAAGTATATGATAATTATATGGAAATTATTATGAAGCCTGAAGAGGCATAAAATTAGTAAGGAGAGAGATAAAAAGTACATGGATCACCTCCACAACAAGTTGAAAAACCATGAGCACCATAGCTGAGAAGATATCTAGAACACACCTCGTGACTTCTTTTAACTTTGATAGTCGTTAGATTCAACAAGAAAAGCATGATCAGGTAGATATCATGAAGAAGTCATGTGGTTGAGCCTTTAAATGAGGAGCAATCCCCTACTAATGAAACAAATATTTTAACCCTTATATTACTTCCATATGAATTGTTATACATTGAATATATCTTCAAACATTCAAATGGCCAACAATCATATGGAAGTAATATTCTGAGACATATGTTGTAGCTAATTGAATTCCATCCTTTCATTCCATTTCTTTTCATTCATTTTCTATCATAAATTTCCCTTTCCATTCCATCCCTTTATCCATTCATCCATCCCTCCATTTATTTCATCCATTATTTTCATTTGCATATATTATTTCATATCATTTCCAAACACCATTACTTAATTTTTTTCTATCCATTCAAGTTTTGACTCCATATACCCAAAGGATAAGACTCTAAGTTCTATAACTCTCTCATAGCACACCTATTGGTACTTCCTAGAAGTTATTAACTGATCCAAAGGATCGATTAATACTTGAATTTTAACTTTAACCAAACCTTAATAATGTAGACAAGCATTAATAAAAGGATCTAAATGATAAAATATAGGGGATGGTAAACCCTAATTATTCTATAAAATCCATAATTAAAACTAATTACACTCTACCAAGTTATTTGTAAGATTTTTGAATACAATTAGGATTTTGTAAGGTTTTGGAGAAATTAAAAGAAGGCTTTTATGAAATATTAATTTGGGAAATTATCTTTTACAAAAAATAACATAGCAAAATAAACGTAATTTATTACAATTAGGTGTCCGCCAAAATTTATCCAATTTTAAAAGGACCCAAAAGAGCAAGATCATGATTTAATAATAAAAATATACATATTTGACTAGTGGTTTACTAATTCTCCATTCCACATGACTCCTTCCCAATAGTAATAGTGCAGACCTTGTAGGTGCACTAGGAAAAAGGGAAGGCCCAAAATGAGCAAGGTACTCCCACCTTATCTCCTCTTGTCTCTCCTAATTTTTAAATAATAAAAAAGAATCTCACTATTTGGGGTGATACCAAAAAAGGCTCCTTTTAATATTTTATTAATAAATCCACCTTCTTGCTCATGAAGGAAGGGAATCTGGGAAAAATTATAAAATGGGAGACAAGCAATGGAATGAGACGAGAAATATTGGGCTTAGGGAGTATGCTCTCTACCTTGGTGGATGAAAAACCAAAAAGCCTTGATAAAGTACTAAGTTCTAAATTAGGGTATTTTGCCAATAGGAGTGAACTTAGGAGGAAAATCGGGAGAAAAGTATGGAAGGGAGCATAAAAAGGGAGTAGGAGACAAGATTGAAGGCTAGGTAGGAAATCGATCTTACCCAGGTTGCTTCTTACCATTATATTTCTCCCATAAAATATGTGTAATATCTGATTATGGTTATGCAAATCTGTGTAATATTTTATTAGGGTATGTTTCGATTATAGTAATTTGTAGTCTTTTATTAAGGATATGCCTCTATTGCAATATATAGATACATGTATTTTAATCTAAAAATTCTAGTTTAGTCTCAATTAAGACTCATGCCAAATACACTGATCTAATTACCATTAATGATTATGCTATGACCTAATTCCTATGAGGCTTGGGATGGCCTCTTAGGTGATAAAAACTTCACCACCATTGGTAGTACCACCATGAATACCAGTAGGTGGTTACTACCTGCTTAGTGCATGGGAAATTTTACTTCACTTAATACCCATAACAGGGCACAGGTGGGATCTCCCTTTACTTTATTAGAACTCTCTCATAACTGATCTCTATAATCGGTTATAGTGTACATTTAAATCTAATCAAAACCTTTGTATACAATCTAGACCATCTATGGGTTGATCCATAGAATTAAACCCTATCAATTTAGTACTATAACACATCAAAGGAGAGGAGGTTATCGTCGTTTATCTTATAAAAACTTGGTACCCCTATCTAGAGATCTATTGATGCCAAGATTAAGGATATTCACAGTATGAGTTGGTTGAAATAGTCAAAATATTTGCTAATCAACACCTTAATTTAGTCGGATCCAAATCTAAATCCTCACAATAGAAGATACATACCTTGCTTGTGGAAATTGAATATTGGTTGCCAAGTAGTTGGGGTTCTATCGTTGGGTAACCTTGTTAGGTAAATGTAGCAACCATGCCTAGTAGACACTACCTGCAGACTCAACAAGGGATTGTATTGGAGATTGTGTTAAACCCTCCAATTATATGGAAGATCCCTCCAAATAATCAACAAATCTATGATGAATGGTCTACATAGAAGAGACACGCTAAAATTTCTAAAATAGAGTTAGCTCCCCTATGTTAGACCAAAAATAATCATTAAAGGGATAAAATATATGGTGTACCCCATGTGTAATACTCAGAATATGCATCCCTATGAAATTCCTAGTTTGGTAAAGGTGAACCCATCCTTCTATTCTCCCTTTGTGTCATTCGTAATAAGCAAGGATTTGACTTAAAAATACTTTTGGTATTTCAAATCCAGAGGTCCTCTAGTTCATCAAAGACATCGAGAGCAAGACATCCTTTGTGTAAACTAGGACCGTTCTCTATGAAGAGGATAAATTCATCAATTATTTTCCCACATAGAGCATGTGGAGACACTAGGGTAAACTAAAGGGAGGAAGTTACCCATAGTCTATCGACCACCCTATGGTGGTCAAGTATTGTGCCTCTTATGGTCAGTGTTGTTTCGATTGAGACACGTGGTATGATAAATACCCTATAGTGTTGGTATACTTTGTTCTTAATCATGTTCTATGTTCATTAATATTTGACATGCATATTTAGGTTGACCCGACATAGGGACTACTTGGTGAGACTATTGACATGCTTCGACTAGTCGAGCTCTTTTTTTTTTATATCTGGATGTAATCAAGATCAAGTTAAAAATTACTTTTAACCATAAATTTGACACGTGAATAAAATGGATAAAAGTGTTCCTTTTACATGTATAAGGGTTAAATATAAGTAGGTGTTTTTAAATGAATACCTCCAAGTAAAATATCTTCAACCCCTCATGCACCGACAGATGGCATTTTTACTCTTGTCATGCGTGTGGAGGGTTGGGAACCACACACACCGGTTTCAAGGGTGCTCTAGGTTTGAGTCGTACCCCAAATTATGACACAATGGTATGAGGTCTTAGGATAAAATTTGTGGGGGATGGTTGGTCTAATATAATGAAGTATTTATGGATCAATTGAATACATCTTCAACCAAACTTAAGGGTAAGTTTGATAGTAAGTTTGGAAAGCATCTTGGACCAAACTTAGAGGTAAGTTTTATAGTAAAATTTAGAAAGTAGAGGAATGGAACCTGGATCAAATTTAGGAGAATTGATAATCTATTGGGATGCATTTGTAAAGGATTTCATGATTCAAATAAAGTATCTAAAGGTAAGTTTTAATGGGGAAATAAAGTCAGGGAAAGAATGAGTATGGGAATCATTCTTGAGGAAAATATGGGGTTTCCTCATTAGGTTCAATATTATAGTAATATTCCTATATGACCCTTTCAGTAGGAGAAATTAGTGTAATCCTAACCTTGTAGGATGGAAGGGTAAGTACAAGGATAGACAAAGTTCTACCATTGGATCTAAATCATATGTATAGCTTACATGGATAAGCTATTGTCAAATTGATTTAAAATTTTCAATATCGATATATTATGATTGGAGATCTAATCTTGAGGAATGCTTTCCTCTTTATATGCATGTATGTATATATAGAGAGATAATGTAGACAGTAATCATGATTACCTAACGAACTCTTATAATGTAGTTAGAAGATCTTATCTCATTGAGGGTTGAATGTGTATCAATATTGGAGAATGAATGTGGAATTCATTCTTGAGGGAATTATGGGGTTCCCTCTTTGATAATTGATGATATGTCGCCTTATATGAATCTGATGATAATTAATAAACATGTAGACATAATAATTTGTGATATTCTTATGTATTGTATTGATGACATAGAGAAAGGAACTGTCAAATTTCCTTATTTACATCATGATTTGAAAAAGAAACAAATTGTTTCCTTTGAATATATTTGATTTAGAAAAGGACCCATGGGATGTCTTTCTATACTTGTATTTATGACATATTAAGTTTATAAAATGAGAGTAGAAATATATTTAGAGACTAGGTTTATTCCTCATGAGGGTTCCTAGGATATATGATGTGTACCTCTATTTATGGTTTGCAATTATTGTTATGCATGGATGTTATACTTTCTTTCTATCATGATTAGATAGATTGTGGATATTGCATGAGATGTAATTTAAATGTCATTTAATTTTCCAAAAAGAGGATGTAACTAGAGTGTTTTATGATGCATGAAATAGTTAGAAAGCAATGTTCCATGGATGAGAATAGATTATAATTGCACTTAAAGTTATAAATAATAATACCTTTGTATTTTCCTATGAATGACTCTTCTAATATGATGTAATGGTTTATGCTTTGAATCAAGTGAAAGTCTTGATGTGAGTAAAGCAATCTTTATGTATTGTTTAAATAATACATGCATGGTATTCCACTGCAAATAATAGAATTAGGAAGTAAGATTGAAATTACATTCAATTGGTTAAGTAACTAAACTTCCTAATGAAATTAGAGATAGAAATAGTTAAACCAAGGAGATCATACACATCATGATGAGATTTAAGGTTAGATAGGATTTGTTCACTCCTATCACAAGAGTTGACACTAACCATGTTCTAATGCTCTTGGTTACTTGCTACCCTGCTTGATGTTGATCCAAACATACTTGGTTGTAAAATTTGACATGTTAGATATGTATAAAAAAATGTTTATCTCAGGTTTGGGATGGTAATTTGGGGTTGTTACAGTTGGTATCAGAGCCCAGGCTAGTTAAAGGAATCTAATGATAGATCTAGGCTAGAAAATATATGGGCTTTGATTGTAAGCCTATAATTGTTCTGATGAGATCTAAATTGATAAATGCATAGTAAGGGAAGAATAAGTGGTTAAAAGCTACTAATGTACAAATATTTTCTCCCATACCTGTATTCACTTGTAAATCAGAATGGAAGAGTGAGGGAACCTCCCATAACTTATGGAGTACCCAAGATATCATTGAGAAGAGATACTTGACATTTGAGGTATGGAGCTAAGCCACTTCCTTACTCACATTGTGTGATATGGGGAGAAAGTTCAGCATTGCAAGATGTTCTATCTTTATGATATGACATTTAGTCTTCAAGGCATACACCTAAGGTACGAGTTGAAAGAGACCTAACATAAGACTAGCTTAGGCTAGAAGGGAAATGGGCATTCCTATTGAAATAGATAGGAGAATTTCCAAAAGCACAGTATGTTTGATTATCCATTGGTATTAATAGGAAAGTTGACCACTCCTATTACAATATAGACATTGACCACATTGATTTTTGTGAAGTTCAACCTTGGACTTACTTGAGTATTCATATTTAAGAGAACCACATAGATATTTTGTTAAAGAAACCCCTTGATCATAAAATTAGCTATGTTAGCTATAAAAATTCCCCTAAAAATATTAGGGAATTGAAATTTATCTATGGATAAACAAATCCATAGGGTATTGGGAAGGTAATATCCCATTCAAAATTTGCAAATGGTAATACTACCTTTCAATAAGGAAATATTTTGGGTAAGATCAAGAGATAAACAAAATAATGCTTTCTTTATTTACATTTTTTATCAATGTTACAATGTAATCATGGCCTTTGGAAAGAGCAAGGATCTGAATATCCCAAAAATGGACGTAGAAGAAAATGACAGATCCAATGGAAGACCACTAGGATTGAGATAGAATCACCATACTAGCTCCACCTGAAACACTTATTGAAATGGAATTTTTGTGGATAATTACACCTAAGATACCACAAAACAACTATATAGTATTCCACCCTATCACCCGGGTGGTGGTCAAGTTCAAAAGGGCTTTATACACTATTTAAATATACGATGGCTCCACTACATGATAAATGTGGTATTAACACTTTCATAAGAATATTCAGTGTTACACTTTGAAAATAGTAAAAAAATTCTTAAAAGAAAACCTAGATTAAGGGAATCATGATACACAGTTTCTAAAAGTGACAAATAGGTATGGTACTTGGATAAAATCCAACATCATTGCCAACAAAGAAGTAATGGATAGAACAAAAAATAATGCCTAAGAATGTGGTGAATCTTTGAAAAGGCACTGACAAGACACTAAGTGGGTAGGTGTCAGATGCATAAAGGGATATAAAGGGGTTTTCACATTAAAAATGTACAATGAATCCCTAAAAGATTAATTCAACCAAAGCATGATTATTGAAAGATGTTCTATTTTATGGTTGAACAAACCGATTATCAAAAATGACAAAGTTTTAAAAAATAAGTAAGTCTAGATAACTTTTACAACAAGGAGAATTAGCCTATGGAATTCAACATGATTATATTAATTTTAGGGTTTGCACTTCTCATAGTAATTTTGCTCAAGGTAAACCTCATAGTGTGCTTCATACTTCCACTAACTGATCCACTAGTACACACTCTATAAGGAAATGGCCTCTAGCAATATCAGAGTGAGCCATGAAGCTAGTTCCATATAAATAGAGCCATTGAATGTTATTAAAGAATGCACTGCTCTTAGACCAATTTTTCAAGGAGCTAGGAGTGTGTTGGAGATTAATGATTAGAACTGGTTAAGCAAGATAGGCTTAGCAAGAGTTGCCTACTTAGAACCAGTACTGATTGATAGGGGATACCTATCAACACTAATGGAAAGGTGGGATCCTAATAGGGGAACTTTCTAGTTACCTACTAGAGAAATGACTATCACCCTAGAGGATGTGTACCAGATCTATCGACTACCAGTAGAAGGGTGTACAATAATAGCCGCAAGTGAGGTAAAAAAATGACTAGTTTTGGAGAGAGTGTTCAAATTTGGATGGAAAGAGGTGGAGATAAATGTGGTCATCCAATATGGTTTGAATATAACTAATACCCAAATTAAAATACCCTGATAATATCAGGGTATTTTAATTTGGGTGAATCAATAGAAAAAAAATTGCACCTAGAAATTTTTGGCTAATGGACCCTGAAGAATTGCATCAAGTAGAGTGGTATTTTCTATGAGCATCATTACCAAATCTTGTTTGGGTGAGAGTGGATTACTTCAATCACATCATGTGTCATGTGTTGTTCGAGGGGATTACTTCATGTAGAATGGTATTACTAGTGGCATTACTGCATAGATCCGAGTGAATTACTCTCACCCAAACAAGATTTGGTAATGATGCTCATAGAAAATACCATTCTACCTGATGCCACACACAAAAACTTTCATTAGTAATGATGCTCATAGAAAATGCCATTCTACATTCCTACACTCAATCACATCATGTGTCGTGTGTTGTTCGATGGGATTACTTCATGTGTCATTGTTGCATAGATCTGATCCATCTAGAAATGATGTGCCATGTGCCACCTCGAAATGTCTTATATAAGATAGCACTTGATTGTCTAAGATTCGCTAATGGGTTACTTGCTTTGAGATTCACACATCAATCAGGAATGAGTTGGATGAGTTTGATCCAAAATATTTTAAACCAATGAGTTTGATCCTGAATTGCAGCATTTTGTTGGGGTTGATGACATAGCCGACAAGTTTTATCATCAGAACTTAGCATTAACAACACTGGCGTACAACATAATTAAAAATAGTATATGTCTTCATAGAACATAGAATAGGATCTACTGGTTGAAATGGGCATCAAAAGCTATGATCAACTTCAACATTTAAAAAATTACTAGTCTCACAGAGTGTGCTGAGATTTCACCTTCTACTACACCAGATGCCCAGTCCCCACAGAGAAGGTGGAGGCAGTCTGAAAAAAATCAACAGACCAATCAATCATGAGAACCTCTTGGCCTACGCACATTAAACCACAAAACTTGGAAGAAAACATTCAAAGAACTAGAAAAAATATTTGAAGCCCTTTTGATGGGGGACCGAAAAACACACAGACTCACACTCACGAATTCCAAATTTTCTCTGTATTAAATTTAGAAAAACACTTACAAACAGCCCGCAGGCTTACAAATGACCAGCGCTTGGCTTGGTCTTCACAATAACACTTCTACGTGCGTTCTCTGATCCACCGCGCTCCCCCTAATAAATTAAACTGGGTTTTTATAGAGGCCCCGATCCTCTGAAACATTCTTCCCAAAAATGGGTTCACCAACCCGATTAATTACAAATACTGGGTTTTTAAAGATGCCCCAACCCTCTGAAACATTAACACAAAAATCGGGACACCAACGTGATTTAAGACCCCACTCTGCACGGTCCCTGTCACCACTGAATCCGTCAGAAAACTCTGCACGCCACTTCTTTTTGTGATGCAGGAGCATCCAGTGGCAACTGATGCAGAGGCATCCAGTTGCAGGAGGGCCACTTCTGAAGAGTCAGCTCAGGAAGAAAAAGAAGGCAAGGAAAATTTTTCTAAGGCAAAAAATTTAAGTTGTAGCGAAATCACGACGTCAAGGCGAGGTGGAGGCAAAAGTCAGAGGGAGTAGCGAAATCGCAACGTCGCGAAAAATCACGACATGAAATGTAATTCAGGGCAGAGGAAGGAGTTTGTCGCGATATCGCGACGTCATGAAATCGCGACATGAAGTGGAAGTCGGGACAAAGGCAGGAGTCGGTAGCGAAATCACGACGTCACGATTTTGTGACGTCGCGAAATCACAGCGTAAAGGTGGAACCAGGGCAAAGGTAGAAAATGGTAGCGAAATCGTGACAGCATGATTTCACGACATCGCAAAATCATGACGTTAGAGTGAAGACTCGGCGGAGGAGCAGAATGGTAGTGAAATCATGACAGCACGATTTCGCGACATCGTGAAATCGCGACATCGAAGTGATGACAGGGCAAAAGGCAAAATGGTCGCAAAATCGCGACATAGGGAGAAAGCAAAGGGAAGCAGGCAGAATCGTCACGAAATCATGACATCGAGGGGAAGGCAAGGCACGACAAGAGTTTTGTCGCGATATCGCGACGTCGCGATGTCGCGACATCGAAGAAAAGCAGGCAAGCAGCGGTCGGAAGGGTCGTGATATCGCGACGTCACGATATCATGATAGAAAGAGGAGGAGGCGAGGGAAGAGAAAGAGATGGCGAGAAAGCCGCGGCAAGCAGTATTTTCGGGAACCATTCCAGAACGACAAGTGGCACAAAGTGCAGTTAAAGTGGGTGATTACCCAGGAGTGCGGGAGACGAAAAGGATGGGCGTGCAGAGTTTTCTGACGGATTCAGTGGTGACAGGGACCGTGTGGAGTGGGGTCTTAAATCGGGTTGGTGTCTCGATTTTTGTGTTAATGTTTCAGAGGGTTAGGGCCTCTTTAAAAACCCAGTATTTGTAATTAATTGGGTTGGTGAACCCATTTTCGAGAAGAACATTTCAAAGGATCGAGGCCTCTATAAAAACCTAGTTTAATGTATTAGGGGGAGGGCGGTGGATCGGAGAACGCACGCAGAAGTGTCATTGTGAAGACCAAGCCGAGCGTTGGTCATTTTTAAGCCTACGGGATGTTTGTAAGTGTTTTTCCAGATTTAATACAGAGAAAATTTGGAATTCGTGAGTGTGAGTCTGTGTGTTTTTCGGTCCCCCATCAGTGGTATCAGAGCTAGTGATTCTGAGTGCATAAATAGATCGTCGACCGTGAGGTAGTTTGTGCCAGGATCTGTGGTAGGGTTATGAGAGAGAGAGTGAGTTAGGGTCTTTGAGTGCGTAAGCAGATTCACCAAGCGTGAGGCAGTTTATGCCAGGACCCGGTAAAAAAATGCATCCTCGAAGAAGTCGAGACAGAAAGGAAGATATGGTGCCAGAAGAAGAGTTCTTGGCATTGCAGCGAAAATTTCAAGCCCTGTCGGAGGAGTGGCTCAGCATAAAATCTTGGGAGCAAGATAAGCGATGCAAAAGGCATGAAGAAAGATAGAATAAGAAAGATGCGGGAGTGCATCAGAAGCTGAAGCTGAAGAAGGCTACAAAAAAGTGCAGCAGTGGCAGAATCTGTCCGGTAGAAGACAGAAGTTTATCTGGCCAGGAGACGGAGTTGGAACAGGCTGCAGGGGTAGAAGAATGTCTGGAGGTGTTGCAGGAGGCAGCAACCAGACCATGCAGAAGTGAAGATCACTTCTCCACTAACCCCGGGTGTCTGATGCAGGAGCATCCAGTGGCATCTGATGTAGAGGCATCCAATTGCGGGAGGGCCACTTCTGAAGAGTCAGCTCAGGAAGAAGAAGGCGAGGAAAATTTTTCTAAGGCAAAAATTTTAAGTTGTAGCGAAATCGTGATGTCACGATTTCGCAACGTCACGAAATCACGACGTCAAGGCGAGGCGAAGGCAGAAGTTGGAGGGAGTAGCGAAATTATGACATCGCAATTTCGTGACATCGTGAAATCGCGACGTGAAATGGAAGTCGAGGCAGATTTAGGAGTTTGTCGCGATATCACGACATCACGAAATCACGACATGAAGTGGAAGTCGGGGCAAAGGCAGGAGTTGATAGCAAAATTGCGACGTCGCGATTTCGCGACATCGTGAAATCATAGCGTAAAGGTGGAACTAGGGCAAAGGCAGGAAATGGTAGCGAAATCACAACAGCGTGATTTTGCGACATCACAAAATCGCGACGTCGGAGTGAAGACTCGACGGAGGAGCAGAATGGTAGCGAAATTGCAACAGCATGATTTTGCGACATCGCGAAATCGCAATGTCGAAGTGATGCCAGGGCGGAAGGCAAAATGGTCGTGAAATCGCGACGTAGGGAGAAAGCAAAGGGTAGCAGGAAGAATCATCGTGAAATCATGACATCGAGGGGAAGGTAAGGCACAACGAGATTTTTGTCGCGATATTGTGACGTCGCAATATCACGACGTCGCGATGTCGCGACATCGAAGAAAAGCGGGCAAGCATCGGTCGGAAGGGTTGTGATATCGCGATGTCACGATATCGCGACAGAAAGAGAAGGAGGCGAGGGAAGAGAAAGAGATGGCGGGAAAGCTGTGGTAGGCAGTATTTTTGGGAACCATTCCAGAATGACACGTGGCACAAAGTGCAGTTAAAGCGGGTGATTACCCAGGAGTGCGGGAGACAAAATGATGCAGGAGCATCTAGTGGCAACTGATGAAGAGGCATCCAGTTGCGAAAGGGCCACTTTTGAAGAGTCGGCTCAAGAAGAAGAAGAAGGCAAGGAAAATTTTTCTAAGGCAAAAATTTTAAGTTGTAGCGAAATCATGACGTCGCGATTTCGTGACGTCGTGAAATCGCGACGTCAAGGCGAGGCGGAGGCAGGAGTCGGAGGGAGTAGCGAAATCTTGACATCGCAATTTCACGATGTCGCAAAATCGTGACATGAAATGGAAGTCAAGGAAGAGGCAGGAGTTTGTCACGATATCGCGATGTCGTGAAATCGTGACATGAAGTGGAAGTCGGGGCAAAGGCAGGAGTCGGTAGCGAAATCGTGACGTCGTGATTTCGCAATGTCATGAAATCACGGCGTAAAGGTGGAACCAATGGTAGCGAAATCGCGACAGCGCGATTTCGTGACGTCGCAAAATTGTGACGTCGGAGTGAAGACTCGACAGAGGAGCAGAATGGTAGCAAAATCGTGATAGCGTAATTTTGTGATGTCGTGAAATTACAACGTCGAAGTGATGCTAGGGAAAAAGGCAAAATGGTCGTGAAATCGCGACGCAGGGAGAAAGCAAATTGCAGCAGGAAGAATCATCGCGAAATCATGACATCGAGGGGAAGGCAAGGCACGGTGAGAGTTTTGTCGCGATATCGCGACGTCACGATATCGCGACGTCGCGATATCGCAACATCAAAGAAAAGCGGGCAAGCAGCGGTCGGAAGGGTCGCGATATCATGACGTCGCGATATCGCAACATCGAAGAAAAGCGGGCAAGCAATGGTCGGAAGGGTCGCGATATCGTGACGTCGCAATATCGCGACAGAAAGAGAAGGAGGCGAAGGAAGAGAAAGAGATGGCGGGAAAGCCACGACAGGCAGTATTTTTAGGAACCATTCCAGAACGACATGTGGCACAAAGTGCAGTTAAAGCAGGTGATTACCCAGGAGCACGAGAGACAAAAAGGATGGGCGCACAGAGTTTTATGACGGATTCAGTGGTGACAGGGACCATGCGGAGTGGGGTCTTAAATCGGGTTGGTGTCCCGATTTTTGTGTTAATGTTTCAGAGGGTCGGGGCCTCTTTAAAAACCCAGTATTTGTAATTAATCAGGTTGGTGAACCCATTTTTGGGAAGAACGTTTCAGAGGATCGGGGCCTCTATAAAAACCTAGTTTAATGTATTAGGGGGAGGGCGGTGGATCGGAGAACGCATGCAGATGTGTGATTGTGAAGACCAAGCCGAGCGCTGGTCATTTGTAAGCCTGCGGGCTGTTTGTAAGTGTTTTTCCAGATTTAATACAGAGAAAATTTGGAATTCATGAGTGTGAGTCTATGTGTGTTTTTCGGTCCCCCATCAGTGGTATCAGAGCTAGTGATTCTAAGTGCGTAAATAGATCGCCGGTCATGAGGTAGTTTGTGCCAGGATCTATGGTAGGGTTCCTGAGAGAGAGAGTGAGTTAAGGTCTTTGAGTGCGTAAGCAGATTCGTCAAGCGTGAGGCAGTTTATGCCAGGACCCGATAAAAAAAATGCATCCCCGAAGAAGTCGGGAAAGCAAGGAAGATATGGTGCCAGAAGAGTACTTCTTAGCATTGCAGCGGCAATTTCAAGCCTTACAGGAGGAGTGGCTCAGCATAAAATTGCGGGAGCAAGAGGAGCGACGTAGAAGGTGTGAAGAAAGATAGAAAAATAAATATGCGGGAGTGCATCAGAAGCTGAAGCTGAAGAAGGCTGCAAAAGAGTGCAGTAGTGCCAAGATCTGCCTGGAAGAAGACAAAAATTTAACTGGCAAAGAGAAGGAGTTAAAGCAGGCTGTAGATGAAGAAGCATGCAGCAGTGGCAGAATTTATCCGGGCATAAAGTGCAGTTAAAGCGGGTGATTACCCAGGAGCACGGGAGATGAAAAGGATGGGCGTGCAAAGTTTTTTGATGGATTCAATGGTGACAGGGACCGTGTGGAGTGGGGTCTTAAATCGAGTTAGTGTCCCGATTTTTGTGTTAATGTTTCAGAGGGTCACGGCCTCTTTAAAAACCTAGTCTTTGTAATTAATCGGGTTGGTGAACCCATTTTCAGGAAGAACGTTTCAGAGGATCGAGGCCTCTATAAAAACCTAGTTTAATGTATTAGGGGGTGGGCGGTGGATCAAAGAACGCACGTAGAAGTGTCATTGTGAAGACCAAGTCGAGCGCTGGTCATTTGTAAGCCTGCGGGCTATTTGTAAGTGTTTTTTCAGATTTAATATAGAAAAAATTTGGAATTCGTGAGTGTGAGTCTATGTGTGTTTTTCGGTCCCCCATCAGTGGTATCAGAGCTAGTGATTCTGAGTGCATAAACAGATCACCGACCGTGAGGCAGTTTGCGTAAGGGTCTGTGGTAGGGTTCCGAGAGAGAGAGTGAGTTAGGGTCTTTAAGTGCGTAAGCAGATTCATTGAGTGTGAGGCAGTTTATGCCAGGACCTGGTAAAAAAAAATGCATCTCCGAAGAAGCCGGGACAACAAGGAAGATATGGTGCCAGAAGAAGAGTTCTTAGCATTGCAGTGGCAATTTCAAGCCCTGTAGGAGGAGTGGCTTAGCATAAAATTGCGAGAGCAAGAGGAGCGACGCAAAAGGCATGAAGAAAGACAGAAAAAGAAAGATGCGGGAGTGCATCAGAAGTTGAAGCTGAAGAAGGCTGCAAAAGAGTGCAATAGTGGCAGAATCTGTTCGGTAGAAGAAAAAAGTTTATCTGGCTAGGAGACGGAGTTGGAACAGGCTACAGGGGTAGAAGAATGTCTGGAGGTGTGGTAGGAAGCAGCAACCAGACCATGCAGAAGTGAAGATCACTTCTCCACTAATACCGGGTGTCTGATGCAGGAGCATCCAGTGGCAACTGATGCAGAGGCATCCAGTTGCGGGAGGGCCACTTCTGAAGAGTCGGCTCAAGAAGAAGAAGAAGGCAAGGAAAATTTTTCTAAGGCAAAAATTTTAAGTTGTAGCGAAATCGTGACATCGCGATTTCGCAACGTCGCTAAATCACGACGTCAAGGCAAGGCGAAGGTAGAAGTCGGAGGGAGTAGCGAAATTGCGACATCACAATTTTGCGATGTCGCGAAATCGTGATGTGAAATGGAAGTCGGGGCAGAGGCAGGAGTTTGTCACGATATCGTGATGTCACAAAATCACGACATGAAATGGAAGTCAGAGCAAAGGCAGGAGTCGGTAGCGAAATTGTGACGTCACGATTTCGTGATGTCGTGAAATCATGACGTAAAGGTGGAACTAGGGCAAAGGCAGGAAATGGTAGCGAAATCACGATAGTGTGATTTTGCGACGTCACAAAATCGTGACGTCGGAGTGAAGACTCGACGGAGGAGCAAAATGGTAGCGAAATTGCAACAGCATGATTTTGCGACGTTGCGAAATCGTGACGTCGAAGTGATGCCAGGGCGAAAGGCAAAATGGTCACGAAATCGTGACGCAGGGAGAAAGAAAAGGGCAGCAGGTAGAATCGTCATGAAATTACGACATCGAGGGGAAGGCAAGGCACAGTGAGAGTTTTGTCGCGATATCGTGACGTCGCGATATCATGACGTCGCGATGTCGCGACATCGAAGAAAAGCGGGCAAGCATCGGTCGAAAGGGTCGTGATATCACGACGTCGTGATATCGTGACAGAAAGAGAATGAGGCAAGGGAAGAGAAAGAGATGGCAGGAAAGCCGTGGTAGGCAATATTTTCGAGAACCATTCCAGAACGACACGTGGCACAAAGTGCAGTTAAAGTGGGTGATTACCCAGGAGCGCGAGAGATGAAATGATGCAGGAGCATCCAGTGGCATCTGATGTAGAGGCATCCAGTTGCAGGAGGGCCACTTCTGAAGAGTCGACTCAGGAAGAAGAAGAAGGCAAGGAAAATTTTTCTAAGGCAAAAATTTTAAGTTGTAGCGAAATCGTGACGTCACGATTTCGCGACGTCGCGAAATCGCGACGTCAAGGCGAGGCGAGGCAGGAGTCGGAGGGAGTAGTGAAATCGTGACGTCACGATTTTGCAACGTCGTGAAATCATGACATCAAGGCGAGGCGAGAGGCAGGAGTCGGAGGGAGTAGCAAAATCGTGACGTCGCGATTTCACGATGTCACGAAATCGTGACATGAAATGGAAGTCGAGGCAGAGGCAGGAGTTTGTCGCGATATCGTGATGTCGTGAAATCATGACATGAAGTGGAAGTCGAGGCAAAGGCAAGATTCGGTAGCGAAATCATGACGTCGTGATTTCACGATGTCGCAAAATTGTGGTGTAAAGGTGGAACCAATGGTAGCGAAATCGTGACAGCGCGATTTCGCGACGTCGTGAAATTGCGACGTCGGAGTGAAGACTTGATGGAGGAGCAGAATGGTAGCGAAATTGCGACAGCGCAATTTCGCGATGTCGTGAAATCGCAACGTCAAAGTGATGCCAGGGCAAAAGGCAAAATGGTCGTGAAATCACGACGCAGGGAGAAAGCAAAGGGCAGCAGGCAGAATCATCGTAAAATCATGACATCGAGGGGAAGGCAAGGCACGACGAGAGTTTTGTCGTGATATCGCGACATCGAAGAAAAGCGGGCAAGCAGCGGTCGGAAGGGTCGCGATATCGTGACGTCGCGATATCATGACGTCGCGATATCGCAACAGAAAGAGAAGGAGGCGAGGGAAGAGAAAGAGATGGCGAGAAAGCCACGGCAGGCGGTATTTTCAGTAACCATTCTAGAATGACACGTGGCACAAAGTGCAGTTAAAGCGGGTGATTACCCAGGAGCGCGAGAGACGAAAAGGATGGGCGCGCAGAGTTTTATGACAGATTCAGTGGTGACAGGGACCGTGCGGAGTGGGGTCTTAAATCAGATTGGTGTCCCGATTTTTGTGTTAATGTTTCAGAGGGTCGGGGCCTCTTTAAAAACTCAGTCTTTGTAATTAATCGGGTTGGTGAACCCATTTTTGGGAATAACTTTTCAAAGGATCAGGGCCTCTATAAAAACCCAGTTTAATGTATTAGGGGGAGGGCGGTGGATCGGAGAACGCATGCAGATGTGTGATTGTGAAGACCAAGCCGAGCGCTGGTCATTTGTAAGCCTACGGGATGTTTGTAAGTTTTTTTCCAGATTTAATACAGAGAAAATTTGGAATTCGTGAGTGTGAGTTTGTGTTTGTTTTTCGGTCCCCCATTAGTGGTATCAGAGCTAGTGATTCTAAGTGCGTAACAGATTGTCGACCGTGAGACAGTTTGCGCCAGGATCTGTGGTAGGGTTCTGAGAGAGAGTGAGTTAGGGTCTTTGAGTGCGTAAGCAGATTCGTCGAGCGTGAGGCAGTTTATGCCAGGACCCGATAAAAAAAATGCATCCTCGAAGAAGCCGGGACAGCAAGGAAGATATGGTGTCAGAAGAAGAGTTCTTGGCATTGCAGCGGCAATTTCAAGCCTTACAAGAGGAGTGGCTCAGCATAAAATTGTAGGAGCAAGAGGAGCGGCGCAAAAGGCATGAAGAAAGACAGAAAAAGAAATATGCGAGAGTGCATCAGAAGCTGAAGCTGAAGAAGGCTGCAAAAGAGTGCAGCAGTGCCAAGATCTACCTAGAAGAAGACAAAAATTTAACTGGCAAAGAGGAGGAGTTAAAACAGGCTGCAGATGAAGAAATATGCAGCAGTGGCAGAATCTGTCTAGTAGAAGACATAAGTTTATCTAGCCAGGAGACGAAGTTGGAACAGGCTACAGGGGCAGAAGAATGTCTGGAGGTGTTGCAGGAGGCAGCAACCAGACCATGCATAAGTGAAGATGACTTCTCCACTAACCTCGGGTGTTTGATGTAGGAGCATCTAGTGGAAACTGATGCAGAGGCATCCAGTTGCGGGAGGGCCACTTCTGAAGAGTCGGCTCAGGAAGAAGAAGGCAAGGAAAATTTTTCTAAGGCAAAAATTTTAAGTTGTAGCGAAATTGCGACGTCAAGGCGATGCGGAGGCAGAAGTTGGAGGGAGTAGCAAAATTGTGACATCGCGATTTCATGACATCGCGAAATCGTGACATGAAATGGAAGTCGGGGCAGAGGCAAGAGTTTGTCGCGATATCGCGACGTCATGATATCACGACGTCGCGAAATCACGACATGAAGTGGAAGTCGGGGCAAAGGCAGGAGTCGGTAGCGAAATCAAGACGTCGCGATTTCACGATGTTGAGAAATCGTGACGTAAAGGTGGAACTAGGGCAAAGGCAGGAAATGGTAGCGAAATCGCGATAGCACGATTTCATGACTTTACGAAATCGTGACATCGGAGTGAAGACTCGACGAAGGAGCAGAATGGTAGCGAAATCGCGACAGTGTGATTTTGCGACGTCGCGAAATCACGATGTCAAAGTGATGCCAGGGTGGAAGGCAAAATGGTCACGAAATCGCGACGCAGGGAGAAAGCAAAGGGCAACAGGTAGAATCATCGCAAAATCGTGACATCGAGGGGAAGGCAAGGCACGACGAGAGTTTTGTCACGATATCGCGACGTCGCGATGTCGCGACGTCGAAGAAAAGCAGGCAAGCAACGGTCGGAAGGGTCGCGATATCGCGACGTCACAATATCACGATAGAAAGAGAAGGAGGCGATGGAAGAGAAAGAGATGGTGGGAAAGCCGTGATAGGCGGTATTTTTGGGAACCATTCCAGAACGACACGTGGCACAAAGTGCAGTTAAAGCGGGTGATTACCCAGGAGCACGCGAGACGAAAAGGATGGGCATGCAGAGTTTTTTGACGGATTTAGTGGTGACAGGGACCGTGTGGAGTGGGGTCTTAAATCGGGTTGGTGTTTTGATTTTTTTGTTAATCTTTCAGAGGATCGGGGTCTCTTTAAAAACCCAGTATTTGTAATTAATCGGGTTGGTGAACCCATTTTCGAGAAGAACGTTTCAAAGGATCGGGGCCTCTATAAAAACCCAGTTTAATGTATTAGGGGGAGGGCGGTGGATCGGAGAACGCACGCAGAAGTGTGATTGTGAAGACCAAGCCGAGAGTTGGTCATTTGTAAGCCTGTGGGATGTTTGTAAGTGCTTTTCTAGATTTAATACAAAGAAAATTTGGAATTCGTGAGTGTGAGTCTATGTGTGTTTTTCAGTCCCCCATTAGTGGTATCAGAGCTAGTGATTCTGAGTGCGTAAACAGATCGCCGACCGTGAGGCAGTTTGCACCAGGATATGTGGTAGGGTTCTGAGAGAGAGAGTGAGTTAGGGTCTTTGAGTGCGTAAGCAGATTCACCGAGCATGAGGCAGTTTATGCCAGGACCCGATAAAAAAAAATGCATCCCCAAAGAAGTCGGGACAGCAAGGAAGATATGGTGCCAGAAGAAGAGTTCTTGGCATTGCAGCGGCAATTTCAAGCCCTGCAGGAGGAGTGGCTCAGCATAAAATTGCGGGAGCAAGAGGAGCGGCGCAGAAGGCGTGAAGAAAGACAGAAAAAGAAAGATGCGGGAGTGCATCAGAAGCTGAAGCTGAAGAAGGCTGCAAAAGAGTGCAGCAGTGCCAAGATCTGCCTGGAAGAAGACAAAAATTTAACTGGCAAAGAGGAGGAGTTAAAGCAGGCTGCAGATGAAGAAGCATGCAGCGAGTGTGATTATGAAGACCAAGCCGAGCGCTGGTCATTTGTAAGCCTGCGGGCTGTTTGTAAGTGTTTTTCCAGATTTAATACAGAGAAAATTTGGAATTCGTGAGTGTGAGTCTGTGTGTGATTTTCGGTCCCCCATCACCTTTGACATCGCCCGAGTTCTTGTCGTCCGACACTAAAAAAATGGTACAAAAAACAATAAACTGCGCTCCTCTCCTCCGTAGATCAATCTAGAAAGGGTCTGTTGCGACAATAACTATAGTCAACATAAGACTGCAACCAAAATAAATCATCAGCCACTGTGTTCTGGACCGTGATACCACTGACGGAAAAAAATCTCACTATCATGGCAAAGTTTCCAACAGATTGACGGACCCCAACAAAAATAAACTGGGCATCTTCTACCCAAAAAATATATGGTCGTTCTCTCCATCTCATCAGTGAGATTCATGACTGGATCAACAGTGCAATCACATTCGTAACTCAGATGTCACAAAAAAAATTCATGATCGCACACTACATATGTTGCAGCTGCAGACTCATGCGTGGAACTTGAACCAGAGCTAAATATCTTGAAGTTGTGGAAGTAAAACTGGGAGTCTGAAACATACGATCACTTGGACCATCTTCTCATGCCAATTTATACCAAAAAAACATAATTTGTTTGCACTACCACCCGTCACACGGTCAACTATTTCCTGTATGTGCTTATTACAGCGACGTTGAATGTGGACCCCCATGGATGCACTTTTGAACACTATAATCTTGTGTCGATGGTAGCTCCTTCTGCAGGTGGTAAAATTTAATAAAATAACCACTCACTATATTGCAATTTAAAACATTCCAAACATGGGCGTCATGTGTCAAGGGCTTCAGTATGCACTCAAGTTCCCTAATAAAGTGAACTTCATTGAATAGGAAGAGTACTCCACTCCAACTGCGGTCTCCGCTTGCATGTGCAACAATTCTGCTATATATGCGAGCAACATTTTCCAATCCTCAAGGTGCTCATTATTCCTAAACTTGTTGTTCACTAAATTGATCTCCGCTGAGTGCGCCGCATAGACCAGTACTAAAAAAAACCATGAGGCCATATTTTCCAATGTCACGAAACCTCCACTTGATGAAAAACAAAACTCCTCAGGCAGCCCGAAGGGATCACAGGGGCCAAAATCAAATAGAGCAAACTGGAATTCATGAACTGCGCACGGATTTTCCACTGAGGTGTCCACAATTGTGTCAAACACTATCATTTTCCCGAGACCAATGTTCGCCACGCTCGGCTTCAACAGACACACACCTTGGTTGCTACTCCACATTTGTGGCGGCCTTCTCAGCGTTAAATCCTAGCTCCGACTAGGATCTGTTCATATAAATGACACGGTCCCACTATGGGTGTAGTAAATGGTGGATACAGTGAGGTGACTCGAGTTTGAATGGCATCCTTTGGTGAAGGTCGGCCCGCTGAATCCATCGCGATCCATGTACCACAACAAATAATCATGACTTCTAATGGTGTAACATCAAATTATTTGACACATTATTTGCTGACGTTCACTTCCATATTGTGCTCAACCACAAACTCAACCGCTCAGTGTGTCACCACGTATCTACTCAAACTTCATCTTGCGTTTCATTGCACATCTGTTTGAAATCCTGGAACACCTACCTTTGCTTGCAAAACTAGTTGCGTCGTTGCCAAAAAATTGTAACCACACCCAACAATCAATCTGGCTACAATTCGCACCAGAAAACTGGAGCAGAATCATCACTCTGCATCTTCGAATAAAAAATACAAATCATATACCCTCTCCTATCTTGGGTCCCATGGTTGTTCCTGACGCATAGCAAATCTGCTTCTTCCATAACATAAAAACAAATGTTTTCACTGACCAAACAAAATATTTCCCACGCAAACTGATAACACAAACTCTTGATAACATTTTGAATATAGAAAAAAATGCAAAAAATGGTCGCCCATTTTGCACGACCTCAACCTGCTCATCAAGTTCAACATGATACGTTACTGCACTCCGTGCTTATAGAAGCTCCATCATCATATTATACTCCTCGTCCGCTGTTTCCATTGCCCCATCTATTTACTCTGGCCAAGGTCAATAAAAAAATACCACATACGCATACTCCATGTTTATCAGTCGTTCTTCCACTTCATTTTGGAATTTCTCGTCATCCTTCATAAAATTACACAGTAAAAAATACAGTGGTCCGCAGAGAAACTCTCCCATCTAGTAGAGTGGCGGATCTGTGCTATACCCTTGGCTCATCGACATCATATACCGATGCACTTCTCCAACAAAACAAGTTTCACATCACATAAAAGATTCCACTAACTTGCGGCATCTGGATCACCATTGGTATAGGGATCTGCAGACTGGCGGGCTGGCTGAAATAACTGTCAAAGTAAAGGCATACAACGTCCCACATAGCTTCCAACTTGGTCAAAGGAATAGGAAATAGAGGTGCACATCGCTGGATTTGTATATTGTGGCCAATATCTCCATGAACAGCCAAAAATCCATCATAAGCAGGTGCTCCAACACGTCATCTACACCGTTGGTATGAAAAAAGAAACCTTACCCATCCTTTCATGTCTATCTCTAATTACATGAAGGCACCACCTGACACAGAAAAAAAAGGCTTTCCATATTTGTCACCTCGAATGCGAAATCCATCCTTGATGACCAGCATAAACAACTGAGTTGAAGGTGCATATTTTTTTGAAATCAAAGCAGGTGGCTGATTGTGCATTTTACTCCTTCATGCTGCAGATTTATCTACCACATCTCTTCGCCTGTTTCCTCTCATCCACTAGATGAAATGAGGGCTGCAATATGTGCCTGAGATTTTTTTAAATCGATCATCCAGCACTGTGTAAGGATAAGGTAAGGAAAGTCTAAGGGAAGTAGAATAACTTCCAAGGCTTCAAGTACACCATCAACCCAAAGATAAGGCAGGTCCTTCCAACTATCGAGGAAATAACAGTGGCTATTATGAGATAGGTGGACTGCTTGATATAGAGTCCTTGAAGTAAGAAATTTGACAATTGGAGTAAAAAATAGATGTTGCTAGAGTCAAACAAGATGCACTCCAACAAAAACTAATTCAAAGGAATGGTACAGAATCGACAATAGCCATCAAATATAAGAATTTATAACTTTAGCAAGCAAGGGATAGGTACCAATCTACCTACTTTGCATCTTGCCTCAATGCATTAGTAAGTCATGGACTGCTCACAACCAATATTCCACGTGGGCATAGAAGTATTATTCGGTGAGTTAGACCTTGAACCGCTTCCTTGCAAGAATTGGGTCTAACCCAAAATTATGAAAGGATAGAAGGACGACAGCTATAAAGTCTACCATATTCTATGGCTGAAGAGCCAGTCCATGTGTATTATAATATTACATTTTGTAACCCAGAAACATGTATTCTATATGTAAAGCAATGTTTATCTAATGAGTAATTTAGAGTATTTGATTGTATTTCATTAAGAGTTGGACTTGATGGTCCCTAATACTTGAGCCTTCTTATTTTTCTTGTTCTAAGTAGTGGCTCAAAAGGATTCCAAATAGTAGGTATATTTTGGAAGGTCCTAAGTGGGTAAGCTTGGGCTAAATATCCTATCAAGTATATCAACCACTTGAGTGTCATTTGCAGTGACCAGTTCCCAAGTGAGGAATGTCTTGGATGATAAGAAGGGGATATTTTGGGATGAATCTGTGTGAAATTCCAATGAGTTTAATGAAATAAAATCTTATTCTAAGTTAAGACTTAAAATTAAACTTAAATGATCAAGGTTAGACATGATAATTCTAGTTAATATTGGAACACTCTTAGGACGTATATCCTAAATAAGAGTGTAGGATCCTCCCTTACAATAGAAGAAATCATGTTCTAATGGATGGTATGACACCTTACATGAAGTACAGTAATAGGTACTAGTGGTGAATGATAGTATGACTGGTATGATACCTTACATGGAGTAAGTGTGGTCATAGGTACTATCGATGAATGATAGTATGACTAGTATGACACCTTACATGGAGTAAGTGTGGTCATAGGTACTATTAGTGAATGATAGTATGACTAGTATGACACATTACATGGAGTAAGTGTGGTCATAGGTACTATCAGTGAATGATAGTATGATTGGTATGATACCTTACATGGAGAGAAAGATAAAACTTTTGCATGGTACCTTACAAGGGGTAAGTGTGACCATGAATATCAATATGACATTGTAAGCATAGTAAAGACGATCATTGCTATTGGATTTTGTTACTTAGAGACTACATGTGTTCAAGTTCTTCTCCTCCCACTATTGAGCCATTGGTGAATCAAAGTGGAAGAGCTAAGCGAACCCTCCACATTTTATGGGTCTTAAGCGGTGTACCTTAAGATTTTTTGAGGATTGCACTTGACATTTGTGCCTCTTAAGATACGAATCTTGCAATAGACTGATTAAATATGTTTATCAGGGGACATCAAGGATGATGCACTAGTGGTGGAAAATGATTTTTCCAAGGTGATTTCAAGATATATGGGTATCTTGAAGTAATATTTATGAAATTATGTCTTTGTCTTTGATGACACCTATTTACAACTCATAAAAAGGACTATCAAAGTATAGTATGATACTCCTTTATGAGAATATTTGATACATATAATTAGATAGATTGTGTCTAACTTTTTATAAAAACATGAATTCATGTCATATCTATGGAAATATTCTACAGTTATCTTGTTGCAGTACTCTGTTATCATTGACTATGCATTAATAGATGCTTTGATGCTTTGTTTTTATGATGAAAATTGTGTATTAATGATGTTTTCAATACTTACTGTTGGTGCAATATGGATGTTTTATTGCTTTAAGAAGATGGTTCTACTGATAGTTTATACTTTTATAGGTCCAGGTACTCTCATGGATGGAAGATGTTGCTTACCATCAGGATCAAGACACTAAAAATAAGGAAAAGGATGATGATTCTATCTGATTTTTAAAGAACTAATGCTGATTTTATTGATTTTCTGCATTAAATAAGTTGAGAACTAATGAGAAACACATAGGACTGTGTTTAATCGAAGGGGGGGAGTATGTCATAGCCCACCCATTGGGACTTCCTAGAATATATTAATTGATCCAAAGGATCAATTAATACTTGAATTTTAACATTAACCAAACCTTACTAATGCTACCAAGTATTAATAAAAGGATCTAATTGATAAAATCTAGGGTATGGTAAACCCTAATTATTCTATAAAATCCCTAATTAAAACTAATTACACTCTACCAAGTTAATTGGAAGAGTTTTGAATACAATTGGGATTTTGTAAGGTTTTGGAGAAATTAAAATAAGGCTTTTGTGAAAGATTAATTTGGGAAATTATCTTTTACAAAAAATAACTTAGCAGAATAAACCTAATTTATTACAATTAGGTGTCCACCAAAATTTATCCAATTTTAAAAGGACCCAAAATAGCAATATCATGATTTAATAATAAAAATATACATATTTGACTAGTGGATGAACTATTCTCCATTCCACATGACTCCTTCCCAATAGTAATAGTGCAGACCTTGCAAGTGCACTAGGAAAAAGGGAAGGCCCAAAATGAGCAAGGTACTCCCACCTTATCTCCTCTTATACCTCCTCCTAAATTGTAAATAATAAAAAGGAATCTCACCATTTTGGGTGACCCAAAAAATGGTTCCTTTTAATATTTCATTAATAAATCCACCTTCTTGCTCATAAAGAAAGGGAAGTTGGGAAAAATTATAAAAGGGGAGATAAGCAATGGAATGAGAGAGGAAATCTTGGGCTTAGGGAGTATGCTCTCTACCTTGGTGGATAAAAAACCAAAAATCCTTAAGAAAGCACTAAGTTCTAAATTAGGGTATTTGGTCAATAGGAGTGAACTTAGGAGGTAAATCAAGAGAAAAATATGGAAGGGAGCATAAAAAGGGAATAGGAGACAAGCTTGAAGGCTAGGCAAAAAATTGATCTTACCCAGGTTGCTTCGTACCATTATATTTCTCCCATAAAACATGTGTAATATCCTATTATGGTTATGCGAATATGTGTAATATTTATTAGAAGTATATTTCTATTATAGTAATTTGTAGTATTTTATTAAGGATATGACTCTATTGTAGTATATAGATACCTATATTTTAATCTAAAAATTCTAGTTTGGTCTCAATTGGGACTCGTGCCAAATACACTGATCTAATGATAGTTAATGATTATGCTATGACCTAATTCCTATGAGACTCAAGATGACCTCTTAGGTATTCAAACCTTCACCACCATCGGTAGTACCACCATAACCACCAGTAGGTGCTTACTATCTGCTTAGTGCATGGGTGGTTTTACTTCACTTAATACCAATAGTAGGGCACAGGTGGGATATCCATTTACTTTCTTAGAACTCTCTTGTAACTGATTTCTACAATCAGTTATAGTCTGCATTTGAATCCAATTGAAACCTTTGAATACAATATAGACCATCTATGGGTTGATCTATAGAATTAAACCCTGTCAAGTTAAATCTGGAATACGTTGAAATATAGGAGGTTACCATCATTTATATTATAAAAACCTGGTACCCCTATCTAGAGATCTATTGCTGCCAAGATGAAGGATATTCACAGTATGAGTTGGTTGAAACAATCAAAATATTTTCTAATCAACACCTAAATTTATTTGGATCCAAAGCTGAATCCTCACAACATAATATTCATGCCTCGATTGTGAAAATTTAATATTGTTCACCAAGTAGTTGGGGTTTTATCATTTGGCAACCCTATCAGGTAAACGTAGCAACCATGCCTGGTAGACAATACTTGTAAACTCAACATGGGATTTCTATTGGATATTGTGTTAAACCATCCAATTATATATAATATCCCTCCAAATAATCAATAAATCTATGATGAATGGTCTACGTGAAAGAGACACCAAACTTTCTAAAATAGAGTTTTTTTTTGCTAGATTAAAAGTGGGTTTTTATCAAGGATCTCAAAACCTGATTACAACAAAATTCTAGTGGAATAGTCCTAGGATGGACAACAAGAAAGGCTTAAGGAAAGCCTTAAGGAGCACCTTCAACAAAGGCTTGAGGAAAGCCTTGAGGAACACCTTCAGGAAAGGCTTGAGGAAAGCCTTGAGGAAACAAATCAGGAAATCAGTGAGGAAAATCGTGTAGAGAAAATTTTGAAAAACCTGCCAGGTGAGGAAGGAGAAGGCAGTAGAGAAGAATGAAAAAACCTGCCTAAAACCAAATTTGAATCTTCCCAGAGGCAAGAAAAAGAAATAGGTGCCTAACTTGAAAATTAAAACATCCCAAGGATGGGAAAAGGATAAATGTGCCAAACCACCCATGGGAAACCAGGAGCCAAGAGAAAAACCACTTCCCACGTAGGGGAAAACCAGCTGAATGTAGAAAAAACCACCCTAAGCCAAGGGTGGAGCAGAAAAATAGAGATCCACTTCCCACATAGAGGAAAATAGCTGAATGCAAAAAAGACCACCCTATGCCAAGGGTGGAGCAAAAAAATGGATATTGCAGTAAAACCCATTAGAATGAGGATGAGTAGAAGTTAGGTATGCCATAAGATCATTCAAACTATGATAAAACAAATACCTTGTGATCCTGAAAGGATGAACCACAAACAAAGGATTTCCTCAGGCAACAAAATCCTCATGTAATGTATCACCAACCTGAAAAGTAGGTCAGCATATAGAGGAACTCCATAGGCCATGAAGTCCTCATTCAGTGTAGAAAAGAGCCTACAAGGACGCCATCCCAATAGAGGAAGCAACAAAAGTAGAAACACATGCCATAGGAAAAATATAGGAAAGTACCAAAGGAACCCAAGAGGATAGAAATCCCAAGAAACCTTTAACACCACCATCAAATAACTTCAGGGAAACAAATGAGGAAAACCTGCAAAACTAAAATCCTGAAGAGCAGAGTCATAGAAGAAAGCACATGGTCCTCCTCCCCAAGACCAAAATGATGTTGTGCAAAACTGCTCATGAAGCCACTTTCCAACAAACATAGCATTTCATAACTGAAGATCCTTCAAGGGCAAATGTCAAGAAGACACCAAGAAAACCTGGAGCAAACTAGGAAATCCAAGGAAAAATCCCTAAACAACCTAGAAAACCTAGGAAAAGTCCCAAGGTAAAACCCAAAACCATCCCAAGACCCAAGCACCAAAGTAAAATCCCACCACATGACAAGGAGAGGGGTAGAACATTGGAAAAGTGATCTCCCATCCCATAGAGAACATCTACAACACCATACTACCAAGAGGGAAGGATTAAGGAAGTTCCAGGGAAACTAGGACAAGATCAGGGACCGAGGACAGTGCCAAGGAAGGGATGCAGGGAAGTGGAATAGGACTTCCATAGGAAGTCACCTGTAGAGCCCCTTGGACTCACCTTTCTAAAATAGAGTTAGCTCCCATGTGTTAGACCAGAAATAATAATTAAAGGGATAAAATATATGGTGTACTCCTTGTGTAATACTTAGAATATGCTTCCCTATGGAATTACCAATTTGGTAAAGGTGAACCCATCCTTCCATTCTCCCTTTGTGTCACTCATAATAAGCAAGGATTTGACTTAAAAATACTTTTGGTATTTCGAAGCTAGAGGTCCTCTGGTTCATCAAAGCCACTGAGGGCAAGACATCCTTTGTGTCAACCAGGACCATTCTCTGCGAAGAGATTAAATCATCAATTATTTCCCACATAGGACATGTGGAGACACTAGGGTCAAGTATTGCACCTCTTGTGGTTAGTGCTATTTCGGTTGAGATATGTGGCATGATAAATACCCAATAAAATTGATCTACTTTATTCTTAATCGTGTTCTATGTTCATTAATATTTGACACAAATATTTAGGTTAGCCCGACAGAGGGACTACTTGGTGAGATTATTGATATGCTTTGACTAGTCGAGCTCTTTTTTAATATATGGATGTAATCAAGATGAAATCGAAAAGTACTTTTAACTAAATTTGACAAGTGAATAAAAGGGATAATAGTGTTCCTTTTACATGTATAAGGGTTAAATATAAGTAGGTGTTTTTAAATGGATACCTTCGAGTATAAAATATCCTTGACCTCTCCTACGTTGATGGATGGTGTTTTCCCTCTTGTCATGTGTGTGGAGGGTTGGTACCCACACATGCTAGTTTTAAGGGTGCTCCATGTTTGAGTCGTACCCTAGATAATGATACAATAGAATGAGATCTTATGATCAAATTTGTGGGGGAAGGTTGGTCTAAGATAATGAAGCATTTTTGGATCAATTGAATACATCTTGGACCAAACTTAGGGGTAAGTTTGATAGCAAGTTTGGAAAGCATATTGGACCAAAATTAGGGGTAATTTTGATAATCAAATTTTGAAAGTAGAGGAATGCAACCTAGATCAAATTTGGGAGAATTGATAATCTATTGGAACACATTTGTAAAGGATTTTGTGATTCAAATAAAGTATCTAAAGGTAAATTTTCATGGGGAAATGTGAGGGGTAGATACTTTAGAATTGACTATTATACGAGATAATTTTTTGGTAGAGAATTGATAATGACCCAAGATACAAGTTTGTAGGAAGGCATTACAAATTTATAGATAATCTTGTTGTAAATCCATTATCAATATTGTGAAAGGATAAAATAAATCAGATTTTTATGTAATGAAATCCTATTTATGGAAAGGGATAATGTTAGGGAAAGAATGAGTATGGAACACATTCTTGAGGAAATGATGAGGTTTCCTCACTAGGTTTGACCTTACGGTAATATTCCTATATGACCCTTTGGGTAGGATAAATTAGTGTAATCCTAACCTTTTAGATGGAAGGGTAAGGACAAGGATAGACAAGGTTCTAATCTTGGATCAAAATCATATGTATAGCTTACATGGATAAGCTATTATCAAATGGATTTAAGCTTTTCAATATCGATATATTATGATTGGAGATCTAATATTGAGGAATGGTTTCCTCTTTATATATATATATATATATATATATATATATATATATATATATATATATATATATATATATATACATAATGTAGATGTAAGCATGATTGCCTAATGAACTCTTCAAGATCTTATCTCATTGAGGGTTGAATGTGTATAAATATTGGAGAATGAATGTGGGATTCATTCTTGAGGGAATTATGGGTTTCCCTTTTTGATAATTGATGATATTTCTCTTTATATGAATTTTATGATCATTCATAAACATGTAGACATAAGAATTTATGATATTCTTATGTATTGTATTGATGTCTTAGAGAAAGGAAGTGTGGAATTTCCTTATTTGCATCATGATTTGAAAAGGGATCGAATTTTTTCCTTCAAATATACATTTGATTTAGAAAAGAACCCATCAGATGCCTTTCTATACTTGTATTTATGACATCTTAAGTTTTTTAAATTTGACAAGAAACATATTTGAAGGCTAGGTTTATTCCCCGTGAGGGTTCCCAGGATATATGTTGTGTACTCTATTTGTGATTTGTAATTATTTTTATGCATGGATGTTATACTTGCTTTCTATTATGATTAGATAGATCATAAATATTGCATGATATGGAAATTAATTATAATTTACTTTTACAAATAGAGGATGCAATTTACATTCTTGTTAGAGGATCACTAGAGTGTTATATGATGCATGAATTGGTTAGAAAGCAATGTTCCAAGTATGAGAATGGATTATAATTGCACTTAAAATTATAAAGAATAATGGATTTGTATTTTCCTATGAATGGATCTTCTAATATAATGTAATGGTTTATGATTTGAATAAAGTAAAAGCCTTGAAGTGAGTAAAGTATTCTTTATGTATTGTTTAAATAATGCATGCATGGTATTCCACCATAAATAATAGAATTAGGAAGTAAGGTTGAAATTATGTTCAATTGGTTATGTAACTAAAATTTCTAATGAAAGTACAAATAGAAATAGTTAAACCAAGGAGATCATACATATCATGATGGGATGTAAGATTAGATAGGATTTGGTCTCTCCTATCATAATAGTTGACACTGACCATGTCGTAATCCTCTCAGTTACTTGCTACCCTGCTTGATGTTGATCCAAACATATTTGGTTGTAAAATTTTACATGTTAGATATGTACAAAATACAAATTCTATCTTAGGTTTGGGTTGGTAATTTGGGGTTGTTACAAACTCTGCTACCAAAGTTCCTTGGGAGGCATCATAATGTAGGACCAAAATACCAGATTCTTAGAAAGTATTGAAAGGTTTCTTCAGGTTGTAGTTGCATCTTGGCACCACCAGGCTCTAGGCTATAGTTAGAATGATCAAAATTGCCTTCTTGATAGTTTGTATTGTAGACCAATATCAAAAGTTTATGGGTCACACTCAGTGCCAAATACTAATAAGTTATAGGTCATAGTCAACATGGTCAAATTGGCCATCTTGGCAATTCAAATCATGGCCCAAAGCAGGGTTCTACACCACACAAAACACATCCCTTGCTCCATACCTTAGGAAAAGCAATCAAATTAAAAAATTATGGAGATCAAATCCTAGACCAGAGAAAATATTATACCACGAACAACAAAGACTCATCTCGAAGCAAACCCCAAGCCATAGGAAAGTTTTAGGTCGTAGTTAGACTTGATCAAACCTACTACCTAGTGATATCATATCCCAACCTAGAGCAAGTTCTAGTCCATGGTCAACTTAATAAAATTCTCTCTAAAGCTAAAATATAACTATGGTTTTGAGACTCCAAAGGGAAGTGATAAGTGTCCATGGGTCATGATTGCTAAAATCACACCAAGCTTTTAAAATATTTGATCTTAACTATTCAAGGGAAGATCAATAGGTGATGTTGAATTTAGATGAATATTTGCATAGAATGAATATTTCATCATGATATAAATATGATAAATACAAGATCTTTTTCTAAGCTGATTTTGTTGATCTGAGAATATGAAACATCCAAGATTCTATGTTGATTCAATTTTAGATCCATGGCAAAGAAGCGATCATAATAACAAGGGATGGCTTAGATGTATTTTTGGAAAGATTGTCCATTTGGAAACCATGAGGACCGAACAAGTTGTAGAGGCCAATTGTAGAATATCAACAAAGCAAGATTCCTCTTCTTTGTTTGAGCAATAAGGAGACTGCCACATTAGCATCTTGCTAGCTTGGCACTCTAATTTCCTTGAAATACTTTGTTGTCTCAAATAAATAGTAAAAAATTATAAATAGAGGCCATACCCTCCTTTCAAGAGGTCAGGTCTAAAGTGTTTGCTTGCATTGTTTCTGTATAATTCTTACAAATTAATAGGAGCGTTACTTGGAATGTTTGCCTTAGACTTGCATTTTCTTAGCTTTTCCTTACAAGCCTGTGAAGTCCTTCCTGTTGCTACTACTATGGTTAGTTTATTCTACTAATTTGGAATACTAACTTAGAGAAAATTGGAATGATTCATATTTGAATGTATGCTTGTAAGAAGTCATTTCTATTAGTCAAGGTGTTAATCTAATTCTGCTAATTTGGATTATTAATACTCTAGATGTTTGGAATGATTCTTGAAGTATGCAATTGTTCTTAATGTTGAAGATGGCTAAGTTGTGAATGTTGTTAGTTCCAAGTATCATTCTAGAAGTTAAGCTATCATGGGTTCTTTGTAGATGCCTATGTTATTATATTTATCCATCCACCATTAATTCATTTCTTTCTTAACCCTTTTCATCTCTATCCCTATCTTTTATTCATTTAACAACACTTAAATGATTCAACATTTAGTAAGTTGACAAGGAACAACCTAATATGGAGTTTGGGTTAAAGTATTTTGACCCATCCAATGTGTGGCTCGGGTTTTGATTAGCGGGTGCTCACGTTTCAAAATATTTTATATGATAGTTATAGTTTAAGTTTATCTTGATGTCAATCTAAGCCACAACAATTATGAAGCATGCACAAGCTTACCATGTGGTTCTAATGCTTAATTAAAGTTGTCAATTCCTATATAATGAAATGTGATATAAATATGAGAGTATATTTTGATATCTCTTCCCATACTTCATTTGGAGTAAGATATTTCAAAGGACCTCTATCATTCTAATCAAGGAATATTTTGGGTACTTGTGGAGCAGCCATATTCTAGCTTCTAGATATTTTCTTTGTGCAATGGTATAAAGTGGAGTAATAAAATATTGCAAATCGTTAGTATGAAATAACCTTATAATAGTTCTCTATGTCATATACTTCTATATACTTTGGTTGGAGTGGAGTCGTTATGTTAATACAACTTGTACTCTAAGAGTAGAAAAACTGAGATCTTCACTAGAACCTCAATCTAATGTTCTTTTTGTGGTTTCTTTTGGATATTCATTCTTGATAAAATTCACTAGGTGAGTTTTGAAGTGCTTCAACAAGTAGAATAGGTAGAGACCCTCACTAGATTTAGAGCCTAAGTTGTTATTTTGTAGGATCAATAATCACTCAATGGGGTACCACTAGGTGTGCCATTAAAATCTTATATTCTTTGATTATTTGGGTTGCTATATTGTTATTGGGATGTTCATACCTCATGAAAAGTGACACAAAAATATCCATCTGAAAAGCATAGTATTTGGCTCAATAAAGAAAATTTAAGAGTTTTTACAAGGTCAACTTCTTTTAAGTTGTGAACTTGAGTAAATAATTTTAATCTAACAACATGGGGGAAAAGGGTTAGAAAGATGTAGGAAAATAAAAATATAAAGGAAAAAACTAAGCTAATTGAGATGATGTGCCAAGATCAAGATAATATCCCTTTGCACAATAGCCCTAACTGTAATGCATCGACATATCAAAATATTTATCCCCTTGGCATATATAATAGTAAACATGCATACATAAAGTAAATAGAACAAGGAGAACTAAACACTTAGAACCAAATATTAATAGGCCTCTAGTATGCATATATGAATATAAAACAATTACATGATTATGATATAAGTGGGGGCTCAAGGGTGTTCTTGTAAGACCACTTAGGAATATGAGTATTTCTATATAGAGGAAAATGAAGGAAAATTTATATGACTTGTAGAGATATAACTTTTTGATCCTTTACAATGCTAAGAAAATTACTATATATAGAATACAAAATAGGGAAATTTTATCCTAAAATTTAGAGGAAATTCTAACAACTTCAACTAATCTTCCTAGAAATTCTAAGTATTTGAATGATACCCTCTATAATCAATATTTTTAGGTAGGGAGTATAATTGCCATACCTTTATCTTTAAGAGATTTCCCACTTTCTTGTATTACTAGGTTAAAATGACAATAGTAGGTAATTCTTACCTTTCCTGATAAGGGATCATCAATCCATCTTACCTACTCTCTCTGGTAGCTTGTGCACCATTATTTTTTCCCTACAATTTTAACTTGATTTTTCTTTAGATACAATGGCTTTCTATGGTACACTTTTTATTATGCTCCTAGTATTTTTATATCCCTAGAAAAATACCAACTATCTTTCAGAACTTTCTCTTGTTGGCCTATGTTGGGACTTTTCAATATTTTCATGATCTGACTGAATCTCTTGTTGGAAGTATTTTGTAAAAGATTCTTCTTTTGTCCCTCCATCAAGCCATGCAGTATTCCACTGATTGGGAGTTCCTTTTTACATAGTCCACCTTTTGGAACTTTTTTCAAACATGGGACCATCCCTTATACCATTTGTTTTATCACAAGGGAACAACAAAATAATCAACCTATTGATCAGTCTTCCCAACCACCCTTGATTATTTATGCCAAGAAAATCCTCTCTTTTGAAGGACCACCTATCACTTTAAAATAAAAAATTCAATTAATAGTATTTTCAATTTACAATAGTAACTTGCAAGTATTCTAACCAAATTTTCCCTTCTTGAACTACTTCAAAATTCTCCATGTTATAGGAAGTCCTTGCTCAAGCTTTAGAGTGAGCAAACCATACCTCAAGATCTTAATCCTAGTTATCTATTTACTATAGTGGGTTGCATTGACGTTAATCATATTATAATATCTTTCTATGAAGATAATTTTCCTCCACAATACATGCATGAAGAACTCTACCTTTAAATTATAGGCTACTTTGATGATATATTTATCAAAATAATCATTGTTGATAATGAATTAGGCATTAATGTTTGTAGTCTCCAATTTATCCATAATTTTGGCTTAAATGAGGACCTTCAAAAATAAAACCTTATTATTTGAGCCTTAGATAATGGGGTTCATGATGCTAGCATAACCATATCCTTATCCCTCAAATTTATGAATCAAGTCCTTAAAACCCTCTTTTATATTATACCTTTTAAAATCACTTATAATCTTCTTAATGGATGACCTTGGATCTATGCAATGAGTGTTATCCCCTCTACCCTTCATAAATACCTCAAATATAAGTATCAAGGCAAAATAATTCATATTCTTGTTGATCCTCAACCCTTTGCTTATTGTAAGATGATTGAGACTTTTAATTCTAAAACCAACCTTTATTCCTATCTCACCATTTTTACATTAATCACTTCTTCTACCCAATTTGATGCTACATCTAAGGATCAAGTTAATAACCAAAAAAATGCAAGTGATCAATATAAATTTTATAACCTAATTCACCTTAATAATAAACCTTCTATAAACCTATCCAAGATCCACGCATCACCTAGAACTTTAGGGTTGCCTTCTAGGAAGAGTAAAATACTGTGAATAGTATTATGCGCCATTATTTGTGTTAGTACTACTAATGAAGAGCAAATTCATGGTATTAACCCTCACCCAATTGAGAAACAATTTGCACAATGCTATTTGTCTAATTTTTATCCCCTTCCCAAATAAATGCTTACCGATATGGGATATCAAGGAAAAAGCTTTGGTCCTCATAAGTAGGGAATCAAAGAACCCTTAGAAGTTAAAGCTTGGTCTAGATATTGTGGAATAGGCTACATTACCAACCATAACTAGCCTAACCACAAATGATATGAAGGTTGAGCTAAAGTGTTAGCCTAGTACTACATTCTAAAAGTCCATCCCTACAATTTTTGCCCCAAGCTCATATACAATCATAGGAAATTATCTATGTCTATTGATTCAATATGATATTAAATGCATGCAATAGAATTACAATCAACACTAGTTAATATTAAGAGCATTAGTATTACAGATGATGAATTATCTAGTTAGATACAACTCAACCAAACTAATGTAATAATTGTGCCTAACAATTTTATCTCTCAAAATAAAAATAAATTAAAAATGTTTTTCAATAATAGTGCATTGAAATCCAATTACATGGGCATTTTAATTAAATGTTAGTCAACTCTTTGTTTTTGTGCTTGTTTTAAAATTTTTGTTAATATTTTAATAATGATAGGTATCAATTCTAAAGGGATTGAAATTGACCACTTGTCCAAATTCTTAAGCTTCTTACAAGTATAATCTCTCAACTAACTGGTATTTAGATAAAATTCAATCATGATCCCAACCCTTGCTTATTACATCACAATAAAAAATAAATTTATATGTATAGATTACATATACCAACAATATATAATTCAGGCATTATGGCATAGTCCTTTATCAAGGCAACTCTCTAATAACTCACATTATTATAAAATAAAAAAGAATTCATTATTTGTACATTCATTATAAATTTGTTTGCATGGAATGGAATCTATTCAAATCCATCCTTCACCTTGTAGACTTCAAGGATATGATAGCCCCAAGCTACTTCATCTTCCTCATCCCTACTTGTGAGAAATATTTCTTTTAATATTTTAATCATGACAGAAGTCAATTCTGAAGGGATTGAAATTGACCATTTGTCCAAATCCCTCAACTAACTAGTATCTAAATAAATTTCAATCTCGATTGAAACCGTAGTTTATTACATCACAATAAATAAAAAATTATCTATACAAATTACATGCACTAAAAATGTGTAATTCATGCATTATGAAATATTCATTTATCGAGGCAAATCTCTAATGATTCTGATACTTATAAATTAAAAAATGCCATTATTTATACATTCATTATAAAAAAATTCTATGGAATGGAATATTTTCATACCCATCCTTCGCCATATAGACTTTAAGGCTCCCATATCCCCATGTTAATTCATATTCCTCATCCCTACCTATGATAAATCTTTCTACCAATATTTTAATCATGATATGTGTCAATTATGGAGGGATTGGAATTGACCACTTGTCCAACTTCTTAAGGTACTTACATGTGTAATCCCTCAACTAACTCTGTCTAAATAAATTTTAATTTGTATCCCAACCCTTGCTTATTACATCACAATAATAAATAATTTTATCTTTGTAAATTACATATACCAACAATATGTAATTCATGCATTATGTAATAGTCCTTTATAAATACAATTGTCTAATGATTCTCATACTTATAAAAGTTAAAATAAGTCATTATTTGTACATTCATTATAAATATGTTTTCATGGAATGGAATCATTTTACATCCATCCTTAACTATGTAGACTTCAAGGATCCCATAGCCCCAAGCTAATTCATCCTCCTCTTCCTTACTTGTGTGAATTTTTTTTTTTTTATATGGATCATGACATGTATCAATTCTAGAGGGAATGGAATTGACCACTTGTCCAAATTATTAAGATGCTTACATGTATAATACCTCAACTAACTAGTGTCTAATTAAATTTCAATATTGATCCTAACCTCTGCTTATTACATCACAAAAAAAAATTACCTATAGAAATTACATATACCAACAATATGTAATTCATGCATTATACCATAGTCCTTTATCATGATAAGGTAAATTTGTAATGATTCCTATACTTGTAAAACAAAAAAATCATTATTTGTACATTCATTATATAGTTGTTTCCATGGAATATAATATTTTCATATCCATATATCACTATTTATATTTCAAGGCTCTCATAGCCCCAAGCTAATTCATCCTCCTCATCCCTATGTGTTAGAAATATTTTTATCAAGATTTTGATCATGATAGGTGTCAATTCTAGAGGGATTGAAATTGACCACTTATCCAAATTTTAAACTTTCGTACACATATAATCTATCAACTAACTATGAATAAATAAATTTCAATCTCGATCCCAGGCCTTTCTTATTACATGAAAATAAAAATAAAATTTTCATACAAATTACGTATGCTAACAATATGCAATTCACACATTATGGCATAGTCCTTTATCAAGGCAACACTCTAATGATTCCCATACTTATAAAAGGAAAAATAATCCATTATTTTTACATTCATTATAAAGTTGTTTTCATGGAATGGAATCTTTTCATTTCCATCCTTCATCGTGTAGACTTCAAGGCTCCCATAGCCCCAAGATAATTCATGTTCCTCATCCTTACCTATGAGAAATCTATCTGTCAAGATTTTAATCATGACAAGTGCCAATTCTAAAGGGATTTGAGTTGATCACTTGTCCAACTTCTTAAGATACTTACATGTATAATTCCTCAACTAACATGTGTCTAAGTAACTTTTAATCTTGATCCTAACCCTTGCTTATCACATCACAATAAAATATAATTTTATCTATGTAAATTGCATATGACAACAATATGTAATTCAAGCATTATGACATAGTACTTTACCAAGACAACTCTCTAATTATTCCCATACTTATAAAAGTGAAAACAAGTCATTATTTGTACATTCATTATAAATTTATTTCCATGGAATGGAATCTTTTCATATCCATCCTTCACCATGTAGACGTCATGGCTCCCATAGCCAAAAGCTAATTCATCTTGCTCATCCTTACCTATGAGAATTTTTTCTATTCAAATTTTAATCATGACAGGTGTCAATTTTGGAGAGATTAAAATTGACTACTTGTCCAACATCTTAAGTTGCTTACATGTATAATCCTTCAACTAAGTAGTGTCTAAATAACTTTCAGTCTTGATCTCAACCCTTGCTTATTACACAACAATAAAAAACTTATGTATACAAATTGCATATGCCAACAATATGTAAGTCACACATTATAGCATAGTCCTTTATAATGACAACTCTCTCATAATTCTCATACTTATAAAATGAGAAACAAGCATTTATTTGTACATTCATTATAATTTTGTTTCCATGGAATGAAATCTTTTCATATCCATCCTTCATCGTGTAGAATTCAAAGTCCTAAGCTAATCCATCCTCCTCATCCCCACATGTGAGAAATATTTTTGTCAATATTTTAATCATGACAGTTGTCAATTTTGGAGGGATTGGAATTGACCACTTGTCCAACTTCTTAAGTTGCTTAAATGTATAATCCCTCAACTAACTCGTGTCTAAATAAATTTCAATATTTATTATAAAAAATAATATTATATACAAATTATATAAGCCAACAATATGCTATTCACTCATTATTGCATAGTCTTTTATGGAGGCAACTCTCCATTGATTCCCATACTTATAAAAGGAAAAAAAAAAAACATTATGTATACCTCCATTATAAAGTTATTTATATGGAACCGAATCTTTTCATATTCATCTTTGTACACTTTAAGGCTCCCATAGCTCCAAGATAATTCGTCATCATCCTTACATGTAAAAAATCTTTTTGTCAAGATTTTGATCACTATAAATGTCAATTCTAGAGAGATTAAAATTGATCATTTGTCATCTTACATATGAAAAGATCTTTTGGCAAATTTGTCATCTTACATATGAAAAGATCTTTTTGCCAAGATTTTATTATGATAGGTGTCAATTCTAGAGAGATTGGAATTGACCAAAGTTGCATACACTTAGATAAATTTCAATTAACTGTCCCCGGTGTGGAAACGTGAAACCCTTCGGCCGCGGCCAAAGCCCGCCGTGAACGTACGGCTCTAAGAACACGATCAACTGGAAGGGAACATTGTGGCGGTGAGCGAGATGAGCCACAACTCCGTCATAGACCTCATAGAGTTGAAGGGCTGCCCGTACGTTACAGTGATGGGGGCTTTTTTTTGTCTCGGACGTGACCAGATTTGGTTTTGGCGACGTGGATTTCGGGTGGGGTAAGGCTGTCTATAGAGGGCCTGCGAGGGTCGATGTGGGGCCCTTGCACGGATTGCTCGTCTCCCATCGTAGTAGGGATGGAATCAACGGAATTTTGGTTCCCGTGTGCTTGCCGTCGGCGGCTATGCAGAAATTTCAGGCGGAAATGAGCGAGGCCATGGAGCACTCTTCTCCATTCCCACCTTCCGCTCTCTGAAAGGGCATGGAGAAGAAGGGCAAGTATATCGGTACGTACAAGGTGATGTCAAAAGAAGGGCTAAGAATGGTTGCAAGAAAGTCAGTGGAGAAATAACATTATTGGAGTCCATTCACCTTAATATGTTGCTAATTAAAATTATTTAGTGCGATCTATTATGTATTAAAAAATAATAATAATAATTAGTGCATTTGGCGGGCAACACGACATGAAATATTTTTGTGCCACTTTATTTTTTAAATGATAAAAAAATAAAAATAAAAAAAAATAGTAAATTAAAATAAAAAAATAAAAAATAAATAAAATAGTATTTTTTTTAAAGTATATGATAGATTTTGAGCCACACTTGAGTCTTTGACCACTGATAATTTCATGTAAAACAAAAAATTATCCACCCTAGCATCCAATTTGGGAATGGGGCCATAAGTTCTTGGGATTTTTTTTGGATGAAGATAATTTTATGTATAAGTATGGTTCCTATAAAGGAGTTTACAAGCGGCTCTTCAATATCATTTCTTCTTTGCATAGATAATAAGAACTTAAGGACAGGGTTTGTTTCAAACCCTTACCTATGAGAACAACTAGCACGTCACACTATAACTAACAACAATTTGTCGCATCAATTTTTAGTGTCACATCAACTTTATCCTCCATCCAGCTTTAGCTAGGTGCACCAAACCTTAACGGATTAAAAAAAAAAAAAAAAATAAAGTGTTTATTCAAAAGGGGGATTTATTTGAAAAGCAAGGGGAAGAGGGGGTTTTGTTTTTATGTTCAAAAGGGATGATGGTTTTTTTTTAAATAGATCAAATATTTTTTCCATTTTAAATGTATGTAATATGGAGTGGATTGCCTTCTAAGAAAAACCTTATTTCTCATCAAAACTTAATTTTAATCCACTATAATATAAATAAATTTATAGAAACAATAAATCAATTCAACTCTCTAAAACCAAACATGTATCCCATCATCAAAGAGGCCATAAAGAATATTACACAAGGGCAATCAATTGATGAAAAACTTTATGAAGAGTTTCTTAAGTACTTTTTATTAGATGTTTGAATTAATTATATAGGCTAGATAAATAATTCAAGGGTATAAGGTGACGAGGTGTGTGCACCCACAAATGGTTGTAATAGTTTATCCATGATTTATTTGTGGATAAGAAAAACTACCCAACAATGACGAGCTTAGCATGATATTTCACATTAATATTAGTGTTGACTATACCTCTACACCTTATTTTGGAGGGCATGGTTTAGGTCATTTGTGTGATCGTCTACAGTTTAGGAGAAGATTACTTCATGATGATGAATGTTAGAAATATTGAGTTGTCATTGATATCAAAGGCAAAAATATCTTCAAGGATGAAATGTTGAGTTGTCATTAATAATAAAGGCAAATATATCTTTAAAGGTGATTTCATATGCTTTAATATTTAAATATTAAAGTGGAAGGTTTATATTTAAATCAAAATATTTAAATATATAAAAGTTTAAATGAAGTGGAAGGTTTATATTTAAATCAAAATATTTAAATATATAAAAGGTTAGAAAATTAAATTTACATGGACCGACCTCCTTGAGCGCACCATACAAAAGAGAGTTTAAAAATTCAAATATTCAAATAATGGGTTGACCTCCTTGGGTGCGAATGACAAAAAATATATTAATATAAGGTCATAAATTCACTTTGGCTATAGCATGAAATTTGAAGATATACTTCAAGCGGAGAGCGAGCAATGGGAAAAGACAAGGGAAGAGAGGAGTGCAAGATTGGCGACGTAGCAGTGATCGAAATAAGACTTTAAATATTTTTCCATACCACTTTGATCTCAATCGGGTGGTTAGCCCAGTCGATTGCCTAGCTTGCATTGGAGCACTACGGTGCAGAAGGTCTAAAGGTCAAATTCTCTTGGTGCATGTGTTACTGTGTTTTTTTTTTGAGATAACATAAAGAAGGATCCATATAGTTTATGGTGTGCCTTTGGTTTCATCCACTAGGGTAGCCCAGTCAGTTGCCTAGCCTGTGTTAGGGTACTGTGGTGCATAAGATTAGAGGGTCAAATCTCTTCGATGCCTATTTTGCTGAAGCATGAGATATAGTGCAGCAAAGAAGTTAAATATTCTATTGTACCTTTTGGTTTCATCTGTTGTTGATCACAATCCAGTATTAGGGTAGAGGCCAGAGGATCGAATCTCATCCGCTACTATGCAAGGTAAGGGTAGAGTTTTTAGTTAATTTTTAAGGGAGATATAAGGATTTATGTTATAAGGTTTTATTTTACAAGTTTTATAGAAGGGAGATATAAGGAGTTATGTTATAAGATTTTATTTTACAAGTTTTAAAAATGGAGATATAAGGAGTTAGTTTAAATTAAGATTTATTATGAATGTTGTTAAAAGGAGTGATAAGGATATTAAGTGTTTGATTTGGAGTTTAGATAAAGAAGCAAAAAGGAAAATTATAGATCAGATTTGTATGCAAGATTTATGCATTATTTATGATTGGATTTGGGAGTAGATGAGCAGTGTTTGTGAGAAGATTTGAGCATAGTTTATGAACATATTTTAGAACAAATTTGCATGGTATTTATGAGCACATTTTGGAATAGATTTGAGCAGTATTTGTGAGCAGGTTTTGGAGCAGATTTAATAAGTGTTTGTGAGCAGGTTTTGGGGCATATTTTAGCAGTATTTGTGAGTAGGTTTTGGAGCATACTTGAGAAAGTTTTGGAGCAAACTTGAGCAAGTTTTTGAGAATGTTTTATGAGCAGGTTTTAGAGCATATTTGAGCAAGTTTGGTGAGCAAGTTTTGGGGTAGTCTTGAGCAAGAGCATTGGTGTCTCCTGTAGAATGGTTTCCACGAGCTTGTATAGGGGATTGGTGTCTCCTATGGATTTGTGTCCATGAACTTGTATGGAGGATTGGTGTCTCCTATGGATTGGTATCCACGAAATTGTATAGGGGATTTGTGTATCCTATGGGTTGGTGCCCACAAAATTTATTGAAGAAAAATATAAGCAATATTTTGTCATGGTTTTCTCTCGAAAGGGTGTTTTCATGTAAAATATTTGTCTCTTATGTGTATGGTGATTTTTGCATTGTTTCATTATTGTATTGATAGTATTTGAGGTTATTGCTTTGGAAAGAAAAGAGAAATGTTTTATATTATACTATTCACCCCCTTCTTAGTATAAGATTGTGTTATTTAATTGGTATCAAAGTGGGTTTCTTCATGAAAGCCTAACAACATGAAGGAAGATCTTACAAGAACACACATGGCCATGGAGGTAAAATAAAATACTCCTATTTTTGAAATACAAGAAAAGGAGAAAAATCTATAAAATGAGGAGGAAGCCATAATGGACATAGAAGAGGAACTTGTTTTTGCTCTTGAAGAAGTGAAAATTCTTAGAAAGAAAAAATCAAGATTGAAGATTCGAGTACAAGAGGATGAGGAGACAAAGGCAAATCTTTCGCAAGATCTCACCAACTTAAAAGTAAAAATTGAAGAGGCAAAGCGAATTGAAGAAGGTATAGCTGAGCAATTAAAGGCAAAAGAGTTGGAATGTGAAAAACTGGAACATGAGGTTGTCTCTCTAAGGAAGGAAGTTGAAAAATCTAATGATAAGCTATAGCAAAATATCAGGTTTGAGAAAAGCACAAAAATCTTGAATGATATTATCAAAACACAGAGATCTTTGAAAAGACTAGACTTGGTTTTGGAGAAGGTAAAAATAAACAAAAGGGGGAGTCAAGCTCAAAAGGAAGACAAACATCAAAGAAAATATGTAAAGAAGAGCCCAAGACCTATATTAATATATTGAGAAGTGGAAGCATCAAGAAGGAAGAAAACAAAGAATCATCATGGATCGAAGTCAATCACAAAAATAGCAATGAGAGAACCATGCGACCATATCCTCTAAGGCAATCAAACAAGTTTCAATATTTCTTCCATGGTAAATGGAACAATAAAAGGAGAAGTCTATATTGGTACAAACAACTCTTCATGTGCAAAATGAAGGAAATTCATGGTACATGGATAGTGGTTGTTCAAGCCATATGATAGGTAATAAAAGCAAATTTCTCTCCCTCAAAGAACTAAATGGAGGTATAGTAAAATTTAGTGATAATGATTCTACCAAAATTGTTGGAAAGGAAACCTTGATTCAGGATTATGGAAGATCAAGGATAAAGAATGTGTTATATATTGAAGGGTTGAAGAACAATATACAAAGTGTAAGTCAACTATGTGATCAAGGTCACATGCTCACATTTCTCCCAAATGGATGTGAGATTAGGAAATCCAAGATAAGAAAGCTTATTGCAGATGCCAGAAGAATTGCAAATAATCTCTACATGTTGAACAAGATTAAAGGAAAAAATGCTTTTTATTACAAGAAGATGAGAGTTGGTTATGACATAAAAGAATGGGCCACCTGAAATTTGATAACATAGTAAAAATTAGCAAAAAATAGGCAGTTAGACATTTTCCCAAGATAGTAAACTCCCCAAGCATGATTTGTGCACAATGCCAACATGTTAAGGAAACAAGATCTAGTTTCAGATCAAAGTAATTCTCTTCATCCAAGCCTCTGGAGCTCATTCACACTAATCTATGCAACCCTACAAGAACAAAGATCTTACAAGGCGAGAATTATTTCATGTTGTTTATTGATGATTATTCTAGAACAACTTGGGTAACATTATTAAGAGAAAAATTAGAAGCTTTTGAAAATTTCAAAGCATTCAAGGCACTTGTACAAAATAAAATAGGCAAATAGATCAAGTGTCTAAGATTAGACAGAGGAGGTGAATTCACTTAAAATGAATTTGTAGAATTTTGTGAACAACAAGGAATCAAGCGAAAATACTCAACAACAAGAACTCCACAACAAAATGGATAAGTTGAAAGAAAGAACATATTTTTTCAAGGCATTTCCAGGGCCATGCTAAATTATTCTAAGCTTTATGATGCCTTTTGGATAGAAGTAATTTGTACAACCATTTATATCATCAATAGAGCTCAAGTAAGAGTAAATCACCATAAAACTCTATATGAGCTTTGGAAGGGAAGACCAGCTACTGTGATGCACTTCAAAAATTTTGGAATACAATGCTACATTAGATGAGAAGAAAAATATTTGGGTAAGTTTTATTCCAGGTATGATGAGGGTATCTTCCTTGGACACTCTTCAAAGAGCAAAGCCTATAGATGCTACAATAAAAGATCACATAAAATTGTGGAAAGTGCAAATGTAAGAGTTGATGAAGAAATAGATCTAAGAGAACCAACTCAAGATATCATGTATCAAGAAGGAGAAATTTGTAAAGATGAAGAAATTAAAGAATATTAGAATCAAAGGACACCCTCAAGAATACCCCCCAATATACCATCTAAAACACCATCCAGATATGTGCAAAAGAACCATCCTAAGGATCTGATTATTGGAAATCTAGATGAAAGAAAAACAAGAAGGAAAACAACATGTATAGGTGAACATGCCAACTTATCTTTACCATCTAAAGTTAAGCCAAATAATTTCAATGAAGTAAGTGAAGATAAATATTGGATTAAGGTAATGGAGGAGGAGTTAGATAAAATAGAGAAAAGTGAGACTTGGGAACTTGAACCACATCCAAAAGATAAGAATGTAATTGGCACCAAATGGGTCTACAAAAATAAGTTGAATGAAGATAATCAGGTTGTCAGAAACAAAGCAAGACTTGTATGCAAAGGCTATGCACAAGTTGAGGGAGTTGATTATAAAGAGACATTTGCTCCTGTTGCTCATCTTGATTCCATAAGAATGTTCTTGGCCTTTTCAAGTTTTAAAAACTTTAAAGTATACCAAATGGATGTAAAATAAGAAATTCTTGGTTACTTAGAGGAAGAGGTCTACATTGAGCAACTAGATGGTTTCAACCTGATAGACAAGCCAAACTATGTATGCAAATTTAAAAAGTCTCTTTATGGATTAAAGCAAGCCCCTAGGGCTTGGTACTCAAGGTTGGATAAATATCTACAAGGATAGGGTTTCAGAAAAGGTATAGCAGATAGCAACCTGTTAATCAAGAATGAAGAAAATGACTTGTTAATTATAGTAGTCTATGTGGATGACATCATTTTCGGAGGTAGTAATGACAAGATGTATTAGAAATTTGCAAAATGTCTGCAAAGTAAATTTGATATGTCAATGCTTGGTGAATTGTCCTTATTTATTGGTTTGCAAATTTCATAGTTAGATAAAGGTATATTTCTCTCTCAAACCAAGTATGTAAAAGAAATGTTGAAAAAATTTACGATGGAGGATTGTAATCCTGTGAGTACCTCCATGGTTACAGGATGTAATTTAAGTAATTATGATGAGTCTCCTGAGGCTAATAAAAATTTATATAGATCCATGATTGGAATTTTACTGTATGTCATAGCTACAAGTCTAGATATAATGCAGGCAATCAGATTGGTGGCAAGATTTCAAGCTGCACCAAAGGAAACACATGTACAAGCAATAAAATGAATCCTTAAGTATTTGAAAGGAACTATAGATTTTGGATTGTGGTATCCTAGATGTAATAATTTCACTCTTGTTGTATATACAAATTTGGATTGGGTAGGTAGTATGGATGACAAGAAAAGTATAAGTGGAGGAGCATTTTTGTTGGAGACTATTTGGTCTCTTAGCTAAGTAAAAAACAAGCATCAGTGTCCTTATCTACTGTATAGGCAAAGTATATTGCAGTAGCTACTTGTTGCACTCATATTTTATAGATATAATAAACCTTAAGCAATTTCAAAGTAGAGCATGACCGTCCTATCTTCTTACTTTGTGATAATACAAGTGCCATCAATATTTCAAAGAATTCGATGATGCATTCAAGGACCAAGCACGTTTTGATCAAGTATCACTTTTTGAGAGAGCAAGTGACTGATCAAAAAGTTAAGTTGGAATACATTGCTACAAAGAAATAGATTGCTGACATCTTTACCAAGCCACTTCCAAAGGAGACCTTTGAGTATCTCAAAAGTAAGTTGGGAGTAGTTTCACTCCCATATCATCATTGATTGTCTCAGTAAGAGCAGGGAGTAAGAGGATGTTGTCAAGTATCTTATCTTACAACCATGAGGAACATTTTTCGTTGATGTCAAAGGGGAAAATTTTTAGTAAGGGGGAGCAACTTGTCAGGAGGAGCATTTTGTGATCATGTTGTAATAGAGGACAGTTTCATTGTAGGGTTGCCATAAATGACAAAGGGGGAGATTGTTAGAAATATTGAGTTGTCATTGATGTCAAAGGTAGAAATATATTCAAGGATGAAATGTTGAGTTGTCATTAATAATAAAGGCAGAGATATCTTCAAATATGATTTCATATGCTTTAATATTTAAATGAAATATTTAAATATTAAAGTGGAAGGTTTATATTTAAATCAAAATATTTAAATATATAAAAGTTTAAATGAAGTGGAAGGTTTATATTTAAATAAAAATATTTAAATATATAAAAGGTTAGAAAATTAAATCTGTATGGACTGACCTCCTTGAGCACACCATACAAAAGAGAGTTTTAAAATTCAAATATTCAAATAATGGGCTGAACTCCTTAGGCGCGAATGACAAAAAGCATATTAATATAAGGCCATAAATTCACTTTGGCTATAATATGAAATTCGAATATATCCTTCGAGTGAAGAGCGAGTAGTAGATAGAAGACAAGGGAGGAGAGGAGTGCAATTTTGACAATGTAGCAGCGATCCAAATAATACTTTAAATATTTGTCCATGTCACTTTGATCTTAATCGGGTGGTTAGTCCAACCAGTTTCCTAGCTCACATTGGAGAGCTACGATGTAGAAGGTCTGAAGGTTGTATCCTCTTAACGCCTATGTTGCTATGTTTTATTTTTTGAGATAGCACAAAGAAGTATTATGGTGCGCCTTTGGTTTCATCCGCTAGGGTAGCCCAGTTGGTTGCCTAGATCATGTTAGGGCGCTGCAGTGCAAAAGGTTAAAGGGTCAAATCTCTTTGATGCCTATTTTACTAAAGTGTGTGAGAGAATAGCGAAGAAGTTTAATATTCTATTACACCTTTTGGTTTCATCTACTACGGTAGATCAGTTGATCATGAGCCCGTGTTAGGGTGCTACACTTCTAGAGGTCAAAGGATCGAATCTCATCTACTGCTGTGTAAGGTAAGGGTAGAGTTTTTAATTAATTTTAAAGGAAGATATAAGAATTTATGTTATAAGGTTTTATTTTACAATTTTTATAGAAATGAAATATAAGGAGTTATGTTAAGCTTTTATTTTGCAGGTTTAAAAAGGGAGATATAAGGATTTAGTTTAAATTAAGCTTTATTATGAATGTTTTTAAAAGGAGTGATAAGGATATTAATTATTTGATATTGAGTTTAGATAAAGAAGCAAAAAGAAAAATTATAGATCATATTTATATGCAATATTTGTGCATTGTTTATTATTGGATTTGGGAGTATATGAGCAGTGCTTGTGAGCAAATTTGAACATAGTTTATGAGCATATTTTGGAATAGATTTGCACAATATTTATGATAAGATTTTGGAACAAATTTGAGTAGTGTTTGTGAGAAGGTTTTGGAGTAGATTTGAGCAATTTTTGTGAGCATATTTTGGAGAAGATTTGAGCAGTGTTTGTGAGTAGGTTTTGGAGTAGATTTGAGAAGGTTTTATGAGCAGGTTTTGGAGCAGATTTGAGTAGGTTTTGTGAGAAATTTTTGGAGCATATTTGATCAGGTTTGGTGAGCAAGTTTTGGGGCAGTCTTGAGCAAGGGGATTGGTGTATCTTGTGGATTGGTGTCCACAAACTTGTATAGGGTATTGGTGTCTCTTGTGTATTTGTATCCATGAAATTGTATGGAATATTGGTGTCTCCTATGGATTGGTGTCCATGAACTTATATAGGGGATTGGTGTCTCCTGTGGGTTGGTACCCACAAAATTTATTGAAGAAAAATATAAAAAATATTTTGCCATGGTTTTCTCCCGAGAGGGTGTTTCCACATAAAATATTTGTCTCTTATGTGTATGGTGATTTGTGCATTGTTTCATTATTGCATTGATATTATTTGAGGTTATTTCTTTGGAAAGAAAATAGAAATTTTTATCTTATACTGTTCACCCCCCTCTCAGTATAAGCTTGTGTTCTTCAATGAAAACCATATGGATTTATATAGGAAGAAATTAGTGGCCTTTAAATTCCCTAAACTAGTTCAATGTTTGAGAGTAAAGCAGGTGGTCAAAAATATTCACTCATTACGTTTTTTCATACTAATTAGATTATAAAACCCCTTCAGGATTTATACCAGTTAGATTATACCATCTATTGTTTCATGGTTGTTAAGTCTTCTCAAGACCCACCCCTTCCTAATATTATTAATAAGGCATTGTAATTAGCTACACTATTTTTAAAGTAGCATAATGATCCTCAAACTTATGATAGATAGTAGCTTTCCATTCATGTTTTCTTATTATTGTAATATTTACAACATATTAATTATGTTGTACATGTATTTCATGGAATTCTTATTAGTAATGTCATCAAGACATGAATCACCAACACAAATAGGATCATCCTCTAATGGATGCATATGCATATCCTATTTGTTCTACATACGAGGTTAGGAATACATAATTTCATCCTTAGGCTATCATGGTTATTTAGACACTCATATGGATGAGTAGATAAATGGTTGACATGGTTAGGATATTGATGTTCAACCCAACGGCCATACACATGCTAAGGAGGGGGATATAGAGGTTTTATTTCATGGTTAGTTCCAATGAGATATAGTAATTTTATCACTATGGATCCCTATAATCTCTCTCCACTTAATGAATATAGGATTTATGATTATGGTATGCTCGAGGTGGACCTTGTTACATCATCATATGGGGCATCCATAAGTGATGATATGGGTGTTTCATCCTCATACCTTAACATGTAGGTATATGGAAACCTATAATTTAATGATACATGCTTTTATTATTTCAATCAATATGATTTTAACATGTAGTTCTAACCTAACATAGGAGTATGTGCTCTTTAATTTATACTAGATTTTAAATTATAGATTTGATTTTTTTAAGTTTGATTTTAAAAACAAAATTTAATCATGCATGTGTATAAAAATTAAATTTTAAATTATTTTTTTTGGCATATTTAGTTTTTAGATATCTTGTAATTGGATAGAACTCAAAATCCATTACAACCATAAGCACATGCATCAAATGTCAACTTCCATGAGTAGGTATTTAATAGAAGCAATGCTTTATCCACTTTTTCTCCTCCTAATGTGTATGCTTTAATGGAGGAATAAATAAGTGGTTTTGATGTCATGGTTGACTATGTTTTTCACTCATATGGTATATCACACAAGGAGCTCATTGAGGTGGACCTAACATCTAGAAACAATATGTAAGTACAAATTATACCATTGACAATATGCATTGCAATTTAAAATTTAATTTAGCTAACATGTTTATTTAATTTAAAATCCAATAAATAGAGGTGAATGAGGCAATAAAGGTTAAAGGCTTGACACAAGCTCCATTTATTATACTCACATTGACAACTTCAATTTTAAATATATATATATATATATATATATATATATATATATATATATATATATATATATATATATATATATATATATATATATATATATATATATATATAATGAGTTTTAATTTTTGTTTGATAGTCTATTTTTTACTAGAGCTAATTATTGTTATGTATGCATGTAGGTGAATAAGGCCATAAATATTGACACATCATTGCATGCTCTAACCATGCAAAGCCCTTATTGACATGAATAAAACATTTAAATATCATTTTAAATTTGAACTTGTTAAATTATTTGTAACAATTTTTAATTACAAAAGTTTTCATAAGTTAGGTTTATTTATAAATTATATGCTTGTGCAATATGTAAGCTCTGCCAAGTGATGCCCACATGCCTACTTGTAACATGTATTAATTTAGTTGATGTACACACATTTTGACATGTTTGTATACATTTTTATATTCATATATTTTATACCTCTATATTCATGAACTATTTAGTTAAATGCTTAAAATTGTTACAATGGACTTGCTTTATAATTTTATAAGTTAGTTCTATAATTTACTTTATTTTGACATATAAAATGTGAATGAGCTTCTCTAAAAATATATTTTAGGTCCAATAGGTTCCTCTAAAAATATTTAGTCATATTTGCATCAAGAATTTATCTTATTTTTATTTTTTTAATAAAAAATAAAAAATCCAAGTTAAAAGCAAATGAAATATTTTATACAATGTTTTCCACTTTTAAAACTTAAAAAAGAAAATTGGTTATGGATTTATTTATGTTTATTATTTGTTTTAAAGTTGGTAATTAACACAATATTAAAAGTAAAATGATTACATATAACTAGTCATAACCCAAAATCTATTTTCTCGTATGTATAAATAAGGAATAATGGATATATCCTGGTGGTTTTTGGAGGCATGAATACCCAAGCTTATAGGGTTTGATAATGATATATGTAGTTCTATTCAATGGGAACCCATATCAAAGAACTTGGTGTAGCATAATGTTAAAATATGTGTAATATAATATTGTTAGGCCAAGCCCAAAAGTGTAAAGAAGTGTTTATCAGAACAATTAATATAGCCTATGAGTATGTGCACTTTTAGTAATTCTACAAGCATTCCTCATTCATGTAAGCCTAAGGGGATATTTCACATCTCACCCTTAGTGATATTGGTTAATACACCTTTATGTATACCATTTATTAAAGGGTGTAATTTATTATTATATTATTATTGTAAGCTAACCTCAAGTCAATATTGGCTTGAGCTTAACTACTCATTGGGGTTTTGGTATCACTATAAATACCCCTCAATGAGTGATAATTTGTAAATAGTATAAATAAAATGTGATATATTTGGGTGCCCATAGGTATTCACCTTCTATTTCATCTTGTTGTTTATCTCTTTTTCATTTATTTTTTTCTTTCATCTATCAATGCTATCTTTAATACACTCTTGTATCTTTTCTAGTTATGATTGTGGTGAATGCATGTTTTGGAATGATTCAAGAAAGCATGATGAATTATAACATGGTATTAGAGTGAGTACCAAAGCTAAATTCAATTGGAAAAAATATTTATCCTATTTTTGTGATTGAAGATGCAGATACAATTTATTGTTTTATAGAGAACACTAAAAGCATTTTGAAATTTGAAAATTCAAATCTTCCTCAATACCAATTTTTTTTCTTAGTTGTAACTTATTTTTTCTGCTTTGAATGCATATAAAAGCGCCATTTATTTGCATAATGACTAGTATCATTTGTGGGAAGTGTTGGAGGTAGATAGTGCACTAGTATGGATGCTTGTTGCTCATAGAGAACTCTAGGCCATTTTTTATTTTTTTGTCTTTGTTTATTTACATTTTAGCCCCCTACAATATTTCATATACAATAGAGAGAGTCTTTGATGGAATGGATTTTAGCTATTTGAGCTCCTATCTCCAATTCGAGTCTTGGTTTAGACATATTTTGTTAGGATTTGATGTTTGTTAGGGTCTTGGCCATAGGAAATACAAGGGTGGCATATGCATACCCTTCAACATTCCAATAGATGAGTTTATTCCTATTATTTTTTTCACCCAAGTGGTTATACTACAATGGTTGAGCTCCTTATCTACCTAACAGAGGTCATCAATTTGAATCCCAAGCAATTTTCCTAGAGTAATACTTATCAAGGGGCTTTAGCAAGTGGGATTTTTTTCTTTTCCATCATCTATTTAGTATGGTGTATTGGTTGGCTTGCTATCTTATTGCTCATAGATTGATGTTTCAATTCCTCCAAGTAGTAAATTTGGAGTAGTTGTGGCTTAGTAGTGGCATACACATAGTTAAAGGTAATTCTTATCCTCGTTTGTTTACAACAATAATTGCGGCATAATGGTTGATTAACTTGTAGATCCTAAGTTTGAAGGTCAAACCTTGGTTTTGACTCTTCTATTTTAATAGGTATGTGACAAGAGGTTTATTTTTTTACATTTATATCCTTTTAATTTTAAAATAATGTTCATGGTGTATTGTTCCATGTATGCGTTTGGAGGAGTAGAGGGGGAAAAATGCCCTACCACGTACGATTCTCAAGGCTGGATTTGCAATAGAAAGCCTTGAGATGAACCATGGGGTATGTTGTTCTCTACATTCAGTGTAAAAGTGGGTAAGGGTTCACAAGAATTGAATTTAAGAACTTGCTTCAATTCCATGAGTATTTTAGGAATGTTTGATGTATTCATTTCAAGACAATCACCTATGTTTGGCCTTTCTAGATCTATGCTATAAAAGATAAAGGAAAATACATAAATATAGAATGTAAGAAGATAAGAGCTAACCCTAGTATGATTATTTCTTTAAATTCTTTTCCAACCTAGGGTTTTAAGAAAATAAGCCTTTAAGCAAGGGTTCAAGAGACAATGCACAAACAAAACTAATCATAAGTGCACACTATATGTTGTTTATCTTTCAAATGCCTAAAAATCAATTAAATGTATTTATTTTAAATCATATCTAGGATTTTATAATAGAAATGTAAGGCACTCAAAAAACATCCTACATATTTATTAGGACACTTAGATTATTCGATGGTTGATCCTTTCTTTTATCCTTTTTCAATGGTATCAATAATTTTTGTTCCTGCAAGACAACTTGGTAAACACCTGGAAAATATAATCAATATTAGGGGGTCTACTTAGGCCATTGTATAATAGTGCGTAGGTGTAGTATTTAAGCCCCCTAGGTCCTTTTATCTGACCTTTTAAAAAAAAGTAGAAGTTGAACTTTGGAATAAATCAAACATATCAAAATACAGTAGAATAAAATGATAGAACCATAGAACATAATGTAGCACCATGTCCTATATGCAACCTAAGATGCAAATCTAGGGTTTGGAATAGATGTTTACCCCTAGAAATAGTCTAGGAGAAATCATACCCCATAATAGGCGACCACGATTTGACACCAATGAAATCGTGCCTTGCAAAGACCTGGGTACAATTTTGTAGAAGTAAGGTGAAAACCTCAGATCAATGCAAAATGACTAATGCATGATATAGAAGACCAAAAAATACATGCAAAAGAGCAAAATCACCTAGCAGATAGTGTTGAAGCAAGCATAAGGGTTGATACCTCTCGAATAGTTGATCTCTCCTTAGGGCTTCAACACAAATCCACCAAAGTGAGCAATAGCAATCAATAATCCAATGTAGCAAAGAATAAATCACACTTCACACTTGCAAGTTAGCTTGCTTGTGAGAGAAGAAGAAGAATGTAGACCATTTAGTGATCACTTGAAAACACTTGTACATAATAATCATAAATTTATTTTTATAATTCATCGTGCTATCAAAATTATTTCAAACCCTCCTTATATAGAGGATTTGAAGGCATAGTGGGCAAGAAAACCGAGGGGGGTCGACGTAAAACATGCCAAATTCAAGGAATTAGGGTTTCCTTAGAGAAAAACCCTAAAAGGTAAAATTGCACTCCATCAAATCCAATCATGATTTCACCCTATGCAAAATCATGCCCCATAAAGAGCGAGCATGATTTTTCATAGAGAGGAAAAAAAAAGAAAAAATGGGGGAAGAAGCTTAATCCTTACCCTAGGCAAGTATAGGGGGTCTCTCAGAGGGCTTAGGGAATATTTCCCATTGAAGTGGGTTAATTATGTTTGTCTACATTTTTCCCCCTCTTTGATGCATTTAAGGCAAAGTAAATGCGTCAAAGAAAGATGTAGACCTCTATGGACAAGAAAATAACATACATAGAAAAAGGGTGGCCAATTTTAGACAAAGGAATGGTGCAAAAGAGGTATCATGCAGGACACCTTGGACTTTTGCATAGAGGGTGAGACATTACTTCTACTAATGCCTCTATGGCTAGGATACCACCTTGAGTTTTGAAAGGAATGGAAATTCTTTAATAAACATAGAAACATAGAGACATAGAGGCATTAGTAGAAGAAAAGCAAGACATAGAAACATAGAGAACAAAGAAAGAAAACAAAAAATAGAGCAATTATTACTGGATACAACATGAATCTAATACAACTAACATGAAATGCATGGATTAATATAACAAATGGAAAGAAATAATAAAGAAAGAGGGGAAAATAAGGAAAAGAAGAAGAAGAAGAAGAACATCTCCCAAGAAGGTCAACCACTGAAAATGAGAGAAGTTGAACAATAATCATGAATGAAGGGTGTTATGCCTAATGAATGGTCCAAATGTGCAGTGAAAACCTACTATGGGTGTAATACTTGCTAATATGGATAGATGAGCAAAAATATGGAGTGTAACCCGCTATGGGTGATTGCTAAAATAATCAAATGATGGAGTGTAACCTGTTATGGATGATTACTCGCTAGTGACTGCTATGGGAAGATTACCCACTAGGATGTATACCGAGGCCTACTGAAATGGCCAAGGAGCTTATCCTATAATGGGGTTTAGATTCCATTGAGTCAAAATAAGCATAAACCAATAGGGGTAATATGTTGTTTTTGATGTGAATGATGTTTTAGCAAGTACTATCGGATAGGGGTGTGTAAGAATATGTAAATAGACCAATCAATCTGAGCATATCACAATGTGAGTGTGTACATGTGCTAGAAGAATTGAGAGGAAGAAAATGAGGAGCAAATAAATGTGTGTGTGTGCCCCCAACTTAAAGTTTTAGATAGTGAAAATTCAAGAGGTAGGAAGTGTAAAAAGAGAGAAGAAGGTATATCCATATCTGAATAAATAAGATAAAGGAGAAATGAGAATCATGCAAAAGGTAAAGACATACCCTAAGGGGATTGCATTCCTTGACTTTGGGAATAAATTATAGTCGTAAAAATTTACAAATTCAAGGGACATAAGAAGAAAATAGAAGAGAAAAATAGAGTAGAGGGATACAAGAAGAGAAGAAGGGATGAAAATTCATGGGCCCTAGGTTGGTATTTTTCTAGGCATTAGAACCCTAGTGAAAGTGCAATGCATGTGAGCTATGACCTAACTAGGTATCATAACATGCCATTGTCACGAATCCCTAGAATATATATGAAAAAGAAATCATGAGCAAGCAAAAATGCAATTATGACAAGAAGAAGTGCAAGAGAAATAGAATGTTAAATAATCATGCAAAGTATGAAAGGCAATCAATGCAACATGAGCAAGCAAGAAAATGTAGTATGATCTAATCTAAATGAAAAATATAATGTAGGTGATAGATCAAGCATAATATATCTTTAGATGCATTATTCAAAGGTTATTTAAGTTCTTTACCATACAAAGAAGCCAAATAATAGGCACCTGATCCAAACTTGGTCATTATGACAAAGGACCCTAACTTATTGGGCTTAAAATTACCTTGAAGATTAGCATGAGCATTATTGTTCTTCTGGTTTTCCTTGAGGATAAGGTTTACAATATCAAAAGAACGATTGTAAACTTTCTTAGAATAATATCATTGGAGCCTATACTGATAGGCTTGCAAATTTTCTAAGGCATGAATATGTTTTTCATCCAATAGATCCAATTGGTGCAAATAGTCTTCATGATACTCATTGTCGACGGAGGCATCTTGAAATAAGATGCACAATGAGGGAACCTCAAGCTCAAAAGGAAACACTACCTTAGACCCAAATACCAAGACATACAGGAAGGCACCTATAGGGGTACACACACTAGTGTGATAGGACCACAAGGTAGGGTAAATCTAGATATGCTAGTCACGATCGGTATTACTAACCAAATTCTTCAAGTTCTTGATCAAGGACTTGTTGGATGCTTTAGCTTTTCCATTACTTTACGGGTAATAAGGATTTGGCCATCTATGTTGAATCTTGTACTTAGAACAAAGATTATAAACATCATTATTCTTAAAAGGAGTACTGTTATCAGAAACAATCATCAAAGGAATCCTGAACCTAAAAATAATTTGATTGAACATGAACTTAGAAACTTGAGTTCTAGTTACTATAGCTAAGGGTATGGCTTCGACCCATTAGTGAAATACTCAGTCATAGTAATGATAAACCTGTGACCATTTTATGACACTGTATTATCCTTTACGATAATGTACAATCCCAACATGGAGAATGGCCAGGGAGAAGAGATAACCTGAAGGTCTTGAGAAGGAGCATGAAAAAGATGATTGTGGCATTGATACTTGTTGTAGCACTAAAAATAGTCACATGCATCTTTCTCCATAGAAGGTAAATAGTACCCCATACGAAGGAGATTTTTGGGAATGGCATTGCCACTAAAATGATTGCATGAAACATTGTGAGCATCACTAAGAGCAATTTGGGATTCATTGTAGTTAATACATTGCAAGAGGATGCCTTAAAAAGAATATTGATACAAAGTATTTTTGATTATGATGAATTGATACTCTCTTTTATGCAAAATATTACACTAATTTCAATCTAAACCATTAGGCATCGAACCATCCCTAAAAAATTAAATATGTCAGTATACCATGGTTCAGATGGGGAAGCTCCAATGGTCAAACAATCTAATGGGGTAATATAAGAACCAAGTTATGCTAGCTCATGGAGTTGTCTAATTATGATCGACACTTGATCGTCTTCTAACTCTAGAGGGAACAAATATGCAGTAGCATCCATGGCAACCACATGGCAGTTTGAAAATCTCAATATAGACTCTATGGTTACTCGATGAAATGAGGAAAAAATCTTGGTGATGATATCCTTGTAGGGTTTAATTTTATCATCCTTAGTCTGATATACAATGTTAATCTAATTAACCATAATTTGAGAATCACCAAAGACTAAAATAACTCTAACCTGTAATGCTAAGGCTACTCTAAGACCAAGGATCAAAGCTTAGTACTCTACAATATTATTTGTGCAAAATAAATGAAGTTTTAAGGACAAGGGGATGAGGTGTTTTTATGGGATGACTAGAAAGACTCCAGAACCAGTGCCCTTCATGCATTAGGTTCCATCAAAAAAAAATTCCAAGACTTGGAATCCTCTACTTCGATGTTGAAACACTCATCAATAAACTCAACAACTATAGGATGGGCAACTACTAGAGGAGCAAAGGCTAACTTATTAGCGATAACCTAACCCTTAATAGCCTTCTGACCTATGAAATTCAAGTCAAACTCACTAATTTCCAACACCCATTTAGCTACTCGACCTGAAAGGTAGGGCTTAAACATCAAATAGCAGAAAGGATAAAAATTTGAAACTACCAAGATTTTATGGTTGAGCATGTAGTGTCTTAACTTGTAGGAAGTAAACACTACCACAAGGAAAAGCTTTTCTAAGGGAGTGTACCTAGTTTCATAGCTAACCAAGTTTCTACTGATATAGTAGATAACTCTCTCTTTGTTTTGATCATCATGTTGGGCTAGCATGGCTCCCAAAGTGTGAGCAATAACTACTATGTAAAGAATCAAATGCCTACCAGGTATAGGAGGCACTAAGATAGGTGGGGAAGTGATATATCGCTTCAAATAATCAAAAGCTCTTTCATACTCAAAATCCCACTAAAATATTATTTTTTCTTAAGAAGCCTAAGAAAGGACTGACACTTATCAGCTACCCAGGCAATTAACCGATGGATAGACTAAACATTACCTTGCAAACTTCACAATTCAATCAAGGTGTAGGGAGGAGGCATGTTAGTGATAGTCATTATCTTAGTGGGATCCACTTCAATGCCTTGCCTAGAAACTATGAAGCCTAACAAATTGCCAGATGTGACTCCAAACACACACTTAGCAGGTTTAAGATGAACCTTATATTGCCTAAGCCTTTTAAATATTTGTTTTAAGTCATGAACATGATCCTTTCATTCTATGGAGCAATCTATAAGATGATCCACATAGTCTTGGATAATATCATGCATTAGGGTTATGCATAGTGGCTATTTTCGTAAAATTGGCTAAAATTAGGATTTTCAAAATTTGGAATTGGCTAATATTTGGGATCCTTGACCAGGGTCCATTAGCCAAAAATTTCTAGGTGCAAATATTTTTTTGGGTCGATTCGCCCAAAATTTATAATAATTTGACCATTTTAAGTTTAAATTTTCAACATTACCCCTAATAATAGTGAACCTTTTACATGTTTTTTGAAACTATTCACCTAGATTTTGAAACCAATTCGCCAAATTTTTGTAAACATATTTTGGGGTCGACCCCTTACGCATAACCCTATGGCATGCATCATTTCATGTAAAATACAATTCATGACCCACTGATAGGTAGCTGCTACATTCTTCAAGCTGAAAGGCATGACTTTCCAATAGAAGATACCCCATGGAGTAATAAATAATGTCTTAGGTTGATCCTTAGGGGAAATCAAAATTTGATTATAACCTCAGAAACCATCCATGAGTGATAGCATTCCACATTTTATGGTGAAATCTACAATATGATCTATGTTGGGAAAGATAAAATCATCCTTTGGATATACTAAATTAATGTACTAAAATTCGGTTCATATTATGATTATTCCTTCCTTATTAGCTACTACAACGATATTGGAAATCCAATTAGAATAGTCAACAACTTTTTTAAAATTGACATCAAGGAGTTTTTGGAGCTCTTCCTTGACTGATAGGGTGACCTTAGGATGCATATTCCTAAGTTTCTGCTTAATAGGCTTAACACTAGGTTTAACTACCAAATGATGCATGACAATAGAAGTATAAAGCCCTGGCATGTCAACATATGACCAAGAAAATATATCTTGATATTCCTTTAATAAATTGATCAATTGCTCCTACTCGTCCACATATAAGGCTTTATCTAACATAAGGATTCTAGGGGCTTCCTTAGAACCTATGTTCACATTTATGGTCTCCTCAATAAGAGTGGAAAAATCATCCTCTAGAGGAGGTGGGGCAAGAATTACTCCTAATTTATCAAGGTCCTTGGGAGACATAGAACCAAAGTACATGTTCTAGAAGAATTGAGAGGAAGAAAATGAGGAGCAAAGAACTATGCATGTGTACTCCCAACTTGAATTTTTAGCTAGTGAAAATTCAAGAGGGAGGAAGTGTAAAAAGAGAGAAGAAGGTATATCCATATATGAAAAAATAGGACAAAGGAGAAATGATAATCATGCAAAAGTCAAGGACATACCCTAAGGGGATTTTATTCCTCGAATTTGGGGAGAAATTATAGTCATTGTAAAAATTTGCAAATTCAAGGGACATAAGAAGAAAATAGAAGATAAAAAAGAGTATAGGGATATGAGAAGAGAATAAGGGATGAAAATTCATTGGGCCTAGGTTGGGGTTTCGGTAGGCATTAGAACCCTAGTGAAAGTGTGATGCATGTAAGCAATGACCTAACTAGGTATCATCACATGCAATTATCCCAAATCCCTAGAAGCTACATGAAAAAGCAATCATGAGAAAACAACAATGCAATTATGACAATAAGAAGTGTAAGAGAAATATAATGTTAGATAATAATGCAAAGTATGATAGGTAATCGATCCAATATGAATAAGCAAGCAAATGCAGTATGATCTAAGCTAAATGAAAAATATAATGTAGGTGACAGATAAAGCATTATATCTCTTTATATGCATTATTCATAGGTTCTTTAAGTTCTTTACCATCCAAATAAGCCAAATAATAGGCACATGAGCCAAACTTGGTCATTATGACAAATGGCCCTAACCAATTAGGCTTAAAATTACCTCAAATATTAGCACGAGCATTAGTGTTCTTATGGTTTTCCTTGAGGATAAGGTTTACAATATCAAAATAATGATTGTAAACTTTATTAGAATAAGATCATTTGAGCCTATATTGATAGGCTTGCAAATTTTCTAAGGCATGAATACATTTTTCATCCAATAGATCCAATTGGTGCAAACAGTCTACATGATACTCATCTTCGACTGAGGAATCTTGCAATAAGATGCACAATGAGGGAACCTCAATATCAAAAGGAAACACTACCTCAAACCCATATACCAAGACATACAGTAAGGTACCTGTAGGGGTATGCCCACTAGTGTGATAGGTCAACAAGGTAGGGTAAAGCTAGATATGCCAGTCATGATCGGTATTACTAACCAAATTCTTCATGATCTTGATCAAGGACTTGTTGGATGCTTCAACTTGTCCATTACTCTATGGGTAATAATTATTTGACCATCTATGTTGAATCTTGTACTTAGCATAAAGATTAAAAACATCCTTTTTCTTAAAAGGAGTACCGTTGTCAAAAATAATCATAAAAAAAATCTTGAACCTACAAAGAATCTAATTGAACATGAACTTAGAAACTTGAGTTCCAGTTACCATAGCCATGGGCATGGCTTCAACCCATTTAGTGAAATACATAGTCATAGTAATGATAAACTTGTGACCATTTGACGAAAATGGATTAACCTTCCCGATAATGTCCAATCCCAACATGGAGAATGGCCAGGGAGAAGAGATAACCTGAAGTTATTGAGAAGTAGCATGAAAAATATGATCGTGGCATTGAAACTTGTTGTAGTACTAAAAATAGTCACATGCATCTTTCTCCATAGAAGGCCAATAGTACCCTATCCGAAGGAGCTTTTTGGGAATGTCATTGCTATTGAAATGATCGCATAAAACATTGTGAGGGCTTCATTGGATTTAAGACATTGCAAGAGGATGCCTTAAAAATAATGTCGATACAAATTATATTTTATTATGATGAATTGATACTCTCTTTTATGTAAAATATTACACTAATTTCAATCTAAACCATATGGCATCGAACCATCCCTAAAAAATTAAATATTTCAGTATACCATGGTTCAAACGGGGAAGCTCCCATGGTCAAACAATCTAATGGGGTAAGATAAGAACCATGTGATGCTTGCTCCTGGAGTTGTATAATGATGATATCCACTTGATCATCTTCTAACTCCAGAGGGAATAAATATGCAGTAGCATCCATGGCATCCACATGGTAGTTTGAAAATATCAGGATAAACTCTAGGTTACTCTATGAAATGAGGAGAAAAACTTGGTGACGATCTCCTTGTAGGGTTCAAGTTTATCATCTCGAGTCTGATATACATCGTTAATATAATTAACCATAAGTTGAGAATCACCAAATATTGAAATAGCTCTAACCTGTAAGTCTAAGGCTACTCTAAGACTAAGGATCAAAGCTTTGTACTATACAGTGTTGTTTGTGCAAGAGAAACAAAGTCTGAAGGACAAGGGGATGAGAATATTTTATGGGATGACTAGAATGACTTGAGCACCAGTACCCTTCTTGAATTGGGCTCCATCAAAAAACAAATTATAATACTTGAAATCCTCTACTTCGATGTTGAAACACTCATCAAGAAACTAAACAACTATAGGATGGGTAGCTTCTAGAGGAGTGGAGGCTAACTGATCAACGATCACCTAACCCTTAATAGCCTTCTGACCTATGAAATTCAATTCAAAATCACTAAGGGCCAACACCCATTTAGTATCTTGAGCTGAAAGGTATGGATTAGACATCAAATACCACAAAGGATCAAACTTTGTAACTACCAAGATTTTATGGATGATCATGTAGTGTCTTAACTTCTAGAAAGCAAACACTATGATAAGGCAAAGCTTTTATAAGGGAGTGTACCTAGTTTCATAGCTAACCAAGGTTCTATTGATATAGTAGATATCTCTATCTTTGTTTTTATCATCATGTTGGGCTAGCATGGATCCCAAAGCATGATAAATGGCTGCTATATAAAGCATCAAATGCCTACCAGGTAGAGGAGGCACTAAGATAGTTGGGGAAATGAGATATCACTTGAGATAATCAAAAGCTCTTTGATACTAAGAATCCCATTGAAATTTTATATTTTTCTTAAGAAGTATAAGAAAGGGCTAACACTTATCAGCTACGCGAGCAATGAACTGATGGATAGACTAAAAATTACCTTGAAAACTTCACAGTTCGATCAAGGTGCAGGGAGGAGGTATGTTAGTGATAGTCATTATCTTAGTGGGATCCACTTCAATGCCTTGCCTAGAAAATATGAAGCCTAATAACTTGCCAGATGTGACTCCAAATACACACTTAGCATGTTTAAGATGAACCTTATATTACCTAAGACTTTTAAATATTCATTTTAAGTCATGAACATGATCCTTTCATTCTATGGAGTGAGCTAGAAGATCATCAACATAGTCCTAGAGAATATCATGCATCATGTCATGGAAAATATAATTCATGACCCACTAATAGGTAGCTCCTACATTCTTCAAGCTAAGAGGCATGACTTTCCAATAGAAGGTACCCCATGGAGTAGTAAATAATGTCTTAGCTTGATCCTCAGGGGAAATAAAAATTTGATTATAACCCAAGAAACCATTCATGAGTGATAGCATTCCACATTTGATGGTGAAATCTACAATCTGATATATGTTGGAAAAGATAAAATTATCCTTGGGATATTCTAAATTAATTTACTAAAATTTGTTTCATATACTGATTATTCCTTCCTTCTTAGCTACCGAAATGATATTGGAAATCCAATTAGAATAGTCAATAGCTTTTTTAAAACTGACATCAAGGAGTTTTTCGATCTCTTCCTTGACTGATAGGATGACCTTAGGATGCATCTTCCTAAGTTTCTACTTAACAGGCTTAGCACTAGGTTTAACTATTAAATGATGCATTACAAGAGAAGGATCAATCTCTGGCATGTCAACATATGACCAAGAAAATATATCTTGATATTATTTTAATAAATTGGTCAATTTATCCTACTCGTCCATAGATAAGGCTTTACCTAACATGAGGATTCTAGGGGCTTCCTTAGAACCTATGTTCACATTTATGGTCTGCTTAATAATAGTGGAAAAATCATCTTCTAGAGGAGGTGGGGTAGGAATTACTCCTAATTGCTCAAGGTCCTTGAGAGACATATAACCAAAGTCAACTTGAGAACTATAAGACTTAACCTATGCAGCGCGAGGGAAAGACCTATCAAAGCAAATGTCATTCTTAGATGCATCCTCATATTTGGAATATTGCTCAAGGGTTAGTACTAAAAAATAAGGAGAGGGAGGCCCATCATTATCAACACTCCACTCTAAACCTTGATGATATTCATCTAAGAGATTTTCTTTATAAGAAGAGTTGAATTGATCCTATGATGAGATATTGATTGGTGATTCCTTATCAAAAATTTTGAGCTGTTTAGTTTCATTGGATAAGGAATATGATGAATGAATTTGAGCTAGATCATATAGTGAGCATAATTCAAATGGATGAGTATTGCCCAAGATAGAAATAGGTTGATTTTTAAATTCAAATTTTAAACATTGATGAAAAGTAGAAGGGACGACCTTCATTGCATGGATTCAAGGAAGTCTAAGAAGAATATTAAAATATGGATGACAAGATACCATATAAAACAATGTATCTAAAATTTTAGGTCCAACTTTAAGGGGAAGTGATATGGTACCACAAGCTTCTTGGGACTCATTGTTGAAATTTTTAATGATATCACCGTATTTAATTAAATCTTCCTCTTTTAACCCAAATTTTTTAAAGAAATGATATGTGCATAATTTAAGGGAATAACCATTATCAATAATAACTCTCTTGATAAATGTATCCCTAATAAATGCAGTGATGTAAAGAGAATAGTATTATTAAAAGTTTGAGGAAGAGATATTGACATCCAAAAATGTGAGATGATGTATCCCAATAGAACTTACAATATTGGCCATATCACTAGGGGAATATCTGGAGGGACATATTGCTATCTTAGAACATTTATTAAAGCTTATCCATAAGTAGGAGAATTTTGCAAAAGTTCCAAAAGAAAAATATTTACTAAGAAACTTATCTCCTATTGAGATCACTGAATATATTGGTTTTGCATTGGTTTTTTTGAAGTAGTTGTTATCATACCAACCATGTTGTTATCTTAATGATGTGGTACACTTCTATAAGATAATTTATTAGCTACTTGTTTAAGTGCATTCTAATTAATAGAATATTTTTGTTGATCATTTGAGGATTGAGAGTTTCCTACATCAAGATGCCTTGCATAAATCAAATATTGAACCACATGTTTCAAATTCTTACAAGAATTTTTCCAATTTCCTTACACCCTATGATATACACAATGTTGTCCTGCTTTATACTAATGAGTTGTAGTATTTGGTTACCTTATGGGAGGTAACTCAATTGTGTTGGATTCTAAGAGTTGTTTTAAACTTGATTTCATAGACACATTAAGTCTTGTAAAATTCCTTTTTGGAGGTTTCTAAAGTATTATCTTTTGTAGGTTGTTAGAAAAATTGTTAACAAGTCTACTACCCATCCACTATCACCTCCTGTGTGTTTATTATTATATTGAGACTTAGTAGGTTTCTCTTATTTGACTTTGAGTTGGCCTCTTCTGATAAGAGCTTGTTCTACTTTTCTTGCTAAATAAATTGCTTGATCAAAGGATGTAATAGTATTAGTCTCTAATAATTGTTCTTGTAAATTTCTAATAAATATCGCAAGCATATCCTTTGGAGGTAAAGTATATCTTAAACATCCAACTAAAATTATCCAATGAGAAAAATTCTGAAAAATTTTCCTCTTTACCTTATTTTTAATTGTAAACATCTTTCATTGTCACTTCCTTTTCAATATAGGCACCAAACTGTTGAAATATAATTCTATTGTTTCTTCAATTTTTTTCAAGGAATGATTAGGTAACTGATAATACCACTCTAATGCCATGCCACCAAGACTCTTGGGAAATATTTCGTAAATGAGATCATGGCAAGTTGTTCTAAATATTCTTAAATTCTCTATTGGATCTTCTATACCCTTATATATAGATAAAATCGGTATGGAAAAATGCTTAGGATAAGGGACTAGTAGAAAAAATAGGATCCAATAGTTGATTACACATTTCATTATAATTGTAAGTGAAGTTTAAAGGTTAAATCATCTCAAATTTTGAAACCAACTGCTTTACAATATTTTTTAAAATTTGTACTTCTGAATCACTATTATGCATCATCCCCAGATTCCCTAAAGAAGGGGTGTTGGACCTGTTAAGATATGTGGTATCTTGTTGAAGAGGGTAACTAACATTTTGTGGAATAGAAGCAACAATACTGAGATAAGCATATTGAGGAGGAAATTGAAAATTTTTAATGGCACTACTAGTTGGATGGACTTGTAGATTCCTTCCAAGGTTGGTGGTTACCATAGTGGCATAAGTTGGATGATGAACATTATTACCATGATTTAAATATTCGCTCAAATATTTATCATGATATGGTCTAACTTTATCAAGTAGGGCTTATTCCTCTAAAGCTGCATCCAAGGCATGCTTATGATGCTTGTAAAAGATCCATACATGCTCAAAATATTTGAATATAAGGTTCCCATTGGGTCCCTTAATAGGATCAAAAATATTATCAATTTCTTCTTCCTCATGATTATGGTTTTCTCTATAAATTTGATCATTCCCTTGAAAAATATATTCAAAGCTAAAAAACCTTTGTTCATTCCCAAGGTTAGAGGTCATTGGGAAAAGAGATAAGGACTATGAAAAAAAGGAAGGAACTAAGACCAACAAAGACAAGCAAAAGAAATTATGTTTTTAATGTTTTCTGATCTAATACAAAAAATTAATGATCTTGATTAAAGTTTTAAAATAAAAGAATGTGTTCACGTCAGGTTCACAAAATATGTAGAGGGGTAAAACCGCCCTATCGCGTACGATTCTCAAGGTTGGATTTGCAAGATAAAGCCTTGAGCTGAACCATAGGGGCATGTTGTTCTCTACACCCAGTGTAAAATGGTGGAATGGGTTCACCAAGAATGACTTTAATGACTTGCTCCAAGTCCATGGGATGTTTTAGGAATATTTGATGTATTCATTTCAAGACAATCACCTATGTTTGGATTTTCTAGATCTATGCTATAAAATATAAAGTACAATGCAAAAATACAGAATGCAAGAAGAAAAGAGCTAACCCTAGTATGATTCTTTCTTTGAATGATTTTCTATCCCTAGGGTTTTAATATATAAAACCTTTAAGCAAGGGTTCAAGAGATGATGCACAAACATAATTAACCCTAAGTGCACACTATATGTTGTTTATCTTTCAGATGCCTAGAAATCAATTAAATGTATTCATTATAAATCATATCTAGGGTTTTATAACTAAAATAGAAGGTACTCAAAAAATAACCTAAATATTAATTAGGACACTTAGCTTATCTGATGGTTGATCCTTATTTTATCCTTTGTCCAATGGTATCAGCAATTCTTGTTCCTTCAAGACAACTTGGAAAATACTTGGAAAATATAATCAACGTTAGGGGACCTAATTAGGCCACTATACAATAGTTCTTGGAGGTGCAATAGTCAAGTTCCCTAGGTCCTTTTAACCGACCTTTTAAAATAGAAGCAAAAATTGACCTTTGGAAGAAATCAAGCATATCAAAATACAACAAAATAAAATGATAGAACCACAAAATAGAATGTAGCACTATGTGCAATATGCAACCTAATATGTAGATCTAGGGTCTAGAATAGATTTTTACCCCCAAACATGGTCCAGATGAAATAGCACCCTGTAATAGGTGATCATGATTTTGCACCGATAAAATCATACCACATAGAGACCTAAGCACAATTTTGTAAAGCGAGGCAAAAAACATTAGATCAATGCAAAATGACTAAAGTGTTATACATAAGACCAAAACATGCATGTAGAAGAGTGAAATCACCTAGAAGATAGTGCAAAAGCAAGTAGAAGGGTTGAGACCTCCCGAATAGTTGATCTCTCCTTAGGGCTTCAATATAAATCCACCAAAGTGAGCAACAACAATCAACAATCCAATACAACAAAGAATAAATCACACTTCACACTTGTGAGTTAGCTTGCTTGTGGGACAAGAAGAAGAATGCAGACCATTTAGTGAACACTTAAAAATACTTGTACATAATAATCATGATTTTATCATTATAATTCATCGTGCTATAGAAATGATTTCAAACCCTCCTTATATAGCAGATTTAAAGGTGAAATGGGTAGGAAAATTGAGGAGGGCCAACGTAAAATATGCCAACTTTGAATAATTAGAATTTCCTTAAATAAAAACCCTAAAAGGTGAAATCGCACCCCATCAAGACTGGCCGTGATTTTACCCTACACAAAATTGCACCCCATAAATGGCAAGCGTGATTTTGCATAGAGGGAAAATGTACAAAAAATGGGTGAGAAGCTTAACCGTTGACTTAGACAAGTATAGGGGTTCTCCTAGAGGGATCAAGGAATATTGCCTACTAAAGTGGGTCAATTTTATGTGTCTACAGGAGGGGCAAGGTTGCTAGTTTGAGCCTCGTTGGATACAAACCTATTTAATAATATTCATATTTTTGATATATAAGTAAGAATATTAAGCCAATCACATTTATAAAATTATCACCATGATTCACCAGTTGAATATGGAACTATCCAATTTGGTTGTGCCAAGTAGCCAAAATTGATTTAATGAATTTTTTCAAATGTTTGAGATTTATTTTTCTCTAAATTTTAGCACTAATGTACCAAAATAGTATAGAAGCCATCTCTTTTGCATAGAAAAGCATATGGATCCCATTTGTCTTTTGTATTGCATGATTTTTTTATCTCTATCCAGCGATGAGATCAATTTATAGATATGTTATAGTTATGCATGGAATTTATTTGTAATATAGATTTCCTAGTGTATGTTGTTTGTCTCTTCAAACAGATGGATTACTCAAAAGAAATAATTTGTTGTTTATTTTTAATGATGAATCAAAAGAAGTTCTTAGTGAAAATGAACTTGGTAGGAAGAATGAGAAATCTCTTGGACTCTTTTTCATGCTAAACCAAATTTACTTTTCCATGTCAAGGAGAAAACTAATCCTATTGAGGTATGGACTAATTTGAAAAATCTCTACAAAAAAGTAAGTGCTAGTGAAGTTAACAAAATAGAGATAGAAATTTCCAATCTTAGAACTTTAAATTTTAGTAGTGTTGAAGACTATATTTTTCATTTCAAATTCCTAAAAGCTAACTTAGCTACATTATGAGGTAAGGTAAAGGGTGAGATAAATTAACTTTAATTCTTTCTCCTTATTTTCATGTAAATGCTATGACTACCAAGGATCCAAAACCTAATTTTCACGGACTTTTCAAGCTTATTATTCATTATGAAGTTGCAATAAAAATTGTGGATTTTTTTCTTATACACAAGCTCATCCAAAGGACTTAAAATCAATGGAACTCAAGGCTCAGTTGCCCAATGGAAATTTCAAGTTTTGAAAGTCAATTAATTTTGAGTATTGTAAAAGGGAAGGACACTCCATTAAAAATTACAGTACAAGATTGAAGAAGATTTACATAGAATTATTGAGAGCAAAACAAAATATTTATGATAATGAAGATACATATAAATATGGTAAAGTGGAGGTTCATTCGAGCATTCATTAAGGGGTAGGTGTTACTTCTAATTCCTTATCTCCTTAGCCCCCAAGTTTATATTATGGGGGGCATTGAAATATGTGTAATCTAATCTTGTTAGACCAAGGCCAAGAATATGAAGAAGTGCTTATGAGCATCATTAATGTAGCTTGCACACATGTGCATATGTAAGACTATGGGAATTTCTCATTCATGTAATCATAAGGGCATTTTTTACATCTCACCCTTAGTGATATTGGTCAAAACACCTTTATGCATAACCATTATTTTTTATAAAATGATAGAAGGGGTTTTTAAAGGGTCCTCGAATATTTTACAAGCCAAAATTAACCCGCATTGACCAAGTGATAAAAATAATTTGGTTGGGAATCAATACATCATAACCAAAAAAGACACACCAACCACCACCCAAAGAGACCCAAAGGAAGCCTCAATGCCTTGGCGCTACAACCACCCAAGGAAAGACTTGCAAAATAGAACATAATGAACCACCTTGAAAGAAAACATGACATTGACACAACAAAAGCACCTCCCACATAGGGTTAGCCTTGTACATAGACCTGGACAAAAAATAGAAGACCACCCAAAAAAAAATACCCTTAATTAGATTTGTCATCTAGCTTAGCTTTGACCAGCACCAGTAAAGAATCAGACTAGTCCCTGTTAATCAAGGCCTTGATAGCTTCGTCACAAGAAATAGTGACCTGTTGTGGAGTTTTTCCGCTTACCCTTGGAAGATTTGTCACGTCATGGGAGACTCTAAAAATCACAACCAACACTATGGATTCTGGCTGATCCACCTCTTTAACCTAGGAATAGATTACCTTGGACAGCTCTAGACAAACTAGATTGGGTAAGGAAACCCCAAATGGTGGGTTCTTCTAATGGATTTGTATGATGCAAAGACCCACTAAGCTAGAAAAAATATTTTAATGTTGCTTTGGTATTTTAGTGACCAAACCTATCAATAATGAAGCCTATTAAGACCAGACTGATGCCATGTCCATTGGGTAGTCGTAGCAAGTTTGTAAATGACGTAGAAATGACGAAGGAGAGAAGAGAACTAGTTCGTTTTAATCCATTCGAATGATGTAATGTAATAAAAATGATTAAACTAGTGATATAAGGCATTATTCATAGATTTTGATTACAATAATACATGAATAAGCTAACACAAAATATTCACACAAAAGATGCCAGGGAAAGAGTTGAGATTTTCATTAATATAAAAGATGATTACATAAGAAATATCAGCAGAGTGCTTGATCCTTATATGCCATTGCATTACAATAAACCCTCAGTTTGAATATTCAGAACAAGGGGTATCTTCTCTCCATCCTGATTGCAGTGACGTAAGAGCTCTCAACTTCAGTGCGTTCCACAAGAAATAATCATAGTGAACAGACACTCTAGGCAATCCCCTATGAATGGTAGAAGAGAAAGGGTGTTAAGGAATGCAGAAAAACTAACACAGGGGAATACGACTAAAATAGTAGACGAAGCTATACCTAGGATTTTCTCTCTCAGAGGTTTGATAAAAAAAACTTCAGTTGTAGCATTCATCTTCTTATAGTGCAGGCTTGCCTGACTGCTGCAACCACTTGCTCCAGCTGGAAGAATCCTGTTGTACCAAAATTAAGATGCATTCAAAATTGGGCACGTAGCCCACATCCCTCTATCTATGCAGGTGGTGGCTGAGACTATGTATCATTCCCTATACCATCTTGGGCTGGTGGTTGTGCATCTCTAGGTGCATGCATTCCGAGCAAACTGGGCCCCACTCTCCCTTCCAAGTTTTGAATGGCCTGATTGATACACTCCCATGCCTCATCATGAAAATTTAACGATAATATCAACAAATTCAAGTCTTGAGTGGCTTTGTTGACCCTATCTCTTGCCCACTGCACAGTATTATCAGTGAAGACACATAGGTGATCCACCATCTCCACCAAGGACGTGAACCACTTTGATAATTTACCATCAGAATCCAGATCAAAGTCCTGGATCTTTTGGAATACAAAGTCCTTGATATCGGGAGCCTGGATGAACTCATTCAACTTGAAACCATAGTCTTCAAGCTCATCGTCAACTTCCTGCTTAGTGCCTACCACTTCCTGATCCCATTTGAGCCAACTTGGTCTATTCTGTAAGAAGATGAAAACCTTGGTGAATTCTTTGACAAAGAAACAATGGGAACCAATCGATAAGGTGGCTAACATCCTAGCAATGGGCACATAGTTTTCTTTGAACTCCTGGTAGATAGGGAGTATGGCATTCACCCGTTGGTCACCCTGCTATAGCCAATCCTTCAAGAAGCCAACAGTGTGCCTGGTGGCATAAACATCAATGAAAATGGATTGCAACTCTTCCATATTCTCCCCTATTTTATCCTTCATATCTCATTTTAATTCATCAGCTGACCCAAGCTGAATGCTGGCCTGTGGAGCGGGCATCTTCAATTTGTCAACTTCACTCTGAAGTTGCTTAACTTTGAGCTGCAATTGCCCCACTTCTGCAGCCTTGGCTTTCCATTCTTCTAGTTCTTTCTCTATTACCTCTACCACCTATGCTTGGGAAGCCACCTAGGACTTCATCATATCGATAGGTGTAGCTAATGCTCTAATGACACCTTTACTTATGTCGATGGTGGCTTCCTTCATGCTAGGTGGCAATGGGATTTCAAAGGTGGTAGTAGATGTGTCGGTGGCCTCCTACCCTACCATTCTTTTGGGCCTAATGATCCCTTTACTAGGGGATCTTTGTTCCTCCATATCTTGAATTTGGTCTTCCTCATCAGTCGTGAATTGGTAGGTGTCACTAACCCTTGCCATAGTGAGACTTTCCACTCCATGGCCCGAAGACTCAGTTCGAGCCTTCTTCCAGGTAGGGGACTATGTAGGACTCTTCTCTTGCACCTCATAGTCTCTAAGTATATTTGATAACCCCCCAACTTCAATAATCTTCTTCATGACTTTGGTAGGGACCTGGTGTTCCTTTTGGTTGACCACCAAAGTGGTAGAATACAAAGAAGGTTGGAATTATACCAACTAGCCCTGCTCTTTTGGGTATAACAAAGTCAATGCTGATGAGGTGGAACTTTGTTGGGATGGGCCAATAGCCAACTCCTTCCCTTTTGAGGTGGCAGCAGGGGAACTGGAAGAAGAGGGGAGTTTAGCCTACTCCTGTTGGGCCTCATCAACAATTTGCATCATGACCTCAAAAAGGTCAGTGTCCTATTGGACAATTTGAAAGGTGGGGTCCTCAAACTCCTCTAGAGGGGCCACCGGGACCAGTGGGACCATTTTGTCAACTAGCAGCCCATGGTGCAATCTTAGTTGGGCACTATAATCACCAACAACTTCCAATTTGTTGTAAGGCCGCTTATCCATTCTCCACACCAAGTCCAAAGTTTGATTGTTTCTAAAGGCCTTCTGCATTTCATCTTCAAAATCATCCTTAGTGTGCATAACCTACAGAAGGGCGAGCTTGCCAACAACATTATTTTTGTGATGGCCATCTGGGTCGTAGGCCCTCCAAGTGACTTCTGGAAAACAATAGGTATCCATGTTCTAGATAGCCCATAACACGACAAAGTGGCCAAGATAAGTGTAATGGCCCATTGTGCAGGGAATGGGTAGCCATTTCACTAGTCCCTTCTTCCTTAAGTGTCTGATTTTAACTTCTTTGACCATTTACCGAGTGATCTCCAGGATGGCGATGGAAGTTGGGCAGTGTAATGGGAGTGCTTTCGGGGGTAGCTTCAACCCGTATATTCTGATGTAGGAAAATTCCTCCACATAGAAGAAGTCTCCCACTTTTTCCTAGTGTAGAAAATTTCTAACTCCTGCCCCAATTCTATCTAGAAAATCCCCACACAATCTGAAGTGGACCACTGTAAGGACCTTCTCGAAGAAGGTTTTATAACTAGAGCACCCCTCCTGGATGCACAATAACTGGTCTTGTAGCATTGGTGAAATCACTCCCCCCATATGGGCCACCAAAGACTTGTCCAATTGTGCCACAAATAAATGAATAAAGAAAGAATAATAGGAGAAAGGAGGCATCACCTCCTTATTGGCCAATATGGCCTCTTGTAGCTATTGCAATTCCTTATCCAAATTATCACTAATTACATCCTCCCATCGGTAGAGAGGAGTCTTGTCAGTTCTATTACACTAGAGGATTAAAAACATCACCTCCTTTATAATCGGCTCTAGGTCCTTAACCCCCAATGCCAGATTAATCATATCGGCATAATCCTGCACCCAAGGCCAAAGCAAGAACTTCCTAATGGGGAAATTGGATGGCCTGTTCCTCCCCCTTTTTAGTAGATTCTAGGGGAATGTGGTATTTAACATATAATTGGCTTGGAGGGCCAGCATCTAAAATTCCACCACCCTGGATGTAGTGGCTAATCCAAAGACCTACCTGATTCTATCGGTCGACACCCAAGCCACTGCCTTGCCCTTATAATCTCTAATTGTTGGGCTCCTGGAGTCATAGGAGACCATGAGCCATGCCAAAAAATTAGAAGAGTGGTATACTTTTGGGCAAGTCAACCGACCCAAGTTTGTGTTCCATTTGTTGCACATGGGAGGAGGCTCGATACTGTCCCGATAAGCCCGCATATAGAGGCTTCTTAGGAGTATCAGGTGGCACTGATTATCTTCCTTCGTGGGGTCAAATGCATAAATTGTCACCCCCTCTACCTCCTTCTATTACTCTTCTATAATGTCTCTACTCATATCTGATAGATTCATGAAAGCCTTAGGGTCTTGCACCCTCCCCATCCTCTTTACAATAGGCCACACTCCCATGATTTTACCAATTCTCGCTCAAACAATTGATGTTTTTGGGATAGTAGAACTGGTAGACGCCATTGAATTGGGCAATTAAGATCTAATTTTTATCCCCTATTTTCTCTACATTTGACCTCGTCGATAAGCAGTCTTTGCATGCACGAATGGCACAAAATAGGTCCGCCACCTTCTTATAAAGCATGTGCATTTAATTTTGGTAGATGGGCATATGCACTTTTTTCTTTTTAGGAACCTCTAGATTGGTCGAGTGTGCCATGTCGATTACTACTTTTATCAGCCCAAAGTACTAGTGGAGGGGAATCATGGCCGAAGAAGGTCGGTGGGACACATAGTGGCTCAATATTGGAGAGGGTTGGACATGGGTAGGTGTGCATGCATGCGGAGCATGTTGGTATTAACTTCTTTGCATGTGCACTCCATTGGGGAGTGGAGCTGATGACTTTCAAGGCGGGCACATAGGTTCATGCACCTAATTTTCTTTCATATGCCCCAAGGGATTGGGGCACACGAGACTTCAATGTGGTGCATAGGCTGTGCACTGCCAACTAACTTCATGCGCTCCACTGTAGTGGAGTGTACAACCTGAAGGTGGGTGCACATCTTGTGCGCCCAACTTGGACTCTTGCACACCCCAATGGAAGGGGCGTGTGGACTCAGGATGGGGTGCACAACCTTGTACACCCTGGTGGAGGTTGTGCGCTCTACTTCATGAGTGGAGCATGTTGGCTGGGAGAGGAGCGCACAACTTGTGCACTCCAAGGCTTCATGTGCATGCTCCAAAGTGATGGAGTGTGTGCTAGTTTTTGAGGTGCGTATGATGTTGTGTGTTCCTCGGGTGATTCGATGCGCTCCACTAGAGTGGAGCACATAAGGAGAAGATGAGTGCACTCATATTTGGACCCATGGGGACTTTTTGCACCCCATAAAGGTAGAGTGCATAAGCTTTTTTGGGGTGCACAGGGTGGTGTGCCCCTTCGGGTTCATGTGTGCTCCACTCCTTTAGAGCATGCGAACTTCATGAGGGGGTGCACAACCTTGTGCACCCCATGGGACTATTGTGTGCTCCACCTCCCCATGGAGTGCACTGACCTTGGGTGGGGTGCATGACTCATGCACCCCTAGGGGACATTGTGCACCCCATTCCCCAATGGGGCACATGGGCTAGAGGCGGGTGCACAAGGGTGTGTGCCCGGTGGGGTCCTTATGCACTCCACTAGTGGAGCATGCAAGCTTGGCTTGGGGTGCACAACTCATGTGTCTTGAGGGTCTCTTAGTGCACTCCAAAGAAATGGAGCACACAGGGCTAAATCAGGGTGCACCACCTTGTGCACCCCTCTAGGAGATGTGGCTTAGACCCCCCAAAAGGGAATATCCTTTTGGGGGTCAACATCAGCTCTGACTAGGACAAGGAGGTGGATGGAAGACACCGACTTGAGGACTCCAGACTCTCCGGGTAAATCGACAAGGGACTGACACACACACACTTCCACTTTTTTTTTTAATACAAATCTCATCCAATGGGACCGAAGGCCTTTAGATGCTGCCCATTAATTGGTATAGGCACTTCCTCCCCTTCCATATCCTTCAACCTGTAAGTGTGTTGACCCACTACTTTGGCAATCTGATAGGGTCCTAGCCATTTTGGTTCAAATTTATCCTTCTCCCTAGGCTTGTCATTCTTAGGGTCCCAATATAGTACTACATCATCGATGACAAAAGTCTATCCTTTGGCCTTTTTGTTGAATAATTCCACTATCCTATTTGTTTGGCTGATCATCCTTGTAACAACCTCCCTCCTATCCTCTTCCAATTTTACCAATTGATCCATCCTTCTTTGCAACTCATCTGGTTGTTCATGATCTTGCAATAGTAAGGAGAGAGCTACCCTTTCTAGTTGTGGTGGTAACAATGCTCTTTCTCCATAAACCAACTCATATGGTGTCATGCCAGTGGCCCTCTTGATTGATAGTCTATCTACCCATAAAGCATACTTAAGCTCACTATCCCAACCCCTCTTATTCTTCCCCAATGACCTCTTAATCCTGGTTATGATGTTCTTATTTGAGGATTCAGCTAGCCCATTTCCCTGAGGATAATAATTGGTAGAGTGAGCCAGCTCAATGCTATATTCATTACAGAAGTCAACCATCTCATAGGAGGTAAAATATTTGGCATTGTCTGTTACCAATTTCTTGGGTACCCCAAATCTGGTTAGTATATTTTCCTCCAAGAAATTAATAACTGCAGCTGTTGTTGACCTTCTTAGAGGGGTGGCTTCCACCCATTTGGTTAGGTAATCTATGGTAGTAATAATCCATTTATGTCCCCCTAAATAATTGGGATTAATTTCTCCAATTAAATCTATCCCCCACTGAGAAAATGGAGTTTCAACAATTACTGGCTGAAGTGGCATGGCCGGTAGGTTCTTTTTCCCAGTGAAGATTTGGTAGCTGTAACAACTCCTGACCGATTGGTAAACATATTTGAACAAGGATGGCCAATAATACCCTGCCCTCATGATTTGATTAGTTGTGGCTTTGGGGGTAAAATGGCCACCACAGAACCCAAAGTGAAATTCTTTAATGATCTTAGGAACCTCCTCTTTAGTTACACACAGAAGTAATACTCCACTTGGATGTCTCCAATACAACCGATTTCCTTAGAGATGGTATTTTTGAGACTGTTGTTTGATGCTTCTCATCCTACTGACAGTCTTCCCAGGAAAGAAAGACAGATTTCTCAGATAAAATAGAATATCCTTATACCATTCAGAAGTTTCATGCCTTGGTTGTTCATCTTGTTGTTCACCCTGTACCAGGACAACATCATCCATTCCCTGCTCTTCTTTGTAAGCCATGTACTTGGCCAACCCCTGGCCTTTAATAATTTTTATTGTTTTGAACTCCACATCATACTGTAACAACTTAATCATCCACCTTGCCAAACTACCTGTGGGCTCGGGTTGGGTGAGAACATCCTTGATGGCAATGTAGGGGATGCAGGCGATTACCTTACAGGCACCAAAAATACTTTTAAAATGCTCCAAAGCCTGTATGAGGGCATAAGCCTATTTTTCAATTGGCTTGTATCTCAGTTGAGCTCCCTTCATCCCTGAACTCATGAATGCTATTGGTCTCTCATTCCCCTCTTCATCCTTTTGAGATAGTACAACTGCTATGGTATGTTCTGAGGCAAAAGAGTACAGGTTAAAATCCTTTGAGTGGTCTGGACAGGTCAAAATAGGTGCAGTAGTGATGGCTTCCTTAATCTGCTGAAATACCTTAAGGTTGTCTTCATCCCATTTAATCTTTACATCCTTCTTAATCATGTCATTTATTGGCTTGGCGATCTCAGAAAAATTTGGGACAAACCTTCTGACAAAGTTTATTTTGCCAAAGAAAGATCTGACTCCCTTAAGGCTCTTGGGGGGTGGTATCTGGGCGATTGCTTTTGTTCTCTCGGGGTCAATGTTGATTCCCTCCTTTGAGACCACATGTCCCAACAACTTACCATGAGAGGCTCCAAATAAACACTTCTTTGGATTTAATGAAATCCCATATTCTTTACACCTTTGAAACACTTGAGACAAATGGGAGAAATGATCTACAGGATTCTTGGAAAACATAGTAATGTCATCTAGGTAAACTACTACTATTTTAAACATAAGCCCCTTGAAAGCAAAATCCATAGCCCTTTGAAAGGTGGCCCCAACATTCATTAACCCAAATGACATTCTCTAGTATTCAAAAGTTCCCCAAGGTGTGGTAAAGGCAGTTTTATAACGATCTTCGAGATTAACTAAAATCTGGTTATATCCCGAGAAACCATCCAGGAGAGATATTCGGGATGACCCCACTACTACCTGCAATAGTTGTTCCATATTGGGAATAGGATAATTATCCTTGAGGGAGATTTTATTTAAATTTCTAAAATCAACACATAGCCTGATTTCCCCATTCTTTTTTTTGATGGGCACCAAGTTTGCTATCCAGGAAGAAAATCTCACTTTCTTGATTATTTTTGCATCAAGCAATTTTTGAACCTCTTTTTGCATAATAGGGTGCAGTGTGGGGTTGAAATTTCTTTACTTCTGCCTAAAGGGTTTGGCACCTTCTTTCAAGGGGATGATGTGGGTCATGACTTCTGTGTTAAATGTTCTCAAGTCTTCATAACTCCAGGAAAAACTATCTCTATTTTTCCTTAAGTACTGTATATACTGCTTCTTTTCCTTGGTAGGCAATGACTTATCTATTCTGACCATCTTAGGATTCCCGATTGTTCCAACATTGACCTCTTCTCCTTCAGGTTCATTGGGTGTAGTCCTATGGGCCTTATCAAAGTCATCAAACAAAGACTCCAGAGACACCAATCCTCTAGGGATTTTATTTGTTTTGAGTTGTATGACTTCAGTGGGTGTCCCTATCATATGTTGTAGTTTTCCTCATCCTCTTCATCATAAATAACCCCAGAAAACTAGTTCTGGACTATCATGAAATCCTTGATATCAACATCATCCTGAAAAACTTGCAGGTATACTACATTGTCGGGGACAGAGGGGTGGTAAACAGAGATAGTGGGGAATCTATCCATAAATTTTGTATCAATCTCAGGACTGTCTACCCCAGAAGCATTTACAACTAGCAAGTTGGCTACATGATTTTTGTCTCTTGGGATATGTGAAATATTGAAGGCCAAAAATCTGCTTATCTCATCCAAGATATCTTGTTTGTACTATTTTAACCTGGGGTGTTTAGTCTGGTACCTTCCCTTAATCTGTTGTATGATTAATTTTGCATCCCCATAGACAGTTAGATAGTTAATCCCAAGCTCCTTTGCTTTTCTTAATCCCAATAGTAGGGCCTCATACTCTGCCACATTATTAGTATAGGGGAATTCGAGTCTGTAAGGCACTCCCAGATAATTACCCTTTATGTCGGTTAAATTAATCTCGACCCTAACCCCTATTTATGACTTGGCTCCATCAAATGTCATAGTCCACATTTCAATGGTGAGGACTCTATCTGATTCAGCATCTACAACTGCTTTGAGCTTGGGATCCAATCCTTCAACATTGGGTACTTCTTTAAGAAAAGGGGTGTGCCAAATGGAATAAACACCTAATTCTTTTTCCTCTATAGAGCTGACCAAATTTACTATGGTATTATCAAGTTTCATAAGTTCGACTGATATTTTGTTGAAAGGTTCCCTCCTTAATGTAGCCTATTCTTTGGAGGAAAGGGGAATGGTAGCAAATGACCAATCTAACTGAATTGATCCTCCTAACTATTCTGCCCAATGCCTAGATAATAATAAGGAAAAGAAATGGGTCCACATCAACCACTGCAACATCCATAACAATCCCTTTCTTTGGGTATTGATCTAGGAAAACTAAAAGGCCTATAATTATTCCTACACAAGGCACCTGTCTACTATCCATGACAGAAATGGGGGGAGAATCCTTGGTGCATATCAGTCCCAACTGATCAGCCACTTGTTTTGGCATAACATTGTGAGATGCCCCACTATCAAGCATGCAATTGTGTATTACATAGTGGTCCCCATAACCGGATGTATACCTAAGGGAGATGTAAAAAGGCCTTACTGAGGTAGGGGTTCTGCTTGGAGGGTTGGAACCTGAAGCTGCTAAGACATGATTCTCTCCCTGATCAGTCAGCCCAAAGGCCTTACATATTTTCTCCCTGTACTTGGGGATGGTCATTAACTCCCCAAAGGTTATGTTAATTCTTTGCTTTGCCAATTCCATCCCTATGTCAAATTCTATCCCTCTTAGTCTCTGTTCCAGTATTAACAGGTTCTAATATTTCAGGAGGGGGAGGTAGGTCAACCTCAGGATTTTTCTTTTCCTTAATAGGTTCTTTTTCATTTTTCTTATCAGCTTTATCTGGAAGGGTTCTATTGCGTAACCTGGTAGCATGGACTCTCTCCAAGGTTTCAACCTCTTCGTTGTAGGGGTTAACTTGCCCTATCGTATTTGCTCATATCGGTTGTTTTGGGGTCTCCTCAAGATTTTTACATCATCATTGACAAAGGTAGTGGGCCGGTTATCAAGATTTAGAGACTGATTCATTTCTTCTAAAATTGGGGGGCTATCAATAGTCTCTTCCCATGTCCAACAGGCATTTATCCTGATCTCATCATCAGACTCTTCTTCCAGGTTGACATTTGAGTGGAGGCCATGGAATACACCACAATCAGTAGGATTATGAGGAGCATCACAGGTTGGGTAGAAGAAAGGAAAATCAGAGGTGACATTGACAGAGGTCATGGGGTTTGGGATAACATCCTGATCCTTCTGAGTATCTTTCCTTTTCCAACTATTATTTAAATTTCTACCCCCCTCATTATTCCAATTTCTATTAAAATTCCTTCTGAAAGGAGGTCTACTATCATTCTAGTGTTGAGAGGGTTCCCCACTATCATTCTTGTCTCTCTCAATTTTATATAGGTGGTTATTCATTGATAAAAACATCTCAGTAACTTGTGATGATAATTTTTCAATGGGATCTACTTCAGATTTCTTTAAAATCTTGAACCCCACTCTTTTATTTTTCTTATCAGGATGGTTGGGACTAGGATCCATGGAGGTAGCCTTCATTTTCCCACTATCTATCATGTCCCTTTCTATTACAATGGCCCTCTCCATACAGGCATCAATAGTGAGTGTAGGTTGCTACCTTAACTCATAGTTAAAATCACCAGGGAAGGCATTTTTATAAAAGCAAATAGACTGGTGGTCATTGGGCCGTAGAGCAGTGGGGATTCAGTTTCTCAGTTTAGTGAATCTCCTATTAAAATCATCAACTATCTCATTTTCTTTCTTCTTCATGGTGGCCAACTCAATCAAAAGGGACTGTTCATTCTTTTTTTCTCCATATTTTCTGAGGAAGGCAACTTCTAGGTCATGGAAAGTTCCTATGGTATCTGCTGGTAAACTGTTAAACCATTCCCTAGCATCTTTCTCCAAGGTCTATAAAAATAGTCGGAGGATGACATCTTCATGCTCCACCTCCAAACTATCCATGGCATATAGAAAGTCCTTCACATGATCTTCCCCAATCACGGTATTGTCCCCTAAAAACTTGGGTAGGTATTTATGAGCCTTTGGGGGTAAGGGATTTAGATTTTGAGGTAAGACAAAGGGTCTATACCTATTCAAATACTAGTTATTTAAAGGCGGGTTTGCCATTGGTGGAACTGGGCCCCTCGGGATAGTGGAGGTAATAGGTAAAGAAGTACTAGTTCGGGGACTTTGAGGAATGCACAGGGAACTATTACTACTCTGACTACTAGAATGAACAGAAATCGAAGTGCACTTTTTACTTTTACTTTTTTTGAAAAGTACCTATGGGTCCAGTAGTTCAGGGTAGAGCTCCCCATCACTGTTTCTTGTAGCCATTATAGTCACCAACACAAGGTGCAAAAATGGAGGGGTGCTCTCTAGCTAAGATTGCTCAGCCCAAAAACTTATAACCTCACAGGAAAAATACAAAAAAAAAAATATATGTCGCAAAGGGGAGTAATATGAAAAAAGAAATTAAAAAGGCCCTCCCCAGAAACAATGCCAAAAACTATTGTGGAGTTTTCTCGCTTACCCTTAGAATATTTGTCATATCATGGGAGACTCTAAAAATCACAACCAACACTGTGGATTCTGGCTGATCCACCTCTTTAACCTAGGAATAGATTACCTTGGAAAACTCTAGACAGACTAGATTGGGTAAGGAAACCCCAAATGGTGGGTTCTTCTAATGGATTTGTATGATGCAAAGACCCACTAAGCCAGACAAAAATATTTTTAATGTTGCTTTGATATTTTAGTGACCAAACCTATCAATAATGAAGCTTATCAAGACTAGACCGGTGCCATGTCCATTGGGTAGTCATAGCAAATTTTAAATGATGTAGAAAAGATGGAGGAAAGAGAACTAGTTCGTTTTAATCCATTCGAATGACGTAATGTAATAAAAATGATTAAACTAGTGAAAGAAGGCATTATTCATAGATTTTGATTACAATAACATACATGAATAAGCTAACACAAAACATAAAACATAATAAGATATTCCAAGGAAAGAGTTGAGATTTTCATTAATATAAAATATGATTACATAAGAAATAGTTCCAAGAGAGTGCTTAGATCCTTATATGCCAATGCTTTACAATAAACCCTCGAGTTTGAATATTCGTAACAAAGGGGTATCTTCCTCTCCATCCTGATTGTAGTGACGTAAGAGTTTACAACCTCAATGCATTCCATAAGAAATAATCATAGTGAACAATGCACCTCAAGCAATCCCTAGTGAATGACAAGAGAAAGGGTGTTAAGGAAGACAGGACACTAACACAAGGAGAATACGACTAAAATTGGACAAAGCTATACCTAGGACTTTTCTCTCTTGAAGGTTTGATAAAAAAATCTTCAGCTATAGCATTCATCTTCTTATAGTGCAGGCTCACCTTACTGTTGCAACCGCTTGCTCCAGCTGGAAGAATCATGTTGTACCAAAATGAAGATGCATTCAAAATTGGGCACGTAGCCCATGTCCCTCCATCTATGCAGGTGGTAGCTGAGATTGTGTATCATTCCCTGTACCATCCTAGGTTGGTGGTTGTGCATCTCCAGGTGCATGCATTCTAGGTGAACTGGGCCCCACTCTCCCTTCCAAGTTTTGAATGGCCTGATTAATACATTCCCATGCCTCGTCATGAAAATTTAATGAGAATATCAGCAAGTTCAAGTCCTGAGTGGCTTTGTTGACCCGATCTCTTACCCATTGCATAGTATTATCAGTGAAGACACATAGGCGATCCACCATCTCCACCAAGGATGTGAACCACTTTGATAATTTACCATCAAAATCCAAATCAAAGTCCTAGATATTTTGGAATACAAAGTCCTTGATATCGAGATCCTGGATGAACTCATTCAACTTGAAACCATAGTCCCCAAGCTCATCATCAACTTCCTGCTCAACACCTACCACTTCTTGATCCCATTTGAGCCAACTTGGTCTATTATGCAAGAAGATGAAAACCTTGGAGAATTCTTCAACAAAGAAACAATGGGAATCATCCGACAAGGTGGCTGACATCCCAAAAATGGGCACGTAGTTTTCTTTGAAACCACTAGTAGATAGGGAGTATGGCATTCACCCGCTAGTCACCCTGATGTAGTTGATCCTTCAAGAAGCCAACAGTGTGCCTGGTGGCATAAACATCAATGAAAATGGATTGCAACTCTTCCATATTCTCCCCTATTTTATCCTTCATATCTAATTTTAATTCATCAGTCGACCCAAGTTGAATGTTGGCTTGTGGAACGGGCATCTTCAATTTGTCAACTTCACTCTGAAGTTTCTTAACTTTGAGCTACAATTACCCCACTTTTGTAACCTTGGCTTTCCATTCTTCTAGTTCTTTCTCTACTACCTCAGCCACCTATGCCTAGGTAGCCACCTGGGACTTCATCATTTGGATAGGTGCATCTGATGCTCTAATGACACCTTTACTCATGTAAATGGTGGCCTCCTTCATGCTAGGTGGCAATGGGATTTCGAAGGTGGCGGTAGATACGTCGGCTGTCTCCTACACAATGGTCCTCCTGGGCTTGACTATCCCTTTACTAGGAGATCTTTGTTCCTCCATATCTTGAATTTGGTCCTCCTCATCAATCATGAATTGGCAGGTGTCACTAACCCTTGCCATAGTGAGACTTTATGCGCCATAACCTGAAGACTTGGTTCGGGCCTTCTTCCATGTAGGGGACTATGTAGGACTATCCTCTTGCACCTCATAGTCTCTAAGTATATTTTATAACCCCCCAACTTTAGTTATCTTCTTCATGACTTTGGGGGAACTTGATGTTCCTTTTGGTTGACCACCAAGGTGGTAGAATACAAAGAAGGTTGGCTTTCTACCAACTGGCCCTGCTCTTCTGGGCATATCAAAGTCAATGCTGATGAGGTGGAACTCCTTTAGGATGGTTCAATAGCCAACTCCTTCCCTTTTGTGGTGGTAGTCGGGGAACTGGAAGAAGAGGGAAGTTTGGTCTGATCTTGTTGGGCCTCATCAACAATTTGCATCATGACCTCAAAAAGGTCAGTGTCCTATTGGACAATTTGAAAGGTGGGGTCCTCAAACTCTTCTGGAGGGGCCATCGGGACTAGTGGGACCATTTTGTCAACTAGAAACCCATGGTGCAATCTTAGCTAGGCACTATAATCACCAACAACTTCCAATTTGTTGTAAGGCCGCTTATCCATTCTCCACACCAAGTCCAAAGTTTGATTATTTCTAAAGGCCTTCTGCATTTCATCTTCAAAATCATCCTTGTTGTGTGTAACCTATAGAAGGGCGAGCTTGCCAACAACATTCTATCTATGATGGCCATCTGGGTCGTAGGCCCTCCAAGTGACTTCTAGAAAACAATAGGTATCCATGTTCCAGATAGCCCGCAGCATGGCAAAGTGGCCAAGATAAGTGTAATGGCCCATTGTGCAGGGAATGGGCAGCCATTTCACTGGTCCCTTCTTCCTTAAGTGTCTGATTTTAACTTCTTTAGCCATTTGTCGAGTGATCTCCAGGATGGCGATGGAAGTTGGGTAGTGTAATGGGAGTGCTTTCGGGGGTAGCTTCGACCCGTATATTCTGATGTAGGAAAATTCCTCCACGTAGAAGAAGTCTCCTACTTTTTCCTGGTGTAGAAAATTTCTAACTCCTACCCCAATTCTATCTAGAAAATTCCCACACAATCTGAAGTGGACCACTATAAGGACCTTCTCAAAGAAGGTTTTATAACTAGAGCACCCCTCCTGGATGCACAATAATTGGTCTTGTAGAGTTGGTGCAGTCACTCCTCCCATATGGGCCACCAAAGACTTATCCAATTGTGCCACAAATAAATGAATAAAGAAAGAATAATAGGAGAAAGGAGGCATCACCTCCTTATTGGCCAATATGGCCTTCTACAACTATTGTAATTCCTTATCCAAATTATCACTAATTACATCCTCCCATCGGTAGAGAGGAGTCTTGTCAGTTCTGTTGCACTGGAGGATTAAAAACATCACCTCCTTCGTAATTGGCTCCAGGTACTTAACCCCCAATGCCAGATTAATCATATCGACATAATCCTGCACCCAGGGCCGAAGCAAGAACTTCCTAATGGGAAAATTTGATGGCCTGTTCCTCCTATTTTTTAGCAGAGTCTGGGGGAATGTGGTGTTTAACATATAATTGGCCTGGAGGGCCAGTGTCTGAAAGTCCACCACCCTAGATGCAGTGGCTAATCTGAAGACTTACCTGATTCTATCGATCGACACCCGGGCCACTGCCTTGCCCTTATGATCTTTGATTGTTCGGCTCCTAGAGTCGTAGGAGACCATGAGCCATGCCAATAAATCAGAAGAGTGGTATACTTTTGGGCAAGTCAATCAGCCTAGGTTTGTGTTCCATTTGTTGCACACGGGAGGAGGCTCGGTACTGTCCTGATAAGCCCACATATAGAGGCTTCTTAGGAGCATCGGGTGGTGCTGATTATCTTCCTCCGTGGGGTCGAATGCATAAATTGTCACCCCCTCTACCTCCTTCTACTTCTCTTCTATAATGTCCCTACTCATATCAGGTACGTTCATGAAAGCATTAGCGTCCTATGCCCTCATCGTCCTCCTTACAATAGGCCATGTTCCTATGATTTTACCAATTATCATTCAAACAATTGATGTTTCCAAGATGGTAGAACTGGTAGATGCCATTGAATTGGGTAGTTAAGCTACAAATTTTCTCCCCCATTTGCTCTGCATTTGACCTCATCAATAAGCAATATTTGCATACGTGAATGGCACAAAATAGGTATGCCACCTTCTTATAAAGCATGTGTATTTAATTTTTGTATATGGGTGCATGCACTTTTTGCTTTTTAGGAACCTCTAGATTGGTCGGGCACACCACGTTGATTACTACTTTTATCATCCCAAAGTATTGGTGAAGGGGAATCGCGGTCAAAGGATGCGGGTGGGACATGTAGCAGATCAAGATTGGAGAGGGTAGGATGTGGGTAGGTGTGTGCATGCACAGAGCATGTTGGTATTAACTTTTATATGTGTGCGCTCCATTGGGGAGTGGAGCGTGCGGCTCCCAAGGTGGGTACATAGGTTTATGCACCCGCTTTACTTTTGTGCACCCCAAGGGAGTGGGGTGCATGGGACTCAATGGGGCACACAGTTGTGCACCCCCAACTAACTTTGTGCACTTCATCGTAGTGGAGCACACAACCTGGAGGTGGGCACAACTTGTATGCTCGACTTGGACTCTTGTGCACCCCGATGGAAGGGGCACACAGACTTGGGATGGGGTGCACAACCCTATGCACCCCAGCAGAGGTTGTGCACTTTGCTTCGGGAGTAGAGCACATTGGGTGGGATAGGAGCGCACATCTTGTGTGCTCCAAGGCTTCATGCATGCGCTCCAAAGTGATGGAGCATGTGCTGGTTTTCGGGATGCACACGAAGTTGTGTGCCCCTTGGGTCATTCGGTGCGCTCCACCAGAGTGGAGCGCATAAGGCGGAGATGGGAGCACTAAGATGTGCACCCGTGGGGACTTTGTGCACCCCATCAAGGTGGAGTGGATAGGTTTTTTTGGGGCACACAAGGTGGTGCACCCCTCTTGGGTTCATGTGCGCTCCACTCCTTTGGAGCGTGTAGGCTTTATGATGGGGTGCACAACCTTGTGCGCCCCATGGGACTATTGTGCACTCCACCTCCCCATGGAGCACACTGACTTTGGGTGGGGTGCACAACTCGTGTGCCCCTAGGGGACATTGTGTGCCCCATCCCCAATGGGGCGCATGGGCTAGGGATGGGTGCACAAGGGTGTGCGCCTAGTGGGGTCCTTGTGCACTCCACTAGTGGAGCACACAAGCTTGGCTTGGGGTGCACAACTCGTGCGCTAGAGGGTCTCTTAGTGCGCTCCAAATAAATGGAGCACACAGGGCTAGATTGGGGTGCACCACCTTGTGCACCCCTCTGGGAGATGTGGCTTAGATCCCCCAAAAGGGAATATATTTTTGGGGGTCAACACAACGCTCATGAGATCAAAAATAAATTTTTATAGACTTGTTGCCATGGCCTTGATAGGAGTGCAGGGGATGCTTGCGACATCTTCTAATCTATATTTGATTCAGGGACACTTTATGCATAACCTTGATTAAATGGTGTAATTTATTATTATTTTACTATTGTAAGTTAACCTCAAATATATTTTTGATTAGGTTAACCTAATAAAAAAAAGTTAACCTCAAATTCGATTCAATGTTGGCTTGAGGTTAACTACTCATTGGGAATTTATACCACTATAAATACCCCTAAATGAGTAATCATATTTAAAATAGTGTGAATAAAATGTAAAATATTAGAGTACCCATATATACCCACCTTCTATTGTATCTTCTTGTTTCTCTCCCTCTTTCCTCCATTTCTTACTTGTCTATCAATACTATCTTTAATACACTCTTGAATCTTTTCTAGTTATGATTGTTGTGAATGCATATTTTGAAATTATTATGGAAAGGATTGTGAATTCACCCACATAATATGCTTGTATTAGAATCAATAAGTCATGCATTCAAACCCCACATACTTTTAGTTGTGTAGGTGTACATAAATATTAATGCTAGTATGGAAGATAGTGGAGCCAATGTAGTGTGTAAAATATATAGTAAAGGAACATAGATTGGTTGCATCTAATTTTGTCTTCAATCCATGGTCACTTTTCCTTAGCTAATGTGGCATCTCATCATTCCTCTATCATAGGTCTATTGAAAAATCACATACATATACACTAGAGAGACCAATATCATATCCATTAGATTAACATCTAATAGTATGTTGTATGAATATTTTTCATAATGAAGTACATCTATATGGTAGAATAATTTATAGTGAGTTTGTCAAGTTACAAGGCAATATCCTAAGTTTTTCAACTTATAGTGAGTTTGTGAGCCAAGGAATCCCTATCGATCCTCCCCTCCCATTGGTATCCCCTCCTATCAATACCTCCCCCCTTCCATCCTACCCTCTTTCTTCTACCCCCGCCTCCCCCCTCGTTTCCCATCTCAAGAGTTGTCCTTCTTCCAAAACCCTACCCCTCCCTCTGCCCCCTCCCCTCTACCTTCCCCTCTTAATATCATCTCCACCTCTCCCATTCTGCCTCACTATCTATGCCTGCATCTCCTTATCACCTACCCTTAGGCCTCTTCTCATCACCATTTCCAGTCATATCTTCTCTCCTGCTTGCAGGGTCTTCCCCCATGGAAGCTTTTTCAACTGGGTCCCCTTCTTGTGCCATTGCCTACCCGGGTGGTGGTGAGTCTTCCAACCCCCCCATGAACAATACTAGGATCCATAAAAAATCCCAAAGTGATATGGGACTAGAAAGAAAGTGAGGTCGACCGCACAATCTCAACCATAGGAAAAAGTAGGTGGCAGATGACATTGCCAGTGGCATCCAAACTACATAACTATCTTATTTATCTCCTCTCAGAGAGATGTCAAAGGAAGAAGGTAAAATAATCAAAACCCCACAAATGAAAGGGGGGAAAAGAACTACTTCTAAATCATGCAAATGAAGGTATTATATTGGAATGTCATAGGTCTTAATGGAATAATGAAGCAAAGGATGTTCTCCTCCATGAGAAAGGAATTGAGAACTTTAATTATCATTATACAGGAAACAAAAGTGGAACATATGAATACAGACAAAATAGTCAAATCTGTATGGAACAATTGCAAATTTTTTACAAGTCTCGCTCATAGTGCTTCAGGGGAATTTTTGTGCCTATGGGATCTAGTCAAAGTAACTGGTAAATTCATATCCTTTAGTGACAGAGTTATTAACATATACATTACTTGTAATAAAACAAACAAGAAGTGGTTCTTAACCAACATTTATACCCTGAACAACTTCAATGAAAGAATTTCTATGTGAGACAACCTCTTGTAGATGCACAGGGTATTCCCATGCTACGAATAGATGTTGGATGGTGATTTTAATAACCTTCTATACCAAAATGATAAATATGGAGGTGCCTTATGATTTTTTGATACCAATGAATTGATGGATGTCAAAATGCAAGGATCATTGTTTACCTGGACAAACGAGTTAGAAGAGGACCAGCTCATCCAACTGAGACTGGATAGATTTTTGTTGTCCAAAGAATATATATTGATTCTTGGTGATGCCACTCTATCATCCTTGATGAGAATATCTTCCGACCATGATCTGCTTCTTCTTGAAGTTACAAGACTAGATCCTAGTTACAAACCTCATTTTAGATTCAAAACTATGTGGTTTCAACATATAAAATTTAGGTCAAAAGTTATTGAATGTTGGAGTCAACCCTTCAACATATAATGTGTTTACAAGGTCTACATGAAGCTGAAATTCCTCAAAATTGAGCTCAAGAAATGGAATAAAGAAGTGTTCAACAATATATTTGAATATTGTAGAGTATTATACTCCTAACTAAAAGATATAGAAGATCAAGTCCAGAATGGAAGTGCCACCAGCAACTTCAGAAGCTAAGAGAATATCATCATAGTTGAGTTCCATAACTCACTAGCCAAAGAAGAAATATTTTCGTAACAAAAATCCTATGCCTTGTGGCTTAAAGAAGGATATTTAAGCTCAGTTTTTTCATGCAACAACAATGAGACATAGAGGAGAAAATTTCATTAGATGTCTTCACAAGGATTATGGGTCTATATTCGAAGGTACTAAAGATATCAGAGCAAAGGTAGTGGAACACTTTTGCAATATCCTAGGACCATCCTAGGCCTACTCGAAAAATGTGTCAGAATCCCTTCTCCAACACATTTCAACCCTTGTTTCTCAAGATGACAATGATTTCCTGCTCTAGTCCTTTTCCCACGAAAAAATCAAAGAGGTTATTTTTTCCATACAAGCTGACAAGGCTCCTGGTCTAGATGGGTTCCCACCAAGGTTTTTTAAAACCTTTTAGGACAATATTGATGATGAAGTGTTAGCAGCCATCCTTGAAATCCAAATATCCAAGTTCATTTTGAGAGACCTTAATTCCATGTTTCTTACCCTCATCTCGAAATCCCATGAATATAGGTCCATGACTAACTTCTGTCCTATAAGTATCTACAATTTTCTATATAAAATCCTCACCAAGACCATGGAAAATAGAATGAAATGTATCAGACCTCGTGTTATCGACTTGTGCCAAGGTAATTATGTCCAAGGTAATGTCATTATCGACAACATAATTACTATTCACGAGCTCATCCATATCGTAACTGTCAACAAGCTGCCAAGTATCTTACTTAAGCTAGAAATTAGTAGTCTTTGATAGAATTTCATGGGATTTCCCCCCAACTATCCTTATTCAGTTTGGCTTCCATCGTAGATGGGTTCTATTGATCAAATCTTGCATCTCTTTAGCATGGTTCTTGGTCCTAGTCAATGGGGTAGCAGCTGGGTATTTCAGGAGTAGACATGGAATTAGGCAGGGAGATACCATATCTCCATTTTTGTTCATCTTAGTTGTTGATAGCCTAGGGAGGGCCCTTAAGGTTGCTTGCTCTACAGGATATATTTTAGGTATCAAAGCTTTGACTGGTCTCACCCCAGTGTCCAACCAATAGTTTGTTGATGACACTATTCTGGCCAACCATTCTAGTATCCCAAAAGCTAGAAACATAAGATCCATCCTAGAGGCTTACGAGTGAGCTATTGGAAAAATGGTCAATTACCTCAAAAATAGCATCTACTTCATCAACACTCTGGTCCAAAGGCAGTTGAAAATAGCTCAAATTTTGGGATGCGCTATTGCTGAGTTTCCTACAACATACATGGGCCTTCCTCTTTTCCAAGGTAACCCTTCAGAGATAATGTGGGATAACGTGATTCAGCGGGTAATGAAGAAGCTTGCAGGATGGAAAGGATTCCTCCTCAATAGTCTAGGAAATTTTATGCTAGTTCAATATTATCTTCAGAGTGTGCCAATTTACTTCATATCCTTATTTAGGGCCCCAATTGTTGTGTGCAATAAGCTAGAATAATTTTAAAGGAATTTTCTATGGTCAGGAATGGAGAACAAAGCCATATTTTCATTTTTTACATGGGATAAAGTTTGTCCCCATAAATGTAGGGGTGGGATCCTTAGAAAAATCCACAACATGAATATGGTGATGATATCCAAGCAAGGGTGGAAAATTATCACTAAATCCCCTATCCAATGGGTGGAAATTATGAAAAGTAAATATCTTAGGCAAGGGTCCCTAATGGATAACTCCCTCATACCTTCTGGTTCTGCATTCTAGAATTTTGTGTGCCATACTAGACCTATTCTCCAAAAAGGCTAAAGGTGGAAATTAGGTGATGGCTCACATTTCAGATTTTGGAAAAATCCTTGGATCACTACGCAGCCTCTGATGTATGATTAGTCTGTAAGTATTCTCAAACTCCTTATTGATCAGCTTTTTGGTCCTAAGGTCGATAATTTTATTTCATATGGATCGACTCTTCCCAAGTGGGTTAAATTGCAACTAGATCTAGGATCACCAGAGCTCCACTCTGAGTCTTCACTTATTAGAGATGCTCCACACCTAGTTAATCCTGAGTACCCAACCACCCGATTCTCCCTTCTAGCAGCTCAATGAGTCTAGGTTATTTTATGTTAAAATAACCTACACATCATTGATTGAACCTCAAGATGATTGGTTTCTTGCTAAATGCATCTATATTAAGAACCTCATTCCCAATATAGCCCATTTTTATTGGTTGGTAGCTAAAAATAGACTCCTTACTACCAATAATTTGATAGCTCAAGGTATGATCCTCTCGAATAGATGTTTCCTTTGCAAATCTTCTTGGGATTCGGTCAACCAATTGTTCTTAGAGTGTTTATTTTCTAGAAATGTTCTATATCACCTCCTATCCATAGCCTTTATTTCTTGGTTTACCCCTCCATACGTCAGTGAATTCATCCTCCAATGGCCCAACCCTTTTTGCTCCACTCACCTTAAGTAATGGTGGTCCGTAATTCTCCCACACTTCTTATGGTAGGTCTGGATTGAGAGAAATAGTAGGTATTTTAGATTCTCTTGCCATGATCCTGAGTCAGTTACTTTAAGAATTTTCACCTTTGCTTCCAAAAATGCCAACCTTATTCCCTATGATGTTAGTACTACTTCCTTCTTAGAGATCCAAGTGGTAAATTCTATCAATCTCTCTTCGAAGATTTCTGGCTAACCCCACCCTGCTATGGATAGATCCCTTATGTCATGTATTCTCCCTCCCCTCCTATGGTCAAAAATTAACTTCGATGGTGTGTCCAAGGGTAATCCTATAGAAGAAAGTTGTGAAGGGGTGATCCAAGATGACATAGGTAACATTAATTTAGCTTGTGCTAAAAAGTAGGAAATCCAATCATAAAACTTTGCTGAGGCCAGAGCTACTTATCGTGGCATCCAATTGGTAGTAGAATCCAACATCCAGAATCTTATCATGGAAGGCGATTCTTTAAATATGATAAATTATATCAAATACAAGTCAAATCCACCCTAGAATGTTGGACCTCTTATCTAGTAGACCATATTCCACCTCAAAGCAATCATCAATGTTTCAATTCAACACGTGTATAGGGAGGACAATAATTTTTTTGATGCCATGGCCAACTTTGGGTTAACCTTGCAGTCATTATCAACATGGTGGTAGGGATTTCCCTAATGTATTATGAATTTATGCCATGACAATGAAGTTGACACCTATGAATAGGACTCAAACCCTTAGGACCGATATGCACCACTATAGAGGGAGGGAGAATAAATGTGGTAGCATTAAAAGACACTATTTTTATTAGGTAAAGCCATACTACATCCCCATATTGAGTTGGCATTCATGTACATGCCGAAGCCAGGTAATTGATAGTCTCCATGTTCACACCCCAAGAACCTAATTTCCCTTAGGACTACACTATAATATGTGAGGGTTATTTTTTTAATACAATAATTAACTAAATCAACAATAAAGGTGGCACTAATTTCAATAGTAGTGCCAATGTCATCTCTAGTCTTTAGAAAGGAGCAAATAGGTAAGGGGCAAAAATACTATTGCAAATGGAAGGAAAGCACAGGAAAGTGAGTTTAATCATGTGATTAGAAAGATTATAATTACAACTAATAATGGTACTATCACTATCTTGTGCCAAGATGTTGATATAACATAGCATGAAAGTATAACCATCTAGCTAGTTTCCACTATGGATGCTAATATGGCATCACTTTTCCTGAAGATACACCCATGGATGATGACTAAAAATGAGGCATGTTTCCATTGGTACACTCTAACCATAGTTACCATTTCCAAATATTACTACCAGCTATGCTCCTCGCTTTGGATACCTCCATTTTTGGTGCACTCTCGGCATATGAACCAAATCATACTTGGGAGTGGTATGGCTTGTGCATTGAGATATCCTAGGACTAAGCAACCTAATCAATATATCAAGGCAATTTCCAAGCCCAAGGATGTCAACTAGACTCCTCCTCGATGGTTGAAGGATAGGTTTTTTAATTTGATTGTGTGCACTATGAACCAAAGAAATCATCAAGATAACAGGAAGGAGGATAAACTGGGAATGAAGTGTTTCTCTATGTCTTGGAGGATGGTGTTTTTGGAGCCTAAGCATTTGCAACTAGACTCGTTGGTAGATGAGATTATGGCCTCTCACGGGCTAATAAATTTTCTAAAAAAAATTAATGGAAATTACCTTGATATTTCTTGGTAATTCATCCAAATTTGGGACAAAAAAATGGTGTCCCTGAAGGGGCTTACTTTTGTCGTGACTATTTACATGCTAGTGGAAATTATTGAACTTCCCAATGATGGAGAGATTTTTTGTAGAGATAAACACTCGATGGCAGGTGAATTGGTATTTTTATGCAATAAGGGGAAGTCCCTAATGAAGAACGATAATGGGTATGTTAGGAAGGACCTTCCTTTGCCTTGGAACCAAGCCATGGTGTCGGTCATGCAATACCTAACTATGGATGAGACATCTTCACCTCTCTGGAGCTTTCACATGGCATTACTAAACTTCTTGAAGGACATAAAACAAATAAATATCTTAGAGTATCTTTTTTGTTTGATGGAGATATCAATAGATAGTGTTAGAATAGGGAGGTCTATGTATTCCAAGCACTAGGGCCTCTAATTAATCATCTACAAATACATCAGCTAGAACCCTGACCAGCACGTCATGGAACCTAATAGGTCTGTGGCAGACCCTAATCCTATTCCTGAACCTTTGGTGATAATGAAATTGCTCAAGAAGTTGTCCAAGTGATCAATGTGGATAATAGAACGCCTAATAGAGAAAGCAATCTAAGAGGATTATCTCTTGTAGGCCCTTCTATTACTCCTACTAGGCACTCGATTCGGGTCAAGAGTGCAAATAAAAAGCTAAAAGTCCCTCTTCTACTCGTAAAAGTTATAGGACTATGATAATACCCTCTCTAAGATCTCGATTTATCTAGAAAATGGGCGATGTGGACCAGATAACTAATCTAGAGGATATCATCACGTTGGCTACTTCAATACTCATGAGAGCCAACAAGATTATCACCCTGATGCATGCACATAAAACTAGCATCCCTATGGAGGACGATCCCAAGGAGGATGAAGACTATGTCCCGGAATGAGAAGATGGTTCTGAGGTGTTCCTTTTTGCTTTCAAATTGTCCCATTTTGTTTACGGGGTATCCCTATGTGTCTATGACTTTTGTTGTTATCTTCGATTTGTGCTTGCGGGTAGTAATCAATATGTATTTCCTGGTATCTAATTTTATTTTTTCTATTGCTTTTGTCATGTGGCCATAGCCTCTGGCCCCTTTTTGGCTTGCTCTATAGATATTCGAACCTTCACAAGATCCTCTCTATGGAATGTATAGAAGGTTTTGGGTACCTTTCAAAACTTGTTATCAATAAAAAAAATAAGGCAATATCCTAAATGGAATGGTAAGGAACATACAAGAGAATATGAGGACTATTTTTTTATAATTTTTAAACTAGTGCATTGGTAAAAATAAGGTTAGAAGTGAAAAAGGTATTTCTAAAAATAAGAGGAAGTGGTAGTGAGTTTGGTGATCCTTCACCTACAGTTGAAAAGTAATATTTATATTATGATCTTTTTGGCGTATATTTTTGCCACAATAACTTTTGCATAAAAATTTATGTTATAGTCATTTGCAGCATTGGAATATTGGTTTGATTTATTTCACTTATTAATTTCTTTGAAGAATATTTTACATTAAGAAATTTATAGGATTCAAATAAAATTAATGACTTATATTGGAATTTTAAGTGATTTTTGTTTATAAATATTTTTCATAACTAATTACAAAAATTCCAGGAGATCTAGAGATTGAAATGCAAGAAAACATAAATTCAATAATTATGACAAAAGCATGCAAGAAACTAGGTGATAAAAATGATAAAGAAAAATATAAAGCCTATATGGAAATTGAGAAGGGAAAGATGAAATAACTAGTTTTAAATAAATCCAAGTTTAGTGTTGAAAATTTTAAAAAGCCTAAGAATTTAATATAGGACACTCTACAACAAATTTACATAGTAAAGAAGATGTACTAATTGACAAGTCTAGATGTGGATCTCTCAAACCTTAAACCTCTTCACCTTTTATGGGATGGACATTAATATTTCCAAATCTAAATGATATACAAAGGAAGAATAGGAAACATATAAAGGATCATAAACAACATAATGGTTATCTAATTGTTATAGTGTTAAAATTTCTATCATATCATAATAATATATTTAGGACTCATGTTTGCAGCACAATCTAAGACAAAAAAATAAACCATGAATCACTTATGTGATAAATACTTTGCAAGAAACTTGATTATTAAAAATAATTTCTTAATAACATTGAATGCTTGGGAGGAAATTAATAAGCCCATCCACCAAAGGAACAAATATATAAGAGGATTATTCTAAATTTGAAAGGTTCAACTCCATAATAAATACAAAAAGAAGAAAGTAAGAGGAAGAGGAAAATATGGATAACCTATATCTCTATCAAGGTGCTCTTATTGCAACAAAATTATGCATAAATAAATAACTTTCCATGAGAAGACAACTATCAGGTGTAACATGATGGAAGATAGTTGCAGTTGATTCATATGACTATAACCCCAAAAAAGAAAATAACCCTATAAAAGAGAATTAAAATAAAACATATGATATTTTTGTTTCCTCATACTTACATTTAGATATGATCCATGTAGAAATTTATATTTTTTAAGTAAGAAATTATATCTTGTAGAGAAAATAACACTACAACTATAGCTCTAACTTAGTATATTTTTTTATAACATCATAAATCTAAGTGTACACACATCTCTCTCTCTTTCTCTCTCTTCCACATGCACATATATCCAGGCATGTGATATTTTTGAGGCATGCGTCTTTATGCATGCACACACACACACACACACACACACACACACACACACACACATATATATATATAGATATAGATATAGATATATGTGTGTGTGTATACATATAGACATATATATATATATATATATATATATATACATATATATAGACATATATATAGGGGGAAAACTGCCCTACAACGTACAATTGTCAAGGTTGGATCCGTAAGAGAAAACCTTGAGGTGAACCGTGAGGGTATGTTGTTCTCTACACTCGGTGCTATGGGGGCAAGGTTCACCAAGAATGGTTTAAGGACTCTTTCCAAGTCCTCTGGTTTTTAAGAATGTTTGATGTATTCGATTCAATACAATCACCTAAATTTGATCTTTCTAGATCTACACTATGAAAGATAAAGGACAATGCAAAAATATAGAATGTAGGAATACAAGAGCTAACCCTATTATGATTCTTTCTTTGAATTCTTTTATAACGTAGGGTTTTAAGATAAAACCTTTAAGTAGGGGCCTAAGAGAATATACACAATCAATATTAACCCTAAGTGCACACTATATGTTGTTTATCCTTCAAATGCCTAGAAATCAATTAAATATATTCCTTTTAAATCAAATCTAGGGTTTATAATAGAAATAGAAGACACTCAACAAACAACCTAAATATTAACTGGAACACTTATCTTATCCGATGGTTGATCCTTGCTTTTTATCCTTTATCCAATGATATCAATAATTATTATTCCTACAATATAACTTGGAAAACACTTGGAAAATATAATTATCATTAGGGGGAATGCTTAGGCCATTGTACAATAGTGGTTAGATGTGCAACAGACAAGCCCCCTATTTATTTTTAGTTCACATTTTAAAATGGAAGCGGAGATTGACCTTTGGAAGATGAACAAGCATAACAAAATATAGCAAAATAAAATTATGGAACCATAGGATATAATACAACACTATGCCCTATATGCAACCTATGATGCAAATATGAATTATGTAATAGTAGTTTTTCCCCAAAAATAATTTGGGTAAAATCACACATCGTAACAGGCGATTGCGATATCACACCATTGAAATTGCACCCTATAGAGGCTCGGACATGATTTCTATAGACACCTAAATTGTGGTATACTTAGGGTAGATACATAGACACACTCATAAGATCATGAGACATAATATTGGACTTTCCAAGCATCAATAGTGGTTCTCACCATTCATTTAGGGCATTTTCAAGCCATCCAAGCTTGGCTGCTTAATCCAAGAACGACCAGATCCTAGCCACTCAAGCCTAGAGCGGCCAGACCTTAGCCATTGTAGACAATAGTAGACATATCATAGCCACTGTAGACAACAGTGGCTAAGCCATAAGAAGTGGTTTATCGACAAACATGCCCAATCTCAAGTGAAAGTGGCAGTTTGCATGCAATAAAGGTGAGGAGGAGTGACTTTGCATTCATTTTCACGACCAGTTCACATAGGAGACTTGAGTTTGCATTTAGACTTAACTTAATTGACCTCCAAGCATAAAAAAATAACAAAAGCTTCTCATGCTAACAACCAATTTGCATAGAAGACTCAAGTTGGTATTTAGATTTAGTTAACTGACCTTAAAATATAGATAATGGAAAAAGGCTTCTCATGCTAACTTGCACTATGCATGAGAAATTCATTTCTAGGGCTTGGACATAGACCTAGGGTTTCACACTATAAAAGGTACAAGCCTAAGAGCACCAATATATCTTGATCATATCCATAGATCTTTAATATTTCATCACATTAGGGAGAGAGACATCCTTTTTGAGGAGAGCTTTCGAGACCTGGAGAGTTCTATTTGAGAACACATGTGCAGCGGAGCTTTCACAAGTCAAAGAGCATAATACCTACTTTCTTCAACATCAGATCATAGTCTTTGACCCATAGCTTTGGGGAAAAGAGGGAAAGGTTTACTTTAGCGGCCGCTATCTTGGACAGTGGCCCGCAGGCTTAGCTTAGATAGACATAGCATATTTTATTTTGTTTTCTTATATCATTAGCATAGATTTACATGATTTCATGGCATTATTTTATCATATTTTTGTTACATTATTTGATTACTAACAACCTCATCCAGGGAGGCAATATCGAACACCTAAAAGTGTGTTGTTTTTTCATTGCTTGCAGGGCCATAGGTACATCGGATGAAGATTACAACATACGAGAGCAAAAGGGATCCCTATAGGAAATATACCTGGAGAAGGAGGCATTTGTAAGCTCTCATACATTTTTGTGTGTGGAACCAGGAAACTTTTATAAGTGCACCACCTCTTCGTGGAAGGGGCACTCCTTACCCACTTGTAATTTATAGTATCAAAATGGGTATCCCTAAGAGGGATCGACATGTAACCGAGCTTCAATATCAATAAAGAGATTCGTCTTTTGTTATTTCGTATTATATGTTTTTTCCTTTGGTCTTTCAATTTCATATTTGGTATTTTAAATAGCATTGCAAGTAGGGTTTTTAGAAAAGGGACCGGTGCGTGTATTCCTAGGGTTGCTACAGATGGCGATCACGGTGGGACGACCACTAATTTTTCATTTTCTATCAGAAAACTAACTTAATTTTGTGTGCAGGTCTAGCCGCTCTAAGCTATAGTGGCTAGAAACTAGCCACTCTGAGCTACAATGGCTAGAAACTAGCCGCTCTGAGCTACAACGGCCAAGAACCAACCACTCTGGTCAACAATGACCAGAACTGGAGTGCAGCAGAGGTCAAAACATAGACTCTCTAATATGGATCAAATAATGGTATAGCTTCCTTGATATTTTATAGCTTTCTGTCTGCTTCTATGTGTTTAAAACAAATAACTTAAATCACATTTATGTTTAGAAATTGAAATAATAAATAAGAAAGAATTAAGCATTTTGCATCTCTTAGATCTTCTTTTAAATTTTCCACTAGGCATTGCTAGGAACAGTGGCTTATTCTTAAAAAGTTTACCCTAGGATCCAATGTGCTAAACATTATATGGTGTTTTCTTTCTTTGAGGCCCTGCTAGATGTCATAGTTGTAAGAGATAAAGTGCGCTCATACAAATCATAGTAGTTCATGCATATTTCTGAATATTGAAATGTATTTTTGCACTTAGGCATATAGTGAAGACTCATTTCTACTATATGATGCACTTTATGTTATGCAAAATTAAAATGAACACCACACAAGCACGTATCATTTAAACATTGGAGAGTTGGATATCATCACCAACCTTCAATTCAGTCCAGTGACGTTGGAATTCATCTCTTTCCATTGGTTTACCCCCTAGAGCTTCCTAGAAACATATTGGGAAACTTACTTATAGTGACACTAAGTTAATTGTATTCAAACTATCTCCCATTGTTGGAACAATCATTGGTTTAGAGTGGAAGATCTAGGCGAACCCCCCATTGGATCTTCAACGATGTACCCTAGCTTCTTTTGAGAAAATCATGTTTGGAACGGGTGTACTTTATTGTCACTATGGATGAGTCTTCTCATTATTAATCCAAGAACAAAGAAATAAAGAGAACAATACATCAAAACACATCAAATAGTTTAGGGCACACTCAAATCGGTAATCAAGATAAAAATTTGTTTGGTATTGTGTGGTCATTCCTAAATTGCAAACTCAAAGGATCAAGTCATAAAACAACATGGTCAAAACAAGAAGTAAACACCCTCGGTCTGATGCCAAGGGAGAGACATAAGCAATTCAAACCCATAGGTGGAGTCATAGTAGTGTTGAACGACCTACTCGTAAGACTGTGAGACGTAGCTCCACGAGCCTAAGGGGTGATAACTCAACTCTTGGGGTATCTCCTTGAGAAACCCCAAGTAAGTAACCACATCATAAAACAAAGTCACATAAACAAAAATAGGCTTCATAGCCATCCTCATCAAGGAGACATGAGGAGACCTCAAGGGCATCCTCTAAACATAGAAATATCTCAAAGACATGAGGAAGCTTCAAGGGCTTCCTCCTCACATGGACATAAAGAAGGTTCTAAAACCCATTCTTCACATAGGGATGATGAGACTGCCACATCTCCATCCACATGGAGGAATCATGTTACCACCAAGCCCTCTTCATCAAGAAGGTAAACAAGAATTGCAACACCTCAAGACTCACAAGAAACATATGAAATAGGTCTGCCCACTGAAGGGCAGGAAAATAGAGCTACATCTAGTCATGGGAATCATACAGAATAAACCCTTCACACAAAAGGAAATATTCCTATAGACTATGACCTCATAGGAGTAAATGGCACCCCATAGGACCAGCCATGGAAAACAAGTCAGCTAGACATGTTGGATCTATTTCCTACTCAACCAACCCAAATAACTGTAGCTACTGAGAACTCTGCATCTGGAAGCTCATGAACTATGACTTCTAAGCATACCTCCTAGTCTGGGGGTACCTCAAAGTGACCCCACAAAAGATGCATGGAGTCTGATCATAAGTATATTCAAAAGTACACTGAATAAGTCACATTAACTAGCAAGAGTACAGATACAACAGAAACCCCCTTGAGGAATCTGTGAGTCAAGACAACAAGAACAGAGTCAGATAAACATGAGTCTTCTATGACAGCACAAACTGACCGAATGAGGCAATTATAAAATGCATTACACAAAGAGTGAGAGTTAGTGGAAGATATCAAATAAGAGAAACAAAGAGAAAGACTCTTGCGCTAACATGAGCAGTGTTTAAGAGAGCAAGTTGAGCGGCTAGCTTTTAGCAATTTAAAAACAAATGGTGGTGACCACCAAAGAACTATACATGCTTACTCACCTAAGGAAAGGCACACTAGACAAGATAGCCCACAATGAAACCCCCCACCAAATCATGAAAAAAATCCGACTAATGGGGGGAGGGCAAACATAACAAACCAAGATCACAATCCTGATTCCCCTTGCAGGAGGGAGGAAAATGGAACAAATAAAATGGATAGAGAGTTACCTCCATTTCCAAAGTTAATAGGCTTACAAGAGGAGGAAATACATGCATCAAAGGCATTTCAATAGCTTTCTAAAAATATGAAAACCTTTGAGAAACAAGAGGTAGCTCGGAACTCACCAACATTGAGCAAGATACACAATCAACCATTGTGTCCATCAATCCCTAGCCCTCCATATCCTAAGCACTTTGATATGCCTAGGTTAGAAAAGTTTAAATGTGAAGAGGATGCACAAGAGCATGTCACCAATTTTATCAATGCATGTTTTCATCTTGAATATAATGACGCTCTCATGATAAGAATATCCATAATAATATTTTTAGGTGTTGCCACTCAATGGTTCAACCAACTACCTAAGCATAGCATAACCAATTTTGAACAACTAGTAAACACATTCTTGAAGCATTTATCCTTTAGTTCTAAGAAGAAGGTGGACCTTTCAGACCTGGCTAACTTGAAACAATATGATGATGAGCCAGTAATGGATTATAGGAATAGATGGAGAAAAATCATGGCAAAATTATCATTCTCTATTCCCACAGAAGAGATAATTCGTATGTTTACAAAAATTTGTTTTAAACATATCTCCCTCTTGCTACAACTCCAAAAATATCCTTCATTTGAGGAAGCTTTGGAACAATCCAAGCTCATTGAAGAGATAAAAGTAGATGAGGGAACCATTAAGCTCCGAAACAAAAAGGAGTGGAACAAGAATGGTAAGAATGACAAGTACAAGCAAAAGCAGGGGAACCCTGCTCTAGTCAATCAAGTCATATTAGCTACACCCAAGGATGGGGATGCACAACAACCATAGAACTATCAAGCACATCCCTCGCTAGCCAACTACGACCAAAATAACAATTAGGGAAAAATTGAGAATGCAAGCCGCCTCGTTATTTCACGCCTCTAACAAAATCAATGCAATCAATATTTAATCAGTTGAGCGAGGCCAGGAGGATTAGATTTTTTGATACACCTCTTGTAGATCCCAACCATCCTAAGCTAAAGGTATATAGGGAAGATCAATTTTGTTCTTATCATAGGATATTGGGGCATGACATTGAGGCTTGCGTCAAGTTTAAGCATCAAGTGTAAAACATGATTGAGGTGGGAGAACTCAAAGTTGACAACCCACTAGCTCCCGATAATAGAGACATGGGCATATATAGAAAGCCATTGCCCAATCATGAGGCCCCTCGAGAGCAAGGGGCCTAAGTTAATTAGGTTCGAGCTGACATACCTACCCATAGATATGTTGGGATGGTTGAGATCGTTAACATAGCAACAAGGACTAGGCAGTATGTTCAACCACAACTGCCTACAGCTCCCGTGAACATTCCCGTCGCTCCTAAGAAAAGGCAAAACAACCTTCTAGGTCCACCAATGAGACCTGTGGTAACTATTCAGAGCAAATTGGAGCAAAACCTATAGATGACTCCAGCTAAGTTATCCATCTATGAGCTCATACAACAGTCCCCAAAGCATAGGGAGACTCTAATGGAGATTTTAATAACAATTGATCTTCAACCGCAAGATGTGAATGCATTCACTCACTTTGTGGGACAAATGCAAGGATGCCAGGAACATGTAATCCGATTCTATGATCATGAGATTAAGGCATTTTTTGCTGCTTTACTAGACCCTCCACTAAACATTATAGCGACAATCAATAACTTACCTTTCAAAAGGATTTTGGTCGATACAGGTTCATCGACAAACATAATCACAACAACTGCAATAGAGCACCTCAAGATCCCCAAGTCAAATATCATTCCAGGAGCTTACACATTGAGAGCTTTTAATGATGCTTTATGTAATACTATGGGAATGATAGTCCTACCCATCAAGGTGGGGCACAAGACCATCCTCATGATGTGTCATGTCTTGGAAGGAGCTATGCAATATAACATCCTCTTAGGGTGCCCTTGGATAAGGGCCATGAAGTGTGTGCCTTTGATCCTGCACCAATGTGTCAAGTATGTGCATAAAAACAAAGTCTATGTAGTTCTAGCCGATGAAGAGGCTTTTAAATACGTCAATCAGGTGGACATTCTGAGAGAATTCATGATCCCTTCTACTCACCTATACGTGGCACCTTCATACCCAACCACACAAGTGGATAACAAAGACAAAGGGTTAAGAAAAGACCCATGCACATCAACACCTCCTAGTGCATTCAAGATAGTCAATGCTTCTAAAGGACCATCAACGTCAAAACCAAAATACAATTAGAAGCTAAAGGCACCCTTAGTTAAGGAAGAAAGGCCTAAAGAAGTGCCAACTATAGCCATTGCTGAAACACCAAGTCCTATGGAAGAGGAAGATCCTCAAGATCAAGATGAAGATAGTTATTATCACCTTGCTTTTCCAATATCATCTGTGGGGTCATCCACATCAGATGCATCAATACACTTGGCAAGCATAGGTATAGGGGAGTAATTTATGTATAACATTACCTTTACGCCTATCATTGAGTCTGCACAAGATGTAGGGAGGCCTAAATACTTGAGGCTGCTAGTAGGAATAGTGGTTCCATTTGGAATCCCTCCCAACCAAACCAATTTTTTCTATGCCGACTGGACTATGCCCATAAGTCTTCATATATAGAAGAGGATGGTGATGAATTATTCACAATCAATGTTTGTTACCTCTCTAATCCCAAGTTTGCTCTAAGCTACTTTGAGAATTGCCATTGGCATGGCTATGGCCTTGGCATATATGATCAGGGGTGTAGGAGGCCTTACGAGCTACTATATCATCTTCCCTCTAACAAATTTGGCTTAGGCTATTATAGCGGAGGCCAAGATGACTCGCTTGCAGCAGAATTGGAAAGATTAAGCATAGGGTTGGGAGAAGACATTGATTTCATTTCTTATCACCCCCAAAGAATAGCAAATTTGAGCAACTGACAAGTGGCCATGGTAAACATATCGCCTCTAGAAACTTATCATCCAAAAACCTCAATTGATTCCACCCCAATAGGGTACAACTCATGGGATGAGGAGAATGGATATGAAGCAAGTGATGATGAGGTGCAACTTGGCTTAGCCTATCAAGGGCCCTACTATTTACAAAATTTCACATGGTCCATCCATGATGATATTGGATATACATCAGATGAAAGTGACTATGAATCAGAAGACTCAACAGAAAGAGCTTACTTAGGCCTAAGCCATCAACCCCTGACTTTGGGTCCAGAGGAAAACACAAATGGATTCTTCATAAGTGACGAAGAATATGAAGATGAAACAGAGATGGTATACTTGGGGCCAATACATGAGCCCCTTGTCTTAGGGTCACATACCGATTCTAATGGTTTCTGGATAAGTGATTATGCCTTTGATGATGAGACTGATATGGCTTATCTTGGACCTCACCACTTGCGGTAAATCAACGAGCTAGTAGAAAGAGAGGCAGAACTTCATGCCACGGAACCTCATATCTAATTTTTGGGGAGACCTGTTGACCTAGCTACCATTCATCAGATGGTCAACCCCCCTTCTCCTACATTCAGAGAGAAGTTAGAGCCTAATTATCCTATCATCCACCCTGCTCATGGGCTAGATCCAAAAAATCCCATTCCTCCAAAACCTCATCGTGAGTATGGAAGGGAAACCTCTAAGACAAGATTGCACCCATGTGGTACTGGAGATTTCATCCCATCCATCAACATGATCTCCATTGATTTAACCACTCCACTTCATAATCCAATAGATCCTACCAAATCATTGCATATTAATGTAGATGCTATCGATTGGGATCATACTAGTTCACCCGTAGATCCAGAAGGCCTCTTCCCCAATGAAGAGATGTTATTATCATTCTATTTTACATCAGGTTGTGCACATGACGTCTTCCATGTTGGTTTGGAACCTAAGTCAGTAGGTCCTGTGAATCCTGCCAATGACATTCATTTGATACCCATGCCTCATCAACTAGAGGATGGATATGGCTATAGAAGAAAATTTTGAGGTGGACATCAGTGATGATCCTACCCAACCAAGGAAAGTCAAGTTTGGAGAAAGTATATCTCCACAGGAACAAGCCATCCTAATTCCTCTCCTCAAGGAGAGGCCAAATATTTTTTCTTGGACTTACAAAGATATGCCAGGGATAGATCCAAAGTTACTCATTCACAACCTTTCATTGGATCCCATGACGAAGCCAGTCAAGCAAAAACTGAGGAAAATGCATCCAACCGTCGCTTGATGGTAAATAACAAGTCACAAAAACTGCTGGATGTAGTATTCATAGTTCCTATCTACTACCTTGAGTGGGTTTCAAACATGGTACCCATAGGGAAACCTGATGAAAGAGTCTGTATCTGCACAAATTTTAGAGATTTGAATAGGGCAACACAAAAGTATTCATTCCCATTACCAAACATAGATGCTCTTGTGGATGCAACCGCAATTCATGAAATGCTCTCCTTAATGGATGGTTTTTTTGGATACAACCAAAGGATTCAACATAAAACTACTTTCATTACTCCATGGGGAACATTCTATTACAAAGTGATGCCATTCGGTCTCAAAAATATTAGTGCCACATATCAGTGGGTCATGACATACATATTCCATGACTATATGCATAAGATCTTGGAAGATTACATGGATGACTTACTAGCCAAGTCCCTGTTGTAGCAAGAGCATGTCGAAGTCCTTAGACAAGTATTCGATCGCCTCATAGAACACAATGTCCGATTGAATCCTAAGAAGTGCATATTTGGCATAACTTCTAGCAATATTTTGGGATTCATCATATCCAATAGAGGCATCAAAGTAGATCCTGCAAAGGTAAAAGCTATACTGCAAATGGCCTCCCCTCGCAACACTAGGGATTTGAGGAGCCTACAAGGCAAGATAGCATCCATCAAAATATTCATCATGCAATTATCAGACAAATGCAAAACTATGAATAGGTTTCTACACAAGGAAGTCCCCTTTCATTGGGACGAAGAATGTCATCAAGCCTTTGTAGAGATCAAAACTTATCTAGCAACGCCGCCAGTATTGGCTCCACCATGGCCAGACATACCATTTTTACTATATATCGGCTACTAATTTTGCAATGGGCACCATTTTAGCCCAAAATAATGCACAATAAAAAGAGCATACCATATATTACATTAGTCACACCTTGGTGAGCTATGAGCTAGGATATGCGTATGTCAAAAAATTGTGTTTAGTAGTGGTCTTTGCAACTCAAAATTTATGACACTACATGTTGAGCCATATGACTTACATCATATCAAAAAAAAAATCTTTGCAGTACATGATGAACAAGATATATCATAATACACGTACCACAAAGTGGATCATGCTATTGACAAAATTTTATCTAGATTTTATAAGCCAAAATTCCATCAAGGGACAAGTCATAGTAGATCAATTAGTAGAGGCACCTCTTCAGGATAACAAGCCTCTCACTATAGAATTACCTGATGATGCGGTCTTTGCATTATCATATCCGCCAAAGCTCAAAGAACCTAAGAGAGAAAGAGACATGTCATTGTTCTTTGATGGTTCAAAGTGTGAACAAGGAGGTGGAGTAGGGATTGTCTTTATCACACCGTAGGGAGCTCCATTGCCCTTATCATTCAAACTAGACTTCTCGTGCACAAACAACAATACAGAATATGAAGCATTGATCCTGGGAATCCAAATAGCCGTATCAATGAGAATTAAAATATTGAATATCTTTGGTGACTCCTTGCTCATAGTAAACCAGGTCAAAGGACTCTTCCAATGCAGGTGCCCACTCCTGAAGACTTACAAGGAACTTTTTGACAATTACTTAGCCCAGCTGGAATGGTACGACATCAAGGCAGTCCCTCGTACATAGAATAAATTTTTAGACACCATGGCCTCTTTAGAATCCTTAATCCCTCAGAAACAATCTTCTGATTTTACAACCGTTCATGTAAAAGTGCTTTCACACTTAGAAATACGTTGTGAGTCTTTTGACAATCAAGAATCAATCAACATGATCAACATCGAGCTAAATTAGGACTGGTCCTTTGTAGCTAGAGGTTTCTTGCAAACAACACCTTGGGGGTCTTTGATCTCCCAAGGACCTGTAGACTGTGGTGCAACCATATACCATAGAGTTGTTTCTTAATCCATGTTCACTACCTCAAAAATGTAGGAAGAGCAAGTTGTCTATTCTATAGAAGTTGTGGCCTATCAGGATTGGCTTTCCCAACTGCGGGACTTCCTAAAGCTTGGAATAATACCTCAAGTTTTATCGCATACTGAAATGTGAACATTCAAACAGAGAGCAACAAGGTACATTTTGCTAGGAGAAATCTTCTACAGATGAGGATATGATGGAGTATTGCTCCGTTGTCTTGAGAGCCAGGAATCATCTTGGGCAATTTTGCAAGCTCACGACAAAAAATGTGAAGGCCATTTTAGTGGTATGGCCAAAGTTAAGCACATATTGAGAATGGGTTACTATTGGCCCACAATGTTAAAGGACTACTATGATTATGTCAAGAAATATAGTAAGTGCCAACATCATGCAAATCTAACGCACTTACCATCGCAAGCTTTGCAACCCATCTAGGCAGCATGGCCATTCTCGTAGTGGGGACTAGAATTGATTGGGAATATCTCACATTCATCCTCAGGCTAACACACATTCATCATAATGACCACAAAATACTTCACTAAGTGGGTAGAAGCGATCCCCTTAACATCAACAACTGGACCAAGGATTGCGGAGTTTATACTCCACAATATCATATGTCATTTTGGGGTCCCTTCTAAGGTAATATCGGATAATGGGCCATCTTTCAAGAACACAAATGTGTGCATAGTTTTTCAACACCTTTTTATCCGCAAGCAAACGGGCAAGCAAAAGCCTCAAAAAAAATAGTAGTCTCAATTTTGAGGAAGATAGTGCAAGAAAATCATAAGGATTGGCACATGCAGTTGCCTCTTGCACTATGGGCATACATGACTAGTATACGGACGCCCACTGGGGCAACACCGTTTTCACTAGTATATGGCATTGAAGCCATCATGCCTCTAGAGTTGGAAATCCTAACTCTATGCATAGCATTAAAGGACTTCATATATGATGAAGCTCCATGACAATGCTGCCTTGATCAATTGATGCTTCTTGATGAACACTGAATCAATGCCTTAGAGCATCTCTGTGTTTACCAAGATCACCTTGTGCGAGCTTACAATAGTAAAGTCCATTTCAAGGAATTCAAGGTTGGAGATATAGTGCTCAAAGAAAACTAGTAGAATTCAAATCTACCACCGCATATGTGAGATAAGTTCATGGTAAACTAGATTTCACAGAGATTTGGACCTAGAGCATATCACATTATATAATTAGATGGTGTTGAAGAGCCTGAAACTCTCAATATCATTCATTTAAAGTCATTTTACACAAACACAAAAACAGTCAAATATTTCATAAAATTCAAAAACATTCAAATATTTCATAAAATTCAAAAACATTCAAATATGTCAAAATACAAACAAATCATAAAAACATAAAATTCAAAAATTCAAATCAAAGGCTCCAAGGGTAATTCATACCACTTGGTCAAAAATCAATTTAAAAGGCTCCAAGGGTAATTCATATCGCTTGGTCAAAACCCATCAAATCAAAAGCTCCAAGGGTTGTTCAAACCACTTGGTCAAAATCAATAACATCCCCAAAGGCATAACCAGCCATTTGGTCAAATTAATCAAAACAAAAACAACATAAAATCAAAAATACAAAAACAATTGCACTTCACATTTTGCATCCACATCATTGCATTGTATTTTCACATACATTACAAGATATGTCATGAGAGCCTTAAAAGTGATACCACAGTTTGTCACATAAGTCATTCATATCCATACCTCCATCCACATGTATGTAATTGTGTTTTTCAACACAACCATTATTTGTTGCTATACATAATATACTGAGGTTTTTCGGTTAATCAACCACAACTAGTAATCTTATCAACTTTTGAAGAAAACAACTTTGATTAGTAGAAAGTAAGGCCTAGCTGTGATAAATCCTTGGATATTCAAGATCTCGTCACTAATTGAAACACTAAAATCCTAGCTGGTACAAGGAAAATATGAAAGCTACAAAGCAGTCTAGGTTACCTTAAGTGAAAAGGATTATCCTTGCTTATCCCCCTATGCAATCGGTTTAAATGTGATTAGAATTGGCAAAAGGACAAGCTTTACCCTATCCAAATCCGTGGCTTAAAACAAAATAAGAAAAAATCCCAAATAAAATTACATATTTAAAATGCCAAGCATATAGTCCAGATTTCAAAACAAAATCAGATGCACAAAGCATAAATTTAGAAATTACAAAAAAAAAAAATCAATCAAACTCAAAAAAATCAATAAAAAATAAACAGTGATTTTCATCACTACGTATGAGAAAAATAAAGAGTTATTATCATCACTACAAAAATCCCCGCTCAAAAAAAAAAAAAATCAAAATAAACAGTGATTTTCATCACTACATATGAGCAAAAATCCAAAGCCAAAAAGAAGCCAAAAATAAGGGAATAAAGCTTGAATCCTTGGAATTCTCAGCACTGTACAAAACTAGAAGGAGAAATCCTTATGCATGACGATATATCTATTACAATTTCTTCATGCATTTGTGTAGACCAATGTTTGAATGTGGATGAGCTATCTTAGGTAACCAAATATTGCCTAGTGGTATAGTCCAACTTAGTCCAACATAAGGATAATATGAACACTTGAGGATCCATGATCTTAGCAATGGGTTGAAAGAATCTCGCCTAAAATCAGAGGAAATGCTTGAGTTCTATTTCAAAATATACAATCACATGCACACACAGAGATCATGAAAAACCAGGTCCATGGTAAAAGTCTTACTTTTCAAAATTCTAAGTGGTAAGTAGACAACTGTTGATAGGGGAACTAGAGTGTTTGAATCTCCGAAAAGCCCCAATTTTTTTTACATAGAAACAAATCATAACATCATTCACACCAGCATATTATTTATAAGATTCTATAAATTAGGGGGTATCAACATTGTAGGACAAATACCACATATATATTAGAAATTGTATATAGACGGCCACTGACTACTTTATATCTTTTAATTTATAAAAACTTATTAAGAAGATACATGACACACCATTACATCTCATATATGAATACTTAATCAATTCTTATGATAGGAGTGATTATTTAAATTCATGATTATTTCTTTACTTTCTATGGTATCACCCATTAAGATTGTCAATGTCATATGCATTCCGTATGTTTTAAGTGATTAGAGCATACAGGTTCATTTATACCATTCCACCACATAAGTTAGATGCATATAATTAAAGCAAAATTAAACATGCATTTAACAGTAACATTTGCATCCATGAAAACAAGTCATTAATCATCCATAAACCACATCATAAAAATATAGGCAATATCCATTTGCATACAATCATAAATCCATCATACATCATCAAAATACATCGCATCATATCATCAAATCATATAAGCATCTACACATCCATATAAGCATCTTCAAATATCATCTATAATCTATCATCTAGCATATTCAGAAAATCATCATAAATATCATCATCGCATCATATCATAAAACGAAATAACAACAAAAACATGAGCAATAAACGATACACATAATAAGTCATAATGAAAACTATCATAAAAGTATGTGTGTCAAGTCCATGGATATACAAAAATGCCCATGGGCTATAGTCATGTAGGTCAGTCGACCTCAAAAATGAATCAAGAACCAAGTAGAACATCAATCAAATGTCGGGCCTGAGCCCCGTGCATCACCTCCTTCAGTACCACCTCCCCCTGTGGTGGTGTCGTGAGTCGAGTGATGCGAGTCTATCGGTCTCTCTGTCCGAGTCTGGGTCCTTTGGCTAGGACAGGTGGAAGACTACCTCGAGGTAGAGCACTCGTTGACCTGCAAACCACCTGCACCTACTGGATCCTTAGGGACAAGCCCATGCCTCCTGAGCTGCATCTGAAGTTTGGTGACATGATCCACAAGTCCTCGAATCTGCTCCTCATGCTCATCCAAAAAGGAATGAATTTGTCACACATCTACCCCTGGGCCTGCTACTGGAACCTCCTATGGTGTATAGGGAGGAACAACAAACTATATCCTAACATCACCACCCCTATTAGTAGCCTATAGAGCCTATATCTGTGATGTGAGCTGCTCAATTGTAGCATCTCGTTGTTGTACCTAGATCTTAGTAGCCTGGAGCTCAGCATTGATCTTGTGCAATTATTCTCTTAGAGGAGAGTCTCTCTCCTCAGGCTCTAACTCCTCCTAAGGAACATCAGGATCCTCTACTGCCACCTACTCTATCGGTTGGCCCCATACCTCGGTCCTAGCTTGAACCCTGCATCCTGCTGGATCTATGCCATCTTCACTACCATCATCCTCACACCCTAGGCTATTGATGCCATGCAACATCCAATCACCCCACCACTAAGAGTAGGCCTTTGTAACTCCCCTAGCCACTATAGGGTCTATGGTTGGGATATCCTACTCATCTACAAGCTCTATGACATATCGTGGAGGTAGGTCCCTATCTACTATGATGTGCCTGTACTAGAATGGTACCAAGGGCACATCTTGCTGTAATCCATACTAATGAAGAACTCGAGAGTAGAATAAATACTCTTGGATGGAAATCTTACAGCCAATGAGCCATCACTTGCACCGTGTCTTGGCAAGAAAACTAGCTAGATCATCCCAAGCAGTACACTCATAGTAAGACCGCCACACAACATCTTCGACCAAAAATCTGGTGAAAGCATCAATGTAGTAGGACAAATACCCTACAAAAGTGTGGCTCGTACGCTCCTCATGCTTTGAAGCCCATCTAGAAGCATAGAACTGTGTTCGAGTCTCAATAGATGTAATCTTAGCTAGGAGCCCTTTAGGGTGATCTACCTTAATGTGCTCCCCTCCCCAAATCTGTATGAGTAAACTGTAAGCAATGCTGACGCATCCCCATCGATGGATGTGGTACAACTCATCATAGCATTGAGCCAATAGCGATCTACCCCATGCATATATGATAGGCTCCTCACTTTCCAGTAGGTCCTGCACCATCGCCAGGAGGTTCCAAGGGAACCTCAAACCTGAGCAGTTTGGGATAAGAACGTTGCTGATTACCATCAGCAACACAACATGCCTCGCTATGAAAACATGAGCATCAGACCAAGTATTGATAGATACTCCTCCAGACCCAGTCTCACAGAGGGCTTGTGCAGAGTGTGCTCCAAACACAAGCATAGATGACCACCTAATCATTAGTGGCCAACGAAACAATGGGCACCCCATCGAATGGGATCCAAAAACTCCTGTAAACATCCTCCGACATAATAGTCATATCATCGGGCAGAAGGTAGAAGGTTCTGGTCCGTGGGTCCCAATGATGGGCTAAGGCCATAAGATAAGCCTGGTCGACCATAATGTGGGGCAACCTGATAACATGTTGTAGCCCACGGGCCTTAAACCACTCCTAGTTAGTGTCATCAAATCTAGGAAGTAAGTCAAGCAGGAACCTTGGGTCCCGAGCCCAAGCAGTGAGGATATAAACAAAGCAGAAGAAAACAAAACATAACTACAATGCATCTAAGGTATAATTCACAATAAACATTAATACCCTGCAAAAGAGTATGAGTTACTCTAAATCTAAGCAAGAGAAGAATAAATTGCACCTAAGCAAAGCAAAATTTCAAAAATCCAAAAAAAAAATCATAAAAATCAATACACAAAATGCAAAAATAAGGCTTAAGATTTAGTTGTTTTCGCCTACAGCGGCCGGGACCTAGCCACTGGAGGCAATAGCGACCAAGGCCCAAAGGTAAAATTTTTTACCGTTGGGATTCAAGCTTGGCTGCTCTGAGTGACAGCGGCTCAGAGCTAGCTGCTCTGAGTGATAGCAGCCAAGGGGCGGCACGACAAACCCGTGAATCCTTGGCTAGAAAATAAAAAAAAATATTACAAAAATAATAGAGGGAAGGAAATAAAATCCCCTACCCAAGCATCAAAACTAAGATAAGTTTGAAAATGCCCAAAATGGCGGCATAAGGTGAATAATGAATTTTTTTTGAAAAACGCTAGGTTGAAGCCACTAACAAATAGCAAAATTTAGGACTAACCCACCATAGCAAAAGGGAACCTAAGCCTAATTACAAAGTTTTTTCATTACCAGCAGGTTTAGTGATGTTCATTTTGCTCATTTCTTAGTGAAGTTAAATTTTACTTAGACAAAGAAAAGAGAGCTAGGATTTTGAAGAGAAATACCCAAGAAGCTCCTACTCCTCCAACAACTTATGTATCACCCCATGTAGCCATGTCCTCGACACCAGCAAGTTTCGAAGTCACAACCGTCACCGCTGCACCAGAGCTCTAAAAATTGAATCTTCAACAGTGAAAATGACAGGTCAAACCCTAGGATTGCAAATTTTATATTTCCTTAATTATGTCATGGCTACTGTTGACATCAGTGACTTGAGATTCTTGGTTGTTCAAGGTGACCACGGCCACAAGTAGGAACTCAGAGGCCGCTGGACCTGATAGCGGCCATGCCCATAGATCAAAATAAAGCATTTCCTTCAATGAGGGAAAAAAATACAAACAATCACACTTTGATGGTTTAGGATCATCAGAATGTTCAAAATAACAAAAACAATTCACATAAAATCATAATCTCAAGTAGACATCGTATCAAGTTACCTACTCTATCAACTCGGTGATTGCAATGACTTGCAATCCATGTATTTCGATGAGATGAGTAGGCAACCATAAGGCCACTTGGGGTAAAAATAACTCATTTTGGAATTACGATATGTCACCCTTCAAACTTGAAGAATATCAAGATGGTTAGACTGCTCCATGGGTGCGAAGGGGTCATTCTAATTCCCCTATGACATCAAAAACATTAAGTCAAAGTGATACAATCTAAACATAAATAGAATCACTCATCTTAACTCCCTAAGAAGGCTATTGATAGTCGGACTACTCCTTGGGATAGGTATGGATGATTATCATAAGCAATTGGAATCACACTTGGAGGTGGGATTGCCCATTAAAAGAAAAAAATGCTAGAAAGGAAATAGATTAGTCATATTGGTCAAGCGACTTGTCACTTCAATCATTGTCATTTCTTCACCAATTCATTGTGTGAAGAGGTAGTTCAAAACTTTAACTTAATCATAATCAAAATCAATAAAATATCACTCGATCATAGAAAAATTATGTTCATCCTACGAATCATTGCATAAAACAATCACAAATTTCCCTTGTTTGCTGGGAACATAAGAAGACATGACATCTTCAATTGTAGCTCTCCTACCAATCAGAATTATTGTAGCAGTTGAAGCTACCCGATTGAGTTTGAGGAATGAGTACAATTTAACATGCAAAAGCCACTGAGCTAAGTCCTTAGAACATTGAGGTAATGATTCAAGGGATGCACACCATATTGCATTATTGGGCCATCCAACGTTGATCAGACCATTGATCACCATACACCCTACAAAAAAATCAGTCTACGTTTTTTCTCAACATTGTGTTTTCCACATAGCGCGTCGCAAAAAGGGGTATCTGTAGACACCTAAATCATGTCATGCTTAGGGGAGCTACTTAAATAGACACCCTCATAATATCATAAGACATAATATTGGACTTTCCAAGCATCAACAGTGGTTCTCACCACTCATTTGGGGCCTTTTTAAGCCATCCAAGCTTGACCGCTCAATCCAAGAGCAACCAGATCCTAGCAGCTCAAGCCTAGAGTGGCCAGACCTTAGCCACTACAGATGAAAATGACCATATCATTGCCACTGTAGATGAGAGAAGCTAAGCTATAATAAGCGGTTTGCTTAAAATAGGCCTAATATCGGGCAGAAGTGGCAGTTTACATGCAATAAAGGTGAGCAGGAGTGACTTTGCATTTATTTTCATGACCAGTTCACATAGGAGACTTGAGTTTGCATTTAGAATTAAGTTAACTAACCTCCAAGCATAAACAAAGGACAAAAGCTTCTCATGCTAACGACCAGTTCGCATAGAAGACTCAAGTGGGCAGTTAGATTTAGTTAACTAGCCTTCAAATATAGACAATGGACAAAGGCTTCTCATGATAGCTTGCACTACGCATGATAAATTCATTTCTAGGGCTTGGACATAGACCTAGGGTTTCACACTATAAAAGGTGCAATCTTAAGAGCACCAAGAGATCCTGATCATATCTAGAGATCTTTAATATTTCATCACATCAGGGAGAGAGACATATTTTTTTAGGAGAGCTTTCGAGACCTGGAGAGTTCTCTTTGAGAACACATGTGCGATGGAGCTTTGACAAATCAAAGAGCATAACACCTACTTTCTTCAACATCATATCATAGTCTTTGACCCATAGCTTTGGGGAAAAGAGGGTAAGGTTTACTTTAGCGGTCGTTGTCTTGGACAGTGGCTTGCAGGCTTAGCTTAGATAGACATAGCATATTTTATTTTGTTTTCTTATATCATTAGCATAGATTTACATTATTTCATGGCATTGTTTTATCATATTTCTGTTACATTATTGATTACTAACAACCTCATCCGGGGAGGCAATATCGGACACCTAAAAGTGTGTTGTTGTTTCATTGCTTGTAGGGCCATAGGTACATCAAACAAAGATTACAACATACGAGAGCAAAAGGGATCCCTCTAGGAAATAGACCTGGAGAAGGAGGCATCTGTAAGCCCTCATAAATTTCTATGTGCGGAATCGGGAAGCTTTTATAAGCGCACCACCTCTTCGCGGAAGGGGCACTCCTTGCCCACTTGTAATTTATAGTATCAAAATGGGTATCCCTAAGAGGGACCGACATGTAACTAAGCTTCAATATCAATAAAGAGATCCGTATTTTGTTATTTTGTGTTATATGCTTTTTCCTCTTGTCTTTCCATTTCATATTTGGTATTTTAAATAGCATTACAAGTAGGGTTTTCAGAAAAGGGACCGGTGCACGCGTTCTTGGGATCGCTACAATTTCACAAAATCAAGGTGAAAAACCTCAAATCAATGTGAAATTACTAATGCATGATATACAAAATAGAAATATGCATACATAATGCGAAATCAGTTGGAAAAGAGTGAGGAAGCAAGCAAAAGGGTTGAGACCTCCCAAATAGTTGATCTATCCTTAGGGTTTCAACACAAATCCATCAAAGTGAGAAACAACAATAAACAATCCAATGCAACAGAAAACAAAGCTTCAATAGATCACACTTCACACTTGTGAGTTAGCTTGCTTGAATAAGAAGAAGAAGAAGAAGAATAAGACCTCAATAAAATATAACTTTAATCAATAATAGTTTTTATTGCTTAGTTGTATGCTTGGGGAAAAAAATATTTCAAACCTTCCTTATATAGTGTATTTGAAAGAAAAAAAGGTGGAAAAAACTAAGCACAACTGATATTAAAAGGATCAACTTTGAAAATTAGGGTTTTCTTAAGAAAAAACCTAAAATGCAAAATCATGCCCCATAAAAATGGATCATGATTTTGCACCAGCTAGACCCCTATGCATTTTTAATGTATTTTAGAGGGTCAAAAAGAGTCAACATGGATCATATTATATATTGTTGGAAAGCTCTTTTTGATCCCAATCTAATGGTATCATATTTAGGAGGAAAGGAGAAGATTTGTAGCGAAAAATGTAGCTTAAATATGGCCCTACTTTTCCAAGGCAAAAACAAGGAATCTAGGGGAAATTACTTACCTTAGTGGGTCAATTTTCTGTGTTTACATTTTGCCTCCTCTTTGATTTATTTAAGGCCAAGTAAATGCATAAAAAAATATGTAGACTCCTATGGGTAAGAAGATAACAAGCATAGAAAAATGGTGGCCATGTTTGGATAAAGGGGTGGTGCAAAAGGGATATCACGAGGGATACTTTGGACTTTTTCACACATTTCAAGACATTACTACCACTAATGCCTCTATGGCTAGGGTACCCCCTCAAGTTTCAAAAGGAAAGGAAATTTCTTAAGAAACTTGAAAAATGCAAAGAAAAAGCAAAACACAAAAATATGGAGAACAAAGCAAGCAAACAAACAATAGAGAAAATATCATCGGGTACATCATGACTCTAATGAAGCTAACATGAAATGCATGGATGAAATGGAATAAAGGGAAATAAAGAAGAAGGAAAGAGAAGTGAGGTAGAAGAAGAACAAACAACAGAATAATATCCAAAGGTCAATCATTGAAAATGAGAGAAGTTGATCAAGAACCCTAAATAAATATTTTTATGAGAAAAATAAGGTCTAGGTGTGGAGTGAAAACCTGCTATGGGTGTAGTACTCACTAAGAAGGATATATGGGAAAAATTATGGAGCGTAACATGATATGGGTAATTTCTCAAATGATCAAATGATGGAGCATAACCCACTATGGATGATTGCTCGCTAGTGACTGCTATGGGATGATTACCCGTAAGGATGTATGCTGAGACCCATTGAAATGGTCAAGAAGATTATCTTGTAATGGGGTTATGAGCCTGATGAATCAAAATAAGTGTAACCCAAGAGGGGAATATGCTATTGCTAATGTGAATGATGAATTTTAGCAATTACTACCCGATAGAGTTGTGTAAGAATATATATAGACCAAATTATATGAGAATAACACAATGTGAGTGTGTGCATGTGCTAGAAGAAATAAGAGGAAGAAAATGAGGAGCAAATAACTATGTATGTGTTCCCCCAAATTGAATTTCCAATTATTGAAAAATCAAGAGGGAGGAAATGTGTAATCAAAGGAGAGAAGAATGTATATCCTTATCTAACCAAATAAAACAAAGGATAAATAAGAATTATGCAAAAGACAAGGACATACCAAAATAGGATTGCATTCCTTGAATTTGGAGAGAAATAATAGTTATTTATAAAAAATTTCAAAGTCAAGGGACACAAGAAGAAGAGAGAAGATAAGAAAAGAGCAAAGGAATATGAGAAGATACGAAGATATGAAAATGCATTGGCCCTAGATTGGGGATTTTCTAGGCATTATAACCCTAGTGAGAGTGCAATGCATGTGAGCTATGACCTAACTAGATGTCATCACATGCCATTATCATGAATCCCAAAAAAGCTATATGAACAAGCAGTCATGAACAAAAAGCCATGCAATAATGACAAACAAAATGTAAGAGGAACAAGAATGTTAGGAAACCATGCAAATTATGACAAATAGTCATGCAATATGAGAAAGAAAATAGGTATTATGGGATGAGAATACAAATGCATGCCTAATTAATGATTGATTTTATTTTATTTTATGTTTTATTTAACAAGCAATTAGACACACATTCTAATTGTACCTCCTAATTTAACAAAAATAATAGGCATTCAAGGGGCTACTTCATAAAATAAAAATCTATAAGGCAAGCCATCTCGATGATTATAATAACAGAGAGGCTAATTCATAGGTATTTCTTTGGCAACCATAACATGATAATATATACACTCTTGAAAAAACCATCATTCTTAGCGTAAGGAGGAGCAATTTCTAAATTTGCAAGATATTTATGAGAAACAAAATATTTACCATTAGAACACACATAATTTATCATATTACAAAGTAATATTTTATAGGAACAAGGGGGATCCTCATCCTCATCAATCCACTACAAACCTTGATGATATGTATCCAGAAGAGGTTCTTGAAGAAACTAATTATCTTGATCCCATGATGAAACTTTGATTAGAGGTTCCTCACTCACTTTTAGATTGTCGAGTTGCTCATATTTTTGGGATGAGGAACTTGGATATAGATGATGAAGCTGAAGGATAAACATTGAGACCAAACTGAGCTTGTTCAATCATTGAATAATATTCAAATAGTCAAGGATCACCCGCAATGGTAATAACTTGTTTTATAAATTCAAACTTCAAACACTGATGAAAAGTATAAGGGACAACCTTCATCGCATGGATCCAAGGATGTCCAAAAAAAATATTAAAATATGCAAGAAAAGGTACCACATACAATAATGTATCTAAAATATTAGGTCCAACTTTAAGGGGGAGAGATATAAAACCACAAGCTTCTTGGGACTCATTGTTGAATGTTTTGATGATTGCATAAAATTTAGTTAAATCTTACTCTTTTAATCCAAACTTTTGGATAAATTGATATGTGCATAAATTGAGATAAGAACCATTATCAATCATAACCCTCTTGATAAAAGTTTCCCCAATAAATGCAGTGATGCAAAGAGAAGAATCTCTACATAGGTCTAAAAAAGAAATATCGTCATCCAAGAATGTGAGATGATGTGTCCCAAGAGAACTTACAACATTGGCCATATCACTAGGGGAAATATCTGGAGGGACAAATTGTTGTTTTAGAACATTTATCAAGGCTTCTCCATGAGTAGGAGAATTTTGCAAAAGTTCTAAGAGGGAAATATTTGCTGAAAAACTCATCTCCTATTGAGACCGTTGGATCTGTTGATTCTATACTTGCTGCTCTGAAGTATTTTTTATCATACCAACCATCTTACCATGAGGAGGTGGCACATTATTATAGGATACTTGATTAACTTCATGCTGATATTACTTTGGTAATGTATCCTTGAGTATTCCCATATCTTGATTTTTTGTCGGTATCTCCTAAGTAGATGCTTGATTATTTGATGACTCAGAATTCCCTATATCAATATGTCCTACATCAATCAAATCTTGTACCACATGTTTAAACTTTCTACAAGAATTTATCCAATGTCCTTCCACTCTATGATATACACAAATTTGTCCTACCTTGTACCAACTAGTAATATCTAGTTGCCTTATAGGAGGTAATTCAATCACATTAGCTTCCAAAATTTTTTTTAGGACTTCTTCTGTAGGTATGCCAAGTCTTGTAAAATTATTTTGTGGAGGTTTTTGAAGTATTATCTTTTTTAGGTTGTTAACAGTGTTATTAACAGGTCTACTATCCATTACACCATATTTTTTTTTATTTGTGGAAAACATCCCAAAAGGGATGCCACTTTCGGGTAAGACCCAAGGAGGCAGGGGTATCCATTCCACCAAAAATGCCCAGGACTCGGACCTGGCCTACCACCTTTGACATACTCAAGGAGCAAACAAACACACAAAACCAATTTAAAAATAAGTAAATAACAACAAAAATAATAAAATAAAATAAAAAACATGCTCCTTGAGTGTGTCAAAAACAAAAGCACAACCAAACACGCACAATAAGATAAAAGAAACCACAACACAAACCACATAGAAAAACACAAGAACCACATAACAAAACACAAACAAGACAAAAACAACAGAACACTACAAAGACATAACCCAAAAAAAACATGAAAAATAAACACAACCAAAACCTAAAAAATTAAAAAATAAAATAAAAATAAAAATAAAAAACAACCAACAACAGACAATAAACAAAAACAAAAAACATAGAAAACACTCACACATAAAAACACGAAATAACACAAACAAAGAGAAACCCAAGAACAAGAACGAAAAAAACACAAGAACAATAACAAAAAACATAAAAAAAAAAACAAAACAACAAAAACACAAGAACAACAAAAAACAACACAAAGAACACAAAAACAAAACAAAACAAAAGAACCCACCCACCTTAAAAAACTAAACAAAAAAAACAAAAAAAAAAATAAAAAATGAACAAAACAATGACCTATCTAGACCAGAAGACTATTAAGGCAAGAATCAATAGAGGAAACAAAATAAAGAATAGAATGAGCTAGGGAACTAAAAAAAACTGAATGAACCAAAGAGAAGCAAAAAAAAAACAAGAAGAAACTAGGTACCTTCGAAACTGGAGCCATCCAAAGAAATGATAGAAAGAAGAGCTTCCCTAATTTGAGAAGCCCACCATATAGGAGGGTGGCCATAACAAGTAAGATCACCTTTGTCCAAAGCCCAATTAGCTAAAGCATCAGCACTCTTGTTTTGATCTCTGACCACATGATTGTAATCAACTTTCAAAAATCCCATCTGGATTAACTGAATCTTCTCAATAATTCTTTTTATTCTCCAATCCACCTTATGATTCTTAGAAGGAGTCTTCAAGAGATTAATCATAAGTTGAGAGTCAGACTCAACTAACACCTTTTCCCATCCAACCTTAGTAGCCTCCTGAAGGCCTCCGAGGATACCATACCCCTCAGCAAGGTTATTGGAAAGAATACCCAAATTCTCAGCAAAAGTAAAAACCAGGGAGCCATCCGAAAGTCTACCAATTCCTCCCACACTAGCTTTTCCAGGGTTCCCTCTAGAGGCTCCATCAGTATTGACTTTTCCAAAATCCTTAGGAGGAGGTTGCCAATTTCTAGTCCTATCCATCTTACTAATACTCACATTCCCTTTAAGTTGGTTGCCCTTAGAAGGTTTAATCTTCAATCTTTGCATCACTTGATCCCATCTTTGGTGGGAGTTTTGGGGGTGATTAAGGAGTTGATGGACTGATTCAACTAAGTTGGCTATGGTATTTTGCCAAATATAGTGAATATCCTTCCTATCTTGATTAAAAATTTGGTTGTTCCTTTCATTCCAAATATTCCAAAGAAGAATGGTAGAACCCATCCAAACTAACTGCCTAATAAAATGATCAACACCCTCTTGATTAGGCCAATCCCTCCAAAGTTGTTCAAAAGTAAAAAAATTGGACCACTTTAAGCCAAGTAAAGTGGCCATTCTCCTCCATAGCTCAGAGGCTAAAGTACACTCAATAAAAATATGGTTGATATTTTCTACATTCTCTTCACACATTTCACATCTAAAAGGGCCATGAAAACCACGCTTCATAAGTTGCTCACCGATAAGCACCCTACGATGCAATAAAAGCCAATTAAAGAACCTCACCTTAGGCCAGAGCTTTTGAGCCCACAATCGAGAAAATATGTCAGAAGAATGGTTGGGATTATTATGGCATAAGGTCAAATAACCTTGAGCAACTGAATACTCACCCTTAGTAGTGTTGTTCCATCCAAAACAATCTTTTTCATGGGACCAAGAGAGGGATCTCATATGAAGGATGCCTTGGATATCTTGTCTTTGCCTTTCTAGGATTTGAATAGGCCAGTCCTCAATAGGGATCCAATATCTACCAACCTTTGAATTACCGAGTATGGTACCGACGATAATTAGCCACCTTTATCCAATTAGCTCGGTGAAGCTCCTCCATCCAAGGCCTCCAATCGGGAAACCGAGTTATCAAAGGCTTGTGACCATCCCAAGAATCTGTCCAAAAATTTGCATGTTGACCATTATGAATGATCCAAAATAATTTTTTCTTTATCAAATCCTCACCAGTCTTAAGAACTGCTAAAATGGGAGAACCTTTGGTAGGAAGTTGATAGCGAACAAGGTCTTTAGGACTTTTGTTCTCAGCATATTTAGCACGGAGATTATTGGCCCAAAGAGCATTGGGGTTATGCAACATCCTCCAATATAATTTAGCAGCTAAAGCTTTGTTGTTATTAATTGAAGACCGGAATCCTAACCCCCTTCACTCTTAGGAAGACATAAAGTATCCCATTTCACCAAGGCCCATTTTCTTTTCTCCTTAGTACCACTCCAAAGGAAACGATGACTGATTTGATCCAATTCTCGAAGAACAGCCTTTGGGATATTCAAAATGGAAGAAACATAAATAGGAATAGCTTGAAGGACTGATTTTACCAAGGTGATTCTACCCCCAGAAGAAAGCCACTTGTTGGTCCACTTTCCAATTTTCTTCTTGACTTTGTCCAACAACCAATTCCAATATTTATTTTTTTGCCTTTGAATATTTATGGGAATACCTAAATAAGTGATTGGAAGAGAGGTCTTCTTATATCTTAATTTATCCAAGACCATGGATTCCTGTCTAGCAGAGCGGTGAAAGAAAATAACTTTAGATTTGTCTTCATTGATCAACTGCCCGATAGCCTTAGAAAAATAGCTAATGATTTGCTTAATATTAGAAGCTTCCTTAACCGTAGCTTTACCTAAAAGAGTAGAGTCATCCACAAATTGAAGATGAGAGATAGGTCTAGCTCCATGAGCAATGGTAACTCCCTCAAGGGTTTTGTTTTCCCTCTTTTTGGTTATAGTCCTACCCAAGCATTCAACAAGAATGATGAATAAATAAGGGGATAGCGGGTCACCTTGCCTAATACCTCTGGAAGCTGGGAAAGACTGAGAAGGCCTGCCATTGATAAGAACTAAGTAGGAAACTGAAGAGATACATCCCATAATCCAATCCATCCAATCCTTAGAGAAACCAAATTGCCTCAAAACTTTGATAAGGAAGTGCCAATCCACTCTGTCATAAGCTTTGGATAAGTCTAACCGAATGAACATGGAAGGAGAATTTTGCATATCCATGGAATGGATGGCTTCCTGAGCAAGAACTATCTCATCTACTATTTGACGTCCTTCCACATAACCCCCTTGCTCTGGGGAAATAATCTTATGCAAAAGAGGCTTCAACCTTTCTGCCATGATTTTAGTAATGATTTTGAGAAGAACATTACATAAAGCAATAGGTCTAAAAGCTGAGATATGATCAACCTCTTGAGCTTTTGGAACAAGAGTAATATAAGTTTTATTGATAACCTTCAAAATTTCTTTGGCTTTCCTGGCTTCTTCCACCACCTCTAATAAATCAACATGAAGGATATCCCAGAACTCTTGGTAGAACTCAATAGGAAAACCATCGGGACCTGGGGTTTTCCTTTTTGCATTTTAAAAACTACTTGTTGAAGCTCATTGATAGTAACGAGAGCAGTCAAAATAGAGTTCTCCTCAGAAGTGATAAGAGAAGGGATTGCTTGAAGAACATTATGTTGTGAAGCTGAGTCAAGAGGAGTAGCAACAAAAATATTGGAAAAGTAATCAACAACAATAGAGTTCATGCCATCCCAAGTATAAACAACATCTCCAGAATCTGATTTTAAGGAAGAAATAAAGTTGTGAGATCTTCGAGCTAGAAGATATTTGTGGAAGAAATTTGTGTTTCGATCTCCTTCTTTGAGCCATTGAATTCTAGATTTTTGCTTCCATAAGATTTCTTCTCTTTTTTCCCATTCCTCTAACTGAGTTGTGAGTTTAATTTCATCTGCACTTCTCTTCTCTGTGAGGCCATCTAAACTGGATTTTCTTATTCAAATTTTCAATATGAGCAATAACTTCATGTTTTTTTTTATGAACATCCCCAAACTCTTTCCAGTTCCAAGTCTTGATTTTGGATTTAATGTATTGCAGTCTTTTGGAAAAATAGAACATCTTAGTCCCATGCCTAGGTTTACCTTCCTTCCACCATTGTTGCACACGAGGTCTGAAGGAAATGTCTCTAAGCCACATTAATTGAAAATAAAAAGGAGAGAAACTCACATTGGTTTTCCACATTTCCACCATGACTGGCCAATGATCCGAACCAACATTATTAAGAGTCTTCACTTTAGGAATGTGACCATGGATTAAGAAATTTTTAGAGAGCAAAAACCTATCCAATCTCTCCATTATACAAGCTAAGCCTTGCCTTCTGTTAGACCAAGTCATAAGGCCATTATCTGGTTGGATATCCACAAGATGGAGGTTTGCAATATATTCGCTCATGAGGTCGGTGCTTTTGTCCAAATTTCTATTTCCCCCCATTTTCTCATCCAGAGAGAGGATGGTATTGAAATCTCCTCCGATCAAGATCCAAGCTTTAGGAAAATGAGAGATAATATGAGTAATATCCTTCCATTGTCTTCTTTTTTCCTCCAAAGAAGTTGGAGCATAAACAGTAATGCAGAGCATAATCTGGTTGGAATGTCTACTTTGAATAGCTATAGCCAACAAACCCCAACTGCCAACCATATGGTGAATAACTACCTCTTTTGGGTCCCAAAGACAAGCAATGCCACCCGAAGTCCCTTGGGAACTGAGGGAAACCACTTTTCTAGCTGGCCAAATTTTACTGGCAATTAAGTCCATATCCTCCATTGACATCTTTGTTTCTTGAAGGAAAACAAGATGTGGATGATTTATCTGAATCATTCTTCTAATTTCATTTTGTTTTGAAAGACTCCCTTTGAGTCCTCTAATATTCCAAGTGATGATCTTCATTAATACCAGGGCTAAAAAAGTTGGGAAGGGCATTAATATTACCTTCCTCTACAAGCTTTTCACCTTCTTTTACCATATGATATTGATTGGTCTTGCGACCTACTTTTTGATTAGAATCCATCTTCAATTTTTTTCCCTATTTCTTGACTTATTCCAATTGAATCTGAGATGGCTTCTAACCTTGAAGAATGCTCGTACACAACCAAAATTTTACTAGATGGTTCAACGGAGTCTATATTGGGACCTGCATTATTTGAAGTTTTGACATTTGAAATATTGTTTTTCTTGTGTAAATTTTCTCCTTTTTTTTTTGTTGAAAACCTTTGATTTGTTGGTTTGTCTCTGAGTTCTTCCCTTCATATTTAAATTGTGTTTCTAAGATTTTAGTTTCCATTATTTCCTCTTCCTCACTTGGGACATCATTTGTGGAAAGGATTTCAAACATATTAGCAGATGACTTTGATTGATCCTTCATAACTGGTTTTTTTTAGTGTTCTTCTTCTTAGGTATTTGGAAACCTCGTTGAGTTTATATCTTCTTTCTTTTGATCAGGAATTTTATTTGGGCAAGCACTGGCCAAATGACCATATTCATGGCAAATTCTACAATGAAAAGGAATGTTCTCATAGTCCACTACTTGCTCCCAAGTGTCTTCCCCAAATTGTAATGTGATATTTTTAGGTAGGGGTTTGTCAAAATCCATTAAAACACAAATCCGAGCATAAATAATATGTTCAAAATTTTGAGTACAATCAGCAGTCATCATAAAAGTTCCTAAAGAGTTTCCAATTGAAGAAAAAATAGTAGGATTCCAAAATTCAATAGGGAGGCCAAAGAGTCTAACCCACACGGGAGCTATAGAAGGCATCTCTTCTTCGACTTTAAATTTAGTATGCCAGGGCTTCATGAAAAGCCCTGCCCTTCCAAAAAACCAAGGACCCCCTTGAAAATTTTTCTCTCTATCTTCATTATTAGCAAATAAAACAAGAAAATAACCATTTGGATAAATAGAGATTTGTAACTCACCTTTAGTTTTCCAGCTTTTTGTAGCCCAGAATTTGAAAGCAGATAGACTCGGACGAAAACCCACGAACCGACAAATTAGTCCTCTTTTTTCCAAATCTTCAATGCCAGTCTGAATGTTACCCATATCAAGCTTAACAATAGGAGTTCCATCATCTGCTTTAAGACATCCTGACTCCATTTTCCTGGGATCAATCTTAGGCATTCTTAGAGGTTTATGGGAAGCCCTAATATTGATATTAGCATTGGGCTGAGGCTGTCCACCATGAAGGGCATCCCTAAAATTCATTTTTGGGACTGAGTCTTCGAAATTCTTACCCTTGATAGGGGTTTTCACAGTAGAATTATTTTGTGGGTGCACCTTAGCACCAGATTCACTTGAGATATGAGCCATTTTTTGATCAACTGCTTGAAACTTGTTTCGTGATCTCTTTAATCCTTGCCCTAGACGTCGTGGAAAGGTATGGTTTTCACTTTTCTTTTGTGCAACAAATTGGAAGCCGTTGTCACTCAAGTTCATAGTATGATCTATTGAAAGACAAATTTCTAACCCATATTGTATCCCCTGCAACATTTCCTACTAAAATATTGAGCATAAACCACAAAAATATTGGCCGCTAGGGCCCGAAGGCCCTAAAAACCAACCTCTGGAGCTGCTTGCACTCAACCCAGATGAAACCCTCGCATAGCCGCTTGCCAAATATATCGTTCACACATAGGGATGTGCTAGGATCTATGTTGCTCCAAATGATATGAAAATTTGTGGAGACGTTCTAGGGTTTTTCAGGCATCTACCCTCAAAATTTTAGCTCAATCCGAGTCCGGATGAGTGAGATATGGCCAAAACGAGTTCGGCAGTTTGGGCAGTCCTGCGAAAAATGTCTAATCAATTTCGCCTCATCTTCCTAAAATATTTCATTATAGCTATAATATAATCACTATCCATTACACCATAACCTACCATATCCTTATTCTTATATTGTGGCTTAATGGTTTTATCTTATTTTACTTTGAGTTGTCCTCTTCTGATAAGGGCTTGTTCTACTTTCCTTTCTAACTCAATTGCTTGATCAAAAGATGTAATAGTAGTCTCTAATGCATAAGATACATTTTCTTGTAAATTTCCAATAAATATCTCAAGCATATCTCTAAGAGATATAGGATATCCCAAGCGTCCAACTAAAATTCTCCAACGAGCCATAAATTTTGAGAAACTTTCTTCTTTACCTTGTTTCAAATTATAAACATATTTCATGGTACCATCTTTCTCAATATAGGCACTAAACTATTGAACAAATAATTCTATTTTTTCCTCAAAATTCCTCAAGGAGTAATTAGGTAACCGATAATACCATTATAATGTCGTATCGACAAGAATATTAGGAAAAATATTCAATAATAACATATCATCATAGATGAGATCATGGCAAGTTGTTCTAAATATTCTTAGATGCTCAATCGAGTCTTCTATTCCCTTATATATAGGTAAAATCAGCATGAAAAATGCTTAGGATAAGATCTAGAAGCAACCATAGGGTCTAGGGGTTGATTGCATATTTCTTTATAGTTGTAAGTGAAACTAGAGGGCTGAATCACCTCCACTTTTGAAGCCAATTATTTTACCATATTTTCCAAATTCTGCACCTTCGGATTATTGTTGTGCAATACCCCAAAATTTCTTGAGGAGTATAGGTAGATTTTTGAATGGCCACTTGGCACATATTGGAAGCATTGATAACTATTATGATATGTGATACCTTTCTGGAGAGGATAACTAATAATTGGTGGAACAGAAGCAAGAATATTGAGATTAGTATATTGAGGAGGAAATTGAAAACAATATTGAGTGATAATACTAGTTGGAGGAACTTGCAGACTCCTTCCAACATTGGTGGTTATAGTAGTGGCACAAGTTGGTTGTTGGGCAAGATTACCATGATTCAAAGATTCAATTAAGGAGTTATCATGAACTTGCCTAGGAGAGACTATTGGAGGAGGGATATTCTCACCTCTTTCGAGTTGAGCTTCCCACTCCATAGCCTTAAGAAAATATGCCTTATGATGTTTCATGAAACCCCAAACATGATCAAATGATTCAAAAATATAGCAACCATTAGGGTCTTCAAGGGGATCAAGACTATTATCAACCTTTTATTCTTCAATATTATGATTTTATCTATCAATTTGATCATTCTCTAGAAAAATCTCATCAAGCCCTAGAGACCTTCACCCACTCCTAAGGTTGGAAGCCATTAGGAGAAAGAGAAAAGGGGCTAGGGTGGAAAAGGAGGAAAACTAAAGATCAGTGAAAACAAACAAAATATTTTTAGGATTTTTATTTTTAAATGTTTCCTAATCTAAAAAAATAGAATTAGTGGTCTTATTAAATACTTTTAAAAGAAAATGAGGTGTTCACATTGGGTTCACCAAATATGTAGAGGGTAAAAACTTCCCTATCGCATACGATTCTCAAGGTTGGATCCACAAGAAAAAGCCTTGAGGTGAACCACGGGGGTATGTTGGTATCTACACTCGATGCTAGGGGGGAAGGGTTCACGAGGAATGGTTTAAGGAATCACTCCAAGTAATCTGGTTTTTAAGAATATATAATGTATTTGATTCAAGATAATTACCTAAATTTGGCCTTTCTAGATCTATACTATGAAAGATAAAGGACAATGCAGAAATATAGAATGCAAGAATACAAGAACTAACCCTATTATAATTCTTTCTTTGAATACTTTTCTAACCTAGGGTTTTAATATATAAAAACTTTAAGGAGAGGCCCAAGAGAATATGCACAAACAATATTAATCCTAAGTGCACACTATATGTTGTTTATCCTTAAAATACCTAGAAATCAATTAAATATATTCCTTTTAAATCATATCTAGGGTTTATAATAGAAATAGAAGACACTCAACAAAAAACCTAAATATTAACTAGAACACTTATATTATCCGATGGTTGATCCTTGATATTTTTCCTTTATCCAATGATATCAACAATTCTTGTTCTTATAAGATAACTTGGAAAACACTTGGAAAATATAATTAGTGTTAGGGGGCCTTCTTAGGCCACTGTACAACAGTGCTTGGAGGTGCAATAGTCAATAAACCTAGGTCATTTTAGTTGACATTTGAAAACAGAAGTGGATATTGACCTTTTGAAGGTGAAAAAGCATAATATAATATAGCAAAATTAAGATGATGAAACCATAAAATAAAATACAACACTATGCCCTATATGTAGCCTATGATGCAAATATGAAGTTTGGAATAGAATTTTACCCCCAAAAATAGTCTACGCAAAATTTTACCCCATAATAAGCGATCGCGGTATCACACCAATGAAATTGTGCCCCATAGAGGCCCGAATGTGATTTTGTAGAAGCAAGGTGAAAAACCTCAAATTAATGCAAAATGACTAATGCATGATACATAAAATAGAAACATGCACATATAAGATCAAAATCACCTAGTAGAGAGTGAGGAAGCAAGCAGAAGGGTAGAGACCTCCCGCTTAGTTGATCTCTCCTTAGGGATTCAATATAAATCCACCAAAGTGAGAAACAACAATCAATAATTCACTGCAGTAGAAAAAAAATCTTCAATAGATCACACTTCACACTTGTGAGTTAGCTTTCTTGTGGAAGAAGAAGAAGACCTCAAGAAAATAGAACTTTAATCAATAACTGTTGTTATTGCTTGGTTGAATACTTGGAGAAAATAATATTTCAAAACCTACTTATATAGTGGATTTGAAAGAAGAATAGGCAAGAAAAACTAAGCACAACCAACCTTAAAAATATGAACTTTGAAAATTAGGATTTTCTTAATAAAAAATCCTAAAATGCAAAATCGTACCCCATAAAAATGGATTGTGATTTCGCACCAACTAGACCCCTATGCAATTTTAATGCATTTCAGAGGGTCAAATAGAATCAAAATGGGTCATATCATATACCGTTGGAAAGATATTTTTGATACTGATATAATGGTATCATATTTATAAGGAAATAAGAATATTGGGTAGGGGAAATTTGGCTTAAAGGTAAACCTACTTTTCCATGAAGAAAATAAGAAATCTAGAGAAAATTACTCACCTTAGTGGGTCAATTTTCTGGGTCTACAATATATGTGTATATATATATATATATTCACTCTCTATTTTCTTATTATCAGCTATGAAAGTATATAGATTCATTCTTAGACTTAAATTTTTTAACATATTTTCTTATTATTAGTTGCGAAAGCATATAGGTGCACTCTTACTTTTGTAACATAAAATATTCATAATACAATTTCATATTTTCAAAGAGTTTTTATGTTTTCTGAACACGTTGTGAATTGTCAGGTGATTGATGCGTGTCACTAATCACATCATTAAATCTCAAGGATCTATCAATCCGGGGTGGTGTCCAAGGCTATCTATGATAGAAGTGTTGAACAGGGCTACAAATTAACTCACTTTGGAGCAACAGGTCTTATTGGTAAAACAGATTGTGTTGGGGGTTTTCAGGTCACCTTTACTTCTAGATTGCATGAAACAAACTAATTTATTTGCTGGAATGGAAATTTAATCCTTAAGTTACAGGAAATTGAACCTAATTACAATTGCAGAAATGAGATCTAAGTACTTTTGCAGGAATGGAATTGCTGAGTAAAACACACAAACTAAATCCTGTCAGTGTTCTATTTTAGAAGGTTGTCAATCTTCTATACAGTAGTTGACAACAAAAAGGAAATACAAAAAACTATTAAAAACTGCTAAAATGAAAATATTCAAAAGCAAATACTATAATCTACTAAAAAAGTAATCTCATCTATCAAAGATCATATATCTAGAAATCATTTCAAGTTTATCTTAAACAAGAAATCAATCATAAAACTGCAACAAATGTTAGTGTGCAACAAAATATGAAATAGACAAATATTCAGCTAATTCTACTACAGTAGGAATCAGAAGAAAACATGTCCTATTAGTCCTTCTCCTAGGCCTGGAAGTGGCCCTTGCTCCATTTTCTAGAAGAAGGTATGAATTCCTCTTACTTGCTAAATATCACACACACTCATATATGACAAAGACAATGAAAGAACTGCACTTTATTATTCCAGAAAAATCATTACAATGTTGTTGTTGTACTTCACTGCAAATCTGAACCTATTCTGCCAATGTCTATTTCCTCACAACTAATATCTAATTTCTACTTAGCTCAACCAATATGGGAGCTATACCTTTTATAAATATCTAAAATCTATTTACATACATAAAATATGCCATTCCTATCTTGCAATTTATTTGCCTATTTATGTTGCAACTATTCTGGGGATATTTCAGGATAGGTCAGTTGCATTAGTTGATATTTTTCATGAGCTGCATCTTCTGGTCGAAAAGGAATGGTGGGGATAGCTGTAGGAGACTTTCCCTATCTTCCCTCAACCTTAAGTTGCCTTTTCAACCACATGGAAACCACAAAAAGTCAAATGGAAGCATTTTCCCCTGTTATTTCGAAGATCTTCGAAATAACTGGTTGTAGGTGCAATTTAAGCTCAAACATCTTCAGAATGCTTGTTTTGGTTGCTTCTTTTAGGTGGGTCTTCAAATATAGCTCCCAGGAGGTGATTCCAACTGACTTTATCCTTCCTCATTGGTAAATTCCATGCCTTGCCATTCATTGGCAGTTGGCTAGAATTTACACAAAAATCCTATTTTTGTTGCATAGTTACAATATTTTGGCACTATCTTCTAGATTTAGATAAATCATTGCATAGAAAATATAAGTATAAAGGTATTAAAATGCTGTTGTTCAAACCATGCATGCCCATCATTAATAAATCTTGCTGAAATAATGCAAAACTATACAAAAACTGCAAAAATAGAGCATAATATTCCTAAACACATCAATCATGCAAATATTTGATATACAACATATTTAAATCAACTTAATCAGCATATAAGACAAATCACAGAGTTTTTAGGCATTTGTAATAGTTCAAAACATACTATGATGGAGGTATTTTCAAGCCTCATCATTTTCCCCCAACTTATTTCAATGCATGTCCTCATGCATTCTGTTGGGCTACTGATTCACACATATCCATTTTCAGATTCCAGCTTCTAGAGAACAATTTGTTTCCCACATAGTATCCCCTACTTTCCTGGAGCTTCTTGACCCATTCCTAAAACTGGTCACTTGGTTGAGGATCACTATCAAAATAGTAAGGGACAGGAGTAAGGATGATGGGAGGCCTAAACTTCAGACCTATCCATTGATGCTTCATGGTCAGGATAGTCTTTGTCACTCCTTCTGCTCTTCTTCTAGACCATTCTAAGTTGATAGGGGAGATAGGTTCTCTTTTCTACAATGACATGGATAATTCTACCCATCTATCCCTACAAGCTGTCAGAGCAGGAATATAATTATTTGCACAAAAATTTTGAAAATTGTTTAAACAATCCTTAAGATTGTTTAGATACATTATCTTAACATCTGCCTTGTTCATCATAGTGAAGTGTTGATTGGTGATCATTTTATGATTTGGCTGCAGAGCTCTTATCAACAATTCAACCTTCACTTCAATCTCCTTGTTCTTTTTCTTTTCTTGACCCCAATAAATATGATTCTGCAAATTGGACATGAAAGCCCTTAACTGAACATCACCTATGAAAATGTGAGGATGGAAGGTTACATCTTCTGGAATAAAGAAATTGTGTAAAAATAGTTCACACAGTAGATTTTTCTATTCCTTTGGGCTACTCAGGTAAGCTTCCAGAAATTCTTCAGCAGTATCCAGATTATAGGGAAGATTTGAATTGATTCTCATGACTTGCCATCGAAGATACCTTTCTTTTAAAACTAGACTATAAAATCTAGTTGGTCGTCTGAATTGAACCAAATACTCTACAACCTGGTAGAGGTATGTTACCTATCCTTGCAATTTAGTGATTTCTGCATCTTTTTTCTCTAACTATTTTCCCACCAGTTTCAATTCCCTAACCTGAGTTTCAAGCTTTTGATATCTCAAAACCCACTGAGATATATCCTCATTGTACTTTTCTAAAGTAACAATGTTTTGTGGTCTGACTACTGGCTGAAACCTAGGTAACAACTCTACCTGTACTCCCTTTTCCTCTATTTCTACTTTTGGTTTAACAAATGAAAAATTGGGCACAAAAGTCTGATGCAGAGGATTACTTACTTGACTACTCATGTTTGGATGAACTGAGGCCTCCATGGTGGATATCACTTGTGTTGTTAGCTGTTGTGGCTCTTCATGTTCACTTTTGACTAAACTTCTAGCTTGTTCTGAAGTATCTTCAGAATGGAAGGATACAACTTTAGAATGAGGAATTACAACTTCAGAATGTCCCAAATCTACTACTATTTGTTGTGGACCTTCATTTCCAAGTCCAGTTATCTCTGTAGGCTGTTGAGAACCCTGTTGTTCACCTACCTCTAGAATAATATCATCCTGTTGAGGACCCTATTGTTCATATACCCCTAGGATAATATCATCCTATTGAGGGGCCTGGGCATCAATCACTTCCCTATTTTCTATATCCCCAACAAAAGGTTCAACTACTGCAATTTGAGGGAGAGGCTAAAAATTTCCAGCTGGTGCTAGGTCATCTTGCATGGATAGTCCAAGCAAGATTTGAGCAATATTTTCCCCTTCACTAGATTCTGTAGGTTGTGGCTCCAACTGTGCCACTCTATTTTTCAACTTCTCTATTTCCTACTATAATTCAAAAATCTGCCTATCTTTTTCTTTAATGGCTGCTTCTTTTTCCTCAATCCATGTCATCTATGTTCTTATAACACTTCTAGAAGCTCTCAGATGTTCTTTTATGTCTTCTTCTTCCTCTTCTATTTCAGAATCTGAGGAATGAGTAGACAGATTATCTTCAGATTGTGGTTCAAAAATTTTTGTACCTACTTCTTCAGTTTCATCTATTTGGTCCTATGCAGGGATATCTGGTGAATCCTCCATAACTGTATCTGTTGTATCAAATACAAAATCCTATTGTTCCTCAATAACTTTAGGACTATTTTCTTTTATTGCCCTAGTCTATTTCTACAAATTTCTAGGGCTTCTTCTTAAGGGTTGTGTAGGAGCAGTCTCTTCTTCTCTTATTTCCTCTTCAACTATATTTTCTATTGTGTCCTTTTTATGGAGTCTTGAAGACCTCCGAGCCCTTACTACAGATTGTTCCTCTATATCCATGTTCTATGTTCTGTTCTGGCAATACAATGACATCTTCAAAAAACCTGACTCTCTTTTGTTTTCCCTTTCTAGGGCTAGTCTCAGCCCTTCTCTTTCTTTGTTTCTAGGATTTTGATGATGAAGGTTCAGGGGAGAGGGTTTCTAATTCTTCCTCTTGAGGTGCCTCTTCTTCTATGACAACATTTTTTGCTTCTTCATTTTCCTCTTCCTCTTCTTCATAAACTACCTCACTCCATACAGAGAAAAATCTATTGAAACTTATAATATTACCCCTAAAATGATGCTTGCAAATAAGCTTAATAAGTCCATGGTGGCGAGGACTTCCCTTACCCTCCTGATATCATCTAGACATGTTCTATAATTCCTGGTGTAGGTATAAAGGGAAATTGACCCTAACTTCTAGCTATTGCCTACCATGTCTAAGGTGGTTCAGAATTCAGAAATGGTGTCCCGACAAAACAACATATTGTCCTTCACAGGTTAAAAATTTAATTACCCAGATAGCTACTTCATCCCATGGCCCCTATAAACTAGTTCTTTTTACTCCTTTACATGTATTCTTGTTCATCAAATATTCTGGTGCCCTATCTCCTTCTTCCATGAATTGACCAACTACATCTGCTAACGTATTTCTACCAATTCTAGAAATTTGGAGACCTCTTAAAGGAAGTTCAGTGATTTGGCTCAGAATTTTAGGGGTTACCTCAATCGCCATCCCGCTGATGTGAGCTATGTTATTTCTGAATGTATGGGTGAAATTTACTACCAAGTCTTCAGAACACCCATCAAATTTATCCAGGAAGGGCATCAATCCATCATCTTCAAAAATTTACAGCACTTCTAGGCTCTCTCGGAGGTGTCTAGTATTTTTGGGTTCCATATTCATTTTTCACCCCATATTTTCTCTTTCTATTGTTCTGTTGTCACACTACTTGCTCTATTATCATCTTCTACAACTTACAAGGTTTTTCGTCGTTCACCTTCAGAAAGGATGGTAAGTTCAGCAAAAATTATCACCTTTCTTCATAATCATGAGAGTAAGTTGCACAACAGGTGAGCCATATTCAGAAAGAAGGTGGCACATATTACTAATTTGATTTTGGATACGTGGCCACTGGTGAATAGTTATTCCTCTACACTATCAGAATCTATTTTGTCTTGATTAATGAGCCCATTATGCATGCAGATCCTTCACATACTTGGTTATCACCCACCAGGTTTGGTTGTTCGCTATTCATCATCATCTTCATAGATTACCGTACCCTCTTGGTTGGTGCGAAGAACATGCGGTCAATGATATACCTTCCTCAAAAAACCTTGATTACTCCTATCAAAAAAATCACATGTGGTCAAACAATATTTCTCTTTCCCTTTTTTAGATGCCACATGGAATAATTTTCCTCCACTACCATGCATTTCAATTTTCAAAATTTTCCCTTGTTATATTTCGAAGATAACTTCTCTATTCCAAATATTAAAATGACATTTCATTATTCTAAAGATAACACAACTACTTTTTTATTCTGAAGATAAACAAATTCTGCTATTCCAAAGATAAACAAACTTTGCTATTCCGAAGATAAACAAACTTCATTATTCTAAAGATCAACCTATTATTTCAAGATCAGACCACTTCTTATTCTAAGATAATCATTTCGAAGATCAAACAACTTTTGACATTCCTATTCGAAGATCAAGCAAAAACTAGAATCCTTCTTCTTTCCCAAGTAGATTGATATGTTTTGAATATGCCAAACCTCATGGATGTCTTCATACTAATGGTTAATATTTATACACTATATACTAAATATTTACAATGATAAAAGTGCAAGAAACATATACCTATTTTGAACAATTTATTTGCATGTTTTGATGGATGGTTGCTTCTGATGATATCCTACTGATTTTTGCTGCAACACTTCAAAACAAGTGTAGTTGGTGAGTTTTTACAATGATGATGTAGATTGTTTCAAGGCTATGCATGCCAGAAAACCAGTTTTCATGCACACCAACTCAACAGCGCCTCATAGAGGTTTTCACTACTGAATTATTCATTTTTCTCTCTTTTTTTCACCTCTCCTTTTCTCTTTTTTTTTTTTTATTTTTCACCTCTCATTTTCTCTTTTTTTTTTTTCACTTCTCCTTTTCTCTTTTTTTTTATTTATTTTTTTTATTTTTTTCATTTTCTATTTTTCTTGAAACTCCATTATCATGTTGAATCTGTTGAAGTTGAGATGGAAGAGGGAATCTCTTCCACCTATTGTACATCCAAACTATCAAGCTGCTGCAAGAATTCTTCCTTAGTTAGTGGTGTATGGTATACCCGAAGGTGATGCCCATTCACTACCAACTTCCTTCGTGAGTCATCGATAGGAGAGAGATGAACAACTCCATTGTCAAATACCTCTTCAATATGATAAGGTCCAAGCCATCTAGTCCATAACTTTCCAGGGAAATCCTCATAGCGAGAATCAAACAACAAGGCCCAATCTCCTTGCTGAAACTTCCTATGCTGAATGTGGTTGTCATGCCACAACTTCCTCTGCTCCTGAATTGCTTCAGTTTGGTGTAGTGCATCCAGCCGAAGTTCATCCAATGCATTCAACTATAGAATTCTATCCATTTGTGCCTATGACAAATCAATTCCAATTTCCAAAGTTGTTCGCAATGTTAGTAGCTCAAATTCAATAGGTAAAAGAGGCTTTTTACCAAAAACCAGTTCATAAGGTGTAAAACCAGTAGTGGATTTCCAGGTAGTATTATAAGCCCAGACTGCTTCAGGTAGTTTATCTAGCCAATTCCTCCTATGAAAAGCTACTATTTTAGTCAAAATCCATTCTAACTCCCTGTTTGTTACTTCAACCTGACCATTTTCTTGTGGGTGATAAGGTGATGATTTCCTATGTTTGATTTCATATAATTCTATAAAAGCTTCAATAACTTTAGATGCAAATTGGGGTCCTTGGTCTATGGTAATAGACCGTGGAGCTCCAAATATCTAAAAAATATAGGTATACAAGAAATCAACAACCTTCTCTTCATGAGCATGTTTGAAAGCACGCACCTCTACCCACTTTGTCAGGTAATCAGTGCATACTAGAATATGCACCTTTCCTTGAGAAGGTGGGTCAATAGGTCCCACAAAATCAAGCCCCCACCTCTCAAATGGTTCTAAAACCAATTGAGGTTGTAGTGGCATTTCATTTGTGTGAGTGGGTTTCCCCATTCTTTGGCATGCATCACAATGCCTGATGTACTTTTTTACATCCTTGTGAAGAGATGGCCAATAATACCCTATTCCTAAAATTTTTCTAATTGTGCTTTTTACAGAATAATGTCCACCTGAGGGTTCATCATGACAAGCTCGAAGGATATCATATACTTCATCCTTTCGGATGCACCTACGTAACACATGGTCAGGACTGCATTTAAAAAGTATACCCTTAATCCATGAAAAATAAGAGCTCTGTTTTATCAATTGTTTCTTCTATTTTGAAGTGAAATGTGGAGGAACTTTCCCTATGACCAAATAGTTGGCTATATCTACAAACCATGGTGATTGGATAGATATAGCAAATAATTTTTCATCAGGAAAAGTATCCTCAACTAATTCTCCTTCCTCTATGTTCTGCAACCTGGACAAAAAATCTGCTACAACATTAGCTTTTCCTGGTTTGTTGATTATTGTGATATCAAATTCTTGCAACAATAGTAACCAACGGATAATTCTTGCACTCACCATAGGTTTATTCATCAAATATTTAATGGTTGTGTGATCTGTATGAATGAATATTTGATAACCTGTGATGTAATGTCTGAATTTGTTTATAGCATAAATTACTGCCAAGAATTCCTTCTCAATAGTGGTATAATTTTTCTCTACTCCTATCAAATTCTTGCTAATGTAGTAGATGGCATAATGTTCACCATTATCAATTTGTCCTAGTGTTGCTCCAATTGTAGTATTGGAAGCATCAATATGGATATGAAATGGTAATGTCCAATTAGGTCCTCTTAACATAGGTGGAGTTACTAATTTTTCTTTCAGAGCTTCAAATGATTCCTGACACTTTGCAGTCTAGGAGAATTCAGAATCTTTAGTCAATAGGGCAAACATAGGATTGGCTATTGTACTAAAGTTGGGAATAAACCTGTGATAAAAACCAATGTGTCCAAGGAAACTTCTAACATCAGTTTGAGTCTTAGGAGGGAGAAGATTCTTGATTATTTCCACCTTCTTCGGATCAACTTGGATCCCTTGAGGAGAGATGTGATGACCAAGAACAATTCCTTCCTCCATCATCATAAAATATTTTTCAGGATTCAAGGATAATTGGTATGTTTCACAGTGAGTTAAAACTTTATCAAGATGTTCTAATGTAAAATCAAAAGTTTCTCCACATACTGTGAAATCATCCATATAGATTTCAACACTGTCGGTAGTCAGATCAGAAAATATTGCTAAAATTGCTCATTGAAATGTTGTTGGGGCATTACACAAGCCAAAAGGTAAGACCCTATAAGCGAATGTTCCCCATGGACATGTAAAAGTTGTTTTCTCCTGATCTTCAGGTGCAACCTGAATTTGATTATATCCACTGAATCCATCAAGAAAACAAAAGTATTTCTTTCCAGCAAGAGTATCTAACACTTGATCTATGAATGGTAATGGAAAATGGTCTTTGTATGTTACTTTATTCAATTCTCTGTAGTCTACACATACTCTCATTTTTCCATTCTTCTTTGGAACTATAACCAATGGAGAGACCCACCGACTATCAAAAATTGGATAAATGAACCCTACCTCTAAAAGTTTTTCAATCTCTTCTTTGACAATATCTCTCAAGGTAGGATTCAATATTCGTTGGGGCTGTCTCACTGGTTTAACATCTTCAGTATAGATTCTGTGAGTGCATACATCAGGGTGGATTCCTGACATATCTTTGTAATCCTAGGCAAAAGCATGGATATGTTTCTACAAAACAACTGATAGTTTTGCTTCTTCTTCCTTAGTAAGCCAACTATTAATATTCAAAAATTTACCTGGCTGAACTTCTATCTATTTTGTCCCTGGAAGGACAGAATTTACTCCTTCATACTTGGTTATTAAGGAGTTTAGTGGACAATGATGAGATTTGAGGGAATGAGAAACTTCTATCTCATTTTGAACACTGATTTCTAATGGAAGCATGTTTTGTATGGAACAATGAGAAGAAGGGAGTAGGTGATGATGCCACCCATGTGGTAGTGAAACAGATTTTTCTTGTAATGGTGTAGATGGCTTGCTTCCAGAACTTTGACCTTCCTCATTTCCTAACAATTGATGAACATTTACTACTTCATCCTCCATTCCTTGCTCATGCAGAGCATTTAAGATAGTCTCATTTTCAATATTCCCTTCATCATGGGAGTCTATCTCTTCTATATGTTCCTTCACTACTACAGTAGCTAGTGTGGAGATAATCTCTTCTTGTTCTTCATCTGAATCAGGAAACCATAATTGACCTATAAATTTACTTGAAGGTCTTGCAGGAGGATACAGAGAAATCTATTTTAAGTCAATACCATTGGAGATTGTCATATCTCCTGATCTGCAGTCTATAAAGGCTACTGTAGTTGCAAGCCAAGGTCTTCCCAGAATAATGGGGTAACCATGTGCTAAATTTCTAGGTTGTAAAACCAAAAAATCTGTAGGGTACTCCCAAGAAGAAACTTCTATGGGGACATCTTCAATGATACCTTCAGGTTTTGCAACTGACCTATCAACCATTTCTAACACTGTAAATGTAGGACTTAGATGTTTGAGCTATAATTTTTCCATTATATCCTTGGTCATTACATTTATTGTAGCTCCTAAATCAACTAAGACATTTGAAATTGGTATTGAGCTTATAGTAACTATGATAACTGGACTCCCTGGATCACTATACTTTGGAGGTACTAGTTTCCCTGACAAGAGATCAACTATCTTTCCTTCAACCTGAACAGTTTTAGGGAATGACTTCTTCTTTCTCCCTGATCTTCTAATACACAAATATTGGATAATTTTTTTAATCAAAGGCACATCCTTAATGGCTTGCAATAAGGGGAGTGATATGGTTAACTTCCTAAGTTCTTTTACCAGGTCTGATTCAGAATTTTTTACTATAATATTGAATCTCTCAGGATATGGAATTATCCCTGATGAAGGTAACTATTCTTCCTATGTTTTTTTGTTTCTCCTACTTCTTTCTCTACTATTGATTTAACTTTGCTTGGTTCCAAGGGTTCTTGCATTTCATTTCTAGTTGGAATAGGTTCAGGTAGGACTTTTCCTGAATGAAGTTGGATATTACTGCAATCAAGAACATGTATTTCAATATTTTCTTTAGATTCAACCACATAGACAGGAGATGCCTATCTTATGTTATTTGGATTAGTCACTGGTTGGGCTGGAAGTTGAGGTTGCTTCACCTCTTGTGTTTGTTGTGGTTGATTTAGTCTCCCTTGAAAATTTTGATTAGGTGCAGGCAGCAAATTCTGAGTTTGACCTTGATTTCTTTGTTGCCTTGGATAGGACTGGTATTGTTGTCCCCACTATTGTTGATTTTGCATCCAGGATGGATTACTCTGATTCTAGGAGGGATTATTCTGATTCCAGGATGGATTACTCCAACTTGATTGTGGCCATTCTTGAGAAGTTATCCAAGGAGAATAATTCCAAGGGTGTTGGGGTGGTTCTGACTATCCCCATGGCATATTCCAAGGGTTGTGTCCCCAATTTGTAGGAAAATGAGGGGTGTTTTGATATTGAGAGAAATTTCCCCCTATTTTGGTCCAACATAATTGAGTTCTTCAGTCTGAGTTTCTAAAGCATTTTTGAGTTGTGGTAGCAGATGGCATTTATCAGTCAGATGTCCTTTTGAACAGATACTGCAGATGGCTGAAATGGATGTTTTGTTTAAAGGGCATTCTTGCAAAGCATGTTTATTCCTGCATCTTGGGCAATAAATTGCCAGAGGTTCTATTGTTTTTGCTTTAGCAGACATTTCCCCTAGTGTTGTGTTTAATTGCACCAGAATATCAGTTTTGAAATTTGCAAATTCCTCTATTAAATCTTTCACATCATTGCCATTTGTACTCTTTTTCTTTCTTCTTTGTTTAGTGCGAGAGTAATTTCTGCATAAATCCACAATCTCTTCATTGTTAAGGGTACTCACATCCCCATTTCCCATTAAGTCTAATACTTCTTTGGATTCATCTTGGAGTCCTCTCAAAAATATGGCTTTACACATTTCAGATTCTACAGGTCCACATATTTTTTGAACAAATGCAAACCTATCAAGATAATCTTCTAAGGTTTCATCATCTTCTTGCCTAATTCAGAATAATTCATCCTTCCTATTTCTTACCCTACAATAATCTTGGTATTTATCCAAAAATATGCTCTCCATTTGTTCCCAAGTTCGAATAGATTCTGGTTCTAGACTCATGAACCAACGTAATGCTGCATCCTTGAGTGTAGAAGGGAAAACTTTGAGTTTTTGGTTGTCATTCACATAATCATAGGTTTGACACACTACTTTGAACTCAAATAAGAACTGGTCAGGATCTTCAGATACAACCCCCCAAAATATTGGAAGTACTGAAGGGGAGATTATTTTCATAGGAGAATTCTATGTAGGATTTAATTGAATAGGGTACTCAAAAGTCCTAGAAGAATGAGGATTATCTGCTCTATTGTGGATATTACTACCTCCATCTTGGTGTTCTAGAATTTCTACCATGATGTTGTTCCAAACCTTGGTATAGATGTGTCCAAATTTCTCTTGTCGGATAGACTCAGAAGTAGATGGAGAAGAATTAGTAGATAATTCCTCTAATATTTCTTTTTCAAGAGATCTTTCAATTCATGAAGGTACTAGTTTTTGTTTAAGTCTGTCAAGAATTTCAAACATAGGCAACTCACCTCCTAAGCATGAAGATCGCCTTCCTATGGTAGGTACAGGGGTGATTTTGATAAATCTACCTTTCTCATCCCTTGGCCTACTCATTCATGCTTACTCCTTAATGATCTAAATTGCAATTCAATAATTGTTACTTATACCAGCTATTATATTCAAATTTTACTCTAAATTTTCATAGCTCAGTATAATTAACAACTATTTGACTATTCTTATCTTCTAACAACACTATGTCCCCAAAACGATGCCAAAATGATGTGTGTCATTAATCACATCATTTAATCTCAATGATCTATCAATCTAGGGTGGTGTCCAAGGCTATCTACGATAGAAGTGTTGAACAGGGCTACAAATTAACTCACTTTGGAGCAGCAGGTCTTATTGGTAAAATAGATTGTGTTGGGGGTTTTTAGGTCACCTTTACTTCTATATTGCATAAAACAAACTAATTTACTTGTAGGAATGGAAATCTAATCCTTAAGTTATAGGAAATTGAACCTAATTACAATTGCAAAAATGAGATCTAATTACTTTTGCAGGAATGGAATTGCTGAGTAAAACACACAAACTAAATCCTGATCAGCTCTATTTCAGAAGGTTGTCAATCTTCTATGCAATAGCTGACAACAAAAAGGAAAATACAAAAATCTGCTGAAAACTACTGAAATGAAAATATTCAAAAGCAAAACTGTAATATGCTAAAAAGTAATATTATCTATCAAATATCATATATTCAAAAATCATTGCAAGTTTATCTTAAACAAGAAATGAATCATAAAACTACAACAAATGTTAGTATGCAACAAAAGATGAAATAGACAAATATTCAGCTAATTCTATTAAGAATCAGAAGAAAACTTGTCCTGTTAGTCCTTCTCCTAGGCCTGGAAGTGGCCCTTGCTCCCTTTTCCAGAAGAAGGTATGAATTCCTCTTACTTTCTAAATTTCACACACACTCATATATGACAAAGACAATGAAAGAACTGCACTTTATTATTCCAAAAAAACATTACAATGTTGTTGTTGCACTTCACTACAAATCTGAACCTATTCTGCTAATGTCTATTTTCTCACAACTAATATCTACTTTCTACTTAGCTCAACCAATATGGGAGCTACACCTTTTATAAATATCTAAAATCTATTTACATACATAAAATATGCCATTCCTATCTTGCAATTTATTTGCCTATTATGCTGCAACTATTCTGGGGATATTTCAGGACAGGTCAGTTGCGTTAGTTGATATTTTTCATGAGTTGCATCTTCTGGTCGACAAGGAATGGTGGGGATAGCTGTAGGAGACTTTCCCTATCTTCCCTCAACCTTAAGTTACCTTTTCAACCGCATGGAAACCGCAAAAAGTCAAACGGAAGTGTTTTCCCCTGTTATTCTGAAGATCTTCGGAATAACTGGTTGTAGGTGCAATTTAAGCTCAAACATCTTCAGAATGCTTGTTTTGGTTGCTTATTTTAGGTGGGTCTTCAAATCCAGCTCCCAGGAGGTGATTCCAACTGACTTTATCCTTCCTCATTGGTAAATTCCATGCCTTGCCATTCATTGGCAGCTGGCTAGAATTTACATAGAAATCCTATTTTTGTTGCACAGTTACAGTATTTTGGCACTATCTTCCAGATTTAGATAAATCATTGCATAGAAAATATAAGTATAAAGGTATTAAAATGTTGTTGTTCAAACCATGCATGCCCATCATTAATAAATCTTGCTGAAATAATGCAAAACTATACAAAAACTACAAAAATAGAGCATAATATTCCTAAACACATCAATCATGCAAATATTTGATATACAACATATTTAAATCAACTTAATCAGCATATAAGACAAATCACAGAGTTTTTAGGCATTTGTAATAGTTCAAAACATACTATGATGGAGGTATTTTCAAGCCTCATCAGTGATGCGACTGAGATGTAAGGGGTTTATATTTATCCTCTGTCTAAACCACATCATGGTGAATAAATATGATATGGTTTAGCTAATGGTAGCACTGGGCGAGGTGGCATGGGGGGTAGTGGGACCTTTGGTGTCTTTGATACGAAAAAGTGAAACCCTATTTCTACATATAAAGCCCACTATGAATGTACCACTCTATGAATACAATCAACTAGAATGGAACATTGTGCTAGTCGATGAGATGAGCCCCACCTTCCTCTTCAGACCATAGGAGATTACGACATTGTAGAGACAGACAATAGCAGTGGGAGAGTAAGTAAAGTGCACCATGTTTGATGTGTTATCAACCTATCTATGGTAGCTAAGGAGGAGGTCCCTGAATCTAGCTCCAGAATAGGATGTTTAGTTCATATTCCTACTGAACACCTGATCCAAGTTTGATCTCCCACTCCCGTAGGGCTACTATGGCAATGCCATCAACTTCACATGTATGAAGACCAAGGCAGGGCTGCTGGCGACCAAGCCCCTATCGTTCACAGTGGAACTGATAAATAGGGTAAAAATGATCATAAAAAATGAGTACATGCGATCCATCATAGACCTCATGGAGTTGAAGGGCCAACTATCCTTCACAATGGTGGGGGTGTTTCTTGTCTCGAATGTGACCAAAATTGGATTCAATGACTTGGATTTTGGATGGGGTAAGCTGGTCTATAGAGGTCCTATTAAGGGTGGTACGAGGGTTGTCCCTAGAATTTCTAGCTTTCTTATTCCCCTTCGTAGTAGGGATGGAATCAATGGAATTTTAGTTCCCATGTGCTTGTCGTCGGTGGCCATGCAAAAATTTTAGGAAAAATGAGCGAGGCCATGGAGTACTCTTCTCCATTCCTACGCTTCATTCTCTAAGAGGGTGTGGATAAGAGATTGTACATACCACTTTATATCAGTTGAAGTATATCAATACGTAATATGTTGGTAATAATAACTAATTAGTGTGATCTACTATGTATTAAAAAACAATTCTCGTCACTTACTGCAAGTTAGAGGACATATACTTGAGTGGAGACCAATAGCTATAATAACATCACATATATCAAACCTATTTTGTAAATGGGTGATTGTATGCTATTGTGAAACATTTTTGTGCTATGACATTTAAAAAATACAAAATATATTTTCTTTTGAAATTATTTGATAGATTTTAAACTACACTTGAGTTTTTAATCATTAATGTAAAAAAATAATAAATTTTCCACCTTAGTATTTAATGTGGCAAGTGGTGGGGCAATGAGTTCTTGGTGTCATTTTTTTTCATGAAGATAATTTTATGCATAAGCATGGTCCTTTCCATTCACAAGGGGTATTCCAACCTCATTTATTCCTTGAATAGATAAGAACCTAAGGAGAGGGTTTATCTCAAAATATTATCTATGTGAGCAACTAGCATGTCACACCACAACTAACAACTACTTGCCACATAAACTCTTAGTGTCACATAAAATTTTCATCCATCCAACTTTAGCTAGGTGTTATATCCCCTTGGCAAGTCTTATCCTTGATATAAATTATATATGATTATATTTGTAGTTGTAAATATTATGAATAGTTAAAAATATTTTATGTTTTAAATATGATATTGTTGATGCATCGTTGATTGTAGGACTAGGTACTTTTGGGAGTGGATGAGGGAATCAGTCACAGAGAAAGACAAATAAGAAATAATGACTAATAATCCTTATTAGCTTTGATGAAGATTTAAAATTAATTACAAATTTAGTAATTAATTATGATTAGCATTAACAATGACCATTTAATTATTTAGCACATTTTTTTGTCATTAAGTGGGATTTTATTGACAAAGACCTATAGGGAGAAGGAGTGGAATATTTTGGTAGTTGTATTAAAGTACTAGTTATGTAAGAGAATATGATCTAATGCATTCTAAACCAAGCGTAAAGGAGTAAGATCCAAAAAAATAGGTGGCATGACTGGGTTGGACATTATTCATATTGATGAAGAAAAAGAGGGATAAAACATGACACAAATATATAATTAAATAATAAAAATGGGGATATTGATATTTCAAAGGGATGCTTAAAAAGGAGGCTTTAGTTTTTAGAAATCAAGAACGAGGAGGTAGAAAATTTTGGAAAGCATGAGGAATGCCAATTAGGTTGCTATGAAGAGTTTGAGGTCAACATATCAGGAAGATAAGATTAGGATTTTTGTACCTTTAATTTCTTATGATTGTGTTAGATTAAGCTTCTAAAAAAACTTCTTTCATTTCTTATTAAAGCAATTGATTATGTATACTTTTAGATTCTCAATTGATTGTAAACTCAGGTTATAGGGATCAAATATTTTAGGCCCCAATTGTTGCTTGATTTAACATCATTATTGACTAATTATAAGATTTGAGAAAAACACCCGAGTCTTAGGCATGTATATGCCTTTGAATGTAGCCCGTAATTGGCTTGCATATGCTTCAAACTGAAACCTCCATTATGGCTTATTTATGATTTGGTGGAGATGTGTTTTTGGCAGTCCTATCATGCTCAAACTTAAGTTTCTAAACCCTGTTAAGCTCTGTTTTGGCATATACCATTTTTTGAGGTGTTTTGAGTATTACTAACATATATATTTATACATTTTACTCTGCTTCAAATCAAGTCTCCTTGCTATAATTTTTATATCCTTTCTTTGAAGTAAACCACCTAGCTGGTTTTATTAATTTATTAGATATTTGTAGTGGATAAAATTCTAATAAAAACCCTATAACAAGTCTTTTGCAGTCACCCTATTTGATAATTCTAGATTCAGATATCACGTCATAGCTGGAAATAAATTGTATTTCTAGATCTTGCTCATCACTTTGGTAGGCTTTGATTATCTTAGCAGATGTATGGTAGAGGATTTGAGAGGTCTATAATCTCTAAACTATACCCCTAAGTGGCTGATGTGCGCTGGTATGTGCTTGACCATGCTCAAGAAAAAGGCCTTCATGACATTTTGTGAGCATTATCCCACATAGGACATGCTTGGGAAAAAAAAGGATTTAAAGGGAGCTTGGATCTCTAAGTCTTTTTACCACCAAGTGGTGGTTAGGAGATCGAGCTACTTGGTCACTACTTAGCACCAAATGGAGGTGCATATCATAACCTTGCTCTATTGACTTCAGTTGATCTTTGACTTGATCCAACCCTGATGCTACCATGAGGATGCATGTGTTTCATTGTGCACTCATAAAGGTAGGTTTAATCTATTTTATTTGTTTGGTGTGGGATAAATTATCCCACATCACGTGTGTGGGAATATTAGTAAGGTATATATAAAGAAAAAATTAACCCTAATGAAATGACCATGAGGTGGTGGTCAAGCTAGTCGTGGAGGCTAGAGAATCGATTTCTAGGCACTAGGATTTGAATTTTTCAGGAGTGATATTGTAATGAACAAAGATGAGATATATTACAAATGAAACAGGGTTACAATATATAGGCATAAGCCTATATGAAATACATGACACTTGTCGAGTGAAACTGACAAGTATCAAGGAAGGCATAGTGCACATTACATTAATTCTAACATTCCCCCTTAATGTGCACTATCCTAACTAAAGAAAAAAACAAGTCAACATTAGGTAACATTCCCCCTTAATGTTGAATTCTCTAAAAAAATTCTACATCCTCATTTATTGCTGATTTGGTCTAGGCTCGTGCTCTTTGCGCTTGGCTCTCCAACTGTGAATAATGCTAGATTCACTGTGTATACATCTCGGTCTGTTGCCTCAAGGTCAGCCACTTCCATGGGTCTTTTGCCACTGGGTCAGCCATCTAAGTGCCTTAGGGTCATCATAGGTGCCTCAAGGTCAGCCACTTCTAGGTCTCTTGCCTCTGCAGGTCATCCTTAGAGGATGTTGCCTCTCGTAGGTCACTGACTAGATCCACCATGAATATCAAGTCCCTCCTCATGGTGAACTCAATATAGAAGGTGTCGGTCTCTGCCAAAAATGCACCTTAATACATAAGATAAAACAAGCCATGAAATACCATAAAATGAGCCATAGAAGCCAAATATGGAGGAGAAGAAGAAAGAAGAGTAGAAGAGAATCTTCTGAAGTGTCTTCGTCTGTAGTCTTCAAAAGTAGATCCAAAAAAACCTCAGATAGAGTCTAGGGTGTCTATGTCTGTAGTCCCTAGAATAAGTGTCCTTATGGTAGTCACCTCATCTTACCGGAATGCATGGGTAACCAGCCGCTGCATCCACCAAGTAGAAAGAGGAGAATACTAGATACTAGGTTCACTTACAAGTGCCTTGGGAGTGTCGGGTTCAACCGAGAGTGCACTCCAAGGTAGAAAACTTTGAGGCTTAAAAAACTCAAATGAAATAGCCTTAGAATTACAAATGGACACTACCAATGTGTCCGTCATGGAAAAACATTTCCAACGACTATAAATACCCCTATATTCCACCATCAAAGGGGCCTTCATCATATGGGAAAACAACAGTAACCTCACGAAGCAGTAAATAACCCTCGCCATGTGGCGGCATGTCTCTCTAACAGAATAAAAAAAAATATTTCAATTTTCCCTTACAGGGAAATTACATGGGCCAATCTACCTTTCATTCTCCATGTGGAAAAAAAAAAGGGCCATGTAGGCCTTCCACTTGCACTTCTTATGTGGAAAAAATTAAAAAATGGCCAAATGTTACAATAAATAGGCCATGTAGGCCTTCCACTTTCCACTCTCATGTGGAAAAAACATTAAAATTTTGCCAAAAAAGGCCATGTTGTGGGCCAATATGACACGAGAACTCCCAACTGCTCACAAAATAATAAAGTGGCCACTCCACTTTGATTTGAAAAAGTCTCAAGATAGCCTTGCCCATAATGTTCCTCCATAATTTATAAAGTGGTCCCTTCCACTTTATAAACATGTGCCTCATACAATAAAAATATCACCATTTTAAAATAAAATACTCCAACCACTCTTCATATTTATCGCCAACACATCAACGAACAGTTTGCAGATCTATTTGGATGTGGCCGATTGCAACAAACGTCACTGATTTTTGGGGCCTACAACATTTATTTCGGCTACAATAAATCACTCCACAAGTTTTATAGCGCTAACCAAGTGTCAACACTAGTGAAAATCATGCCACGATGATGCTCCAAATTTGGCACAAATGTAGCTAATGTGGTGCGAAATGCAGCTGCTCAGCTTAATGACTGCTCGACGTGTCCATTGGCATGCACCACCACTCACCATTTTCCCTAGTCACGGTGCTACACATACCTTAGAAGCTACACATTCGACCCGAACCATAGTGGATCTTCAATAGAGAATGAGGGCCATGATAACAAAAAATTGTAAGGACATCGGGCCTTGCTGATCTACAACTTTTCACAGGAATTCGAATGTAGAGCTTACAGTAAATGACCACCGCGCATGCACTCGGTGGAGCCCCGAGCTTCTCCATATTGGGCCATCTCCAGGTCATGAAATAACGATGATCTCCACTTTGGATTGATGCGATACCTCACCAGTTATCGTGTCGTCCCTCTCCAATCCATCTGTGTTGAACTCATCCTCTTTGCTAGACTCGTATCTCCTACGGTTGACTCTCCCCATTAAATCATCGCCGCTTTCACCAGGGACTCCACAAGCAATGGTTGCTGCAGCTTTATAGGAAATGAGGAGTGTTGATCCTTCAAAATAGTTGTGCCTTAGCAGTTTTAGTGTAGACCGAGCTCCTAGTTACAAAGGCATATTTTTTAGCATAAAAAATAGCTGCAACAACATATCCTTCAACAGCAAGCCCAAAACTTATAGGAGCAACTACCACAAGGTCACCTTCTGCAACAGTAGTTACAACAAAATCCATCTCAACATCAACTTTTGCAGCACAAACTGCAACATTCTTTCAGTGAGCAGCAATAATCATTGTCAGAGCAACAACAGTGCCAGTAGTCATTTCAAATTCCAAATGTTGGTGGTGCTTTGTCTCAACTTCCTTCATCCCAATATCAATCTCCATTAAGTTTTCCATCATCCATGTGTTCGCCATCAGTTTTTACAGACACTAATGTAAATTTTTCTTCCGCAATGACAAGTTTCCAGTATATCTCCCCTTCAAAATATCTTAAGCTCTTTATCTACAGAAGAAACTTCTCACTATTTGAACCTACCAAGAACTACCCAACCTATAGTACAACAACCAGCTAGAACACTAGCACCAATTATTTCCAGAGATTGTCAGATTTCTTCTGGTTCATGGGTCCAAAAGAGATTATCGAATAATTTAACATCCTACCTTTTAGGTGGACAAGCTGAAGCAACTCTTACTTCTGGAGGTCAATGTGTTGTGCCCCAAGCTGACTCTCTAGGGTAGTCAAATATTCCCACAACAAGGATTCGATCTTGGACGGCCAGGGCTTACCCTCACTGGCGAGACAGGGATCTGCTTTCCCTCCTCGAGCATCGAGAACATCCTACCAACGGCGAGAACATTAGAGTTTTTGATGAAGCGGCAATTGAGGGCGTCGTCCACAGTGTCGCATGTGGTTGCCTTTCGAAGCAAACCAAATGCTTCTACAAACAGAAATATCCAAACCATTCTGACACAGCCAACAAAAGACTTCTTTGCATTGCAGTCTTACTGCGGATGACCCGAACAACTTAAAAAAAATTGAAATACAGTCTGACTATCAATTTCTACATGCAGTCGAGCACCGTCTTCAAAAAATATATAGTCTTTTTGGAAATGTGGATGTTGATCTTCTCCATAGGTAAAAGAATAGCAATTATCTGAGCATTGCATTGCACTGATCTGGTGTCATGTTCGTCTACTACGAAAAATAGCAGTTGTAGTATTGACTTCTCGTCTGCATGTATCTCCAAAAAAATTGGCGGCCTTTAACTCTAGCCGAATAAACAACTATTGGCTGGTCCTACGATCCCGTAGAAATTTATGTTGTCTCCAACGATCCCATATCAACTGCCTTAGTCTGAAATCTCCACATGTTATCCCCTAATTTCAGCCATTAATTTCAGGGAAAAATTGTAGAGGAACTATAGGATAATTTCATGGAGAAATTATAAGTGAACTATAGATAAATTTCGTGGAGAAATTGTAGAGGGACTATAGGATAATTTTGTGGAGAAATTGTAAGTGAACAATAGATCAATTTTGTGGATAAATCGTAGAGGAACTATAGTATAATTTCATGGAGAAATTATAAGTGAACTATAGATCGATTTCATGGAGAAATTGTAAGTGAACTATAGATAAATTTCATGGAGAAATTGCAAAGGAACTATAAGATAATTCCATGGAGAAATTGTAAGTGAACTATAGATCAGTTTCATGGAGAAATTATAGAGGAACTATAGGTCAATTTTGTGGAGAAATTGTAAGTAAACTATAGATCAATTTCATGGAGAAATTACAGAGGAACTATAGGACAATTTCATGGAGAAATTGTAAGTGAACTATAGATCAATTTCATGGAGAAGTCGTAGGAACTACAGGAAAATTTCATGGAGAAATTGTAAGTGAACTATAGATCAATTTTATGGAAAAATAATAGAGTAACTATAAGATAATTTTGTGGAGAAATTGTAAGTTAACTATAGATCAATTTCATGGAGAAATGGTAGAGGAACTATAGGATGATTTCATGGAGAAAAGCATAAGTGGAATTCCCTTAATATAAATTTGTAAAGATGAATGAACATCTAAAAGAGGCAGGAGCTTCTCCTAGTGTGACTATTGGAAATTGAATAAGAAAAGAATGAGTTTTTCTTAAGTTTATGTTTTGGATATGAAATGGTTTATCTAATTTGGATAGATTGAATGATTCATCTATGATAAAAAATGGATGAAATGAATGTGGAATTATTTTCAAGAGAATATTAGGGATTCTCTCTTTAGTAATATTGCTATGTGTAAACTTTAGTGATTAAAGGGATTATGGGGTCCCTTCTTGTATTTTGTTACATGAAAAATGATAGTGAAAACATGAAACCATGTTGGGTGTTATACTTATTGATATTTTGGAAAATTCATAATATATAGGAAACTAAAATGTAAATGATGATAGAACCATGGAAGTTATAGGCTAATGATAGAATTATGGAAGTTCTAAGTTAATTATAGAATTGTAGAAGTTCTAAGCTCTTTGAAAAGTAGATTTGGGGAAGAATGAGTGTGGAGTTCATTCTTGAAGGGATTATGGGGTCCCTTCTTGGTATTTTATTCATACAAAATGATTTTTGAAAACATGATACCTTGTTTTTGATAACATGATGTTACATAAATAATGGTGTTATTTTGTAACATAAGAATTTTTTAAATTCTTATGTAATTATATTGATGTTTTGAAAAAAAAGAATCATGGATATTTCTTAAAGTGATTGTATTGGTGAAGATCATGTTTATGAAATAAAAGGATATATTTGAGGTTGGGTGTTTCTCCAAGGGGTTTCCCAGGATATATAATGTTTTATGTATTGTTATTTTGTGATTTTGCATTTGATCATGATGCTTTCTAGATCTAGTTATTGAATTTATGTTTGCATTTCAATAAAAAGAGATGTTCAATAGAATTAAATCATGGATATGAGTTTCATTTGAGTATGGATGTAATATTTTATACTTAAATATTACATGGAATGTTCAAATAGGAAGATCTTGATTATAATAATTTATGAATAAATATTGTAATACTTTACATGGTTTAATGATGAATGGCTTATGTTGCTATGGAAATGTTTGATTATCATGAGATAATAATAATGAGTTTAATTAGGGATTAAGTTTCATGTATGAGACTTCATTTAATTAATTAAGTGTATAGACTTAAGAAATTCCTAATTAGAAGAGAGAGAATTAATCAAAGGATGGATTGATAAGTTCAAATACTAAGGGAGTTGTGGGAATGCAATACATAGGATCTATGCATAAGAAAATTTTGAATATTAAATTCAATAGGGACCCAAAGAGAGGAGTCTTTTGGTAATATCTTAAATACTGTAGTTGATATTTTATTCTCTACCATTAAGGTTAGGGAAGTCTTATGCATGTAATTTGGGTGATAGATGACACACAATCTATGTGAGTATTATCACATAGAGTGATAACCACCTTAATTACCTCATTGTAAAGATGAATATAACTAAGCACTTAAAAGTTAGATATTCCACTATAGAGGTGCAAGGTCTAATCTCCAAGGCATACACATAAACAACATCATAGATGAAATTAGGATGGGACTAACCTAGACAAACTTGGGTAAGAGAACTAGAATTTCCAATATTGGGAGGACTGAGAAGGGAATGATCCCAAATGCTATGGTCAATAATTTCTATATTTGTGGAGAATAAGAAATATAGGGTGACCATTTGAGGCATCCTTATACTATGGAGGTATGAAGGTAAACCCGTAGGTCTTAATGGGAGTTGGCCACTTTTTTACACTTGAGAGGTGCTAGCCACATCATATTTTAGTTTATTGCCTTGTTGAGCTACAACATATGTTGAATACAATCTTCAATGATCTTTGATTATGGTGTTTACCTGTTGGGTAGTTATATATATGCACAAAAAATTTACTCTAGAGTTTTTTGAAAAATTGAGGGTCGTTAAAATTGGTATTAGAGTCAGTCTAGCAAATGGATGCTAGTAGAAGACCCAATATAGCAAGAGGTTGCTAGTATAAGAGCATAAGGTTGCTCGATCAAAGTTTGGGGTTGGTCAAACCAACAATACCAACATCATAGTTGGTAAATAAAGCTTAAGGGTTCAAAATCCAATGTTCAGACCAAGATTCTAGGTCATCTGGTTAGAATTAAACTAAAGTTAGACCTCGATGGGGTAGATTGAGGAATTCCAATTAAGAGATAGAAAATCTCACCACCATAGTTTATGGACTATAAGATCAGGTGATCAACAAAAGAATATTTTATATTATTATTTATTTGCTTAGAGAGACTAAGTAGCCATTGATTACAAACATGGCCTTTGGCTAGAGAAAGAAGTTGAACATATTAGCCATGGTGAAAGAATGCAGGGATAGAGCCAACATGAACCTTAACCATGATGGAAAACCACCATATTTGAGAAGTGGTCATTGTCCAAATACCACCACAATACATATACCATAATCTAAGATGCCACCAAACAACTAATATCATCATCGTAGAATAATATGCCACCCGACCATCGGGTGGTGGTCAAGTTTAATAGTGTATTGCACACTATTTAAATAATGGATTACACCACTACACAATGCATGTGGTATTAATATCCTCACATGATAACCCAATGTGAAAATATTCAATGAATTTTTTAAACATAAATGTCTCCTTTGTATTCAATCAAAAGGAAATAAATTCTAATTTTAAAAGGATTGAAGTAGCAGTATTATAAATAATAGCAATAGGAGATGCTAGAACCTATCAAGGTGGACCTACAACACCAACATAACTATGTCCTTTGTGCATCATGAGACCATAGGGGGACGTCCCAGAGGATAAGATATTCTCTAAGATTAGGTAACTTTTGATAGGGCATCTTGCACATAGCAAGCATGACCATTAAAAATTATCAAATGAATGATAATTAGATTAAACATACCTAGGGATGGTATATTGTGTGGAGCAAGAATAATAATAGCCATTATCAAATTAAATATAATAAAATAAGTTAGTTTGGGAGGGTAAAGAACTAACTATAAATTACTAAAATCAACTTTTTGTAATATGAATCATTATCAAATGAGTGATAATACACAACATTGCAAGATGACACCTTGTGGTTAGGCATGCGTGACCTAGATCATTGTCAAAAAAGTGATAATGATCAAAATTAAAAATGATACCCAAGGATAAAATGCATAAATAGATATGTATAGAATAGATTGATGGAATCATTAAAAAGATGATGAGACATTAAATGGGATAATATGCCAATGGTGGGATACTTGTAAAGAAATAATAGGATTTCAAGTGTATTCAAAGATGTTTTTACCTAAAGAATTAAAGAGGAATAATGATTCCCTAAATAATTAAGACAAAATCATTGATGGGTGGTATAAGAGGAATGAGGTAGCCCGAGATGACTGAGATGTGATCTGTGAAGGATGAATGAGTAACCTCAATGTAATCAAGATGTGATCAACTAAATGATTAAACAAGATTGATGTGCCATAAACTGATGATTGGTTAGATATTTAGCATTGATCAATGGAGTAATTCTAACTTCATAGCATTGAGAAAATGGGATGAAAATAAAAAGAATATTGTAGGATTTTTATTCAACATCAAAGAAAGGATTAATCTATCAACTACTTATGGTAATTAATGCAATTATGATTGCATTAGGGTTTGCATTATTGATAGTGATTATAATAAAAATAAATCCCATAGTAAGCTTCATGATTCTTCTACTTTTGATTGTCAATCTACTAGTGCATATACTTTGAGGGAATAGATTATGGTAATGTTAATACAAACCAAGGAGGTGATGTAGAGCTAGAAGAGACAAGACCATTGAAGGTTGCCACACCATACCATACAATTAGAGCAATCTTTAAAAATATCAGGGACAAACTAGAAGTTAATTACTAGTGATGGTTAAGAGAGATAGGCTTAGAGGGAGCAATGCATCTAGAGCTAGTGCATGCAGATAGATGTTATTTTTTAGCACTTATTGAAAGGTAAGATCCTGATAGGGGGACATTCTAGTTACCCACTAGGGATATGACCATTGCCATAGAAGATGTGTACCAAACATATCAGTTACCAATAGAGGTATGTACGATGATCAGATTCAAGTGGATAAATGTGAACATTGAGAAGGGTAACATAATGTATGATTTGTATTATGTGTTGGATAGACTGACACATAGATAGGATATGATGATGGTGCTCATATCAAGCATCATATTTCTTGATTTATCAGGTACATGATTCCCCTAGAATATGCTAGGAATAGTGTAGGATCTAGTGGAGAGGTCAATTGTGTTTGCATGGGCTCTAGCCTTGTTGAATTAGACCTATAGAGAGTTGTTTGAGGTAATAACGATGAAGTGAGTAGGGATGATTTGTATTCTCTTACTATAATTATAGGCCTGGGAACATGTGGTTGTGGTAAGACCTCGAGGTTTGCCCTATGATGCACATAGTTTGATAGGGCTAGAGGTGCCTTATACATTAAGGTGGAAAAGAGAAAACAAGTTGAACATTAATAAACCACTTGAAGGCAATAAAGAGTGGTATCACTCTATTTGGGAAAATTTGCAACCCCAAGATGTGATCTAGAGACCATGGAGGAAGGGCCTACTATAGGCATAATATGGAATGTAACTAGTTTATGTGTGATGAGTAAGGTGTATGATTGGGTATGTGAGCATTCAATACAAGTATTTTCAATACACTCGAGTATTTTAATAGTTTGGTATTACACAAAGAATATTGGATCCATTCATGATCTATACAAGAAAGGGAATAAAATAAGTAATACCACCACAAATGGAACCATTAACCTTAGAGCCAAACAAGGTTATATGAACACAAAATAAGGATGATGTTGGTACAACCCTAAAGTATGATAGATTGTGGGCCACACAAATGTGGCAACAAGAGGAAGACATGAAAGAGGATGATTATGCAGAAGATAGTCAAGAAATAATAGAGGTTGTTAGCATAGGAGAGGAGCTTACACCTAATAATATAGTAGAGGAAGAGATTCTTAGAAGACATGTATGCCATCAGGTAAAAATAGAAGTAGGTCCATAAAACCTCAAAGAATATTATGAATGACATTCAAGGACCGAGGGACTTAATGAGATGGAAATTTTGAGGGAACAAGTCTAATTTTCAAAAATACAATAGTTGGATCAAGAAGTTATATGGGCACAAGAAAGGATGATGTTGGAGGTTGAGATATGTTGTCATAGTAGAGTGAGATAGAATATGACTAGAGGTAGCACAAATAAATAGTTGGAGAGAAATAACAATAACAACCCTACATGCAGATAATGCTCAACTATACCAAGAAAGGGAATAATATAGGATTGCATTCTTGGCTTCCTATTTTGATGCACTGGTGAGCTATAGGTTGCTCATTCCATATTAGTTAGTCGTTAGAGCACAACATAGGAATGGGAGGACAACTCGAGCAACTCAAGAAGCAACACGAGGTAAGGCTCGAGTAGATTCTCAAGTAGTTTCTCTAATAACTTCTCAAATAGGAGGACTAAGTCCAATAATTATTGGTGAAAGGACCAAGAGGTAGTAGCCATTAAGTTTATTTATTAGATATAGCTTAAAATCCATCATTTTTTATGCTATAAGGATGTATAGCATGTATGCCAATAGATTTGGAAAATGTAACCAATAAACATGGATTATATATGTGTGTGTGTGTGTAAAATTATTCTTGTTACATTTTTTTTATTACTCTTATCAAGAGGGAATAAATATTCTTGACTAAAATTAATGAGAAGGAATAGAGATAGAACTTCAATTCTTAGTTAAGTTTTAATTATACTTAATGGGAAAGAATAGAAATTGAAATTGAAGAACACAAGCTTATACTGAGAGGGGGGGTGAACAGTATAAGACCACTTTTTACTTTTATTTTCAATTCAATATTATGCAGTGTATAAATAGCAGTAATCAAAGCAATGCACAAAACACCATCCACAAAAGTGACACAACAATTTACGTGGTTCACCTAATGTGGGCTACTCCACGGAGAAAATATTTTGCTAAGAATTTCTCAATCAATATCTTAGGAATCCTTCCCAATTACAATTTTTGTGGACCACTGTACAAAGGAGATGTTGATCCCCTAAATCTTAATTTCATGGATATTTCCATAGGAGAACTCTTTTCCCTTCTACTCTGGCTAGTGATCTTCTAGAAGACTCTGTATCTTTACTACACTGACTGGTGGATCTCTCTCCACTTGAAGACTTCTAACTCAGATCTGTATTTAATTGTCCTGGCTGCTAGATCTCTATCCATTGAGACTCTATCCTCTGTACTCTATCACCTCCAAATATATATCAATAGGTTCACTTAGAACCTCCTCAAATCTGCTCAATAGGCTCACTCAAAACCTGCTCAAATTTGCTCAATAGGCTCACTCAAAACTTGCTCAAATATTCTTAATAGACTCACTCATAACCTGCTCAAATTTTTTCAATAGGATCACTCAAAACCTGCACAAATCTGCTCAACAAGCTCACACAAAACATGTCCCAATCTATTCAATAAGTTCTCTCTAGGACTTGCTCAAATCTGCATAGCAAGATTTCACAAAAGCTTACATAAAAAAAAGTCCACAAGCCTTATCAAAGACTTGCCTCAAATTAGCTCAACAAAATATCAACTCAATCTCATATAAGCATAAATATAATTTCTAGAGACTCAATATGTTCTATACTCAAATCCCAATCTCAATTCAAAGTAATCTCAACTCACCTCAATCTTATAAAAGCATAAAGAGAATTGTTAGAGACTCAATATGTTCTATACTCAAATCCCAATCTCAACTCAAAGTAATCTCAACTCAACTCAATATTAACTCAAATCAATCTCATAGAAGCATAAAGAGAATTGTTAGAGACTTTATATGTTCTATACTCAAATCCCAATCTCAAATCAATCAGAATATAGAATAGTTTATTTCATGGAACTTGAACAACCACTTCATGCAACCACTTGACTAGGCTCAATCAACTCTACTCAACCAATCACTTCAAGAAACAACTATTTCTCACAAACCCTAGTCCAAGCATGAATCAACTAACTCAAAATATTTCCAACAATGCTCAACAAAAAATCTTACATAACAATGATACTCATGTTCTTTTCTAACTCAAGTTCAAGTTCTTTGGAACTTGCATCACCCATTGACTTCAACAAAAATGCTAATAAGACAAGGTTTTAATCATAACTCTAAATTCAGAAAACCTTGAAGTATAAAATCAAAGTACTTCACTCAACCAACGGTCTAAACAACAATGCTTATCAAACAAGGTTTAATCACAACTCACAATCCAGAAAACCTTGAAGCATAAACTCAAAGTACTTCACTCAACCAATGGTCTAAACAACAATGATTATCAAACAAGGTTTAATCATAATTCACAATCCAGAAAACCTTGAAGCATTAACTCAACCACTTTTGAAAAGGAAACCACAATCAATCCTTTTCACTCCAATGATATTTCAAAAATCAACCACCCAAATAAAATCAATGGAGAGTATTACTCATACCTTTTTGATGCCTTATGAGTTGTCCACTAAATATGTCACACTCAACACACTTTCTTTTTCAACTCTTAACAAGGGTTAGAGATCTTGAGTAATAACACAACAATAATATCCAAATAACACCTTATTACTCCTACTTTATTTTAACATCCACAAAAGTACTTTTTAAAAGAAAATCCTTACTAAAAATAACTTTATAAAAAACCCTTATTACTTCTAAAAATTTCAAAAATCACAATTAAAAATAATTCACAACTCAAACAGCCACCATGACCTTATTCCTTAAGGTTACTCAACAAATAAACTAACGAAGCACCTTTACCCCTTATCACTCCACCTTAGGCAATCTAAACAAAATAATAATAGAAACCTTAATACCTGCCTTGAGGGGAATAAAACCCTCATCTTGCCCCAACACAAAAACCCTAGTCGCGGCCAAGCTATCGCAGGAGCTACGGGCTCGTTGGTGAAAATAAGCACCACCCACTTCTTATCCTTCACCCTCTTCCGCCAAGCAAAAATTATGTGCCTTGGGCGGCTCAACATAACAAATCCAAAAATGATACTTGCAGGAATAGAACACACAACCTCCTTGTCACCAACACCTTTGCACAATTCAAGTTGCTACTAGGCCATGCTGCCCAATGCATTTTAGGAAGTGGTCGATGTCTCCCTTTAATGCTCGCTGCATTACTTAAATGAAAAACATGAGCTCTTTTTCTTCGTAAATACCAAGCGCAAATATCAATGAGCAAGGATGAATGAATTAAAAAATTCAATGACATATTTATATGCCTTCCCTTTGCTTTGGAAATATCAGCCTTTTTGAAAATTCCTTCATGACGTCAGTAGATAAACTTTTAATTTTAATTTTAAAATTTAAACTTTAATTTTAAATAAATTAAAATTTAAACTAAATATTTAAAATTAAATATCTCCATCATCGGGGCACATTTTTCAATGAAACAAAAATCCAACTTGGGTTTTAAGAAAAACCATTTCAAATTTGCCATCCATGGTTTTAAATAAAAACCTTTTGCAAAGCTTCCCTTGAAGCTCCTTTTGGAACAAAATTCCATGCATCCCTTCTTGAACCTTTGATCAAAAACATTTGCTTCTCATGAAGCTCTTTGTGAAACACAAACATAGTGCTTACTTACATAGATCCTTTTGAAATCAATGACAGCTCTTAGATTAGGGACTCAAAATATCCAACAATATCCCCCTTTGTCATTGATGGCAACCCATATCATTTTACTAAAATCTGACCTTCTTTTCTGCTCCCCTTGGGACTTTTCCCCCCTGGCTCAAAGCTTTCTCAATTATCAAATCTCTCCCCATATCAAAAAAATCTCCTCAATATACACAAATCTCTCCCCCTTTGTCATCAATGGCAAAGGGTCACCTTTGGGGCTCGAGGCTAAGAATGAGCCTCTTAGCTTAGCCCCTCTCCCACATTTACATGAGGTGGTTAATTCTGGGGTGGAACTATTTATACTCCCCAAAAGCACTGTTCTTTACCTTTACATTTCTCTCTTCCTTTCTGAGTTTTTTGAATACTCTCACTATTTCTTACAAAGTCATCATCCCTGTTCCTGTCATCACTTATGTTCCTGTTCCTGTTCTTTTTCTCATCCATGTTCCTATTTCTATTCTCATTCCTTTTCTTGTTCTAATTCATGTTCCTGTTCTTGTTCATGCTAGCTTCTAGAATATTTGCTCTACACCATCTTGTTGTGTGACCATCATTATTGCACTTATTAAACTTAATGTTATTATTCCTTGGAGGTACAAATATCTTAGGATTTCTCCTAGTGAATCCATATCCTCTTTTTCCATGAACCCTGCAATTCATTGCCTTGTGACCAAACTCATTGCATGAGTAGCAATACCCATGGAAAAATTGTCCTTTCCCATAGTCCTATATTTTGTATGACCTGCGCTGTGAATCCATGTGCCCAAACCTGTGATATGAGAAGCATCTCCCATTTAAGCTTCCTTGCATAGACCTCATTGGTCTCCTATTTTGATTGATGTTCCATTTGTATCTTCTTTGTGCATTGTTTCTATATTTGACCTCTTTATTGTCCAACTCATCCTCTGATGTCTCATTCCAACTTACGCTATTATTTTTTGAAGTATCTTCTTCTAAAATTCCTTCTTCTTCTAGACTTGAAGTAGACTTTTCTTCCCATTTATTTTGAACCTGTTTGGAACCAAGACCTGTCTTGGTTGTTGCTCCTCTTTGTATCTTGATTATTTTGTCTACACTCTTTGCACTGTTCACATATTTGTACGATATTTTATTGGAATCCTCTGAATATTCCTTTAGTAGTGCCACTTTTTGTGTTAACTTTTCACACTCTAAAATATTTGCTTCTAAACTACCCTTGAACTTACTTGCCTTAGCCTTTGACTTTTTGAAGTCCTCTATGAGCAATAATATTTCTTCATCACATTCTTGAAACTGACTTTCAATATTTATTACCTTCTTTACTGTGTCAAGATCATAGATAAGTTCTCCCTTGATATCATATCCATTCTCCACTGAATAATCCTCTATTTTTTTACCTTTTTCCCTATCATTACTTCCTTTTGGATTGTCTTCTATAGGATCACTTACTTCATCTTCTAATGCCATTAGAAGATTCTCATCTGGTCTTTCAAGTGCTTCTTCAAAACCATCATTACTAAAACTATAGCCATCCTTAGTGAAATTATCTTCAATATGTCCAAATTTACCACATCTAAAACACTTGAGAATAACTGGAGTCCTTTTCTCTCTAACCATAAATAGGACTTCATCTCTATCATTGTCTGAAAAAACTAGCATCACTATCATTTGAGTACTTACTTGCATTATCCACATAGTAGCTTTTCTTTTTCCTTTTAAATAACTTATTTCCTTCTCTATTTTATCCATCCTTGCCTTTCTTCTTGTACCTGTGTTTTTATGATTCTCTGTGCTTGTGATCCTATTTTTCTTCGTCACTGTTGTACTTTGGCTCTTTGCACTTTATCGCATAGTGTCCATACTTTCCACAATTGAAGCACTTAATAGATCTTACATCTATGAATATTTTGGAACCTTTATCTCTTCTACCATAGTTGGCTTCTTCATCACTAGATGACTCACTTCTTGATTCTAAATTTTTACCCTTTTTATTTTTGTCCACTTTTAATGCAGCTTCTTTCGGAGGAATCATATCTTTGTTCTTATCTCAAAAGTAGTAAGCATGCCAAGCAAAGAATTTTTTTTCAAAAAATCACTATTAATTGATGTTTCTATAGCAGAAACATTTTCACTATACCTTTTTGGAAGAGTTCTCAAGATCTTATAACAAGCATCATATTCATCAACCTTCATTCCAAAACCTCTCATCTCATGTACAAGTTCATCAATCTTACTAAGATAATCACGAATATTTTTATCATCTCTCATTCTTAAGTTCTCAAATTTTCCTTTGATATTTCTAATCTTAGCTTTCTTGACACATTTATCACCCTCATATATGTCATGTAGTAGATCCCACATATATTTGTTGTTTTATAATCCATAACCTTCATAGATTATGATCTACCCAATTATTTTATAATTGCATTCATAGCTCTTGAATTTGTATGCATTAGAATATTACCTTTCTTTTCTGTAGGAGGATTGACTGTAGAATCATATCCAAGTTCCACTACATCCCAAACTTCATTTCCAAGTGCAATCAGGTGAAATATCATCAGTATACACCAATACAATAAGTCACTTCCATCAAAGAATGGTACTGCATCTTTTGATCCTTGTGATTCATTGTGTTCTTTGACCACTTTTCCTTCAAGCTATCAAACTCTTTAGAAGGAACCTGCTCTGATACCAATTGAAGAACATAAGCTTATACTGAGAGGGGGGGTGAACATTATAAGACCACATTTTACTTTTATTTTCAATTCAATATTATGCAGTGTATAGATAGCAATATCAATAGCAATAATAAAATAAATGCACAAAAAAAATCCACAAAAGTGACAACAATTTACGTGGTCACCCAATGCGGGCTACTCCACAGAGAAAATAGTTTGCTAAAACTTTGTCAATCAATCTCTTGGGAATCCTTCCTAATTACAATGTTTATGGACCTCTTTCCAAAGGAGATGGTGATCCCCTAAATCTCAATTTCATGGATCTCTTCCACAGGAGAAATATTTCCCCTTTTGCTCTGGCTAGTGATCTTCTAGAAGGCTCTCTTTCGGCTACACTGACTAGTGGATCTCTCTCCACTTGAAGACTCCTCACTCATATCTATCTTCAATTGTAGTGGCTTCTAGATCTCTATCCACCGAGACTCTATCCTCTATACTCTATCAACTCTAAAGCTCTATCAATAGATTCACTTAGAACCTCCTCAAATCTGCTCAATAGGCTCACTCAGAACCTGCTCAAATTTGCTCAATAGGCTCACTCAGAACCTACTCAAATATGCTCAATAGGCTCACTTAGAACCTTCTAAAATTTTATCAATAAGCTCACTCAAAACTTGCTCAAGTCTGCTCAATAGGCTCACTCAGAACCTACTCAAATCTGCTCAACAAGCTCACATAGAACATGTCCCAATCTGCTCAATAAGTAATCTCTAGGACTTGCTCAAATCTTCATAGCAAGATTTCACAAAAGCTTACACAAAAAATAGTCCACAATCCTTCTCAAATACTTACCTCAAATCAACTCAACAAAATCTCAACTCAATCTCATAGAAGAATAAAGAGAATTGTTAGAGACTCAATATGTTCTATACTCAAATCCCAATCTCAATTCAAAGCAATATCAACTCAGCTTAGTATTATAGAAGCATAAAGAGAATTGTTAGAGACTCAATATGTTCTATACTCAAATCCCAATCTCAACTCAAAGCGATCTCAACTCAGCTCAATCTTAACTCAAATCAATATCATATAAGCATAAAGAGAATTTTTAGAGACTCTATATGTTCTATACTCAAATCCCAATCTCAACTCAATCAGAATATAGAATAGTTTGTTTCATGGAACTTGAAAAACCACTTCATGAAACCACTTGACTAGGCTCAATAAAATCTACTCAACCAATCACTTCAAGAAACAACTATTTCTCACAAACCCTAGTCCAAGCATGAATTAACTAACTCAAAATATTTCTAATAATGATCAACAACAAATATTACATAACAATTATACTCATGTTATTTTCTAACTCAAGTTCAAGTTCTTTGGAACTTGCATCACCCATTAGCTTAAACAACAATTCTAATAAGACAAGGTTTTAATCACAAATCTCAATTCAGAAAACCTTGAAGCATAAAGTCAAAGTACTTCACTCAACCAATGGTCTAAACAACAATGCTTATCAAACAAGGTTTAATCACAACTCACAATCCAAAAAACCTTGAAGCATAAAATCAAAGTACTTCACTCAACCAATGGTCTAAAAAAAATGCTTATCAAACAAGGTTTAATCACAACTCACAATCCAGAAAACCTTGAAGCATTAACTCAACCACTTTCGAAAAGGAAACCACAATTAATCCTTTTCACTCCAATGATATTTCAAAAATCAACCACCCAAATAAAATCAATGGAGAGTATTACTCATACCTTTTTTATGCCTTATGAGTTGTCCACTATATCTGTCACACGCAACACACTTTATTTTTCAACTCTTAACAAGGGTTAGAGATCTTAAGTAATAACACAACAATAATATCCAAATAACATCTTATTACTCCTACTTTATTTTAACATACACCCAAGTTCTTTATAAAATAAAACCCTTACTCAAAATAACTTTCACTAAAAAGAACTTTATCAAAAACCCTTATTACTCCTAACAATTTCAAAAACCACAATTAAAAATAATTCACAACTCAAACATCCACCATGAACTTATTCCTTAATGTTACTCAACAAATCAACTAACGAAGCACCTTTAACCCTTATCACTCCACCTTAGACAATCTAAACAAAAGAATAATAAAACCCTTAATACCTGCCTTGAGGGGAATCGAACCCTCATCTTGCCCCAACGTGAATGCCCTAACCACGGCCAAGCTACCACACAATTTGCGGGCTTGTTGGTGAAAAATAAGTGCCACCCACTTCTTATCCTTCACCCTCTTCCACCAAGCAAAAAGTATGTGCCTTGGGCGCCTCAACAGAACAAAGCCAAAAACAATGCTTGTAGGAATCGAATGCACAACTTCCTTGTCACCAATACCTTTGCACAATCCAAGCTGCCACTAGGCCATGCTACCCAATGCATTTTGGGAAGTGGTCATTGTCTCCCTTTAATATTTGCTATGTCACTTAAATGAAAAACATGAGCTCTTTTTCTTCGCAAATACCAAGCACAAATATCAATGAGCAAGGATGAATGAATTAAAAAATTTAATGGCATATTTATATGCCTTCCCTTTTCTTTGGAAATTTCGGCCTTTTTGAAACTTTCTTCATGACGTCAAATTTTAATTTTAATTTTAAAATTTAAATTTAAATTTTAAATAAATTAAAATTTAAACAAAATATTTAAAATTAAATATCTCCATCACCGGGGCACCTTTTTCTATGAAACGAAAATCCAACTTGGGTTTTAAGAAAAATCCATTTCAAATCTGCCATTCATGGTTTTAAATAAAAACCTTTTGCAAAGCTTCCCTTGAAGCTCCTTTTAGAACCAAATTCCATGCATCCCTTCTTGAACCTTTGATCAAAAACCTTTGCTTCTCATGAAGCTCTTTGTGAAACACAAACATAGTGCTTACTTACATAGATCCTTTTGACATCGATAAAAAATCTTAGCTTAGGGACTCAAAATGTCCAACAAAATTTTTATTCTTAGTTAAGTTTGAAACATTCTTTATGGGAGAAATAGATGGGAAATCTATTCTTGATAGGAGTAAGGGATACTCTCTTAAAATTGATAAAGTAAGTACCAAAATATGAGGCTACTAGAAAGTACATAAGTCCAACGAGCAACTCCTAAGATTAAGTTAGGGTAAACTTGTACAAAAATAAGTCCTTTAAAATGACTTATAAACTATTTTAGACCCATAGTCATGTTGAATTAACAAATCAAGTCAAAAAAATGCAATCTCATTAAAGAACAAGGATTTTTTCATAAGAGATGGACTCTTATGCTTTAAAGAATGAATACTTTTATCCTTTTTATTTTTGGAAGTTTGAAGAGATTAACTATGCATAAAGCACATTGTTCTCCTTGGTTTTCTCATCTTGGAGGGGCTAAAATGATAAATATGCATAAAACAAACTTTCCTCTAGGGAGGTAAGAAGAAGAATCTTGTTAATTTTGTTGATCAATATTGGAAATGGCACCTTACATGGAGTAAGTGTGACCATTGATATTATTAGTGGATGATAATATTCTTGGAATGGTACCTTACATGGAGTAAGTGTGACCATTGATATTATCAATGGATGATAATATTTTTGGAATGTGTCATACCTCGCCTTTGGTAAAAATTTGACCTATTATATATGTACAAATGAATGACTAATGGATTCTTGGTTTAAAAGCTTTGAATTATAATTGCATTAGATATCATGATCTATCTTGAAGAATACAATACTGCTAATATGTTTATAATGTTCAACACTAGGTACCTCCATGGATGGAAGAGGCAGAAATGCCCACCAAGGATGGAGTACTTTAAAAAGGAAGTGATGATACATATAGGTCAAGGTAGCATTGATGACTACCCTCATATAGGTATGCATTATTGCTTTAGGAGTAATCATCAACAAGCTGGTCACCTAGAGTCGTAGTTGGTAACCTAGTAGCTATTGTAAATTCTTTGGCTGAGACATGTGACTAGGTTGATGGTAAAGGTCCCACATTGTTTGATGCATCCTATTATCAGTATTTTCTAGATGTTTTTTGTTTGTATAAAAATGATTGGTTAAGGAAATCCATCGAAAAAGGATTAATGGACATAGACGGTCCATTATCCCAAGTCCATTTGAATATACCATACTAATGGTTGATATTAGCATGAGTATATAATTTAAAAATAATAAATGAGTTTTATTAAACGAGATATACTTTATTTTGGATAAATAAATGAGATTTATTTAAACAAATAAAATATAAATTATTCTAAATAATATATGAGAGTATTTAGAATAATTATATTTTAAAAAATTAATAAGTGAGGTTTATTTAAAATATATATATATATATAATAAATAAAAGTTTCTTATATATTTGAAATAATAAATGGAATTATTCTTATATGTTTTAAATAAAAGAAAAAAGAGTTTCTTTTATTAAATGCTCAACATGAATTCTTTTAGACATGACTTTTTATTAAAATAAAAATAATAGAGACAAATATTCTATACGAAGAATAGGTGAAGACAATGATTAAAAGTGTTTTAAAAAAATAAAAATATCTCCTACCATCCACCAAGGATAACTAGGACTTTAAGGTGATGGATAGCATTGATGAGGAGAGGACTATTGCAGTTGGGATGATGAATTTATCCATTTTAGGAAGATTGAAATGCATGAATGAAGGGGCGATGAAACTAAAGAACGAAGTTTTGGACAAAGTAAAGGAAAAATGAAGACAAGAAGGAGTCGTAGAGGGAAGGATTGGAGAAGGAATTTTAGAAGCAAATAGAGATCAAAACCAGGTTGGATTCTCTATTTTAATAATCTTGATTAAAAATGAAATGGTTTTTTTTATTTCTAAGAAATATAGTTAGCTTGCTTAACAACTGTATTAAATATCTAGGGTTACTTGAAATGGTGATTTAATTCCCCCATACTCTTGATGTTTTATCCTAGAGAATTATGTCTATTGTTGTTGATCCTTATGTTGAAATGAGGTCATGTTTCTAAGTTGTATTTTGAAATTTTTTCTTCTTCTTCAGACTGTATATCATCTTTCTCTACTATTAGACTCTTATTTATAGCATTGGTGGTTAGAAATATCTCTATCACCGTAACAACAACCAGGAGTGTTCCTGGACAAGCCTATCGAGCATTTATCCTCTCTAAATCCTCTTACCTACTTTGTAGTGTGTTTAAGGCTAGTTATATCATGCTTGAAGGTCTTTGGGGTGTTACTTATGTATCCTATTCACTGGTTATATCACATGTTAGTCTCACAATGACACTGAGAGGGGGGGTGAATCAGTGTAGCTCTTTTAAAACTTAAATCTTCAACTCTTAAAGCTGAAACAATGAAAACTTGAAACCAAATAAAGCAAGTATAACAAGAGAACATCACACAACACAAGATGTATCGAGGTTCACCAATTTGGCTACATAACAAGAGAACATCATACAACACAAGATGTATCGAGGTTCACCAATTTGGCTACATCCTCAAAATGACTGTTTGGACTCCCATCCAAATCCAACCTCTGCAAAGCACCAACTTTACAATCAATTTACCAACACCCACTGGAAGGAGAACCAACCCCTGATTTATCTGCACCAACAGAAAGGAGCACCAACTCCTAATTTATCAGCACCAACAGAAAGGAGCACCAACTAAATATGGCCTCTTTGAATAACGTATTTAAAACCTCTAAATTTTTTTTGTTTCTCCTTCCATGACTATTCATTTTTTCCTTCCATGATTGTTCGTTTTCTCCTTCCATGACTGTTCGTTTTATCCTTCCCTTGTGCATGCATGTGTTTTGGTTTCCAAAAAGGCTTTTCATTTCTATTTTGTGGCCCTTCGTTTCCTTTTCTCCACATGGGCATGCGTCCGCTTCTTTCCATGAGTAACGACCATCTTAGATGATTTCAAATTATTAAAGATTCCTTATGTAACGTTTTGTCCTATTCATTGAATTTTGTCCTTATGTGACAAATTACCTTATTCAATCTTCGATTTATTCCTTATAGGTCCATGTCACTATGTAGTCTTCAGTTTCACTATCCTGGTGTTCATCACTAATATTAGACGCATTGTCAACTACTCTGTTCCTTTGGAAAAAATGCAACATGTCGCGATATCGCGACACTTTTGTTTCTCTGCCTGCTTGCCCTTTTTGAGTCACAAAAATGCAACATGTCGCGATATCGCGACACTTTTTTTTCTCTGCCTGCCTGCCCTTTTTGAGTCACGAAAATGCTACATGTCGCGATATCACGACACTTTTTCCTTCTTGCTCTTTCTCTTTGCTTTGGACCGCAAAAATGCAACATGTCGCGATATCGCGACACTTTTTTCTCCTTGCTCTTTCTCTTTGCTTTGGACCGCAAAAATGCAACATGTCACGATATCACAAAACTTTTTTCTCCTTGCTTTTTCTCTTTGCTTTGGACCGCGAAAATGCAACATGTCGCGATATCGCGACACTTTTTCTTTCTTGTTATTTCTCTTCTCTTTTGGCTGCAAAAATGCAACATGTCGCGATATCGTGACACTTTTTTCTCCTTGCTTTTTCTCTTCTCTTTTGGCCATGAAAATGCAACATGTCACGATATCGCGACACTTTTTTCTCCTTGCTTTTTCTCTTCTCTTTTGGCCACGAAAATGCAACATGTGATATCGCGACACTTTTTTTTCTTTGCGGTGTTTTGCTTTTTCTTTGATCTTTAGCATATGGGCCACTTTGGTCTTCTTGGAAAATATGCAAAAATGTGGGTCCCCAATTTTGGGGTACGTTGTGGAGCAGCCACAACATGACAATTTTTTCAACTTTGCACAAACAACCTATAACAACTTCACCCAAACATCAAAAACATCCTCATAAGCATTTAACATCACTGTACATACTCTGAACAACCTCTGAACTCATGTCCATTGTATCAACCGATCTATCTGACTATGTTGACAATAATGACAATATCATCACTTGCACCTTGCTCAACAATCTCCCCCTTTGGAATTGTTGGCAACACACGTGCAATTTCTTGTAACTCTTCTCCCCCTTTGACAAAAATATCAAAGGGCTGCTACAAACTCCCCCTGAGTCCATGCACAACATTCTCAGGCAAAAATTATTACACTTAGCAAAAATCACAAACATGAGCAAAAAGATAAACAAATACACAAATGCTCCCCCTGAGAATGTGGTCCCGATAGCTAGTCAATTCTTGGAAAGTGTGACCACTCCCAATTTATTGTGAAGGTACTCAAAGACTTCCTTGGGCAATGGTTTTGTGAAGATATCTGCTACTTGCTCTATTGTTGGAACAAAATCCAACTTAACCTCACCTTCCACAACTTTCTCCTTCAAAAAGTGATACCGGATAGCAATATGTTTTGTGCGAGAATGCATAACCAGATTCTTTGAGATGTTAATGACACTAGTGTTATCACACTTAACTGAAATTGGCTCACTGAAGTTAATACCAAGATCTTTCAGGGTTTGTTTCATCCATAATACTTGCATACAACACGTTGTTGCTACAATATATTCTGCCTCTCTTTGTGGATAAGGAGACTGACTCTTATTTCTTACTGTGCCACGCGACCAACCTATCTCCAAGATAGAATGCACCTCCATTGGTACTCTTTCTGTCATCTACACATCCTGCCCAATTTGCATCTGAATACACAATAAGGGTGAAGTCCTTACCTTTCGAATACCATAACCCATACTCCATAGTACCCTTGAGGTATCGAAGAATCCTCTTCACTGCTGTCACATGAGTCTTCTTGGGACTAGCCTAAAATCGTGCTACCATGCATACTGCCTGCAAAATATCCGGTGCAGTAGCTCGTCAAGTACAGTAAGCTACCAATCGTAGATTTATACATGGTTTGATCAACATGTGGAGATTTTTCATCCTTTCTCAACTTGCAACCTGTCGTCATGGGAGTGCTAACTGGATTACAATCCTCCATTGTGAAATTTTTTAGCATCTCTTTCACATATTTAATTTGAGAAATAAATATGCCCTTCTCATTTTTATTAACTTGCAATCCAAGGAAATACAAAAGTTCACCAATCATTGACATTTCAAATTCTTTCTGCATCTTATTTGCTAAATCTTTACACGACTCATCTTTGCTGCTGTCAAATATGATATCATCTACGTATACAACAAGAAAAATAAGATGGCCATTTTCTGTTTTGACATACAAATTACTATCCACCATACCTTTCTTGAACCCTTGTTGAGTAAGATAGTTGTCTAGCCTTGCATACCATGCTTGGGGTGCCTATTTTAATACATAATGTTTTCTTCAACTTGCAAACCAAGTTGGGATCATCACCAAGTTGGAAACCATATGACTGCTCAATATAAACCTCTTCTTCAAGTTTCCCATTCAAAAATGCTGATTTCACATCCATTTGATAAACTTTGAAATTCTTGTAAACTACTAAAGCAAGAAACATTCTAATTACCTCTAGTCTGGCCATAGGTGCAAAGGTTTCCTTGAAGTCAATACCTTCAACTTGTGCATACCCTTTGCATACCAATATTGCTTTGTTCCTTACTACCTATCCGTATTCATTCAATTTGTTTTAAATAAATTTCCGTTTTTCACTTGTCATATGACTGGAGCATCCACTATCAAGTATCCATGGTGCAAATTTATTTTGTGCTTTAAATGCTATTTGTATGATCAGGGATTCCTTTTCTTCCTTAGATCACTCTTTTTCTTTCCACTCTGGTTTGATTACAGTTTTGGGCTCTTGTTTTGACTTTTCTTTTTCAGTAGCTTGTGCATGTTTTTCAAGAAATTTTCTATTTTGTCTCATTCCATTTGGTTGAAATTTTCTTCCCTAAAATTTATTTGATGCAAATGTACTTCGACAATTTCTTGCAATGTGCCCAAAATTATGACAGATTATAACATTCTACTGCATAATCCATCAAAGGTGAAAAAACATTTCTATTGGTAAAATTCCTTGGTCCTACATTATACTTGCAATTTGAAATCTTATGTCCATAACCATTGCATTTAAAACAGTAACCAGAAAAGAGATGATTGAACCTGGGTGATGGTCTTTGCCATGTTTTCTTAGGAGCCATAAATCTTCTTCTTCTTTGATGTGTGACATTGGTGAATCCATCATTGTCAATTCTCCTTTCGTGCCTTGCATTATTGCTTTCTTTTGCATGAGTCAATTTTTCTTGATCAACTTTGTTTCTTATCTTCATTCTTTATGGATTCTTCATTTATGGCCTTTGATCCATTTGATGATTCTCCTTCGTCAAAGCCCAAACCAAATTTGATGCCTGTAGTCTTTTGGTTATTTATGATCTTATTCAGCTTCATAGAACTTTCTTCACGTTTGTGATAACAACTAATTTTACGATTCATCTCTTCTATCTGCATCCTTAAACCAACAGTCTCTTCTTCTAGCTTGCTGCAATAATCTATTTTCATGGTTATTTGCACTTTGATATCTTCAGATATTTTCTTGGATTCTTCTATCTGTACTTTCAAACTGGTTATGATTTCATTTGCATCCTCAAGATTTCTTGAAATTTTCTTATTCTTTTTTCTTTCTATCTTCAATTCATCCAGAGCTGCAATTAGTTCATCTTCAAAATTTACTTCTGCATCAATTTCTTCTTCATCACATTCCTGTTATTTTTCTATTTTTTCTTCTTTGAGTGCCATGAAAAGAGCTTCACCTATTTCCTTTTCAGAATCCTCACCGGAGCTATCTTCTAATGAACTGACATTCTTGGAGATGAAACTTTTCTTCTTGAAGTTGCCTTTTCTAAAATTTGTTTTTTTCTTCCAGTCACTTCTTTCTTGGTGCGATCCTTCATCATTTATGTTCTTCTCATTAAGTGGAAATTTAGCTACAAAATGCCCAATGCCTTGACAATTGAAACATTTAAACGGTAACTTTCCTCTGTATTTTCCTTTTCTCCTTTTTAGTTTTCGAACAAAGTTTGCTTCCATTTCATCTGATGTCTCTTCTTCCTCGGATTATTGTTTTGCTTTCATATTTTTATGGGCTTTAAAAGCAACTTCTCTATCTGTGGGTTTAGATTTTCCTATTCTCATATCATATGCAGTCAAAGAACCATGCATCTCATCCATACTAAAAGAATTTAGATCTTTAGCTTCTTCTATAGCTGAAACTTTAGAATCAAATATTTGGGGAAGAGATCTTAATACCTTTTTCACGATGACAGAATCTTTGATTTCCTCGTCGAGTCCTCTAATCGCATTAATGACTTCATTAACTCTTAGCATATATGCCTCTATGTTCTCATCGTCATTCATATTTAATACTTCGAACTGAGCTCGATGTGTTTGTAACTTGGCATCCTTGATCTTAACGTCTCTTTCATGAATGCTCCTCAGTTTGTCCCATATTTCTTTTGTTGTTTTACAACTCATAATATTTACCAGTTCATTGTCCACTAATCCACACATGATAGCATTATTTGCTTTTGAGTCATTCTCAAACAGTTTCTTACCGACATCATTGGTTGGAGAAGTGGTGGGTATTGTGTATCCACTATCTACTAAATCCCAAATGTTGTATCCCAAAGCACAAAGATATGTCTGCATCCTGAGTCTCCAAAATACGTAATTAGTTTCGTCAAACAATGGTGCTTTGTTTGATGAGAAGCCTTCACCACCTGCCATTGTGTCACTTCCAAGATCACCCTAGCCGGTTAAGATTATTCAGGAACCTCGCTCTGATACCAATTGTTAGTCTCACAATGACACTGAGAGGGGGGGTGAATCAGTGTAGCTCTTTTAAAACTTAAATCTTCAACTCTTAAAGCCGAAACAATGAAAACTTGAAACCAAATAAAGAAAGTATAATAAGATAACATCACACAACACAAGATGTACTGAGGTTCACCGATTTGGTTACATTCTCAAAATGACTATTTGGACTCCCATCCAAATCCAACCTTTGCAAAGCACCAACTTTACAATCAATTTATCAGCACCCACTAGAAGGAGCACCAACCCCTGATTTATATGCACCAATAGAAAGGAGCACCAACCCCTAATTTATCTGCACCAACAAAAAGGAGCACTAACTAAATATGGCCTCTTTGAATAACGTATTTAAAACCTCTAAAAAAATTTTGTTTCTTCTTCCATGACTGTTCGTTTTCTCCTTCCATGACTATTTGTTTTCTCCTTCCCTTGTGCATGCATGTGTTTTGGTTTCCAAAAAGGCTTTTCATTTCTATTTTGTGGCCCTTCATTTCCTTTTCTCCACATGGGCATGCATCCGCTTCTTTCCATGTGTAATGACCATCTTAGATGATTTCAAATCATTAAATATTCCTTATGTAACGTTTTGTATTTTTCATTGAATTTTGTCCTTATGTGACAAATTACCTTATTCAATCTTCGATTTATTCCTTATAGGTCCACGTCACTATGCAGTATTCAGTTTCACTATCCTGGTGTTCATCACTAATATCAGACGCACTGTCAACTACTCTGTTCCTTTGGAAAAAATGCAACATGTCGCGATATCGCGACACTTTTGTTTCTCTGCTTGCCTGCCCTTTTTGAGTCGCAAAAATGCAACATGTCGCGATATCGTGAAACTTTTGTTTCTCTGCCTGCCTAATCTTTTTGAGTCATGAAAATGCTACATGTCGCGATATCGTGACACTTTTTCCTTCTTGCTCTTTCTCTTTGGTTTGGACCGCAAAAATGCAACATTTCGCGATATCATGACACTTTTTTCTCCTTGCTCTTTCTCTTTTCTTTGGACCGTGAAAATGCAACATTGTTAGAGTTACTATGGTAATTCTATTTATTACCTCATTTGGTTACTAGGGTAGTTAGTTATCTACCTAGATTAGATATTCGATAAATCTTTCTATTTATCTAATATTATATTGTTAATACATTAGTTGTTAGCATACAATAGTTAGGGTTAATTATTGTTATTTTTTAGAGCTCTTAGCTCTAGGATATTGTATATAACTATTACAATCCTATAAATAAATTGATTTTACATTCTAATATGGTATCAAAGCCCTATGAAGTCGTAGCTCTCGTAGCTTGACAACTGGGCTATTGGTCAGTGACTGACTGAAGACCATGGACCTAGTGCAATTGCTTACCTGGTAGGAGATATGGACAAATTATTCCTTGGTTCCACTTTTGTCTACTCAGATCAGCATGCAGGATTGTCAAGAGGGCAGGAGAGCCCTCCCGATCCCCCATGGCTACGGTCCACAAGTGGGAGCGCGCCCGCAGACCAGGCTCTATGATAGCCAAGTCATGCAGATTTTCACTGTGGTCGATTGACCGATCCCACAGTCGATAGCCCACAGACTAGGCTCTACGACAACCAAGTCATGCAGATTTTCACTGCGGTCGATTGACCAAGCCCGTAGTCGATAGCCACGTACTGTCGACCGGCTTCATGGGAAGTAATAACCTGCAGTCGATAGCCATGTACTATCGACCATCCAAACGGGCGATCGACCCCATGGGTGAAGGCCGTGAGGCACAATCACCTCAGCCCCCACGTAGGAAGCCATGACCCACAAATCCACATGGGCCTAGGAGCCACGTGGCTTCCTCACAGCTTGGGATATCCGAGAGGGCAGGAGCGCCCTCCCCCTCCCAGTTGGACAATCTGGTAGGACCAGACCATCTCAGGATTCATGAGGGCAGGAGGCCCTCCAATCCCTGAGATCTGGTGACCACTCTAAGCCTAGACATCCGACCTAAACCTATGACATGGCACACCTAATGCGACTCCCAAGACAAGGAGCTGATGTGGACCAGGCTGGACACGAGGTGACATGAAAACCACAGCTGGAATGATCTGAAATGTGGTACAGGGCTGACTGGACTCGATAGGACATGACTCGACATGTGGACAGGACTCAACACATGGTGGATATCCACTGGACAAATGGACTAGACAGGACTCGACACGTGGTGGACAGCCACTGGATAAACAGACTGGATGAACGCTGACAGTCCACATGGCTGGCAGTAAAACCAGCCATGTGGGGGACTGACTGCCTGTAGGGCAGTCAATAGCCAAAGGGCTTGAAAGCCCTTTTAAGACCCACAAAATCCTCTGTGCGGGTGATGTGGGATAAATCCCACAATTTTTTTTTTAACGCCCGCCCACAGAAAGAAGGGAAAGAGAATTTCATTCCCTTCCCTTCACGTCGGGCCCTGTAGCCCGACCGACGAGGGGGCCAGCGGCAAGACGCTCTCGACGGGAGGTCGGGAGTTCGACTCCCGCCGGGGCAATTCCTATTTTTTACAAAGAGTCGTCGCCGACCCTCCCCAAGAAAGGTAAAAAAAAAAAAATTATTTTATATTTTTTTAAAAGTTAATAATTAAATTTTTAAATTATTTTTTTATTAACTTTAGTTAAAAAAAAATATTTAAAGATGTTTTAAGAGGAATTTTTTTTAAGGGGGGAACCATTTTTTCTCATTGGGCAATTCTTCAAAGCATTTGACATGGCATAAAATCATCAAACCTCAAAACCTTTTTTTTTAGGCTTCATATATAGCAACTTGTTTGTTTGAAGTACTTCACACTGGGGGGATTTTTTTGGTGATATTTTGTGCTAATCTGCCTACGAGGCAAGCTTTGTAAGAGTTTTTTTTAGGCTTCATAAGTTGCATTATTTTGCTACACTAAGGGGGGAAAAGCCTTCTGAAGCACCCATTTTGCGCTGCCCCTTGGAACCCCGTACAGGGGAGATATAATTTTTGCAAAAACAAGGGAGGAAGACTTATAAGGGTGCATTTTCGACAGTGACCGACACCTTAGTTAGATTATTTTTGCAAAATTCATTGTAAAAGGTGCATTTTCGGCAGTGACCGACACCTTAAAAATGGGCAGATCAAAGAAAAAGATAGCCCTAAAAATTGATGTTGCTAAATCAGTTAAAGACCCATACTTTCCACCAGAGATGGATGGGTTGGATTTTTATGAGGAGGGCACATTCCTCACACTAAACAATGGTTTAGTAGCTCTCCTCGATGATTTTGAGTCTTGTATAGACCTTCAGACAAATGGTGCTCAAGTTCCTATTGGCGTTCTAAGGGGCATATACCTGGTATTTGTTGCACTTGACCGTGCCCAACGTAAATTGGAAATAAATAAGGAAAGCGAGGTCCTAAAGGTGAACGCTTGTTGTGACACAAGTGACCTTTAGCCCATTGTGGTGAATTCTTGTTGTGACATGAGTGACCTTCAGCCCATTGTGGCACATGCTTGTTGTGATACAGGCGACCTCATACCTTCTATGGTAGATATCAGTTATAGCACAGGTGATCTCATTTCAGTAGTAAATTTTGTTGGTGACACTTGTGACTTAAAAACTAAACCTCCTCAAATAGAGCTCCATAATATCATCAATAATGACAAATGCAATATTGTTAAAAGCATTGATGAAGATGATGAAATTGGGTGTTTTGAAAAACACACCAAAGGATTTGGTTCCAAAATTATGAAGAAAATGGGATTCAATGGTGAGAGATTAGGTAAACATGAGCAAGGCATTAAAACTCCAATAATTCCAGATGTCAGGGCAAAGAATGAAGGCCTTGGCTATACTGTACAAGCAAGTACCAGTAATACCATGTTTGTAAATCCTACATCTCCTACATCTCCTAAAAAGCATTGTTGCAGTCACTGTGGAAAGGCAGGACATGTTGCAGCTAAGTGTTGGAGATTACATCCTTGTGATTCTTGTGGATGTACGAATCACTCTTCTTCAAGATGTTGGTACAAAGTGAAAATAACCAACAAGGTTCATATTGATTGTGGATGGACAGATCTCACACAATAGACCATGATGAAATAAATGTTGTATGGCTTCTACCAAAAAGGTAAAACCTATGGTAGACCCCGAGGAAAATCTCGTGACAGACCGAGTGACAGTCCCAGAGATAATGACCTAGAGATAGACCTAAAGACAGACCCAGTGAAAAAGTTCCAGAGGCAGATCTATAGGAAGATCCAGAGGCACTGATCCCGAGGTAGATTCATAGGCAGATCCAGAGATAGACCCAGAGGTACAATTCTAGAGGTATGCTTAAAGCTAGAGCCAGAGCCATGAGCCAGAGCCAAAAGCCGAAGAAAAAGCACAAGCCACCATTCTTTCATTTCTCTTATTCTTTTTCATTGTATTGGGGCAGTTATATACTTTACCCAAATATTGTTGTATGGGGGGATGTTAGCATAGCTAGTAGTTATATTATTATCCAAATAATGTAATAAGGGGGGATGTTAGAGTTACTATGGTAATTCTATTTATTACCTCATTTGGTTACTAGGGTAGTTAGTTATCTACCTAGATTAGATATTCGATAAATCTTTCTATTTATCGAATATTATATTGTTAGTACATTAGTTGTTAGCATACAATAGTTAGGGTTAATTATTGTTATTTGTTAGCGCTCTTAGCTCATCTGTTAGAGCTATTGTCAGCCTAGGATATTGTATATAACTATTACAATCCTATCAATAAATTTATTTTACATTCTAATAAACATGTCGCGATATCGCGACACTTTTTCTCCTTGCTTTTTCTCTTTGCTTTGGACCACGAAAATGCAACATGTCGCGATATCGCGACACTTTTTCTTTCTTGTTTTTTCTCTTCTCTTTTGGCCGCGAAAATACAACATGTCGTGATATCGCGACACTTTTTTCTCCTTGATTTTTCTCTTCTCTTTTGGCCACGAAAATGCAACATGTCGCGATATCTCGACACTTTTTTCTCCTTGCTTTGTCTCTTCTCTTTTGGCCGCGAAAATGCAACATGTCGCGATATCGCGACACTTTTTTTTTCTTTGCGGTTTTTTGCTTTTTCTTTGATCTTTAGCATATGGGCCACTTCGGTCTTCTTGGAAAATATGCAAAAAGGTGGGTCCCCAATTTTGGGGTACGTTGTGGAGCAGCCACAACATGACGATTTTTTCAACTTTGCACAAACAACCTATAACAACTTCACCCAAACATCAAAAACATCCTCATAAGCATTTAACATCACTATACATACTCTGAATAACCTCTGAACTCCTGTCCACTGCATCAACCGATCTATCTGACTGTGTTGAAAACAATGACAATACTGTCGTTGCACCTTGCTCAACATCACCATGATCTATCCTGCCACTCCTTGGATTCTACTTAAACTATGCCTAAATTTTTCTTATAGAATTTTGTTTTTTAAAATGATATTGTTGTGTTATTACTTCCGTCCAAGTGACACACCCATGCTTGGGAGGTGCGGATGGAGAGGTATAATCTCCCAAAACCCCACCCTAATATCCCATGTGGGATATGTGGGATGTTGGGGGAGGTTTTTATGGGATCTAGCTCCCTTATCTCCATATCCACACCTCCATGGATAGTAAGGCCTATAGATGATGCTCTCCTCCCTAGAGATATGATTTTTCTTGCTATTTGATGATATGCTTGTCATTGGTTGACTACTTGTCTCAGCTTGTTCTTGTGACATGTTGCTTGGGCTTGACCAATTAATGACCTTTGATTGTTTCTATGTTTTTAGGCGAGTTAAAATAGTTTTACAGATTTGAGTATGAATTAATCCAAGTCATGAATAATTTTAAAATATTTCTTAATGTGGTTTATTGAATTAATTGTTTGTATGAATTTAATTTGTTAAGGAATGAATATAGACAATATTTAATGAAAGGATATATGGTTTATATTTAATAGGTAATATTTAATGAAAGGATATATTATTTATAGTTAATAGACTATATTTAATAAAAGAATGTATTGTTTATATTTAAAGAAAGAACATAAATGTAATATAGTTATTTCTTAAACGGGATAATTATGATCTAAACATAGATGTTTAATTAAATGAAATTTATATATGAAAGAATTTTTATATTTTTAAAATGAAACTTATAAGAAGGATGCTTCATATTATTGTCTATAGATGAATGCATTGTAAATAAAAATAATATTTACATTCTTTATTTCTATGGAAAAAGATAATAATTCAATGAATATTATTATTTTTTACTAAAAAGGGAGAGAGTTTAATGGTTCTTAATTATTTGATAGTGAATTGTTTATGGTTTTTGGTATATTAAGTATCTAATTGATTAAGGTTTATGGGGCCTTAATTAGTTAGAGAAATGGGTAATTTAAGTACTTAATTAGTTAAGGTTTATGGGGCCTTGATTAATTAAAGAAATAATTAAGATTAATCAAATCTAAGGGAGGACTTTTATGTTTAAACATGAGTCTTTGGTTGATTAAAGGATGTTATGATGAAAGGAAAGATGACCTTCCTATATATTGTGTGGATGATTTGTAAAGATATATTTGGTGATTATATAGTTGCAATTTGGGTATTTAGATGCACTATATTAAATTATCATCTAGTAGATGCATGATTCATAGTTCCATGAGATGTCTTAATCCCTTAATACCATCAATTGAGTGATGGGTAAGCTAAAGGACCAAGGAGAGCATCAAAGATCCAAGATAGATACTTTCTTATGTTATGAATGAAGCATTATTAGAGCAACCTTTGTTTAGCTAATTATGTTCTATTCTTTAAAAGTATGGGTTATTTTACCATACTCAAACTATGTAATGATTTATTGATGGATGGAAATGCATATCCTAATTGTAATTTATAATACATATTGTTTATTAATTATGTTAGACTTTTAATTATTTATGATCTAGTTATATTTATATCCTTTAAATAATATATTTTATATTCCTCATATTTATTATGTTCCATGCTTGGTTTAATTGAAAGACTTAGTTTTTATTATCCTATGTTGATGGTTTTAAAATGCTTAGAGTAGTTAAGGAAATATTTTTATGATTAAGATTGCTAAGGTGTTATATAGAGTAGAATAGCCTAAGGTATTATGGGATCTCTTAGGACTAGGATTGGGTGAACTCTATGAGAGAAACAAAACTGAATAGACTTACACAACCTAGCCCTTTTAACTAAAATAAAATTTCTATGAAAGGATTGGACTATCCCATAATAATGATAAGATAAGTAGTCTATTTGTTGTATAGGTCACATCCCATATAGATAGACTCGTGTAGGGTATATAGATAGACATACCCTTCAATATACTGAAGGAGATAAGTAACCCTAACAAACATGTCGTTAATAGCTCGTCATAATAGTATACCTGCGTAGCACTTGTGTATGATATGGAGATGGATGTATCCTAATTAGATTATAGATAGAAGGTTTGTGATAAGGAGAATGATAAACAACTTAAACTTAGGTTTAACTTAAATATTTTTTAGTTGCATGTACAAATTGAGATAAGGATCACTCTCTTGGTATGTGCTAGTTTTTATTGCTTTATATCTTTGTTTTAAAAACAAATAGCAGCCCCTTAGTTAGATTTTGGGTTGTTATATTTGGTATTAGAGCTCTAGGTGTGAGGAACTAGAGCTTCTTGTTGTGTTGGAGATTTAGGTACCTTCCTTGTAGGTATTTCTTAGTCCTTAATCCATACTAGGAATACCTAGAACTTCCACTTGCTAAAGATTAAAGAAGGGGGAAAATTAACCTCCAAAAGTAGTTGCTATGCTATAACACCTTACGGTTAGTAAGTGTAATATTTGAAATAGATTTACTCAATATAATTGGATTATTATCTCTCATAGAATGAGAGTGGTTTTAGCAAATGGACTCTGATTAAAATAGAACAGTAAAGGAAAGTTATAACCTAAACTACTTTTTTCGTTGTGATCAGGATAAATGGCACCAAGGACAAGGGGAGGGAAGTCTACCCCATCAAGAAAATAGACCCATCAGGATGATATTAAAGGGAATACCAAGTTTGCAAGTTCAAGAAATATGAAAAAGGAAGTAAAGAACCATGTTGCTATTATATCCTTGTTATAAGAACAAGTAGATCAACAAAAGGAACTATTAAGTCAATAGAAAGAATAGATAAACCAACTCAATATAGCATTTAAAACCTACCTAAATATTATAAATCCACCCAAATAATATCAACAACCCCTCAAGAGGGAAAGAGGTGATGAAAAAAGAAAATGGAAAACCACTAGTTTAAGAAAAGTATGGTTAAAACTAGCTATGAAGGAAATCAAGGACAACTAAAGACACCTCCAACAAAAAAAATGGGGAAACAAATTCAAGAAAAGTACAAAGGCCTCAAAGGAGGTTGCCACATATGTGGGGGTCCTTATTATGTAGCCAACTATCCAAGTGGGACAAAATTGAGTAATTTGATAGAAGGGGTAAACCCCAAGATATACTCAATCTCAAGAAATCAAGGATAGTTAAAATTATCTCAAATAAGGAAATTGGGGATGCAGATTGAGGAAAAATGCCTACACCACAAAGGGAGGTTACTAATAGTGTGGAGGACCACATTATGTACTTGAATGCCCAAGTAAGACAAAACTAAGTTTTTAGACAAAGGCGATAAACCTTGGGATTCAAGCAACAACAAGAAATAAAAATGGAAATAGAGCAACCATGCCATTGATTTGGGAGTGTCAATTCTCTTTCTCCCCTCTAAAGAAAGTTGTTTAAATTTTAGTTAGATTTTTTTAGACTAACCAGGGATATTTTGGAAATACTAGGATATTTGGCACAAGGGTGGAATGTTGAGTACAATTATGGGTAAACCTACTTAGTGGATCAATTTTTCCCTATGGTAGAAATTACCTTAACAAATGGTTCAACCAAAGGATGTTTATGTAGCACCACTACATGCCTTTGATGTTATCTTAGGGATGGAGTGGTTACAGGCTCACAAAGCCTTGGTCAACTTATAGGATAGGTGGATAGAATTCTTAGAAAGGGATAAAGGAAAAATAAGGATCTACAATGAGAAAGGATAATTTAAACCCTAATTGCTATCTGCTATGAAAATGAAAAATACACTAAAAAATGTAGGGTTAGTTTATGTGGTAAAAATCAATGAAGTTGGGGAGGAACAAAAGAAGGAAGTATTTGGAAAAAATCCAATTTTACAAGAATTTAAAGATGTGTTTCCTAAGACTTACCTAAACTTCCTCTTGTGAATCAGTTTGACTGCACAATTGATTTAATGCTAGGAGTGGAGTCTATCCATAGATCTCCTTATAGGATGAACCCTATAGAAATATAAAAATTAAAGGTACAACTTTAAGGGTTGTTGGAAAAAGGGTTGATAAAGCCTAGTGTGTCACCTTGGGATGCACCAGTGCTATTTGTTAAGAAAAAATATGGCTCATTATGACTATGTGTTGATTATAGGATGCTCAACAAAGCGAACATCAACAATTGGTATCCCTTACCAAGAATTGAATATTTGTTCAATCAATTGAAATATGCTACAATCTTCATGAAGATCAACTTGAAGTCAGGATACCATCAACTAAGGATATGTGAGGAGGACACATAAAACTGCTTTCAAAACTAGATACGGGCACTATGAATTTATAGTCTTGTCCTTTGGGCTAACTAATGCCCCAACCACGTTCATGAATCTAACAAACAAAATATTTAGGAGGCATCTAGATCAGTTTATCATATTTTTAGATGATATTTTAATCTATTCCAAAGATAAGAAAGAACATGATAGGCACCTAAAAATTGTGTTGGAATTATTAAAGGAGAATCAACTATACAAAAATCTAGTAAAAAGTGATTCCTATGTCCCATAAATAAAATATATAGGACATATCACATATGCTAAAGGAATAATAGTATATCTAGAAAAGATAAAGGTCATTTTGGATTGGCCACCGCCTACCAATGTGACTGAAGTAAGAAGCTTCATGGGTATGGTAGGCTACTATAGATAGTGCGTAAAGGATTACTCCAAGATAGTTGTTGCAATAACAAACCTCAAAAATAATGGAAAGGGGTTTAAGTGGACTGAGAAGTGTGAGGCGGCTTTTGTGATGCTCAAGCAGAAGCTTACCACAATGCTAATACTCAAAATTCCAGATCCTTAGGGAAATGTTTTAGTATGCACTGATGCATTGCTATATGGGTTAGGAGGAGTACTATCACAAGATGATTTTTTTGTAGCATAAACATAGAGGAAACTAAAGAAACATAAAGTTAACTATGCTATGCATGATTTAGAGTTTGTAGTAGTTGTTCAAACTCTAAATAGTTGGCATCATTACCTTTGGGGAGACCTTTTGAACTAAGAACCGACCATAAAAGCTTGAGATACATATTCACCCAACAAATGCTCAATGCAATACAAAGGAGGACGATCGAGTTCTTAGTAGAGTATGACTTTGAAATTGAATACATCAAAGGAAAAGAGAATAAAGTGGTTGATGCCTTAAGCAAAAGAAAGCGCATAATGTTGGAAATTTTGAGTCAAAGTTGTCATTGATGTCAAGGAATAAGCTACCATTGATGCCAAAAGGTCAAAAGGAACAATGCAAAAGGTTGATGGCAAAAGAGCTTCATAATATTTATTTTTAATATTATGTGAAGCATAAGTAGAAGGGTTTTTATTAAAACCATGAATGAGAAAAAATAAAAGGTTTTTATAAAATCCCAAGGAGGCTTTTAATTTCAAATTAAAAAGCCCAAGGAAGTTTTAATATTTAATTTATAAATATTTAAATTCAAATTGAATTTAAATTTTATAAATAAATATTATTTATTCAAAGTGGTAAAACCAGAGGAGGCTTTAATCTTTAATAAAGCCAAAATATTTAAATATTAATTTATAATATTTAAATTCTAGTGAATTTAAATAATTATAAATTCAATATTTTGAAGTTAAAACATAAGCATCAACCCCCAACTAATTCATCTCCACCGACGTGCATGGGAACAAGGGCATAAGGTATTTATACCTTAGCCAAACCTTACCTTGGAGTCTCGATTATAACATCCATGTTTTTGATGAAAAAGCTTGTGCGTTGTGTAAACCCAAATTTTTGTGTATTAAAGATGTTGAGGTGCTTGGTTTCTAGCACCATTTGGTGGCTTTCTTAGGTGGCATTTGACTTGGTGCTTGTGGCAAAGTGGTTATGGGTTCGAAACCAGATGGCAGAAAGTTAGGAATTTTATCTTTTGCATCTCTATTTTGGTGGCAACAGAGGAGGTAATAGCGTGTGTAGGCACTCTAGCTCACACGTGAGCGCCTAGCTCACGTGGAAGCCAAGGTTGTGGCTAGTTCACTTGGGGAGGCAGCGTCGTGGGTTCAAAACCCACTAAGGACAAAGGTACAATTTTAAATAATTTTTTATTTACCCTAAGGTTTGACGTGAGGTAGTTGGGAGGCATAAGGATTAATTAAAGTTTAATTTCTTATGGTGTTTTTTCATGGTAAAATAGTGAAGGTAGTTATAAGGAGTTTGATTTTAATTTTAAAATAAAGTATCAATTGTTATATTTGCATATTGGAGGAGTAAGCCTTTTAAGGTGTTGATTTTATTTTAAAAGGAATTTTTGCAAAAGGAATTATTGTGAAAGTAATTGTTCTCATATTTTTAATGTGTTGGATGTTATTTTAAAGATGAAGTGATAAGGTGTATTTGTGTTTGATATTATTTAGTATTGTGATTCCTTGAGAGAGAAATTATTATCTTCTAACCTCCTTGAGTTTGGCAAAGAAGTGTTTATGATTGTCGTAGATTTGTATGGTCTACTCCTCATCAATAAAAAGGTATGAGTACATTCTTCTTTGGTTGGTTTTCTGGAAATCAACTTTGGAGTGAAAATGAATTTATTAGTTTTCTTATTGAGATGTTGAGCTATTGTGAAGTGAATGCTATGCACCTTGTTTGATAAGCATTGTTGTTGAAGTGAATGGTTGAGTAAATTGCTTGAACTAGGGTTTTCAAAGAAAATGAGTATCATTGTTACGTGAAGATTTTTTTATAAGCATTATTGTTTAAGTAAATTGTTGAGTGAAGAACTTGAACTAGGGTTTGCAAAGAACATGATTATCATTGTTATGTGAATTTTTTTTTATAAGCATTGTTGTTGAAGTGAGTTTTTGAGTGAAGAACTTGAACTAGGGTTTACAAAGAACATAAGTATCATTATTATGTGATATTTTTTGATAAGCATTGTTAGAAACATTTTGAGTGAGTATTATTATGCTTGGACTAGGGTTTGTGAGCAAGGATTATTTCATTGAGTGATTGGTTGAGTAGAGTTGGTTGAGCCTAGTCAAGTGGATGTGTGAAGTGATAGTTCAAGTTCTATGAAAAAAATATTCCATATTCTGAATTGATTTGAGAAATAGGTTGAGTATTGATGAGTGTGAAACATATTGAGTCTCTAACAATTCTCTATATGTTTTTGTGATAAAAGAGAGATTGGAAGTGATTGAGATTTTGTGAATGTGAAGCATATTGAGTCTAACAATTCTCTATATGCTTTTGTGATAAAATAGAGATTGGAAGTGATTGAGAGTTTGTGAATGTGAAACATATTGAGTCTCTAACAATTCTCTGTATGTTTCAAAAGAGTGATTAAAAGTGATTGAGCATTGTGATGAATGTGAAGCATATTGAGTCTCTAAAAATTCTCTATATGTTTCTAAAAGAGTGATTGAAAGTAATTGAGCATTGTGATTAGTGTGAAGCATATTGAGTCTCTAACAATTCTCTTTATGTTTCTATGAGTTTGGATAAGTTCTAGTGAGGACTTATTGAGTAGATTTGGACAAGTTCTAGAGAGGACTTGTGGATAGATTAGTATGAGCTTTTATGGAAGCTTACAAGACATGTTTGAGACAAGGCTTTGAGAATACTTGAGAGCAGAGTTGATTTAAACCTTGAGTTAAGGTTTGGGGTAGATCTAGCATAGTTGATTTGATATTGGATCAAGCTTTATGCTAAGGCTTGAGGATATATATTGAGGATAAATTTGTGCTAGACCGAAGGACTATTTTTAGTGAAAATAAGTGGATAGAGATTGAGGATATATTTGTTCTAGATCGAAGGACTATGTTTAGTGTAGATCAGTGGATAGAGATTGAGGACATATTTATGCTAGACCAAAGCATTGTGTTTAGTATATATTCAAGTATAGATTTTGGTGCATATTTGAGGATAGGTTTTTGCCAGATCAGAGACAAAGATTGATAAGATTTATGCTAAATCGAAGGACTGTGTTTAGTGTAGATTTGAGACAAATATTTGAAGGTGATAGAGTATAGATTACGACAGTCTCGAGTGGATAGAGATCCATTATCCAAGGCATTGATGATAGATGTCTTTAGTGGATAAATATCCATTAGCCAGAGTAGTGGGGGTAATAGTTCTTCTAGAAGATCACCAGTCAGAGCTAAGGAGAAAGGAGTTCTCCCGTGGATAGATATCCATGAACTTGATTAGAGGATTGGTGTATCCTTTGGAAAGATGTCCATAAATATTGTAATAGGGAAAATATTCCCAAGAGATTGATTAAAAAATTTTAGTGAAAGCTTTTCTCTGTGGAGTAGCCCACATTGGGTGAAACACATTAAATTGGCGTCTCTATTGTGTGTGGTGATTTTTGCATTGCTTTGATTACTGTTATTGATATTGCTATCTTTAAATTGCATAATATTGATTGGGAAAGAAAAGTAAAAAGTGGTCTTATACTATTCAACCCCCCTCTCAATATAAGCTTACGTTCTTCACATAGCAGCCCTAACCTGAAGTCATATAGATTTACTTGACCAAATCAAGAAAATGTAATCTCAAGATGAGTATTGCAATGAAATTCAAGTCAAAATAAATAGAAACCCAAATAAAAATAAGGATTTTTGCACCAAGGATGGTATTTTGTGCTATAAATATAGGGTCATCATGCCAAATGGATGACTTGAGAAGACTAGACATGAAAGAAGCACACATAACCCCTTATTTGCCTATCTAGGATGGGACAAAATGAGGGAGAATATGAAAAAATCCTTCTTCTGGACATGAATGAAGAAAGACATCACCAATTTTGTTGCTCAATGCCTAGAATGCTAGAAGGTAAAGGCTGAATGTAGACATCCTGTAGGGTAATTATATCCACATGATATACCTATGCAAAAGTGGTAGGTTATATCCATGGACTTCATAGTAGGTTTACCCAAGACCAAGTATCAACATTATGCAGTCCTTGTAGTAGTTAACAAATTGACTAAGGTTGCACATTTCATACGAGGAAACATCACAAATGATGCTCAAGTAGTGGCTAATATTTTTGTCAAATAGATATTTAGGCTTCATGGGTTTCCTAAAATGATAATTTCAAATAGAGATTTCAAATTCACTTTTGAATTTTGGAAGGCCCTACATCGTGTTATAGGCATAAAATTGAATATAAGCTCTATATATCATCCTGAGACTAATGATCAAACCAAAAGGATAAATCAAGTAGTAGAAGACATGCTTCACATGTACTGCATGGATCATAAGTCTAGATGGGAAGACTATCTACATATTATAGATTTCATCTACAACAATGAACATCATTCTTCTTTGGGTATGGGCTTGTTCGATGCCTTATAGAAAGAGGTTTTGGACACCATTGTCATGGGATATTTTAGAATATCATGTTGTCATCAGACCTAACATGGTCAAGGTAATAAAAATTCAACTTAGGATGATCAAGAAAAGGCTCCATGAGGTTGCTAACCATCAAAAAATTTATGTTGATCTAAAGAGGACTCCAAGAGAATATCCTATGGGGGAAAGGGTGTTCTTAAGGGTCAAACCAATAAAAATTGCAATCAAGACCACAAAGTTGGATCCTCAATTTATGGGACCCTTTGATATCACTAAGAAGATCAGCTTAGTTGCATATCGACTTGCCTTACTACCCAACCTATCAAATATCCACAAAACCTTCCACATATCCATGCTTAGGAAATATGTTGCTGATTTTGATCTTGTGTGAGATGTTTTTAAACTACAGATGGAAAAATGAAAGACTATTGAAGTGATGTAAGTAAATATTCTAGAATTCCATTCCAAATCCTTAAGGAAATGGATTCTAGATCAATGTAAGTTCCAATGGGATAATTATTCTAAAAGAAGTTCCACTTGGAAGAAAGTCAATGAGATGAAGAAACATTTTTCTTTTTTGTTTAAAATTTGTAATAACGTTTTATGATAGGAAACCCATGAGACTGAGTTTAACCCAAGGGGGTAGTATGTCATACCCCACCTTTGGAAAAAATTTGGCCTATTATACTATGTACATATGAATGAATAATGGATGCTTGGTTTAAATACTTTGAATGATTATTGCATTAGATATAATGATCTATCTTTAAGAATATTGTACTACTAATATGTTGGCAATGTCTAGCACTAGGTACTTCTATGGATGGAAGATGTAGAAATGCACACCAAGGACACAATACTTGAAAAGGAAAGTGATTATCCAGATAGCTCAGGGTAACATGGATGACTACCCTCATATAGGCATGCATTATTGCTTTAGGAGTAATCATCAACAAGCCAACCACCTAGAGAAAAATTTGGTAGCCTAGTAGCTGTCGTAAATTATTCAGCTGAGATGGATGAATGGGTTGATGGGAAATCTCCCACTTTGTTTAATGCATCTTATTGTTCATATTGTCTAGTTGTTTGTTGTTTGTATAAAAATTATTGGTTAAGTAACACCATAGGAAAAATTATTAATGGACATAGAGGGTCCATTATACCAAGTCCATTTGAATATATCATGCTAATGGTTGATATTAGCATGAGTAAATAATTTAAAAATAATAGATGAGTTTTATTATACGAGATATACATTATTTTGAATAAAAAAATTATTATTATATATTTTAAATAAAATAAAAATGAGTTTCTTTTATTAAATTCTCAATGTGCATTCTTTTAAAGGCATGCTTTTCTTTTATATAAAAAAAGAGAGAAAGCTTTTAAACAAAGCATAGACAAAGATGGTAACTAAAAGTGTTTTAAAAAATGAAAATATTTTTCTTGCCATCTGCCAAGGATAACCAACACTTTAAGGTGACATATAACATTCATGAGGAGAGGACTATTACAGTTGGGAAGATGGATTTGTCCATGTTAGGAAGATCAAAATGTATGAAGGAAGGGATGGCGAAATTAAAGAACAAAGTTTTGGGAAAAGTAAAGAAAAAGTGAAGACAAGAAGGAGATCGCAAAGAGAAGGATTGGATAAGGAATTTTAGAAGTAATCAGAGATTAGAACGAGGTTGGATCCTCTGTGTTTATGACCTTGATTAAAAATTAAATGGCTATTTTGATTGCTTATAAATATAGTTAGCTTGCTTAATGACTGTATTAAATCTCTGGGGTTACTTGAAATGGTTATTTAATTCCCTCCATATCATTGATGTTTTATATTAGTGAATTATATATTTTTCTATTGATCCTTATGTTGAAATGAGATCATGTTTCTAATTCATAGTTTTGAACTTTTTCTTCTTCTTCGAATTGGATATCATCTTTCTGTGTTATTATACTCTTCTCCTTTATAGCGTTGGTTTTGGGTTTTCAGTTAGACATATCTCTATCACCATAAAAAAATCTAGGAGCATTTATGGATAAGACTATCAAGAATTTCTCCTCTCTAAATCCTCTTAACTACTTCACAATGTGTTTAAGGTTACTTATGTCGTGCTTGGAGGTCTTTGGGGTGTTACTTTTGTACCCTATTTGCTAGTTATATCACCATGATCCATCCTGTCACACCTTGGACTCTATTAAAACTTATACCTAAAATTTTCTTAGAGAATGTATGTTTTTAAAATAAGATCACCACCTCATTGCTACCCTTTAAGTAGTACACCCGTGCTTGGAAGGTGCGGATGGAGAGATAAAATATTCCAAATCCCCACCCCAATATCCCACATGGGATATGTGGTATTTTGGCAAAGGTTTTAATGGGAGCTAGCTCCCTTATCTCCATATCCATACCTCCTTGGACATGAAGGCTTGTGGATGACACTCTCCTCCCTAGATATATGTCATTGCTTACTGTTTTATGATCTGCTTATCATTGATTAACTGTTTGTCTCACCTTATTCTTGTGACATGTGGCTTGGGCTTGACCAATTAATCGCCTTTGATTATTACTATGTTGTTGGGTTATTTGGTGAAGTTTTACATATTTGAGTGTGAATTAATCCAAGCCATGAATGATTTTAAAACATTTCTTAATGTGGTTTATTGAATTAATGGTTTGGATGAGTTTAATTTTTTAAGAAAAGAATATAAACAATATTTAATGAAAGGATATATGGTTAATATTTAATTAAAGGATATATTATTTATATTTAATAGAATACATTTAATAAAAGAATGTATTTTTTATATTTAATGAAAGAATATAAATTGTAATATAGTTATTGCTTAAACGAAATAATTATAATCTAAATATAAATGTTTAATTAAATGAAATTTATATATGAAAGAAGTTTTATATTTTTTTAATGAAACTTATAAGAAGGGAGGTTCATATTATTGTCTATAGATGAATGAGTTGTATGTAAAAGGAATATTTGTATTTTTTATTTCTATGGAAAAAGTAAATAATTAAATGAATATTAGAATTTTTTATTAAAAAGGGAGAGAGTTATGTTGAGCAAGGTGCAATGAAAGTATTGTCATTGTTGTCAACACACTCAGATGGATAGATTAATGCAGTGGACAACTGTTCGAAGGTTGTTCGGAGTATTTACAATGGTGTTCAATGCTTATGAGGATTTTTTTGATGTTCAGGTGAAGTTGTTACAGGTTGTTCGTGCAAATTTGCAAAAGTTGCAAAAATCGTCAAGAAGTTGTCAAAGTAGCAAAAGTTGTCAAAAAGGTGCGCTCCTTGCTTGCAGTACATGGTCAGATAGGTCGTAGCATGTTGGCATGTTGGTAAATATGTTAGAATAGTTTTGGACGTGTTATATTGATGTTTTTATTGATCGTTTGCATCGTCGGTACTTGGTTGGACAATTTTACACTTTGTTGGACATTTATAAAAACTGCGTTAGAGGCCACTTTGTAGGAGGAATATTAATAAATCCATGAGGAGTTAGACCTTGAAATTTTTATTGGAGCTATTATGATATACAAAGAGCTTATTTTTTAAATTTCATCCCAAAAAGAGACTCGATGAAGAAACGCCAACAGTTGCAAAATGCCTCTACTTTTTCCAATTTATGTGACGTGTAAAATCTGCGTCAGGGGTCACTTTGCGGGAGGAATATTAATAAATACATGAGGTATTGGACCTCAAATATTTTACTGGAGGTATTTAGATATACTAAGAGCTTAAGTTTTAAATTTCAGCCCAAACGAAGTCTGGAAGAAGAAACGACGAACGTTGCAAAATGACTCTGGAGCATTTTATTAGTTTGTGACAGGTGTAAAATCAGCGTCAGAGGCCACTTTGTCGGAGGTACTGCTAATAATCCATGAAGAGTTAAAATTTGAAATTTAAATTGAAGGTATTCAGTTTATACAAAAATATATGTTTCAATTTGTAGCCCATTTGGAATTTTGAGGAGGAAGTTATTGTTGACAATTCTGTCACATTGCACAAGGGGTAGAAAATAAAAATAAAAAAAATTTCCTTTTGCAAGAGTATTTATTTTCATTTGTAAGTGTTGCAGCAATTTTGGCTTTCCATGTCACTCCCTTGTATACAGAATGAAGAAGAAAAAGCTTCGCTCACAAGCTGGCCAAAGAAAATAGCTCCGCCAAAGGAAAGAAAGGTTGTCGCGATATCGCGACATGAAAACGGTCGCGATATCGCGACATGTCACGTTTTCGCGACCGTAGCAAAGAAGAAGGAGCAAGCAGGAAAAACTATCACGATATCATGACAAAACAACCGTCGCGATATCACGACATAAAGCAAGGAAGAGCAGCCAGAGGCAAAGTTGTCGCGATATCGCGCATGTCGCGTTTTTACGGCCGACAACAAGAAAAGAATGCAACAAAGTAAAAGGCGTCGCGATATCGCGCATGTCACATTTTCATGACGCAAGAAGCAGAGATGAACCAAAGAGTGAAAGCGCGATATCGCTGCATGTCACATTTTCACGGTCGAAAGCGAGGAGAAAGCCAAAAGACAAAAGTTGTCGCGATATCGTGCATGTCGCATTTTCGTGACCAATCAACAGCAAGGGTGCAAGAACAAGAAAGTGGTCGCGATATCATGCATGTCACGTTTTCATGGCCGACAGCAAGGCAAAAGCACATAAAGCAAAAGTTGTCGCGATATCGCGCATGTCGCATTTTCGCGGCCGACAGCGAGGGAAGGAGCAGAGCCGAGAATGTCATCGTGATATCGCGCATGTCGCGTTTTTGCGGCTGACATAGAGCAAAAAAGCCAAAATATAGAATTCGTCGCGATATCGTGCATGTCGCGTTTTAGCGGCCAAAAACAACGAAAGAGCGTAGCAAAGAAAGGTGGTCACGATATCGCGCACGTCGCATTTTCGCAGCTGACAGCAAGAAGGGAGAACAGACATGAAAATGGTCGCGATATTGCGCATGTCGCATTTTCACGACCCACAACGAGAAGAAGCGCCAGGGGGACAAAGTTGTAGCGATATCGCGCATGTCACGTTTTCGCGGCTCCAAGCGACAAAAGAAGACAAAGGCATTGACATGTTGCGATTTCATGACATGTCATGTTTTTGTGATGGGCATGTGCTTCGAGTTAGGTATTTTCTCGAGACCATCAAGTGCCTCGTAGATGCATTCTTTCTTGCCCAATAAGCACACTGCTCTTTTTTGGGAATTGAAAGCGAAGTGTCAGACCCTGAAGGAGAAGTTCGACGAGCATGGCGGCCACTCGAGCATTGCACCAGGGATACTCAGGTGGTTCATTAATGCATACTTCCGCGGTTGACCCGGTCACAGTTGCCTGTTTGGGTAATGGATTAGAAAGCTCAGTCTCAAGGGCCGCGAGAAGCGACTTCTTAGATCTCAAGAATATTTCACCATTCTGTGTAATTATGACTCAGAGGGTCGGGTCCTCTATAAAAACCCAGATTTTATAATGTAAAATGGGGGGAACTTTCTGCTAGAAAGCTGCTGTAACTTGATGTCTTGCAATTAATATTGAGAGACTTTGAGCTTAATTCTTCTCTTTTATGCTGCCTTCTGTGCTTGATTCTTCCATCTCTCTTTGTTTGTAAACCGAGATGCTGAACTCTGTGTCCGAGGTGCAATCAGGGACAGTGTCCTGAAATTCATTTGGAAGGATACATAGGAGTTAGAAAAGTTTCTTATTGACTTTCTTTTATGTTGTCTGCCTTGCTTGATTCTTCCATATCTCTTCGTTTGCAGACCGAGATGTTGAACTCTGCGTCTGGGGTGAAATCGAGGACAGTGTTCTGAAACTCGTTCGGGAGGATACATAGGGAGGTTGATATTACATTTTTGTCATTTTATTCTGAGTGTTCTTTGCTTCTATTCAGGTGTCAGTTGGTGATCGTGCTTCCTGTTCTCCCCCACCCCAAATCACCAATCTCTCTAACCCTACTCCTTTTTATTTCTTTCTCTAACCCTACTCCTTTTATCTCTTTCCTGCACTCTTGTCTTCAAAACCCCAAGTAGATTAGTATAGGATCCGGCCTCTCTCCAGATATTGGCACGAGGGGCATCTCTTCCCCTCGACCTTTCAATGTTGATCACAGGTCCAGGGCACACAAATCATCGAAAGTCCTTTCCTGTGTGGATCTGGTTACCAATAATTTTGGCACGCCCGATGGGACACAACTGTATCAGTCCTGGATAAATCCATAACTAGTCAAGGTCCTAATTTTTTAACTCAATCCCATTTCATCGAGGCCACTAGTTCTAATCAGTTCCTTGTGTGACCCGGTCAGTCTCACCTGACTAGTGGTAGTGAGATCTGATGCTCTCATTATCGGAAGACTTATAGCATCTGGCGACTCTGTTCAACTTGAAAATATCCAAGTCATAAAGACCAGTACCCAAATCTATGCCTTCATGGCAAAAGTCCCCATGTTTTAAGGAAGCCCGAGTTGGTGAATCTTCGGCTTGCCTCCATCTGATAAAATCACCTGGCAACTCTGATTGAGCTGAAGATCCAAATTTCTCGATCGTAGGCACCTTTTAAAGCTAAAAGAAGACATCCCGAAGGAATCAAGGTTCGGTGAGCAGCCTTGACCTCACAGGCGGAGAAAAGTATGTTCACCTGGCGACTCTGACTTAGTGGCAAGGACCGTGATCTCTACAGGCCACTACTATAATGGAGAGGGTATGTTATCCCAGCTGGGATGTTTATAGCCCTCTGAATCTTCAAAGTTACCATGAAATTCCTAGAGGCGTCTTAAAAAATATTCCAAAATATGATGGCGCTAAGGGAATGGCCCTAGAGCACCTTGAAAATCTTGTTGATGTAGGGTCCATCTATGACATACTCCATGACGATGTCATGATCAGGCTCCTGGTCCTATCTCTAGAAGGAAGGGCACTGCAGTGGTACAGACTGTTCAGGCGTAAAAGCATCTGCTCGTGGTATTACTTAGCGGGAGCACTACTCAAAGATTTTAATGGCTCCCAAGACCCCTTCCAACTATCAAGCATACCTCATCATGAGGTAGAGCAAATAGAAGAGCAGATCCTAGTGGATAGCATGCAGACATTCAGCCAGAGCCCATTAGGCATGCCTCATTAAGAAGCTGAACCTGAGGAGGCCCTAGAAGATCACTCTTTGCCAGAGGAACCCTATTACCCCATCAGAAGGATGGAGGAACCTGTACCCAGCCCGTAGCTAGTACATTCATCAGCATGCTGGTATTGGTTCCAGCCCCCGCCACAACCACTACCCCAAGAGGCCCCTCACGCTGCAAACTTCTTCGCCACATGTTTCATCAACAGCGCGGGTACTGGCGGGAGTGATAACTCACTGCGCTGCTTCCTGTTTGCGACATGGACAGTTTCAGGAAGAAGCCAACCGGACTTCAAAGATCAACTGAAGTTCAATCTGATCTGGTCCGAGCACTGCAGATTCATTGGATAGACACCCGAGGCTGAGTTTGTGATGGCGGTATGTCTGTCATGCTACAAATTTTGTATAAATTGTAAATAACCCGACTAGTAAATAAGTGCCAAAAGCACTAAGTGTTACTTGGGAGCTTAGGTATTAAAAAAAAAATGTTGTCAATGGATGATCAGAGAAGAAGACAATGGGAATGACTCTATTGCCCAATGGATAAAGGCCTGGGATCTCTGCATTCAGACTAGCAAAATGCCCCGCGAGCCGCCAAGAATGTTGACAATTTTGTCACATTGCACAAGGGGTAGAAAAAAAAATCAAAAAAATTTCCTTTTGCAAGAGTATTTCTTTTCATTTGTAAGTGTTGCAGCAATTTTGGCTTTCCATGTCACTCCCTTGTATACAGAATGAAGAAGAAAAAGCTTCGCTCACAAGCTGGCCAAAGAAAATAGCTCCGCCAAAGGAAAGAAAGGTTGTCGCGATATCGCGACATGAAAATGGTCGCGATATCGTGACATGTCGCGTTTTCACGACCGCAGCAAAGAAGAAGGAGCAAGCAGGCAAAATTGTCACGATATCGCGACAAAACAACCATCGCGATATCGTGACATAAAGCAAGGAAGAGCAGCCAGAGGCAAAGTTGTCGCGATATCGCGCATGTCGCATTTTCGTGACCGACAACAAGAAAAGAATGCAGCAAAGTAAAAGGCGTCACGATATCGTGCATGTCGCATTTTCGCGATGCAAGAAGTAGAGATGAACCAAAGAGTGAAAGACGTCGCGATATCGTGCATGTCGCATTTTCGTGACCGAAAGTGAGGAGAAAGCCAAAAGACAAAAGTTGTCGCGATATCGCGCATGTCGCATTTTCGCGACCAATCAGCAGCAAGGGTGCAAGAACAAGAAAGTGGTCGCGATATCACGCATGTTGCGTTTTTGCAATCGACAGCAAGGCAAAAGCACATAAAGCAAAAGCTGTCGCGATATCGCGCATGTCACGTTTTCATGGCCGACAGCGAGGGAAGGAGCAGAGCCGAGAATGTCGTCGTGATATCGCGCATGTCGCATTTTTGCGGCTGACATAGAGAAAAAAAGCCAAAAGACAGAAGTCATCGCGATATCGCACATGTTGCATTTTTGCGGCCAACAACAATGAAAGAGCGCAGCAAAGAAAGGTGGTCGCGATATCGCGCATGTCACATTTTTGTGACCGACAGCAAGAAGGCAGAACAGACATGAAAACGGTCACGATATCGCGCATGTCACGTTTTCGCGACCCACAGCGAGAAGAAGCGCCAGGGGGACAAAGTTGTAGCGATATCGTGCATGTCACGTTTTCACGGCTCCAAGCGACAAAAGAAGACAAAGGCATTGACATGTCGTGATTTCGCGACATGTCATATTTTCGCGATGGGCACGCGCTTCAAGCCGGGTATTTTCCCGAGACCATCAAGTGCCTCGTAAATGCATTCTTTCTTGCCCAATAAGCACGCTGCTCTTTTTTGGGAATTGAAAGCGAAGTGTCAGACCCTGAAGGAGAAGTTCGGCGAGCATGGTGGCCACTCGAGCATTGCACCAGGGATACTCAGGTGGTTCATTAATGCATACTTCTATGGTTGACCCGATCACAGTTGCCTGTTTGGGTAACGGATTAGAAAGCTCAGTCTCGAGGGCCATGAGAAGCGACTTCTCATATCTCAAGAATATTTCACCATTCTGTGTAATTATGACTCAGAGGGTCGGGTCCTCCATAAAACCCAAATTTTATAATGTAAAATGGGGGGAACTTTCTACTAGAAAGTTGTTGTAACTTGATGTCCTGCAATTAATATTGAGAGACTTTGAGCTTAATTCTTCTCTTTTATGCTGCCTTCTGTGCTTGATTCTTCCATCTCTCTTTGTTTGTAAACCAAGATGCTGAACTCTGCGTCCGGGGTGCAATCAGGGACAGTGTCCTGAAACTCGTTCAAAAGGATACATAGGAGTTAGAAAAGTGTCTTATTGACTTTCTTTTATGCTGCCTACCTTGCTTGATTCTTCCATCTCTCTTCATTTGTAGACCGAGATGCTGAACTCTGCGTCCGGGTGCAATCGAGGACAGTGTCCTGAAACTCGTTCGGGAGGATACATAGGGAGGTGGATATTACATTTCTATCATTTTATTCTGAGTGTTCTTTTCTTCTATTTAGGTGTCAGTTGGTGACCGTGCTTCCTATTCTCCCCCACCCTAAATCACCAATCTCTCTAACCCTACTCCTTTTTATTTCTTTCTTTAACCCTACTCCTTTTATCTCTTTCCTACACTCTTGTCTTCAAAACCCCAAGTAGATTAGTATAGGAGCCGGCCTTTCTCCAGAGATTGGCACGAGGGGCATCTCTTCCCCTCGGCCTTTCAATGTTGGTCACAGGTCCAGGGCGCACAAATCACCGAAAGTCCTTTCCTGTGCGGATCTGGTTACCAACAATTATGACTGTTACAAAAAGGCCTATAAGCTCTTTTTGGCATTTTTGGAAGTTTCTAAGAATGTAATGGTTGAGAGGTACTTTTGTGTAACTGAAAAAAAGAGCTGCATTTTTTAATGTGAAGCATATATATGTTTTAAAAAAAATGGAGAAGAGGGTTTTTTGAAGAAAGGACTATTGGTGCATGTTGTGAAGAATTGTTTTCTTTGGTATTTTGATTGAAAAAATGTGCAAGGTGTGAGATAATCAATGTGAGTTGAGAAGATTGAAATGGTTAGAAATAAGATTTTAGAGAAGAAGATTTGTGAACTAGACCACTCAGGATCTTTTGATGAGATTTAATACTTTTATCAGAGCTTTTTAAATTTGTTGGGTCGGTGCTTGACAACAAGGGTCGGTGCTCCTTGTAGTTGGTGTTGCTAAAGTTCGGGTTAGTTGGTGCTACAAAAATATTATAAAGACCAAACATTTTTTAGGCTATATTTGGATGGGAGTCCAAATAGTCCATTGGCACAATGGTTTTCCCACATCGGGTTTCCACTATAAATATGGTGTTATGTGATGCATGTTTGTGTGATTGCTTGTTTTGATTTGATTTCGTAGTTGGATTAAATTTTTAATATACACCGATTCACCCCCCTCTCAATGTCATGCTTAGTTCAAAAATTGGTATCATAGCAAGGTTCTTGAACAAGCTTAACCGGCTAGGGTGATCTTGGAAGTGACACAATGGTAGGTGGTGAAGGCTTCTCATCAAACAAAGCACCATTGTTTGATGAAACTAATTACACATTTTGGAGACTCAAGATGCAGACATATCTTTGTGCTTTGGGATACGATATTTGGGATTTAGTAAACATTGGATACACAATACCCACCAATTCTCCAACCGATGTTGCTGGTAAGAAACTATTTGAGGATGAGTCAAAAACAAATAATGTTATCATGTGTGGATTAGTGGACAATGAACTAGTAACTATTATGGGTTGTAAAATGACAAAAAAAATATGGGATAAACTGAAGAGCATTAATGAAGGAGACATTAATATCAAGGAGGTCAAGTTACAAACACATAGAGCTCAGTTCGAAGGATTAAATATGAATGAGGATGAGAATATAGAGGCATATATGCTAAGAGTTAATGAAGTCATTAATGTGATTAGAGGACTCGACGAGGAAATCAAATATTCTATCATCGTGAAAAATGTATTAAGGTCCCTTTCCCAAATATTTGATTCTAAAGTTTCAACTATAGAAGAAGCTAAAGATCTAAATTCTTTTAGTATGGATGAGATACATGGTTCTTTGAATGCATATGAGATGAGAATAGGAAAATCTAAACCCACAAACAGAGAAGCTACTTTTAAAGCCCAAAAAAATTTGAAAGCAAAACAAGAATTCGAGGAAGAAGAGACATCAGATGAAATGGAAGTAAACTTTTTTCAAAAACTAAAAATGGGAAAAGGAAAATACAGAGGAAATTTACCGTTTAAATGTTTCAACTATGGAGGCATTGGGCATTTCGCAGCTAAATGTCCACTTAATGAGAAGAACAGAAGTGATGAAGGATCGCACGAAGAAAGAAGTGACTGGAAGAAAAAATCAAATTTCAGAAAAGGTAACTTTAAGAAAAAAAGTTTCATCTCCAAGAAGGTCAGTTCATCAGAAGACAGCTCTAGTGATAATTCTGAAAAAGAAACAGGTGAAGCTCTTTTCATGGCATTCAAATAAGAAAAACTAGAAAAAGAACATAAATGTGATGAAGAAGAAATTGATGCAGAAGTGAATTTGGAAGAGGAACTAATTGCAGCTCTGGATGAATTGAAGATAGAAAGGAATAAGAAAATATCAATAAATCTTGAGGATACAAATGAAATCATAACAAGTTTGAAAGTGTATATAGAAGAATCCAAGAAGATCTCTGAAGATCTCGAAATGTAAATAACCATAAAAATAGATTATTGTAGCAAGTTAGAAGAAGATATTGTTGGTTTAAGGATGCAGATAGAAGAGATGAATCAAAAAATTAGCTTTTATCACAAATGTGAAGAGATTTCTATGAAGTTGGATAAGATCATAAAGAACTAGAAGACTACATGCATCAAATTTGGTTTGAATTTTTATGAAGGAGAATCATCAAATGGATCAAAGTCCACAAATGAACAATCCATAAAGAATGAAGAAAAGAAACAGGTTAATCAAACAAAAACTAATCATGCAAAGGAAAACAATAATGCAAGGCATGAAAGGATAATTGACAATGATGATTTCACCAATGTCACACATCAAATAAGAAGAAGATTTATGGCTCCTACAACAAAATGTCAAAGACCATCACCCAGGTTCAATCATCCCTTTTATGGTTACTATTTTTAAATGCAATGGTTATGGACATAAGATTTTATATTGTAAGTATAATTTAGGACCAAGGAATTTTTCTAGCAGAAATGATTTTTCACCTTTGATGGATTACGCAGTAGAATGTTAAAACTGTCATAACTTTGGGCATATTACAATAAATTGTAGAAGTACATTTGCATCAAATAAATTTCAGGAAAGAAAAATTTAGCCAAATGGAATAAGATAAAATAGAAATTTTCCTGAAAAACATGCACAAGCTATTGAAAAAGAAAAGGTAAAACAAGATCCCAAAACTGTAATCAAACTAGAGTGGAAATAAAAAGAGCAACCTAAGGAAGAAAAAGAATCCTTGATTGTATAGATGGCATTTAAAGCACAGAATAAATTTGCACCATGGATACTTGATAGTGGATGCTCCAGTCATATGACAGGTGACAAATAGAAATTTGAGAAGTTGCAGCAATATGAAGGTGGTTTAGTGAAATTCAAAAATAATGATGGAGCTAAGATAGTTGGCAGAGGTTCAGTTAAAATCAGTGACAGAAAAATTAGGTCAGAAGAAGTCTTGTTTGTGGTTGATTTGAAGCATAAATTATTGAGCGTAAGTAATATTTGTGACAAAGGTTATGATGTGATATTTAAGAAGCAGGGTTGTGAAATTAGAAAGGCAAACAGTGGTAAGCTGATAGCAGCTGGATCAAGGACACCTGGAAACCTGTACACTCTCTCAAAGACTTCAGAAGGAGCTTACTTGATTGGACAGGAAGAAGAGAATTGGTTGTGGCACAAGAGACTCGGTCATATCAGTTTTGACAATCTAGTAAAAATTAGTTCAAAGAAAGAAGTGAGAGATATTCCCACCATTGGTAAACCATCAAATAACATTTGTGCTTCATGTCAAAAATAGAAGCAAACTAGAGTCTCATTTAAAATAAAAGAGTACTACACGAGAAAACTTTGGAACTAGTACATACTGATTTATGTGGACCCATGAGAACGCAAAGCATAAATGGTGATAAATATTTCATGTTGTGTATAGATGACTATTCTAGGATGACATGGGTATTATTTTTGAAGTATAAATCAGAAGCTTTTGAGATGTTCAAGGTTTTAAAAAACCAATTTGAGAATCAAATAGGAAAAATGATTAAATTTTTAAGGTCAAACAAAGGAGGAGAGTTCATTTAAGAGGATTTCACAGAGTATTATGAAAAATATCACATAAGGAGATAGTTTTCAGCAACTAGGACACCTCAGCAGAATGGTGTGGTAGAAAGAAATAATAGGATAGTGCAGGAAATGGCACGGACTATGTTGACTAAGAGAAAAGTAGTAGACATATTTTGGAAAGAGGTAGTCCATACTATAGTATACATCCAAAATAGGTGCATGTTGAGGATGCATGAAAGCAAAACTCCTTATGAGTTGTGGTTCGGTAAAAAGGCAACAACAAGATATTTTAAATTTTTTGGTAGCAAGTGTTACATCAAAAGAACTAAAGAAAACCTTGGTATGTTTGAAGATAGAGCAGATGAAGGTATTTTTCTTGGCTATTCGTCAAAAAGCAAAGCTTACAAATGTTACAACAAGAGGCTCAAAAAAATTATGGAAAGTAATGATGTTAAAGTTGATGAAGGAAGGGAACAAGTAATTAGCTATGAATAGAAATACCCAATTTATGAGGTAATTTAAGGAGATGAGGAAGAGGAAATGGAAAATAAACCAAGAATTGACTCAGAGGATTCGAAAAGTGATTCATAATTGGAAGAAAACAAGAAATTCAAAATAGGTAGCTAGCAAAAATATCATCCTAGAGAGCAAATAATTGGAGACCCCATAGTTGGTGTTCAGACAAGAAGAAGATTAGTAAGTAACTACTCTTTACTATCCAACATTGAGCCCAAAAATGTTGTCAGAGCAAGCAAAGATGAAAGTTGGATAAAGGTAATAAATGAAGAATTAGATCAAATCGATAAAACAAGACTTGGGAGTTAGTACCAAGACCCGTAAATAAAATTGTAATCGATACTAAATGGGTATTTTAAAACAAATTGAATGAATACGGATAGGTAGACAGGAAAAAAGCAAGATTGGTATGTAAAGGGTATGCACAAGTTGAAGGTATTGAATTCGAGGAAACCTTTGTACCTATGGCCAGACTAGAGGTAATTAGAATATTTCTTGCTTTAGTTGTTTACAAGAATTTCAAATTTTATCAAATGGATGTGAAATCAGCATTTTTGAATGGGAAACTTGAATAAGAGGTTTATATTGAGTAGCCATACGGTTTTCAACTTGGTGATGATCCCAACTTGGTTTGCAAGTTGAAGAAAGTGTTATATGGCTTAAAATAGGCACCCTGGGCATGGTATGCAAGGCTAGACAGTTATCTTACTCATCAAGGGTTCAATAAAGGTATGGTGGACAGTAATTTGTATGTCAAAATAGAAAATGATCATTATATTATTTTTTTTGTATACGTAGATGATATCATATTTGGCAGCAACAAATATGAGTTGTGTAAAGGTTTAGCAAATAGGATGCAGAAAGAGTTTGAAATGTCAATGATTGGTGAACTTTCGTATTTTCTCGGATTGCAAGTTAATCAAAAGGAGAAGGGCATATTTATTTCTCAAATTAAATATGTGAAAGAGATGCTAAAAAAGTTCACAATGGAGGATTGCAATCCAGTTAGCACTCCCATGATGACAAAGTTGCAAGTTGAGCAAGGATGACAAATCTCCACCTGTTGATCAAACTATGTACAGATCCATGATTGGGAGCTTACTATACTTGACAGCTACTAGACCGAATATTTTGCAGGTAGTATGCATGGTAGCATGATTTCAGGCTAGTCCCAAGGAGACTCATGTGATAGCGATGAAGAGGATTTTACGGTACCCCAAGGGTACTATGGAGTATGGGTTATGGTATCCAAAAGTTCAGGACTTCACCCTTATTGCGTATTCAGATGCATATTGGGTAGGATATGTAGATGATAGGAATAGTACCAGTGGAGGTGCATTCTATCTTGATGATAATATTGTTGAATGGCATAGAAAAAAGTAGGAGTTAGTCTCATTATCCACAACAGAGGCATTGCAGCGACATCATGATGTACACAGGTACTTTGGATGAAATAAAATTTGAACAATCTTGGAATAAATTTTAGTGAGCCCATATTGATCATTTGTGACAATACAAGTGCAATAAATATCTTAATTAATCCGACTATGCATTCTTGCACAAAACATTATGCTATCCAGTACCATTTTTTGAAGGAAAAAGTTGTGAAAGGTGAGGTTAAGTTGGATTTTGTTCCAACAACAAAGCAAGTAGCATATATCTTTACCAAACCATTACCCAAGGAAGTATTTGAGTACATTCACAAGAAATTGGGAGTGGTCACACTTCCCAAGCATTGACTAGCTATCGAGGCCACATTCTCAGGGGGAGCATTTGTGTCTTTGTTTATCTTTTGCTCATGTTTGTTTTTTTTTTTTTGATTGGTTGAAAGGGTGTTAAAAGGTCCCTGAACCTTGTACAAGTATTTTTTACATGTTTTCCAAACCGACCGAAGAGGCCCAAGAGCTAAAGATCAAAGAAAAAGCCAAACACCACAAGAAGAAAGGTGTCGCGATATCGCGACATGTTGCAATTTCGCGGTCCACAGCATAGAGAAAATGCAAGGAGGAAAAGGTGTCACGATATCACGACATGTTGCACTGTTGTGACCAAGGGTGGAAAGAATGTCACGAAATCATGACAAAATGCAGCATCGCGGCCGAAGAAGAGAAAGTGTTGCGATATCGCGACATGTTGCAACATCGCTATCGAAAAGGAAAAAGTGTCGCGATATCGCGACGAGTTGCGTTGTCGTGGCCAAAGAAGAAAATATGTCGTGATATCGTGACATGTTGCATTGTCGCGACCCCAGGAGAAAAAATGTCATGATATCGCGACATGTTGCATTATCGCGACCCTAGGAGAAAAGGTGTCGCGATATCGCGACATGTTGTATTTTTGCGGCCAAGTGAGGAAAAGTGTCACGATATCATGACAAGTTGTATCGTCGATGCCAAAGAAGAAAATATGTCACGATATCGTGACATGTTGCACTGTCGCGACCCCAAAAGAAAAAGTGTCACGATATCGCGACATGTTGCATTGTCACGACCCCAAGAGAAAAGGTGTCGCGATATTGCGACAAGTTGTATTGTTGCGGCCAATTGAGGAAAGGTGTCACGATATCGCGACATGTTGCAGTGTCACGGCCTGAAGAGAAAGAGTGTCGTGATATCGTGACAAGTTGTATCATCATGGCTTAAGGAGAAAATGTTGTGAAATCGTGACGTGATGCATCTTCTCGACAAAAAGATAAAAATTGTCGTGATATCGCGACATGTTGCATTGCTGCGGCCAAAGAAGAAAAAGGTGTCGCGACATCACGAAATGTTGCATTATCATGGCCAAATAGAAAAGGTGTCATGATATCGTGACATGTTGCGTCATCGCTGCCATAGGAAAAAAACTGTCGCGACATCGCGACAAGTTACAGCATCATGGCCAGAGGAGAAAAAGTGTCGCGAAATTGCGACAAGTTGCATCGTCATGGCCGAAAGATAAAAAAATGTCGTGAAATCGTGACAAGTTGCATTTCTGCGGCTAAAGGAAGAAAAGGTGCGATATCGCGACAAGTTGCAACGACGAGTCCGAAAGATAAAAAGTGTCACGATATCGCGACATGTTGCTCATGTTTGTGATTCTTGCTAAGTGTAATAATTTTTTCCTGAGAATGTTGTGCATGGACTTAGGGGGAGTTTGCAGAAATCCTTTGGTATTGTTGTCAAAAGGGGAGAAGAGTTACAGTAAATTGTGTGTGTGTTGCCAACAATTCCAAAGGGGGAGATTTTTGAGCAAGGTGTAGCGACAGTATTGTCATTGTTGTCAACACACTTAGATGGATAGGTTGATGCAGTGGACAGTTGTTCGAAGGTTGTTTGGAGTATGTAAAATGGTGTTCAATGCTTATGAGGATGTTTTTGATGTTTGGGTGAAGTTGTTACAGGTTTTTTGTGCAAATTTGCAAGTTGCAAAAATCGTTAGGAAGTTGTCAAAGTAGCAGAAGTTGTCAAAAATGTGCGCTCCTTGCTTGCAGTGCATGTTTGGATAGGTCGGAGCATATTGGCATGCTAGGAAACATGTTAGAATAGTTTTGGATGTGTTAGCTCAATTTTTGGATTGATTGTTTGCATCGTCGATACTTGGTTGGACAATTTTGTACTTAGTTGGATAGTCGTAAAATCTGCATTAGAGGCCACTTTGAAGGAGGAATATTAAGAAATCCATGAGTATTTAGACCTTGAAATTTTTATAGGAGGTAGTTTGATATATAGAGAGCTTATATTTTAAATTTTAGTCTAAAATGAGACCCAAGGAAGAAACGACAGTAGTTGCAAAATTCCTCTACAACACTTTTTCTGGTTTATGTGATAGGTGTAAAATATGCATCAGAGGTCACTTTGCAGGAGGAATATTAAGAAATACATGAGGAATTGGATGTAAAAGTTTTTACTGGAGGTATCTGGACATATTGAGAGCTTAAGTTTTAAATTTCAGCCCAAACGGATTCCGGAAGAAGAAATGGTGAGCGTTGCAAAATGGCTCTGGAGCACTTTTTCAGTTTATGTGACGTGTAAAATCAGCATTAGAGGCCACTTTGTCGGAGGTACTGCTAATAATCCATGATGAGTTAAACTTTGAAATTTAAATTGAAGGTATTCAGTTTATCCAAAAATATATGTTTCAATTTGTAGCCCATTTAGAATTTTGAGGAGGAAGTTATGACTGTTACAAAAAGCCCTATCAGCTCTTTTTGGCATTTTTGGCAGTTTCTAAGAATGTAACGGTTGAGTGGTACTTTTGTGTAACTAAAAAAAAGAGCTGCATTTTTTAATGTGAAGCATATATATGTTTTAAAAGAAAAGGGATAAGAGGGTTTTTTGAAGAAATTACTGTCAGTGCATATTGTGAAGAATTGTTTTCTTTGGCATTTTGATTGAAAAATGTGCAAGTTGTGAGATAATCAATGTGAAGAGTTGAGAAGATTGAAAAGGTTAGACATAATATTTTAGAGGAGAATATTTGTGATCTAGACCACTCAGGGTCTTTTGATGAGATTTTATACTTTTATCAGAGCTTTTTAAATTTTTTGGGTCGATGCTTGGCAACAGGGGTCGGTGCTCCTTACAGTTGGTGTTGCTAAAGTCCGGGTTGGTTGGTGCCATTCCATGCAGTTGGTGCTATAAAATTTTTGTAAAGACTAAATATTTTCGAGGCTGGATTTATATGGGAGTCCAAAAAGTCCATTGGCACAGTGTGGTTTTCCCACATCGGGTTTCCACTATAAATCTGGTGTTATGTGATGCATGTTTGTGTGATTGCTTGTTTTGATTTTATTTCGTAGTTGGATTAAATTTTTAATATACACTAATTCACCCCCCTCTCAATGTCATGCTTAGTTCAATAAGTTAAATGGTTCTTAATTATTATTATTAAATTGTTTATGGTTTTTGGTATATTAAGTATCTAATTGATTAAGATTTATGGGGCCTGTTGAGTGGTATTTTCACCCAGTTGTGAAAGTACACTCTCCTTTAGGATTTGGGTTCCAAATCCCCTCTTGCAAAGAAGTTAAATAAACAACTTCTCCAAGGTCTCCGTTGTATTAGAATTTGCATATGTGTATTAGTAATCTCAAATAAAGATATTCAATTTAAATGCTTGGAACACCTTAGTGATTGCAAGTAACTGTAAACAAGGGGCAATGTTGGTTTATTTCACCATGAAACTTTAGTGATTGTTCATTGTTTTTTCTTTGGAGTTTGAATTTTTTTAAAATGTTTATTTTAATTCCTGAAAATAAGTTAAAATTTCTAGAAAAAATAAAATGCAGAAAAATGAAAATGAAATGCAGAAAACTGAAAATAAAATACATTCAGTATGATGCTATCCTATTTCAAAAAAACCGAAGATGTAAGGTCTCCATGCACGCAACCTAACCTATTGGACTTGCAAAACAAGCACAATCCCCATAGACTGAGTGCTGGTTCCTAGGGTTTAAAATAAATTTTAGGTTCAAGCATTCACATGAAGCAACCAAGCAAACTTGCATTAACTCCATCTACAAACTCAAAATCTAAAAGAGAGAAAAAAAATAGACATTAAATCCATAGCATGCAAAGAGAATCTCCTTCTTTCTTGCCCACAAGATGCAAATTTCTAAAAACTTATGCATTAAAAATGTGTCATTTTACAATAGCAGAATTTCTAGTTTTCCCAAACCAGTCAATGGAAGAAAAATGACTCAAACAGGTCCAGAATGGCAATCTCGCCTTCAAATCTACAACTCTGCTCGTAGCAATTTTTGACCCCTTCTAGCCTCTTTGAATGGCGTATTTAAACTTTTGAAAAAAAAAAATTTCTCCTTCCATGACGGTTCATTTCATTTTCTGATGGCTGTTCGTTTCACCTTCCCTGACTGTTTGTTTCACCTTCCCTTGTATGCGTGTGCTTTGGTTTCCATTTTGTGGCCCTTCGCTGCATTTTCTCCACATGGGCTTGCGTCTGTTTCCCTCCGTGTGTAATGACCATCTTAAATGATTTCAAATCATTAAATATTCCTTATGTAACACTTTGTCTTCTTCATTGGATTTTGTCCTTATGTCCACGTCACTATGCAGGTCCGTTACCTTGGCGAAAATGGAACATGTCACGATATCACGACACTTTTGCCTCCTTGCTCTCTTTTGTTGCTTTTAGCCGTGAAAATGCAACATGTCGTGATATCGTGACACTTTTTCTTTTTGGCCGCGAAAATGCAACATGTCACGATATCGCGACACTTTTTGTCTTTGGTCGCGAAAACACAACATGTCGCGATATCGCAACACTTTTCTTTCTTGTTCTTTCTTTCCTCATTTGGTCGCAAAAATGCAACATGTCACGATATCACGACACTTTTCTTTCTTCTTCTTGCTTTTCTCTTTTGGCCGTGACAATGCAACATGTCGCGATATCGCAACACTTTTTCTCTTTTGGCCGCGACAATGCAACATGTCGCGATATCGTGACACTTTTTCTCTTTTGGCCGCGAAACTGCAACATGTCGCGATATCGCGACACTTTTTCTCTTTTGGCCACGATAGTGCAACATGTCACGATATTGCGACACTTTTTCTCTTTTGGCCGTGACAATGCAACACGTCGCGATATTGGGACACTTTTTCTCTTTTGTCCGTGACAGTGCAACACATCGCGATATCGCTACACTTTTTCTTTTTTGGCTGCGACAGTGCAACATGTCGCTATATCGCAACACTTTTTCTCTTTTGGCCGCGACAGTGCAACACGTCGCGATATCGCGACACTTTTTCTCCTTGTGGTGTTTTGCTTTTTTTTAGCCTATGGGCCACTTCGGTCTTCTTGGAACACATGCAAAAAAGGTGGGTCCCCAATTTTGGGGTACGTTGTGGAGCACCCCACAACAAATGGCGACTCTGCTGGAAAATGCTCCCAAGCATTTTGGTGATAAATCAACCTAAAAACACATAGACTCAAATACAAGGGTCAAAAAATATCCCCAGAATAAAACTAGACGAGAAATACATGAAGCATTAGAATTATTAAGCATCATCTCGGTGTGTGCAATGTGCTTCATTCCTTATCGTTTGAAACTCGTTAAACTTTTCATTGTTAGCTTCACTTATGATTCGTATGCAAGGCTATGAATGATTTGTGTAGGATTTGATGTATGACAACTATGTTAGAGATATAACAACCTGCTTTGCAAAGGCTCAAAATTTCTAGTATCATGAACAAACATATTAAAACTGTCAAACCCTCTTAGGATCAAATATGTGTATACTGAATGAATTTACTAGATCCCAAAGTTGGTTATGTGTCACTACCATCTTGAACCCATGTGCAAGTGTAAGTGAAATCAGAGCTTTGGGGAATAGGATTCCCAACCTAAGTGAGATGGGGATTTAACCCTATCCTTACTACTCTGATCTGGATTTTATTACCTCATCTTGAACAAAATGATTTAACCTGTTATGGATGAAACTGTCAGGCTACCCTATCCATTTGAGTAGTCAGTGGTTTGATTTTAGATAATACGTGTTTCCACGCATGAGCATACTCCACTTCCAGCCAGGCGTCTATAGCCCCGATGGAGATTAACCCCATAACCCATGGTTTGGATTTAATTTTTATTTCTTGGACCTTGGGGATGACTACCCATCCTTGCAAGGGACATGTAGTACTATCCTTCCAATCCAATATTGATGAAGAAATGAAGAATATTTGCTTTGGAATTTCAAGTTCTTGAATGGGCAAAATAGAAGCCTTGGGGAATCGGATTCTCAACCTAAGCGAGATGAGAATTAGACCCTATCCTTACCACTCCATGAAGGTCAAATCAGAGCTTTGGGGAATTGGATCCTCAACCTAAGTTTGATGAGGATTTAACCCTATCCTTACTACTCTGATTTTAGGCTTTAAGCATTATGGGAGTGGTAAAAACCACAGTTTTAAGGATTATGTTGCATGATAGGACATACACAAAATATTACTTTCACCTTACCTTTTCTTCCAAGTATGTTTTTGACCATTTTGCTCAAGATCCTCTTTAAAGTATGTAGAACGTGCTTGGTTCAAGATATTTCGGGCATCAGTTCCCAACCTTAGGATCCTTTAATATATGTTATGTAATAATCCTAAGAGGATTCGACACCTTTTCAATGATTGTACATGAAATGAAGATGCAACTGAGATGAAATGTATATGCAATGCGAAATGTACATGAGATATGAATGCATTGCTCCTTTTGAAATGCGGATGGAGTATACCACCTACTTTGCCATAATTTATAAAACTGACAACTTCATGCATCACAAGTTCCAAACGATATTCTTTAATGTGTTTGCGATACTCGTGGAGCTTTCTGTAATACAATTCCGATGTTTCATATTCTCCTAGTCTTAGTCAACATTCATAAGGACCTAAGTTAACATCTTGCTTTTTTTTTTTTTTTTTTAAAACAAACCAACGTGTCCAAAGGACCAACACACAACTTGAAACCAAAACAAAAATGCAAAACCAACATCAAAACCAAAAAATCATATACAAATGTGCAATATGATACAAATATCACATGATTTAAGGGCTAAAATAATGCTTTAGAACTTGCTCGTTAACCAGTAACATCAAATATTTTCCATCCATAGTTCTTAGTCTGAAAGTACTCTCCCCTATGATTTCAGAGATTTGATAAGGACCTAACCAAAGACAATCAAACTTTTTGTGATCCCATTTCTCATCATGTTTTTTATCCCACAATAAAACCAAGTCCGAGATCCTGAAAGACTTAATTTTGGCTCTTTTATCAAACCATATTTTGACCACATCTTGATGTTTGCTCATGTGGAGCATGGCTTCTTCTCTTTTTTCATCAAGGTGCATTAGATGACTTAATCTAGCCTCAATGTGATTATCAGTTCCAAGGTATTCTTGTGTGAAATGAAGGGTTTGAAGCTTCAAATTTGCAAGAAAATTTGGATCTTACCCATAAAATAGATGATAAGGTGTATTCCCTATTTATTCTTTTTCTCTAGTCCTATCTGCCCAAAGAGCAAATTTTAATTGGTTGTGCCAATCCCGAGAATTATTTTCCAATAAATTCTTAATGATGGTTAACAAATTTTTGTTTGAAGATTCTGCCAAACCATTACCTTGAGGGTAATAGTTAGACGAAAACTTTAAACTCACCTTATTATCATATGCCCAATTTGCAAATTGAGTGGAAACAAAAGCCTTACCATTATCACTTACAATAGAATCGATCATTCCAAACCTTGTTACGATATGATCTTCGAGGAATTTTATTACCACGTCCATAGTAGCATGCTTCGTGGGAATTGCTTATGCCCACCTAGTGCAATAATCTGTAGCTATGAGTATGAATTTATGGGAATATGAATAATTTGGGTTAATAACCCCAATGAAGTCTAATCCCCATTGTGCAAATGGTCTCATCTCAACTACAGGTTGCAATGGCATAGCTGCATTCCTTTCTCTATTGGCAGCCACTTGACAAATATGGCAAGATCACACGTGTGCATGTGCATCTTTAAAAATTTAGGGCCAATAATATCCCACTCTTAGGATTTGATGTGCTATTGAATTTTTCGAACCATGGCCAGTTCCGTGTTTACCATGAAAATCTTGCAAAACATTGGTAGCTTCTTCTTGATTTAAGCATCGTAGGTAAATTCCCTCGTGATTTTTCCTGTAAAGAGCACCAAACCTAATATGATAATTGGCAGATTTAAGTCTCAAGGCTCTTCTTTGAGTAGAATTAATATGTGATGGACACTTACCATTTAATAGAAAATACACAATATCAACATACCAATCATCTTTGGAAATGTGCTCTCCACTTGAATATTGGCATGTGACTTGGGGATTGTTCTCAGCAATTGTTTTCACAAGTCCTTGTCCATGAACTAATTTCATGGGTTGAATTTCAAGGTCAAATTATTGGATGGTAGAAATCCATTTACCTCTTCTCTCACCTAGCTCATTTTGCACAAACATGGTTTTGACAGCGGGGTCAGGCACAATGGCAAAGACCCTACTATGCACAATGTAATGTCTGAATTTTTTTACTATTTTGAAAAGTGCATACATTTGCTTGTCGAGGATGGAATATCTCAATTGAGCATCCTTCAAAGGAGCGCTTAGAAAATCTATGGTCTAAAATAAGGACCAGGTGGCACTAACAAAATAATGGTTTATTTCAGAATTTCGTAGAGCAAAATTACATTATTAAACAAACTATTGAAAACACACCTAATTTATATGAAGGGAGAGGAGGTTAGAGGAGAAGCGGGAAGGGAGGAAGTCGGAGGAGAAGATGAAGGGAGGTTGGAGGAATAAGGGGAAAGGAGGTGGAGTGATAAGGAGGAAGAGGGAATAAAGGAGGGAATGGAGGGATAAGGGATATTCACACTTGCCGACAACTAACCTAGCCTAGCCACTAAATTAACCACTTAATAAATTAAGTGTTCACACTTGCTACATTCTCCCCCTTAAAGTTGAGAGGACTGACAAGACAGTCTCTCAGCTTTACAAATTGAGCTTTAGCCAGTGCCTTGGTGAAGATGTCCGCAACATTCTCCAAAGTGGGGCAATAGTGAAGCTCAACAGTTTCAGTTTCCACCATATCTCTGATGAAGTGGTACTTCATATCAAAATGCTTTGATCTACTATGGTGGACAGGATTGTATGCCAACTGAATGGCACTAATGTTGTCACAGAATATCCTTGTTGGACCACTTTGCTGCTCTCCAATTTCTTCTAATACCTTTCGTAGCCATAGAGCTTGAGTACTAGCATGAGTGACCGCTATATACTCAGCTTCTATTGAAGATAGTGCTACTACTATCTGCTTCTTGGAACTCCAAGTTATTAGTCCCGATCCCAGACTAAAACAGTTCCCTGAGGTTGATTTTCTGTCATCAATGTTGCTACCCCAATCACTATCACTGAAGCCTACAAGCTTGATAGTGTTACATTTATGGTAATGGATTCCAAAATCCCATGTACCCTTTACATATCTGAGAATTCTCTTAGCTGCCTGCAAATGCAACTCAGAAGGGTTAGACATAAATCGAGAGACAAGAGAAACAACATACTGAATATCAGGTCTGGTGTTGGCGAGAAACATCAAACTCCCAACCATGCTTCTGAAAGTGGTCACGTCAACTTTTGATGCTCCATCATCTTTGCTTAATTGGATCCCATGTCCAACTGGAGTTGCAACTCGGTTTGCAATGCTCCATAGCAAACTTCTTAAGCATGTCCCGAGCATACTTATGTTGACAGATGAAGATCCCTGTATCTGATTGATGAACCTCCATTCCAAGGAAGTAGTGCATTAAGCCAAGATCCTTCATCTCAAACTGCTTCATCATGGAGTGTTTGAACTCCATATTCATTTTTTCATTACTACCCATGAATATGAGATCATCCACATACAAGCAAACTATGAGGATGTCATTTCCTTGTTGTAGGTAGTAAAGGGTGGGTTCATTTCTACTTTTGGTGAACCCAAATTCTTTGAAGTACCCATCAATGCGTGAGTACCAAGCTCGTGGTGCCCGCTTGAGGCCATAAAGTGCCTTCTTCAGTTTGTAAACAAGATGTTCCTTGTCTTTCTCTTCAAATCCTTGTGGTTGCTCAACATACACTTCTTCTGTCAAGTAACCATTTAGAAATGCACTTTTCACATCCATGTGTTGGACTTTCCATCCCTTATGTGCAGCTAAGGCAAGAAGCTGTTCTAATAGTCTCCTGTCTGGCTACAGGAGCAAAAGTCTCTTCATAATCAACTCCATATTTTTGAGTGAATCCCTTTGCAACTAGTCTCGCCTTGTGCCTTTCAATGCTACCATCAGCATTAAACTTGGTCTTGTAGACCCACTTACATCCAACACATTTCTTGCCTTTAGGAAGCTTTACCAACTCCCAAGTGTCGTTGTTTTTTATAGAGGTTATCTCCTCTTTCATGGCATCTTGCCAAATTTTTTGAGTACATGCCTTCTCATAACTAGAAGGTTCAAGTTGTGCACTAGTTAACAAAGCATAGTTAACTTGATCTCCCCTAGGTTCCTGCTGGGAGACATCATCACCATACAGGTGCATACTTTCTAATCTGTGTAAAACAGAATCCATTTCACTAGCTTGACTCCTAGTGTATCTTCTTGAAAAAATTTTATCCAACATCTGAGATGATGGATGATACTGTAGAGTTCTCTTACCTCTGGATGGAGAATCAATGTCCATTGGTGAGGAACTTACGGATCGCTGTGGAGAAGGACTTGGTGAAGAAGTGGAATCAGAAGATGAACTTGGATTTGCGGGAGGAGACTGCTTTCCTTTCTGTGGTGTCTGTTGTTGCACCTGCTTAGAAACTACATCAATGGATTCAACATCACTGAATATTTGGGGCTTACCCCATTCTCCCCCTTCATCAAAAATCACATCCCTGGAAATCACAAACTTTCTAGTCCGGGGATTATAGAGTCTGTAAGCTTTTGTATTCTCACAGTATCCTACAAAGATACATGCCTGACTCTTTGGATCGAGCTTCTTCCTAAGCTCATCAGGAATGTGAGAATAGGCCAGCGAGCCAAACACTCTGAAATGCTTAACATTTGGCTTTTTACCATACCAAGCTTGGTAAGGTGTCTGCCCTTTCAAACTTGAAGTAGGACTTCTGTTCAAGATATATACGCTGGTCCTGGCTGCATCTGCCCAATATGAATTAGTCAAATGCTTCGTCTGAAGCATAGACCTTGCCATCTCCACAATGGTGTGATTCTTCCTCTCTGCGACACCATTCTGCTGTGGAGTGTAGGCAGCAGTGAACTGCCTCTTAATGCCATGTTGCTTACAGAAATTCACAAACTCATTAGAGGAGTATTCTCCTCCCCTATCTGATCGAAGACATTTTACAAAATATCTACTCTCACTTTCAACTCTTGTTTTGAAATCGATAAAGCATTCATATGCTTCATCCTTATGTTTCAAAAAATATATCCAGCACATTCTAGTATAATCATCAATAAAGAGTAGAAAGTAAGAGTTGTTACCCAGACTCGGTGTCTGCATCGGACCACAGATGTCAGTATGCACTAGCTGGAGTGGATAGCTGGCCCGCCATGCTTGTCCATGAGGAAACTTTGATCTTGCATGCTTCCCAAGAGCACACCCTTCACGGACTTCTTTACCATCCCTAACTTTAGGAAGTCCAGCGACCATGGCTTGGGAAGTTAGCATTTTCAAACTAGCAGAATTCAAATGGCCATATCTCAAGTGCCATAGAACACTTGGATTGGAAATAGCAACACTTGCTAACTTATCTCCCCCTGGCTGGCCAAACTTTAAAGGAAACAATCTATTCTTTGTCATTGGCACTTGAGTAATGATTCTATTATTGTTATTTTTATCAAAAATAGTGCATTTACCCTCATCAAAAAGCAACTTGTAGTTCTTTTCTAACATTTGACCAACACTTAAAATATTATGTTGGAGATGGGGTGTATAATAGATATCACTTACTTGTTTGACTCCTTCTTTAGTTGGAACTGCCATAGCTCCAATGCCTTCAACTGCCAATGATTTATCATCTCCCAATTTGATGTTGGATTTGTAGGAGGAGTTTAGAGTAGCAAAGAGCTCTTCTTTGCCACTCATATGGTTTGAACACCCAGTGTCCAAGATCCATGTATCATTCATGTTCTGATCTGCTTGACCATATGAGAGAAAGAGATTTGTGGCCTCTTCCTCTTCTCCAAAGTTTCCAAACTGACTGCTCTGCTTGCTACTAGCTCCCTGTGAAGTCTTAGTCCAACTAGTCACGAGCATAATGGCCAAGTTTGCCACAATTGTAGCAAGATTGTTTTGACTTATCTCCTCCTTTACCTCTGCTGATTGTTTCCCTCTATTTTGTTGTCCTCCTCTATTCTGTTGTTGTTCACTATTGTTTGAGAATCCTCCTCTATTCTGATTTCCTCCTCTGTTAGGAGTTCCACCTCTCTGATTATTTCTGCCTCTTCCTCTATACTTTCCTCTGCCATGACCTCTACCTCTGCCTTCTTGAGAAGCAAAGGCTTTATCATCTCCTCCATAACTTGTGGAAGGAGTTGGTTGTAATCTCTCCTCATGTGAGAGAAGTGAGCCAATGAGGGTTTCAAAAGACAGAGAAGTTAGGTCTTTAGATTCTTCTATAATGATGGCTACTTAATTCCACTTAGGAAGAAGTGTCCTCAACACTTTCTTCACTATAACTTCAGGCTTTACATCTTCTCCTAAAGTGACCATCTTATCTACTACGGCTTTCACACGCACGCAGTAATCACCAACCTTTTCATTCTCTTGCATTTTAAGAGTTTCAAACTCTCTTTTCAAGGTTTGGAGTTTAACTTGTTTGACTTGGTCACTACCCCTATAACTTTCTTTTAAAGCATTCCAAGAAGATTCAGAAGTTATAAAAGAAGCTATTCTAGGGAAAATACTTCTATCAAGGGCGGCTTGAATGTGATAAAGGGCAGAAGAATTATTCTTCTGTGCTTCCTTTCTAGCCCTTTTATCAGCACCACTCAAAGCTGCCCACTCAATGGTTCAATATATCCCTCTTCAATCACATCCCAAAGACCTTTGCCAATCAACAGAGTTTTCATTTTAATTGACCAATACTCGTAATCACCACCATTGAACTCAGGGATTGGTAAACTAGTATTGGAAGCCATTTTAGAAAGCAAATTTTATTTCAACTTCAAACAAGTTGTACAAAGAAGTACAAAATAGATCACTGATTTAAATCAAATCTAGCTTTCTTAAAATGCTCACTGATTTGGCGTTCTTCTTCTTGAGGATTTCCCAAAACTGGAAAGGTGAAATTTTCTGCTTCGTCGTCACTGATTATAATGACTTCTTTTGTTGTTACTGCTGGCTCAAGATGCCTTTTGAGAACAACTCGTTCTTCAATTGCGGGTTTCACCTCCACTGGTTCTTTTTCCTCTGCTTCTGCTTCTTCTGGTTCTGAATCAGGAGAGCGAGGTGTATAGCTCTCACTCGTTTCAACTTCAGGCACTACAGGAGTATAACTGTCACTTGATTGTCCTTTAGGTACTATTTCAACCATCTCGGATTCAACTACTCTTTGCCCGAAGATATTATCTTAGAATCTGCCTCGTATCCAGAATCTGGTTTTCTTTGATGTGCTATCACTTGGTTTTCCAACTGACAAAACACTGTATGAAGTCCACTCTGCTGGACTTTCCTGTCAAAGGAATCAGGAGTCTCTCTTCTCAACAGAGAGAGCAATGCATAATAGCATCCAGATGATCTGATCATCTACTCATCAATGCAAAATTTTCACTTTCCACTTTTCACAATTTAAAAAAAAAAATTCCAAAATTTGTTTTAATAAAGCCTTTAGAAATTTTTTTAACAATTTCCTATATATATTTTAATTATATTTTTTTAAATAAAAGTTTATTTAAAAAAACATAATAATAAAATATATATGGAAATTATTAAATAATTTTTAAAAACTTTTAATTAAAAAACAAATAATGAAAAATTAAATAAAAAAGAAACCTTTTTTTTCTTTTGCGAAATCCCCGACGGGATTCGATCTAAGGACCTCCGCTTCCTACCCGCAAGGTCTAGCCGCTGCACCACGTGGCTCCGGTGAGAAACAAGGCTGACCTCCGCCTTCTTAAACCTTGCTGCTTTCGACGATTACAAAAAAAAATAAAAAACTTGTATTTTTTACCCCGACGGGATTCGACCCCGGGACCTCTCTTCCGCAAGCAAGCGTCTCAACCACCTACGCTACCCGCTTCGGCTGGAGGACAAAGGAACCTGCTGTTCCTTATACAGTGGATGGGCGGCAATATAAAAAAAAAATGCTAGGATTTATCCCACATTCAGTGGGAGGAAGACGTAGAGGTCTTCTTATATGCGCGCGAGCGCATAAGACCTCGATTGCCTTCGGGAAATCACTCCCCAACTCTATGCTTGCTCAAGCAAATCTACGTCCGCCACGTAAACTACTTCAGATGAATCCGCTTTCGCCACGTGGACAAACCAATTTTTGCCACGTCACCACACGCCCGATCCGCCACGTCATCCGCCACATCGGCTCTCGGCTCGCCACGTCAGCTCCCGGCTTGCCCAGTCAGCACTCTGCCAGTGCCCGCCACGTGTCAGCTGCCGCCACGTCAGCGTCCACCTCAGCTCCTCGAGCTGCATGTTCGAGTCAGCTCTCAGCTCTGCCTGCCATGTGTCACCTCAAAAATCATGCAGTCCATGTCAGCTCTCAGCTTTGCCTCAAAATCCATGCCCAGCTCTACGCTCTGCCACCTCCTCGATCCGATCGCCTAGCTCCTCGATCATGGTGCACCCTCGGGATACGTGCCCAGCACGCTCGCCGCCAGATCACCGTGCGTCCTCGGGATTCGTGCCCAGCACGCTTGCCAGATAAGGCTCTGATACCAAATCTAAAATAAGGACCAGGTGGCACTAACAAATAATGGTTTATTTCATAATTTCGTAGAGCAAAAATTACATTATTCAAACAAACAAAGAATATATCCACTAATTTATAAGAAGAGAAAGGAGATTAGGGGAGAAGCGGGAAGGGATGAAGTCGGAGGAGAAGATGAAGGGAGGTTGGAGGAATAAGGGGAAAGGGAGGTGGAGTGATAAGGGAGAAGAGGGAATATAGGAGAGAATGGAGGGATAAGGAGGATAGAAGAGAAATTTAAAAAATATCATGCCGACTTAAACAATTTAGCCGACAACTCTAACCTAGCCTAGCCACTAAATAACCACTTAATAAATTAAGTGTTCACACTTGCTACATATGGTATTTTCTGTGTTATCTTCACCTTTCTGAGTCAAAACACTCACAAAAGAGTGTTCAGATGCGAAAGCATAAATAAAGAAAGGCTTAGAATAATTTGGACTTATAAGGGAGGGGCTCTAGAAATAGCATCCTTGATGCTTTGAAAGGCAACCCTACTTTATTCTTTCCATTTGACATTCACATCCTTTTTGAGCATCTCATTCAGTGGTTTAGCTATCTCAGCAAAGCCAAAAATAAACTTCCTCACGAGATTGATTTTCCCAAAGAAAGATCTCAATTCCTTTTTGCTACCTGGGAGAGGCAAGTTTTGGATAGCTTCTATCCTTTCCAGATCAATGGAGATACCTTATTTTGAAATGATATGACCAAGCAATCTTCCTTCTATCACTCCAAAGATGCATTTTTGGGATTCAAAGAAATTTCGTGCTCTTTACACCTTTGGAGAACTTTCCTCAAATCTTTCACATGGTCTTCTATTTTCTTTGAAAACACAGGAATGTCATCCACATACACAATGATACATTTACCTATGAGCCCTTTGAACGCATAATCCATGGCACGTTGAAATGTTGCGCCTGCATTTAATAATCCGAAAGGCATTCTTCTATAGGAAAATGTTCCCCATTTGGTTTTGAAGGCCGTCTTCATCCTATCATTGGGATGAATAAGAATCTGATTGTATCTAGAATATCCATCGAGAAAAGACATCATTTCATACCCATTCATCGTTTGCAATATTTCATCGATTGATGGCAATGGGTAATTATCCTTTTGTGAGGTTTTGTTGAGATTTCTAAAATCTATGTATAGCCTTATCTCCCTATTCTTATTTCTCATCGGAACAAGATTAGCGACCCAAGTTGAGTGCCTAACGGGAAAAATTATCTTTGCGTCCAACAATCGTTTGACCTCTTTCTCTATCAAGGGCTCAAGTAATGGGTTAACAGATCATTGTCTTTGTCTAAAGGGTTTGGAATCTGGTTTTAGAGGGATGGTGTGCATAATAATGTTTTGATCATATGTTTTCAACTCATTGTAACTCCAAGCAATGCAATCCATGTAATACTTTAGTGTAAATATTATATTTTCCCTCTCATCATCCGTACATGCCTTTGCAATATACACTTCACACGGATTATCCACACTCCCTATATTGATCAGGTCACAAGCATCTTTAGGAGGTGGAACCCTTTTTCCTTTTCTAGCTTTATATCCCATATCAAACATCTTCTCTAATGAAACGATGTTCTTAGGTATCTTGTTGGATTGAAATGTAGCTTCGCTTTCTCCTTTTGTTTCTTCTTGCCACCTTTGATCTTCATCAATCACTTGGTTCTCAAAAATACCTGAATTGGTGAAAATTTTGAAAATGTGTCTATCATTCTCAAAAACTTGTAAGTTTTTGACGTTATCAGGTATCGATGGGCAAGGGACCAACTCAATGGAAAACTTCTTGCATTTTTTTATGTCAACTGGATTTAGCATGCCTACAGCGACCGCCAGAGAATCAGCTATACGATTTCCTTTCCTAGAAATAAGGGATATATTAAAAGCATCAAATTCCTCAATAAGGTCCCTCACCCTAGTTCTATAAAGGCTCAATCTCTTATCGCGATAGGTATATTTTCCTTTAACTTGTTTGACAACCAACTCCGAATCTCCCAATACTTTCAAACACTTAACCTTCTTGCTCAAAGCCAATTGTAATCCAAATATAAGAGCTTCATATTCTGCCACGTTGTTAGTGCAAGGAAATTGCAATCTATAGGTAGCAAACAATGGTTTACTTCCCGGACAAGTGAGTTCAACTCTAGCTCCTGCCCCTTTTTTTGACTTTGATCCATCAAACTTGAGTAACCACACTAGATTATCTTCTTAAGAAGAGCTACAAGAAACTATTTCTTTTTGAGGTTCTTTGGTAGCTCTTTCAACATCAAAAGCATAGACTCCTAACTCAGGTTCAAAAAATTGAACTTCATTTGGCTTGTTGAATTCGATGATGATTTCCTTAAGCCTTGGCTCATTTTCCACTCTAATTTGATTAGCAATACCTCTCCAGGGTAGCCACATGTGCAAGAAATCAGTGGAGAAATAACCATTCAAACTTTTCATCCAATACCTAGCAAGTAGCATTCCATATCAACTTGGGATATTGACAACCAAAATATCAACTACCTGTTGGACCCTAGGTTCAGAATTGAGTTGGATCTTAACATCGTAGAGGGTCCCTACCATATCTACCTCAGACCGATCCAATTGCAAAACCTTGCATTTAGCAGAAACAGGATCTAGGCCTAGCATTTGACAAATTTCTACAGGCATGAGGTTACTTGTGGCACCTGTGTCCACCAAACAATTATGCAAATTTTTGCCAGCAATCCTCATAGTCAATAAAAAAGGAGGGACATCTCATCTTTCCTTTCGTAAAACCATGTGATATTCAACTTCCTTTCCTTCCTACATTTGACTAGGTGAACCCAAAGCCTTTATCAATGCTTCCTTTTGGCCAGGAAACCTAGCCGCCTCTAAAAATGAAAGGCTAGACTTGGACTTTCTTAAATCCTCCACTATGTCATAAGTTGACTTCTCAGGCTTTAATGTTTTTTGCGTGTCCTTAGACTTTTCTCTTCTAGATGGTGGAGGATTATTATCAGCCTTAACATCGGGAGGAAGAATGGAATTTTTTGGTGGAGTTGAGGATGTTTTAGGGGTTTTGGGCTTACTCCTCAAATGGTATCCATGGTTCCCCTTTCTAAATTCTCTAAAATCTTGCACTTCCTGTTCCAAGATCTCATCCTCTTCTTCCTCATTCTCACTCTCTTGACAATATAGAGTTTCCACCACCAAAATGTTGTCCTCTCCTTGTTGATGTTGGGGTGGACCCTCATTTGGCACAAGTTTTAAATCATCCACTTGATCTTGGAGACAATGGATATACCTAGCAATTTCAGGACAATTCCTTTCATTATGCTCCTTTGTATTATGCAATATAAACCCCTTTTCCCATGCAAAATCAAAAATATTAAGAATGGAACTAGAGTGACTTGGTCCTACAGAAGTATCTATATAATTAGCAATAGGGGAAGGCACACCCCCATTGTTTGGTTTCGTATTCCACTGTCTCCCTCTATTGTTGAAATTTCTATTTGGGTGAGGGGCGTGGGATTCATACTTCTGTTTGTGAAACAAATTATTACTCAATTTGTGAACTATCTTTTTGAGTTCTTCAACCTCTGAATAAATCTCTTTTGGTTGAGCTATGTTATTGCTAGTTCCAATAGGGTTTGCGTAATTGGTGAGATCTTGAATTAACATTTGAGTTGGATTTTGAGCCACTTGATTTGCGTAAGGATTCACACTTTGAATCATAATTGGATTGGGGAAAGGAACTATAGCCTGAGAATTAACCGGACTAGCTCCTTGCATAGTCTGTTGACTATTTTGCAAAAATTAAGGAATGGGGGGAATGGTTGTGATTGGTTGAATTGGAATGGGTGCGTAAGCGGGTGTTGATGAATATGATTGTTGATAAGGCAAAGCATTTATGCCTGATATTTGTGGTGCCATGATCTGATTCATCATAGGATCTTAACCATATGGACCATATTGTCCTACCATAGGCGTCTAGGAAAACCCATAACTCTGTGGTGTCATTTATTTTTCAATGGTCATAGCTTCATTGTAGGCTAGAGAAAGCATGGTAACTTGAGGATTTCGCCTTGCCAACATTGCCGTCATAGGATCCAATGCCCCAAAATATATTTGCAAAGCTACTACGGGATCAATGGCAAAATATCAAATTTCTCTATTATAGCACTTCTGAAATCTCTGATTAAAAGTTTGGATTGGCTCACCCTGGCCTCTTTTGCATGTAATGAACTGATTATAGATGATTGTGGGATCTAATGGTGACCTGAATTGGTTGACAAAAGCATCCTCCATTTGCATCCATGACGTAATGGAACCATGAGGTAAGCAAATATACCATTCATAAGCCACTTGGTCTAGGCTCATGGGGAAGAGTCTACAAGCCACATCTTCATGTTGAACTTGCAATCTTATCAAAACATCCCTATAGGCCTGAATATGTTCTTCTGTGGTCCTTGGGCCATCCGGTTTGTATTTGGGCAAAAATATCTCTATATTCTTAGGGATATCGTGAATATCCCCTGCAATATTCAAAGGAATGTTATTGGCTCCGTACCAAGGAGGTGGTGGAGGTTAGGCCATTTGATTCAAAATTGATGATGATAACCCTACACGAACCGTGGAAATGGTACTGATAATTGGTACACTAGTGGCAAATGACAACATCGGTGCAAGTCCGCTAGATACACCTAAAACAAAAGGATCTTCTATAATAAGGCTATTTGGAGGGATCACAATTTGCTCGGTTGTATTCCTTGGATTCCTATGAGTGAGTGAGAGGCTTTGGAATATGGTTTCCTCGGTTGTTTTGGACCTAGTTGCGATGCGATGCGGTGGGTCCAGCTTGTAAATGACACTACCCTACAAAACCTGACAAAACTCTCAATACCTCAAAGAAGACCTGCGACACAGAAAAATCTTGCAATTAATGAAATTCAAAGAAAAATCAAATTTTTAGTCGTGAATGAAAGAAGGAACCATGACAAAGAAGTATTCTAAAAATGTAAGTTTCTGATTCACCAGATCACATATGCGCAAGTGAAGAGCATACTCCTAGTGTTGTAGAATTTTTTATTCACAAGATCGCATTACGCGCAGGTGAAGAGCATAATACCGACAACAAATACATTTTTAGATAGAATGATTCCTTACACATAAGCATGAAATTACTAGAAAATATCAAACATGTAACGTATGAATAATCACGTTAGCATCAACCAAGAGATTTAAAAATCAAATGAAAGTAATTGCATGGAGACAACCTCGTTAGTCAAGACCAAAATCTTCGAAATCAAATCAAAACACATTATTCCTGTATGAACAATCAAAAGCATTAGAATAATGCATAGCGATTCATGTCCTCCTTTTAACACTACAAGGTTGTATTGTTAAAAGAGGGCTAAATATAATAATCAATAGGGCATGAAATATTCAAAATTTAAATCCCTATAGCATTTAAATCACTCTGAAATAAAACAATTCAGGCCCTCCTTCTAGAACCAATATTTTGAGTGGTATTTTAACCCAGTTGTGAAAGTACACTCTCCTTTAGGATTTGGTTTCCAAATCCCCTCTTGCAAAGAAGTTAAATAAATAACTTCTCCAAGGTATCTGATGTATTAGCATTTGCATATGTGTATTAGTAATCTCAAATAAATATATTCAATTTAAATGCTTGGAACACCTTAGTGATTGCAAGTAACTGTAAACAAGAGGCAATGTTGGTTTATTTCACCATGAAACTTTAGTGATTGTTCATTGTTTTTTTTTTTTGGAGTTTGAAATTTTTTTAAATGTTTATTTTAATGCCTGAAAATAAGTTAAAATTTTTGGAAAAAATAAAATGCAAAAAAATGAAAATGAAATGCAGAAAACTAAAAATAAAATGCATTCAGTATGATGCTATCCTATTTCGACAAAACCGAAGATGTGAGGTCTCCATGCACGCAACCTAACCTATTGGACTTGCAAAACAAGCACAATCTCCATAGACTAAGTGCTAGTTCCTAGGGTTTAAAATAAATTTCAGGTTCAAGCATTCACATGAAGCAACCAAGCAAACTTGCATTAACTCCATCTACAAACTCAAAATATAAAAGAGAAAAGAAATAGACGTTAAATCCATAGCATGCAAAGAGAATCTCCTTCTTTCTTGCCCACAAGATGCAAATTTATAAAAAATTCTGCATTAAAAATGTGTCACTTTACAATAGCAGAATTTTTGGTTTTCCCAAACCAGTCAATGGAAGAAAATGACTCAAACAGGTCTTGAATGGCAATCTCACCTTCAAATCTGCAACTCTGCTCGCAGCAATTTTTGACCCCTTCTGGCCTCTTTGAATGGAGTATTTAAACTTCTGAAAAAAAATTGTTTCTCCGTCCATGATGGTTCATTTCGTTTTTCGATGGCTGTTCATTTCACCTTCCCTGACTGTTCGTTTCACCTTCCCTTGTATGCGTGTGCTTTGGTTTCCATTTTGTGGCCCTTCGCTGCGTTTTCTCCACATGGGCTTGCATTCGTTTCCCTCCGTGTGTAATGACCATCTTAAATGATTTCAAATCATTAAATATTCCTTATGTAACGCTTTGTCTTCTTCATTGGATTTTGTCCTTATGTCCACGTCACTATGCAGGTCCATTACCTTGGATAAAATGGAACATGTCACGATATCGTGACACTTTTGTCTCCTTGCTCTCTTTTGTTGCTTTTAGCCGTGAAAAGGAAAAAGTGTCGTGATATCACGACACTTTTTCCTTTTGGCCGCAAAAATGCAACATGTCGCGATATCGCGACACTTTTTGTCTTTGGCTACGAAAACACAACATGTCACGATATCGCAACACTTTTCTTTCTTGTTCTTTCTTTCCTTGTTTGGTCACGAAAATGCAACATGTCACGATATCGCAACACTTTTCTTTCTTCTTCTTTCTTTTCTCGTTTGGTCGTGAAAATGCAACATGTCGCGATATCGCGACACTTTTCTTTCTTCTTCTTTCTTTTCTCTTTTGGTCGCGAAAATGCAACATGTCGTGATATCGCAACACTTTTCTTTCTTCTCTTTTCCTTTGCTTTGGGCCGCGATAGTGCAACATGTCACGATATCGTGACACTTTTTCTCTTTTGGTCGCGACAGTGCAACATGTTGCGATATCGCGACACTTTTTCTCTTTTGGCCGTGATAGTGCAACATGTCACGATATCGTGACACTTTTTCTCTTTTGGCCGCGATAGTGCAACATGTCGCGATATCGCGACACATTTTATCTTTTGGCCACGAAACTGCAACATGTCGCGATATCGCGACACTTTTTCTCTTTTGGCCGCGATAGTGCAACACATCGCGATATCACGACACTTTTTCTCTTTTGGCCGCGACAGTGCAACATGTCGCGATATCACAACACTTTTTCTCTTTTGGCTGCGACAATGCAACACGTCGCGATATCACGACACTATTTCTCCTTGTGATGTTTTGCTTTTTTTTCTTTATTTTTTTAGCCTATGGACCACTTCGGTCTTCTTGGAACACTTGCAAAAAAGGTGGATCCCCAATTTTGGGGTACGTTGTGGAGCAGCCACAACAAGGCCTTAATTATTTAGAGAAATGGATAATTTAAGTACTTAATTAGTTAAGGTTTATGGGACCTTGATTAATTAAATAAATAAATAAGTTTAATCAAATATAAGGGAGGACTTTTATGTTTAAACATGAACCTTTGATTGATTAAAGAATGTTATGATGAAATTAAAGATGACCCTCCTAGATGTTGAGTGAATGATTTGTAAAGATGTATTTGGTGATTGTATAGTTGCAATTTGGGTATTTAGATGCACTAGATTAAATGATCATCTAGTAGATGCATGATTCATAGTTCCATGAGATGTCCTAATCCCTTATTATCATTAATTGAATGATAGGTAAGCTAAAGAACCAAGGAGAGCATCAAATATCCAAGATATATAATTGCCTATGTTATGAATGAAGCATTATTAGAGCAACCTTTATTTAGCTAATTATGTTCTATTCTATAAAAGTATGGGTTCTTTTAGCATACTCAAACTATGTAATGATTTATTGATGGATGGAAATGCATCTCCTAATTGTAATTTATGATACATCTTGTTGATTAATTATGTTAGTCTTTTATTTATGCATGATCTAGTTATATTTATCTCCTTTTAATCATCTCTTTTATATTCCTCTTATTTATTATGTTCCATGCTTGATTTAATTGATAGACTTAGTGTTTATTCTCCTATGTTGATGGTTTTAAAATGCTTAGAGTAGTTAAGGAAATGTTTTTATGATTTATATTGCTAAGATTTTAAATAGAGTAGATTGGGTGAACTTAACGAGAGAAACAAAATTGAATAAAAATTATACAACCTAGCAATTTTAACTGAAATAAACTATCTATGAAAGGATTGGACTACCCCATCATAAGGATAAGATGAGTAGTCTATTTTTTGTACGCATCACATATCCGCATAGATAGTTGTTTAGGTTATTTATATGGATGTACCATTTGATGGATTGAAGGAGATAAGCTAACCCTAATAGACATGTGGTTAATAGCTTGTTGCAATACATGTAGTATACCTGCGTAGAAGGACTTGTGTATGCTATGGAGATAGGTGTATCTTGATTAGATGCTAGATATAAGTTTGGTGATAATAAGAATGATAGACAACTTGAATATAGTGTTAACTTAGATCTATTTTAGTTTCACATACTGATTGATATAAGGATCACTCTCTCAGCATGTGCTAATTTTTTAATTGAAATTAAAAAAATAGCACATGCCGAGAGAGAAATTCATGTGCTTTTTTTTTTAAATAGCAACCCCCTAGATTTTGGGTTGTTACAAAATGGTAACTTACATGGAGTAAGGATTACCATTGGTGTTATCAAATGTATGATAATATTCTAAGTCATAGGTTGGTTCTCCTTGTATGAGACCTTGATTAGTCCAATTGCATTTAGACTTGTCATGTCTAAAATAACATGGATTCATGATATTTTCTACTTAGGAAACATGATGCTAATCATATGCCTATTTTATATATCTCTATGATGTATATGATAAAACAAAGTCGGGTCCAGTGGGACCACCATATTAAATAAAATGACACTTAGGAAAAAGTGGAGGTTATGCAAATCTATGTTCATATTTATGAATACTTTGTTTTAGAGAAAACATATGGGAATGTGTTTATCCCAAGGGGGAGTATGTCACAACCCCCTTGGTAGGTCTCATAATTGATATAAATTATGTATGATTAATCTTATTTGTAGTTGAAAATATGACGAATAGTTAAAAATATTTGATGTTTTGAATATGGTATTGCTAATACGTTGTTGATTATAGGACTAAGTACTTTTGGGAGTGGATGAGAAAATTAGCCATGGATAAAAACAAAGAAGAAATAATGGCTAATACCTTATTAGATTTGATGAATAATCATAATTAATTATCAGTTTAGTAATTAATTATGATTAACATTAACAATGGTCATTTAATTGTTTAGCACACTTTTGTAATTAAGTGGGATTTTGTTGATAAATACCTCTAGGGAGGAGTGGAATCTTTGATGGTTGTATTAAAGTACCATTCAGGTAAGAGAATCTAATATAATGCATTCTAAACCAAGGGTAAATGAGTAAGATCCAAAGAAATTAGGTGTCATGACTTGGTTGGACTTTACTCATACTAATGAAGAAAAAGAGGGACAACACATGACAACAATATATAATTAAATAATAAAAAGGGGGATATTTTTATTTTTAAGGGAGGCTTTAGTTTTTAGAAAGCGAGCACGAGGAGGTAGGCAATTTTGGGAAGCATTTTGAAGGAAAATTAGGTGGTTGTGAGGAATTGGAGATCAACCTATCAAAAATATAAGGTTAGGATTTCCATACCTTTGTTTGCTTATAAATGTGTTAGATTAAGCTAATAAATAATCTCCTTTCATTTCTTGTTAAAGCATTTGATTATGTATAGTTTTGGATTCTCGATTGATTGCAAAATTATATCATAGGAATATATTTTTTAGACCCAATTTTTTGCTAATTTAACATCATTATTGATTATTTCTAAGCTCCAAGAAAAACACCTAAGTCTTAGGTATGTATAGACCTTTGAACAAAGTCTATAATCTGCCTACGTATGCTTCAAATTGAAACCTCCTTGATGGCTTGTTTATGCTTTTGTGGAGACATTTTCTTGGCAGTACTATCATGCTCAAACTTATATATGTCTAACCCTTGTTAATCTTTGTTTTGGAATATACCATTTATTGAGGCATTTTGAATATTGTTAATGTTTGCATTTAGATGTTCCACTCTGCTTCGAATCGAGTCTCCTGGATATAATTTTTATACCCTTTATTTGAAGAAAAATACCTTGTTGGTTTACCTAATTTAGTGGATATTTGTAGTGGATAAACACCTAATACCAACCCTATAACAAGTATTTTTTAGTCACCCTATTGGATTATTCTATATTTGGATATCACATCACAGGTGGAAAGAAATTAGACTTCTAGACCTTGTTCATCACTCTAGTAGGATTTGAGTGTCTTAAAGAACATATGGTAGAGGATTTGAAAGGTTAAGAACCTCTAAAATTTATCCTTGAGTGACCGACGGACGTTAGTTTATGCCCAACCATGCTCAAGTGGAAGGCCTCCATGGCCTTCTATGAGCATTGCCCCACATGGGATATGCTCAGGCTAGCAAAGGCTTTAAAGGGAGCTTGGCTCCCTAAGCCTTTCAACCACAAAGTGGTGGTCAGGAGACCAAACCACTTGGTGGTCAACTATCACCATATGGAGGCATGTGTCATAATTTTACTCTATTGACTTCAATTGATCTTTGAATTAATCTCGCCCTGATGCTGCCACAAGGATGCATGTTTTTATTGTGTTCATAAATGTGGTTTTAATCTATTTTATTTGTTTGGTGTGGGATGAATTATCCCACATCACATGTATGGGAATCTTAGTAAGGTATATATAAAGAGGAATTTACCCCTAATGAAATGACCACAATGTGGTGGTCAAGCTAGGCATAAAGTCTAGAGCATCATTCACTAGGCGCTAGGGTTTGACTTATTTTTAGAGGTTAGACTTGATTATGGATTAGTTGACCTTAAATAACCACCCTTTTTGACTGATTACTCCTTTTTATTTTTGGAGAAGTTTGCTTGCTTAAAAACATTTTCTTTTTGCAAATTTAACCCTTGGCTTTGGAGGCTATATGGAATTTGCTTTACTAAGACCAAAGTACTATGCTATAAAAAAGAAAATGGTAGAGCAAAAATTAAAACTAAGGATTTATCAAATTATATGGTATTAAATTGAACCTTATAGTTTGAAAACTATAGGAAATTGTTTTATGAAAAAATAGAAAACTTTCATAGGTCAAATTTTGGGAAAAAAAGTTGATAGAATTTGTAAACCAACTCTAGAACAATTTCATGGAGAATTTGTAGAGGAACTATAGGAAAATTTCATGGAGAAATTGTAAGTGAACTATAGATAAATTTTATGGAGAAATTGTAGAGGAAATATAGGACAATTTCATGGAGAAATTGTAATTAGACTATAGATCAATTTCATGGAGAATTTGTAGAGGAACTATAGGACAATTTTGTGGAGAAATTGTAAGTGAACTATAGATCAATTTCATGGAGAAATTGTTGTTGTTGCGCTTGCACAACACACCCCGATCTAGACTAGGGATCCACTAAAATTTTTGGTTTTAATCTCAAATTTTTTATTTGCACTAGGATTTTAAATTTTTCTCGTGTTATTTTTGAAATTTGCTTGCTTTAAGGTGTTGAAATTGCTTACATAGAGAATTTTGAAGTGGATTGCATTGAAAATTTTGAATTTTGGCTCTTCAAGGTCATTATTTTGGATTAATATTTCAAAATCTTGATTTTCAAAGGCTTATCCTAAAGTTAAAAATTAATTAAATTCAAGTTTTAGGGTTCTTTGATTTTCACTATCTTGCCCTATTTTTGATGTAAATTTGAAATTGTCATATCTTTTAAGTGGGAAATATGTTTCAGGAGATTCGAAGCCTGGTAGGAAGATTTTGAAAATATCTCTACAATGATGACAAATGTGCAGATTTTTAGACAATAATTCTTTCTAGAAATAGCAGTTTCTCGATTACAATCCATGATCTTATAAAGGCACTATCTCATGATATAAAGAAAAATTGTGACTTCTATTAGCATATTTGGATACCCATTTGGCCTATTTAGACACATGTAAAGTTGAATGAAATTATGGGCACATTAATTTTTGACCTATTCTTCATGTCACAGGCGAAATCTAGAAACTCTAAAATCTATGGGATAAATTAAAGATAAGGATAAGCTCATAAATTCATTGGGTTCAATGGAAGAGAAGATAATTTCCAAAATATGCTTTAAATGTGCAGATTCCAAATTCCTTATGAATGGTGCCATGAAAATAAAAGCTTTGAAAAGTCAAATTTGCACAAAAGTGCCAAAAAATAAGAAAGCACTGAAAAGAAACAAATGGAGAAGAAGGGCAAGCCCAAATTTTTTGTTCCTTTATAATATCTACAAAAACAAAAATACGTGGACCTTACAAAACAAAGAGAGAAAATAAAAATGTGTGAGAGAAAACAAAAATGCGAGGACCTTACAAAGGAAAGAGAGAAAACAAAAATTCACAAACCTTACAAAGGAAAGAGAGAAAATAAAAATTTGTGGACCTTACAAAGGAAAGAGAAAAAAAAATGTGCTAAAAACAAGAATGCGCTAGAAAATAAGGTTTCGCAAGAAAATGATATTTCGGAAGAAATTCTTTAGTTTCTTTGTAAAGGGAGCGCAAACAAGAATGTGCTGAAAAATGAAGCTTTGAGAGAAATTCTTAAGTTTATTTGTAAATGGAGCACAAAAAAGAATGCGCTAAAAATAAAAATGCGTTGAAGACAAGAATGCGCTAGAAAATAAGGTTTCTTGAGAAAATGAGGTTTCGGGAGAAATTCTTAAAGTCCTTTGTAAATGGAGTGCAAACAAGATTTCACACATTCCTTTGTAAGTTGAGATTGCAATGAATCACTGAAAAACACCAAATCACAAGAAAAAGGGAAGGAAATTTCCAAGGTGTGGAGTATATCACGCACATTTATTTTTTTCTTCATATAAGAGCGCAGATTTGAATTTTTATTGTATTTTCATTAAGAGAGCGCATTTCGGATTTTCTTTGCATGAGCGTAGATTTGATAAAAGAAGGGGCATTGGAATTAAAAAATTGAATATAATATTTTACCCTAAAATTAAAATCTCAAACCTTAGGGATATATATATTTTTTTAACATGGTGGAATCGGTAGGCGCCACGAATCCGGGTAGGTTGTCCAAATGTTTATGGCCGCCATAGTATTCTACGTTGTCCGACCCAGAAGCCACCACACAGATCTTTGCGTAGTATGCCCCTGTAATCGCCATGCCACAATCATTTAAAACCTTTTACGCCACTGAAAGCACCAGGAAAGGGACAAGAGTTCAGTCCGACGAGGCCCGAGATTTGAACCTTGGACCTCTGCTCCGCTTATGGGGTTTGGATGAACCAATTGGTCTACACCTCGGACCTAACCTTAGGGATATTTTAAAATTGAAATAATTAATTAATTCAAATTAATTAATAATTGAAAAATCAAAGGTTCAAACTATAGAAGAATTAATTAATTAATAATTGAAAAATCAAAAGTTCAAACTATAGAAGAATTAATTAATTTAATAATTGAAAAATCAAAGGTTTACACCTTAGGAAAATTAATTAATTCAAATTAATTATAATATTAATGTTCTAATCTTTTCCTTTTCAATTTTTTTTGCAGAAAACATGATGGCAAGCATGAATTTTCAATGCAAGTACAATCGAGGACGAAAGATGCAAGAAATCAATGATCAACCCAGATTTTACGAGATAATGAAGAATTAATGAGGAATTATCATTCCAGAGTTTCTAAGGATCATGCAATTTGAAAATTAATGAACTATAGCTGTTGTAGGGATCACTACAAATGAAGACATTATGAGGCATTGTTGAATTAGTGCACATTCAATGGAAGCATGGCCGTAGTATGGCAGGAGATTTAATTTTAGGAAGTCCATCCCAGAATTAGAGGAAAATTAATTGTAATATGTAATATTAGGTGAAGGCCTAAAAATTATATAAATATTGGTTCACTAGCTTGTTACAAGGGTCAAAAACCATCTGTTAGTTGGCTTCCTTTTAAATTTTTTGCTTTCTCTTTGTAGTTGGATGGTTTTTCTGAACCAAGTTGCTATTGTTTTTTGAGCTTTGCTCTTTGTAATCCATCAAAGTGGATGAACTTGAAACATTGTACTCAACGATTATCTTTAGTATAAGGCTTTGAGATTTGTTATGTGTAATATGCGCATGTTGATGGTGTTTTTACTCAGTCCTTTTCATAGCCTTTTATCCCTTTGAATATCGCACCATCTTGTACCTAAGGTTGTGTGAATACTGGTTGGGTTGAGATTGGTTTAAATTTGGGTTGTTGCTTTATCAGATCTAAGTTGGAGTTTCAAGGTAGTATCAACTTGTTTTCTTTTATTTTCTCTCACCCTTTAACCTTTGAATTTTATTTGAGACTATTTTTAGATTAGGAGTAGATTAGTATTCATTCAAATCATTGAAGCTATTTTTTATAGCATATTCTAAGGTTTTATATATCTTTCATATAAGCATTGCTTTCATATATGTGATGTATCTTTAAATGCAATGAATAATATAGATTGGGCAATCATGGTGTGCACAACTTAAATTTTAGTTTTTTTGCCCATTTTAATTCTACTTAGCTCATGTATGTTGGGATATCTATGTAGTAGAGTTATTTTCATATGGTCAAGAACTTCTTTTTCAAGCATTGTACTAGGAAATTGATCTTTCAAACAGAACCAACAAAGGCCCCTTGAAAGGAACAATTATCATTGACATCTAAGTCTATCCACACTGGCCAAGACCTAGCATACACAAACCTTGGAGGAAAGATATTTCCTTTTCAAAAGGTAACATATCCATGTTCCAAGTAAGTTGTCTTGCCCTTGAAAATGTGTCATTTGTACGCTCAATAAAACTGGTTCTAGAAGGAGGGTTTATATTATTTATTTCCCAGTTATTGAAGGTTTAAAATTTCTTGATTCTTATCTTTAGCCTCCTTAGCACTCAACATAACTGATGCTAGAAGGAGGGTTTGTAATGTTTATTTTCTTGTTATTGAAGGTTAAAAATTACTTGATTCTTATATTTAGACTCCTTAATGCTCAACAGAATTGGCGCTAGAAGGAGGGCATGAATGCTATTATTTTCTTAGTTTATTATTTATATTACACATATTGACTATCAAAGTTAGTACCAAAGGCCACAATATTTAAGGTCCATTAATGGAAGCTCTTGCTCCATGGATGGTAGGAAGTAGCCCTTTGAACATACTTGGGCCTACACATGATATTCCTAAATATGTTGAAAGATATCTTCCCTAATATAGGTATGATAGAATGAGGTTAGCTGAAGAACATATTCAGGCATACACAGATACCTTAATTTTTTATAAATTATGCATGAAGATGTTTCTTGTAGAATGTTTCCATACACATTTTATGAGTTTTCTTATGATTGGTATACCAATTTACCTTTAGGTTCTATCACTTCTTGGGCTCAAATAGAAGCAACATTTATCAGCTATTTCAGATTACCTGTTGACCTAGTTATGGTATATCATCATTTTACCTCTATCCATAGAGAACCTAACGAATCCTTGAGACTATTCAATGAAAAGTTCCATAAATTATACAATAGACTAGTAACACTTTACATCATTATAGAGGAAGCAACCATCCAGATGTAATTAGGAGCCTTAGACCCGTTAATTTCCATTTTTGTAAGGAGAGTTTCTCAAAATACATCCTTACCCAAAGTAAGTAGTGAAGCAGTAACATTTGAACAATAATTGATTTCTCATGTTTTTGGTATGGACAAATTAACATCACTTGGACAACCTAGAGCCTACAATCAAATACCACAAATGAACCATGCTCTTGCACAACACCTTATCATGGTGAACCCTTTTCTAGGAGTTATGTATCCCAACCAGTACCAACCTTTCAATCTGGCACCCTTGAATCAAATGATGTCTAATGTGGGAAATCAACATGGTTAAACTGATTATTCAAGACTCAAACTTATTTTAAATATTATCCAAAATGAGGTGAAATTTTTGGAGTTAGTATCCACTAGTGGAGATTTTGGGTATCAAGTTAGTCAAAATGCATAGATACTCCTCTTTTTAGAACACTTAGAAGTGGATGAAGATGAACCTAAATAATGCTTGGAATAAGAGGTGCAAACTCACCAATAGTTTCAAAGAGATAATAATCATATTCGTTAGAGCATAGAGAAAGAACCATTGACTTATTCTGCACCTCCCAAAGGAACTTCCATCCCACCTAATGTGCAAGAAACTGAAATCCCTATTCCACATAAGGATCCTACAATGCCTATGTAGCTATAAGTCAATATGCCATTACCATAGATAGAAAAAACTCCAGAATATGATAGGTTTGAATATGATATCATTGAAGACCTTGAGGAAACCAAGGAAAATATTGCTCTATTTGAGATAACTTAGGTGGTTGACCAAGAATATTTGTTGCTTGAGAAAGAAGAAACTACAAAGGTTATCTATGTTGATGTGGCTATATAAAAAAGAAATAGTAGAATGCCTACCTTCTTTGTTAACTACTAGAATTGCTAGTAAAAGTTTACATAACTACCTTGTGGATTCAAGTGTTTTGGGTAATACTATGTCGTATGTTACTAGCAGAAGATTATGGTTGACCCTTGCTCGCTCAAACAAGAAGGTTGTTCAATTGGATAAAATAGAGGTAAAAATGGTTGGGGTGTTAAACCAAACTCCCATATAGTTTGTTGTTGAACCTAGGATGCAAGAATACATTGATATTTAGGTTGTGGATATCTCAGATGCCTATGGAATGCTACTCAGTCATGATTGGTTAAAAAATTTTAATGGTTATACGGTAATGTTTTTTTCCAAAATAGAGCCAATGCTACAAAATCTCATCACTAAGTACAACATTAATGAGGTTTTGCGCACCAAGTAAGAATAGCAAATTTACACTATGGTGGTGGAAACCCTAAATGAATGTAATTATAGATATTAGATACCACATGCAGTAAAAAAATAATAATTAAAGACTAGTCGTGGACCCTCATGTTTAATGGATTAAAGTTTGAGCATGGTAGTGATGGGATTAAATTGAACTGGTGGGGTGAGAGAGGTAAAATGAAGGCCTTTGAGATTTTAGATCTAGTGGTGTTGTGGGATGATACCCATAAAACTTGGCATGTCTATCATGATAGGTATTTTTCAAATTGTGGTAATCGTGTTTGGGACCCTAGATAATTTAATCATGGAAAATTTGATCTCTTTGGTTGAGGACCATTTCATATATCAAAAATCCCAAGTTATTTTTTTATTTCTATTATGGATTTGAGTTTTCTTTGGCTTTAAGTTTGTTCATTTTATTTTAGTGTCGACCTATATTGTGCTAGTTTCATTTTGTCATTGTTTTCATTTTTTGTTCATTCTATGTTTTTCTTGGGGTTGGTCTAAATCATCCAAGTGCAACCAACTTGTGGTTTATCTATGCTGGAAAAGTTCTTGTGTAATTTGGGGGTGAAATATCTCACATTGAACTCAATGAAACTAAAATTATCTTAACCATATGTTTGAGGTTTATTCATTGTTTGGGATGAAGTAGATGATTTGGAAAGTGATAAAAAATGATGTTGCAGCTTCACATTGAAAATGCTTTAACGAAAGTTCCAGGATGGGAGAAATAAAAACATTATGGTTTGGTATTTTATTATGAAGTCCATTTAAGTGTTTACCCTCCTATTTTCTATGGTAATCCCCAACCCAAAAGCAGGACCGAGTGGCTATTGAAAATTTTAGTATAAAAATGAGAGAATTTGTGTTCAAAAAAATAAAAGAAAAGGTTCAAGTGCTTGGGTGATTCATACAACCTCTACTAGGGCTATGAATGCTTTGTTGATAGTAGAGTAAGGTCTAGAGTGGGATGAGATATAAATTTACCATGGCTATAAATGCTCGGCTAGAAATGGAGCAATGTCCAGGCAAATTGGTGACATGTCTACCTGTGTGATAAAACTCATCAATAAGTAGACCAATGTTCACTCAAGGATAAACAAAACTATTTTCCACCATACTATTTTCCAAACTATGGTGGTAAATTTTAACCAAATATGGAACAAAATGAATTCTTATGCACACACTTTGCTAAAATAGAATTGATTATTCCTTTCAAACAAAATTGCCTAACCCCGACCTTGGGTGGATGCCAAATTTTTGGCTTTTCTAGTTTGGGAGTTTCGTTATTTTTTTAGAGAGGGTTCTTTCTATTTCCAAAATGCTCAGGAGCATTTTCAAGCAGAGTCACCATTTGTTGTTGTGCTTGCACAACACACCCCGATCTGGATTGGGGATCCACTAAAATTTTTTGTTTTAATCTCAAATTTTTTATTTGCACTAGGATTTTAAATTTTGCTCATGTTATTTTTGAAATTTGCTTGCTTTAAGGTGTTAAAATTACTTACATAGAGCATTTTGTAGTGGATTGCATTGAAAATTTTGAATTTTGGCTCTTCAAGGTCATTATTTTGGATTAATATTTCAAAATATTGATTTTTAAAGGTTTATCCTAAAGTTTAAAATTAATTAAATTCAATTTTTAGGGTTCTTTGATTTTCACTATCTTGCCCTATTTTTGATGTAAATTTGAAATTGTCATATATTTTAAGTGGAAAATCCGCTTCAGGATATTCAAATCCTGGTAGGAAGACTTTGAAAATAGCTCTACAATGATGACAAATGTTCAAATTTTTAGACAATAATTCTTTCCAAAAATAGCAGTTTCTCGATTGCAACCTGTGAACTTCTAAATGCAATACCTCATGATATAAAGCAAAGTTTTGACTTATCCCAACATATTTGGATATCCATTTTTTGCATTTAGACACATGCAAAGTTACATGAAATTATGAGCACTTTCATTCTTGACCTATTCATCAAGTCATGTGAATAAAGCAGGTGAAATCCAAAAATTCTAAAATCTATGGGATCAATGAAAGACAAGAATAAATTCATAAATTCACTAGGTTCAATGGAAGAGAAGGAAATTTCCAACATATGCTTTAAATGGGGTGGATTCCAGATTCCTTGTAAATGACGCGATGAAAATAAAAGCTTTGAAAAGTCAAATTTACACAAAAGCACCAAAAAACAAGAAAGCATTGAAAAGAGTCATAAATGGAGAAGAAGGGTCATAAAACAAGTATATCCCAAAAAAATGTACTCAATAATTATCTTTAATATAAGGTTTTGAGATTTTTTGTGTGTAATATGTGTGTAGACACCAAAACCTAGCCACTTGTCCTCCATCCATACTTTCCTACCATTTTCATCCACTATTCATATATATTTATTTTATATATATTTAATATTAATATTTTATATATTATATAATATATATATATATATATTTAATAAATATATATTTATATAAGTGAATTAATCCTAGCCATTCGATTTCATTTAATCCTATTTGTCCATTCACATCAATCCATGCCACACCCTAAATTTAATATCCACCATCTGATGTGCTTTTATCTCAACCACATGATTAGTGTCTTTGAAACCATATCATACCCTAGGTTGGATTATAAATAGGAGCTATTTTTATGGCTCAACCCCCTAAGTTTCCCAAGTGTTCTAAGCCCTAAGCTTCCTTAGTCATCGAATTCCCTAAGTGCCTGGATTCCTTGAGGGTTCATATTGAATTCCTTGGAGTATCTGAGTAATTCTACCTTCATCTTCGCTCACCGTAACCCCTGCATCCTTCACTATATCTCTCGCCCTGCCAAATCTACTTCTGATTCTCTCTTCTCTCAGTTGTTGAATGTATTAGAGAACTTCTTGTCACTCTCGAGAACCTCTGGGTACTTCCTCCCCCGCTACCAAGAACTCTTGGGCACCTTTCACCATCACCAAGCATCTATAGGTGTTTCTTGCAACCGCCAAGAACCCGTGGGTATTTTATACCAGAGATTCTAAAGTCTCCCTAACCTCTGGGTGATGTTAGGGCATCGTCACATCGATTCACTACAACAAGCTACATAGGATCAGAAGACATCAAATACATAAGGTAAATCTATTTGTTTATTTTTTCATGCACTTTCATTTTTGTTCATTTCATTTACAACAAATAGTTAGGGTTTATCATTACTTATAGAGGGCCTCACATTGTGGAGCCCTCAAAAGTACTACTAACTTATTTTTTGTTTCATGTGTGTGTAGATCTGGAAGTGTGAAATCAACATTGGATAGCTTCTTAAGCTAGAGTGGCCCTACATTGGATAACTAAAAGCACACTCACTTTTTTTGGGAGCAAGGACACACCCGAAGACACCACCAACCTTGTTTGCTAAGGTTTCGAAGAACCCTAGCCATTTGTAAATATGTATCAAAATAATTCAAGGATCCACATTGTAACAATAGATTTTTTAGTCTCCCCCCATTAATATAAGATCATCTATTGTGCAATTATAGGTTCTTTGTGTTCAATTTATTTAGCATTGTTTGGTGTTGCATTTTTGTATCATCAAATGGCGATCACGGTGGGACACCCTAAGGGTTTATTTTTATGATTTGCCTTACTGAATTATTTTTTGTTTTCTATCATCTTGCAAGGTTTTTAGAAGTGTAGATTTCATATATTTCTCTAGATCTAGGGTTTCTTAAAATTGAAGGAAGTTGCAAAAGGTGCACGAAATACCCGGTGGTGCTCGAGGGCTATCCAAAAATGCCCAAGTGCATTTCAAAATCACCCAAGGGTATTTTCCAGAGATTTAGAATAGATACATATGTCGTTTATAAGTCTACTATCCAAACTGTAGATTTTTTATTTACATATTTTGGGCAGTTTTATGTCTTTTTCAGGTTTTTGAGATAAAAAGAACTTCATTAATTAATATGAAAAAGAACATTTATATTAGCTTGTATATTATGTTTTAAATTAATCATTTGTATCCATCCACATCTTCTATTTGAAGTTTTTGATTTTTTGCTGTGTGGAAAAAAATATACTGCATTTGGATTTCATTTAATTGAAATTGCATACATTAGTTTACATTATAGGGTTATGTATTCTTAGTTTTGTAGGTCTAAGTAGGAACATGTTCATATACCAAGATTATTCATGTACTTGGGTGATTTCATATGGAGGAATAGATGAACCCCCCAGCTATTTAGAGCAGGTTTTAAGCGGTGTACTATATATCCTTTGGAAAAATTGGTATTGTGAATAGTGGCTTCTAATTTAGACTATAAAAAATGGTTATATTTCTAACATTGTATGAACACCATAGAAAATATTAAATTTTAAAAATAACCACACACTGCACAATTCAAATTTCACAATAGTGGTTGGATTTCATCACCAGCCATTGCTTGAGATTTGGTGACGGTGGCTTTTATCTCCATATACCAATCTCTACCCTTAGAAACCCTAGGTCACCCCAAGTAAGCATGTTGTATTTCATCACCAGAAAGAGTCTCATTGCCCTAGCTTAGCCATATTTTTTACCTTTCTTTGGATTAATTCAAATTAGAAAATTTTAAACACACATTATTGAAACCTAAGGAAATAAACTCATATTAAAAGGAGATAACCAATGAATGAGGTAAGACATACATGTTAAACAAACTTAGCATTGGTTTTTTGTTTTTACTATGAAATTTAAATTTGGTGTTTCATCTTATTGTATAATCTAAATTTTGATTTATTTACTTTATGGTCTTAACAATAAAACAAAAGAAAACATTAAATCAGGATAATGCAATGGAAATTGCATCCACCTTCCCCACCACTTATATGGTATATTCCCTGAATATGACATAGGCAGATTTATCTACAGGTCCATCACATTTTTTACCATCCACAACCTTTCATATGGCTATGCCCCAAGAAGAGTCAACCTTACCAACCATCAACCATCACATTACCCATATAGACATGGCAAGAGTAGAAGATCTCATAAAATCTTTTAGCTATGTGTTAGAGTCAGTTCCCAATTCACCTAGACATGATTCTACTTTACTGCAGGAGCCTATTTATTCCCATCCCTCATCTAGCTTTACCTAGATGTACACCAATCCTCTTTTCAAGCCATTAGTTGCACCTTCCTCCCATATTTCCATTCCCCAACCCTCATGTGCTTCTACCATGTCATACACATATACATACACCAACCCCTTATATGAAGCACATGTAAATTCTACTTCACAAGTTTCAGCCTCACAAGTTGCCATACCTAGTGTAACTTGTCCCCAAGCCACATCTTCCATACCATCTGCTTCCATACCCTTATATTTTGATAGAGATATTAATGAGGTATGGTAACACCTGAACAAATTTATTATATAGCGTTAAAATGCTCAACAAAAAGTATAGGTGAATCCTAAGCCTTTACTAAACTCTACTCAGAATTTCCTTGTTAACCAGGGTCCATCATGGGCACCACAGTCTTCTATGATTTCTATCCATGTTCCTCCACCAAGTCATACCACTACCCATACTATTCCCATTGGAAAACATAGCCATAACCCTCATACATCAACATAATTCCATAATTACCCCTTATCAATCACTCCATAATATTTCTCCACTCTACCATAAAATCATCAGGTAATTTAGGGCTTCCACATTCCTGAAGAAGACCCTCAAATTAATACCATATAAAAATAGATAGAACAATTAATACAATATACTATTGGTTTGACAAATCAGAAACCAACATTATGTCAATTGATCAATCAACCCATTCATCCCTCGGTACTGTTGAGTGGTATTTTCACCCAATTGTGAAAGTACACTCTCCCTTAGGATTTGGGTTCCAAATCCCCTCTTGCAAAGAAGTTAAACAAACAACTTCTCCAAGGTCTCCGCTATATTAGCATTTGCATATGTGTATTAGTAATCTCAAATAAAGATATTCAATTTAAATGCTTGGAACACCTTAGTGATTGCAAGTAACCGTAAACAAGGGGCAATGTTGGTTTATTTTACCATGAAACTTTAGTGATTGTTCATTGAACCAAAATAAAGCAAATGTGAGTTGGCCCTCATATGACCACGATGTAGTGCCTTAATTCCTTTTATCTTGAGGGTTTTAAAGATAGATTTTATCTTGCATTAAATCCTCAATGTTGAATAGGGTCTTCAAATGTAGCTTCAAAATGTCACTTTAATTATCCCTCTTACATGAAATCAGATTTTCATCAAGACGAATAATTTAGTGCTTTGATTGCTCCCAAAATGGTAATTTGCAAAGTGCCATAAAACATAACTCCTTCAATGAAATTGGAATTTTCATGAAGGGAATGTCATCATAGGCTCATGAATGAAACATGAAACTGAAAAAATGAAATTCGGCCCTAAAATGGAAATTTTCTATTTTCGGATTTTTTAAAATCTGTAATAAAACAACAACTTCGATGAATTTTTAAAAATACTAAACAACTCCGAAAATGAAATTTCAAAGTGCGTATTGGAAGTATGAAGTATAACCTACGCAATGGTGAAATTATTTTTGGATTTTGAAATTTTTTAAATGTTTATTTTAATGCCTGAAAATTAAAAAAAAAGTTAAAATTTCTGGAAAAATAAAATGCAGAAAAATGAAAATGAAATGCAGAAAATGGAACACAAGATGCATTCAGTATGATGCTATCCTATTTCGACAAAACCGAAGATGTGAGGTTTCCATGCATGCAACCTAACCTATTGGACCTGCAAAACAAGCACAATCCGGATAAGCTAAGTGTTGGCTCCTAGGGTTTTAAATGAGGTTTTCAGATTTAAACATTCGCATGAAGCAACCAAGAAAACTTGCATAAACTCCATTTACAAGCCTAAAATCTGAAAAGGGGAAAAATAGACATTTAATCTTGCATGCAGAAAATGACTCCTCCTTTCTTGTCCATAAGATGCAACTTTCTCGAAACTTTTGTATTAAAAATTTGTCATTTTACAATAACAAAAATTTCTGGTTTTCCCAAACCAGTCCATGGAAGAAAAACGACTCAAACAGGTCCAGAATGGCCCTCTTGCCTTCAAATCGCAACTCGCTCGTAATAGTTTCCAACCCTCAAAACATCCTTGCATGGCGTATTTAAAATTTTAGGAAGCTTTTCGTTTCATTTTCCAATGGTTGTTCGTTTCACCTTCCCTTGTGCATGCATGTGTTTTGGTTTCCAAAAAGCTTTTCATTTCTATTTTGTGGCCCTTCTTTTTTTTTTTTTTTTTTTTTTGTTTCCTTTTCTCCACATGGGCATGCGTCCACTTCCTTCCATGTGTAACGACCATCTTAAATGATTTCAAATCATTAAAGATTCCTTATGTAACATTTTGTCTTATTCATTAGATTTTGTCCTTATGTGTTCTTATTATCTTTTATTCCTTTTAGTCCACGTCATTATGCGTCTTCTTCACTATCCTGGTGTTCATCACTAATATCACCTCCACTCTTTCCCTTGAAAAATCAGACATGTCGCGAAATCGCGACACTCTTGTCTCTCTCTCCCCTTTTGAGTCACGAAAATGCAACATGTCGCGATATCGCGACACTTTTGTTTCTCTGCTTGCCTGCCCTTTTTGAGTCGCAAAATGCAACATTTCGCGATATCGCGACACTTTTCTTTCTCCCTTTTGAGTCGCGAAAATGCAACATGTCGCGATATCGCGACACTTTTTTTTTCTTTTTAAAATGCAACATGTCCATATCGCGACACTTTTTCTTTTGCACAAAATGCAACATGTCACGATATCGCGACACTTTTTCTTTTTTGGCCAGAAAATGCAACATGTCACGATATCGCGACACTTTTTCTCCTTTTTTCTCTTTTGGCCGCGAACAATGCAACATGTCGCGATATCGCGACACTTTTTCTTTCTTTTCTTTCTCTTCTCTTTTGGCCACGAAAATGCAACATGTCGCGATATCGTGACACTTTTTTCTTTTTTCTCTCTTTTGGCCACGAAAATGCAACATGTCACGATATCGTGACACTTTTTTTTTTTCTCTTTTGGCCACGAAAATGCAACATGTCGCGATATCGCGACACTTTTCTTTTTTCTCTTTTGGCCCGAAAATGCAACATGTCGCGATATCGCAACACATTTTCTTTTTCTTCTCTTTTGGCCGTGAAAATGCAACATGTCGCGATATCGTGACACTTTTTCTCCTTCTTTTTCTCTTTTTTGACCGCGAAAATGCAACATGTCGCGATATCGCGACACTTTTTCTCCTTGCGGTGTTTTGCTTTTTCTTTGATCTTTAGCATATGGGCCACTTCGGTCTTCTTGGAAAACATGCAAAAAGGTGGGTCCCCAATTTTGGGGTACGTTGTGGAGCAGCCACAACAAATGGTGACTCTACTAGGAAATGCTCTTGAGCATTTCGATGAGAACTCAACCTGAACACCTTCAAAACTCAAACACAAGCGTCAACAAATATCCAAAGAATGAAACTAGACGAGAAATACATGAAGCATTAGAATTATTAAGCATCAGCTCGGTGTGTGCAATGTGCTTCATTCCCTATCGTTTGAAACTTGTTCAACTTTCCATTGTCATTTTCACTTATGATTCATGCGTATGAGAAGTTATGGATGATTCCTGTAGGATTTAATGTATGGTGAAGATGCTAGAGATATAACAACCTGCTTTGCAAAGGCTCAAACTTTCTAGTACCATGAACAAACATATTAAAACTGTCAAATCCTCTTAGGACCAAATATGAGTATACTGAATTAATTTACTAGATCCCAAAGTTGGTTATGTGTCACTACCATCTTGAACCCATGTGCAAGTGTAAGTGAAATCAGAGCTTTGGGGAATAGGATTCCCAACCTAAGCGAGATGGGAATTTAACCCTATCCTTACTACTCCGATCTAGAGTTCATTACCTCATCTTGAACAAAATGATTTAACCTGTTATGGATGAAACTGTCGAGGCTAGCCCTCTGTTTGAGCGATCAGTGGTCTTGCTTTTAGACAAGACATGTTGCCACGCATGAGCATACTCCACTTGCCAATCAGGCGTCTATAGCCCCGGTGGAGATCAACCCCATAATCCAGGATTTGACTTTACTTTTGATTTCTTGAACCTTGGGGATGACTACCCATCCTTGCAAGGGACATGTAGTACGATCCTTCCAATCCAATATCAATGATGCAATAAAAGTAGAATGAAAAATATTTGCTTTGGAACTTCAAGTTCTTGAGTGTAGATCACTTTAATCTTTAAGCGTGATGGAGGCAAAATAGAAGCTTTGGGGAATCGGATTCTCAACCTAAGCGAGATGAGAATTAGACCCTATCCTTACTACTCCATGAAGATCAAATCAGAGCTTTGGGGAATTGGATCCTCAACCTAAGTTCGATGGGGATTTAACCCTATCCTTACTACTCTGATTTTAGGCTTTAAGCACTATAGGAGTGGTAAAAACCACTATTTTAAGGATTATGTTGCATGATAGGACAGACACGAAATACTCCTTTCGCCTCACCTTTTCTTCCAAGTATGGTTTTGACCATTTTGCTCAAGATCCTCTTTAATATGTGTAGAACGTGCTTGGTTCAAGATAGTTCGGGCATCATTTCCCAACCTTAGGATCCTTTTAATATATGTTATGTAATAACCCTAAGAGGATTCGACACCTTTTCAATGATTGTATTTGAAATGTAGATGCAACCGAGATGAAATGTATATGCAATGTGGAATGTAACATGAGATATGGATGAATGCATTGCTCTTTTTGAAATGCGGATGGAGTATACCACCTACTTTGCCATAATTTGTAAAACTGACAACTTCATGCATCACAAGTTCCAAACGATATTCTTTAATGTGTTTGCGATACTCGTGGAGCTTTCTGCAATACAATTCCGATGTTTCATATTCTCTTAGTCTTAGTCAACATTCATAAGGACATAAGTTGACATCTCGCTTTTTTTTTTTTTTTTCAAGACAAACCAAAAGTGTCCAAAGGACCAACACACAAAACTTAAAACCAAAATGAGATCCAATCCAAAACCAAAACATGAAAACCAAAAGTATATACAAATGTACAATATAATACAAGATGGTGCAAAAGTTTGGATTATCATTTTCCCGGATCCCAAACCTGATTAGAATTCTTTAAAAGACATATGACGTGATACGCATACCAAGTTTTGTAGGAATCCAACAAAAACAAGATCAAACCAAACAAAGAAACAAACTTCCACTTGCCCCTCTCACCATACCAATTTGATTTAGTTTCATTAATAATCCTATGGTGGAGTTTCAAGTTTTCAAATTGATTAGACAATGATTGATATTCAATTCCTTTATGTCTATTCTTTAAGATGTCCATTCCGCACTTTGATTCATGGTGTAGAAATAAGCTTTCATTTTCATTCAATAAAGCCATAACATTAATAATATTTGAATCAAACCATTCATTAGGCAAACCTTCATTCGAATTTTGCATGGTGAAACCAAAAAGGTGAGATTTTACCTTTGGCATGTTTTCATTTGACCTTACTTGAAGAGGATTTGAAAATTCCTCTTTTCTCTCATGACATTCATCATCATGTAGCACTTGTTCTTTCTCCATGATTTGTTTATCAAAGGCACCAAACTTAGGTACCCAATTGAAAATATGTCCATCCCTTTCAAACCATAAGTCTTGTCTATCTAGGGGTGGGTTAACTAACACATTTCCATGATCAATCACTTGGGTTGTTTTGGGTAACGTGAGATTTTCAATTGGATCATCAATGATATCAAACCCAAATGATTTAGGTTTTGTAATTTTCTCATTTTGAAATGGCATAATCATTGTAGCACAAGTAAGTGGATCAAGATTTTCAATTTCTTTTCCTTCAAAGGAATCTAAAGCAAGTGACTCTCTTTCTTGATTCATGGTTGTAGAATCCTTATCATGTTCCAAAATTTGATGAGATTCGAATTCCTCTTCCAAAACTTTCTCAAATTGTACAGGATTTATAGTATCCTCATGTGAGGAAGCAATTGAGTTATCCTGCATATTAATTGACACAACAAGTTTGTTAGAAGATTTAGATTGATAATATTCTTCCCATTTCTTCCATGAATCATAGTAATCATCTTCCAATTTCAAGTTGTGATGCTCAAGTACTTCTTCTTCATCTTCTGATTCATCAACATGTTTCTCATCCAATTCATCTTCACCTTCCTTAGATGGTCCAGTTATTTCCAAAAGTGGGTTATCTCTTGAATTCAAATTGGTAAAGCTATCATAATCCAAATTTGTAACCCATGATTCAATTTTATCACAATTTGGAAGGTGTGGATCCTCTTGGTCATCACTTTCGAGAACATCATCCAAAGTGTCTTTCGAGAACAAGTGGTGAAATTCGATTATGTCTTCAACTTCATTTGTTGATTTTCTTTCAAATTCATTTTCAGCCACTTGTGATGGCTTAGGAGCTTCTATAATGGGATCAATTTTTGAATTTCGTGTCATATAGTTGCTCCAATCCTTTGCAAGTACATCTGACCAAATCATATCCACATAAGTTTGTTCATCCAAATCCTCCTTTTTGGGTAATGATTCTAGATATTTCTTTTCCAAAACAAGATGGTGATCATTTGATTCCAACTTCTTGTTACCCATCCATAGAATTTCTTCTCCAAAAACTTCATGCTCTTCAAGACTTTTCGAATAGGTATTTACTTCAACGTGAGTCACCTCAAAATCTCTTGTATCACTTGAAGAAGCATAACATGAAACATCATTAAGATCGGCATTATGAATTTTCTTCCTAGGATGATTTGGATGCATACATTGATGTGCTCGTTTTTGTGGTGGAACATGCCTACATACCTTCTTAACCACTTTCTTTTGCTCTTTTACTTTCGATACGAACTCTTTGGGTTGAGTGGTAGAAGTAGTAGGATTAGTTGGATTGATATCCACGGACAAAGCTTGAACATTTGTTGCAATGGTTCCATGAGTGACCACATGATTCTCTAATTGAGGCATAGTTGGATGGATGGAAGTACTTGTATAAGCACATGTGGGAGCATAAGTTGGTATGGTAGGATAAAGTTGATTGTAGGGAAAAACATTTGATATCAAATTTTGTTGTGCCCACGCTTGATTTACCATCGAGGTTTGATTGCAAGCCCCTAGTTGTCCTACCATAGTTGATTGCTCCATTCCATAACCTTGTGGCCTCAATTGTTGATCTACAATCATAGCTTCTATGTAGGCCGATGCAAGATCAGTAACCAAGGGATTCATCCTAACAAATATGGCAAACAATGGATCCAATGCTCGAAAGTATATTTGAAGAGCACCACTTTCCTCAATAGTATAGGGAGAAATTAATCTCGCATAAAGCTTTCGAAACCTCAAGTTGAAACTTCTCACTGGCTCATTAGGTTCTCTTTTGCAAGAAGTAAATTGTTGATATATCGTGAGAGGATCAATGAGCAACCTAAATTGATTGATAAACTCATCTTTCAATTGAGTCCAAGATGTAATAGAACCAGTGGGTAAATTGATGTACCAATCATATGCCACCTCATCTAGGGTTCCAGGAAACATTCTACATGCCACATCCTCATGTTCGACATTCCATCTAACTAGGATATCCACATAGGCTTGAATATGTTCCTCGGCTAATGTTGGACCATTGTGTTTAAATTTGGGCAAACATTTTTCTACGTTCTTGGGTAAATCATGAGAATCTCCACTAATGTTCAAAGGATTAACATGTATCCCATACCACGTTCCTGCAGTTGTAGCCATTAATGAAACTCAAAGAATAACTTCAAAACCAATTTGTTAGTCATGAATAAAAGAAGGAACCATGACAAAGCAATATTCTAAAAATGTAAATTAGTTTCTGATTCACCAGATCGCATATGCGCAAGTGAAGAGCATACTCCTAGTGTTGTAGGCTTTATGATTCACAAGATCGCATTACACGCAAGTGAAGAGCATAATACCGACAACAAATACATTTTAGACAAAATAATTCCTTACAAATAAGCATGAAATGACTAGCAAATATCAAACATGTAACGTATGAATAATCATGTTAGCATCAACCAAGAGATGTATCCATTAAAATCAAATGAAAGTAATTGCATGGAGACAACCTCGTTAGTCAAGACCAAAATTTTTCAAAATCAAATCAAAACACATTATTCCTGTATGAACAATCAAAAGCGTTAGAACAATGCATAGCAATTCATGTCCTCCTTTTAACACTACAAGGTTGTATTGTTAAAAGAGGGCTAAAGATAATAATCAATAGGGCATGAAATATTCAAAATTTAAATCCCTATAGCATTTAAATCACACTGAAATAAACCAATTCAGGCCCTCCTTCTAGCGCCAAAATGTTGAGTGGTATTTTCACCCAATTGTGAAAGTACACTCTCCCTTAGGATTTGGGTTCCAAATCCCCTCTTGCAAAGAAGTTAAACAAACAACTTCTCCAAGGTCTCCGCTATATTAGCATTTGCATATGTGTATTAGTAATCTCAAATAAAGATATTCAATTTAAATGCTTGGAACACCTTAGTGATTGCAAGTAACTGTAAACAAGGGGCAATGTTGGTTTATTTTACCATGAAACTTTAGTGATTGTTCATTGAACCAAAATAAAGCAAATGTGAGTTGGCCCTCATATGACCACGATGTAGTGCCTTAACTGAATCAACAACAAAGTCACTTTAATTACCCCTCTTAAATAAAATCAGAATTTTCATCAAGAGAGATAATTTAGCTTTGGGCTCCAAAAATGGAAATTTGTGAAATGCCATAAAACATAACTCCTTCAATGAAATTGGAATTTTCATGAAGGGAATGTCATCATAGGCTCATGAATGAAACATGAAACTGAAAAAATGAAATTCGGCCCAAAAATGGAAATTTTCTATTTTCGGATTTTTCAAAATCTGTAATAAAACAACAACTTCGATGAATTTTTAAAAATACTAAACAACTCCGAAAATGAAATTTCAAAGTGCGTATTGGAAGTATGAAGTATAACCTACGCAATGGTGAAATTATTTTTGGATTTTGAAAATTTTTAAATGTTTATTTTAATGCCTGAAAATTAAAAAAAAGTTAAAATTTTTGGAAAATAAAATGCAGAAAAATGAAAATGAAATGCAGAAAATGAAAATAAAATGCATTCAGTATGATGCTATCCTATTTCAAAAAAACCGAAGATGTGAGGTTTTCATGCATGCAACCTAACCTATTGGACTTGCAAAACAAGCACAATCCGGATAAGCTAAGTGTTGGCTCCTAGGGTTTTAAATGAGGTTTTCAGATTTAAACATTCGCATGAAGCAACCAAGAAAACTTGCATAAACTCCATTTACAAGCCTAAAATCTGAAAAGGGGAAAAATAGACATTTAATCTTGCATGCAGAAAATGACTCCTTCTTTCTTGTCCATAAGATGCAACTTTCTGAAAACTTTTTGTATTAAAAATTTGTCATTTTACAATAACAAAAATTTCTGGTTTTCCCAAACCAGTCCATGGAAGAAAACGACTCAAACAGGTCCAGAATGGCCCTCTTGCCTTCAAATCTGCAACTCTGCTCGCAACAGTTTCCAACCCCTCAAAACATCCTTGCCTGGCGTATTTAAAATTTTTAGGAAGCTTTTCGTTTCATTTTCCAATGGTTGTTCGTTTCACCTTCCCTTGTGCATGCATGTGTTTTGGTTTCCAAAAAGGCTTTTCATTTCTATTTTGTGGCCCTTCGTTTCATTCCCATGGTTTGGCTTCTTTTTGTTTTCTTCACTTTTGTTTGATTTAAAAAAATTTCCTTTTCTCCACATGGGCATGCGTCCGCTTCCTTCCATGTGTAACGACCATCTTAAATGATTTCAAATCATTAAAGATTCCTTATGTAACATTTTGTCTTATTCATTGGATTTTGTCCTTATGTAAAACAAATTACTTAATTTATTTCTTATAGGTCCACGTCACTATGCAGTCTTCAATTTCACTATCCTGGTGTTCATCACTAATATCAGACGCACCGTGCACTACTCTATTCCCTTGGCAAAAATCCAACATGTCGCGATATCGTGACACTCTTGTCTCTCTCTCCCTTTTGAGTCACAAAATGCAACATGTCGCGATATCGCGACACTTTTTTTCTCTGCCTTTTGAGTCACAAAATGCAACATGTCGCGATATCGCGACACTTTTTTTCTCTTTTAGTCTCTAAAATGCAACATGTCGCGATATCCTGACACTTTTTTCTTTTTGCACAAAATGCAACATGTCGCGATATCGCGACACTTTTTTTTTTCAAAATGCAACATGTCACGATATCGCGACACTTTTTCTTTTGCGAAAATGCAACATGTCGCGATATCCTGACACTTTTTTTTTCTTTGGCCATGAAAATGCAACATGTCACGATATCGCGACACTTTTCTTTTCTCTTTTGGCCGCGAACAATGCAACATGTCGCGATATCGCGACACTTTTTCTTTTCTATTCTTTATCTTCTCTTTGGCCACAAAATGCAACATGTCGCGATATCGCGACACTTTTTCTTTTTCTCTTTTGGCCACAAAAATGCAACATGTCACGATATCACGACACTTTTTCTCTTCTCTTTTGGCCACGAAAATGCAACATGTCGCGATATCGCGACACTTTTTTTTTCTCTTTTGGCCGTGAAAATGCAACATGTCGCGATATCGCGACACTTTTTTTCTTTTGGCCAGAAAATGCAACATGTCACGATATCGTGACACTTTTCCTTTTCTCTTTTCTTTGACCACGAAAATGCAACATGTCGCGATATCGCGACACTTTTTCTCCTTGCGGTGTTTTGCTTTTTCTTTGATCTTTAGCATATGGGCCACTTCGGTCTTCTTGGAAAATATGCAAAAAGGTGGGTCCCCAATTTTGGGGTACGTTGTGGAGCAGCCACAACAAATGGTGACTCTACTGGGAAATGCTCCTGAGCATTTCGATGAGAACTCAACCTGAACACCTTCAAAACTCAAACACAAGCGTCAACAAATATCCCAAGAATGAAACTAGACGAGAAATACATGAAGCATTAGAATTATTAAGCATCAGCTCGGTGTGTGCAATGTGCTTCATTCCCTATCGTTTGAAACTCGTTCAACTTTCCATTGTCATTTTCACTTATGATTCGTGCGTATGAGAAGTTATGGATGATTCCTGTAGGATTTAATGTATGGTGAAGATGCTAGAGATATAACAAGCTTTGCAAAGGCTCAAACTTTCTAGTACCATGAACAAACATATTAAAACTGTCAAATCCTCTTAGGACCAAATATGAGTATACTGAATTAATTTACTAGATCCCAAAGTTGGTTATGTGTCACTACCATCTTGAACCCATGTGCAAGTGTAAGTGAAATAGAGCTTTGGGGAATAGGATTCCCAACCTAAGCGAGATGGGAATTTAACCCTATCCTTACTACTATGATCTGGAGTTCATTACCTCATCTTGAACAAAATGATTTAACCTGTTATGGATGAAACTGTCAGGCTAGCCTGTCCGTTTGAGCAGTCAATGGTCTTGCTTTTAGACAAGACATGTTGCCACGCATGAGCATACTCCACTTCCAGTCAGGCATCTATAGCCCCGATGGAGATCAACCCCATAATCCAAGATTTGACTTTACTTTTGATTTCTTGAACCTTGGGGATGACTACCCATCCTTGCAAGGGACATGTAGTACGATCCTTCCAATCCAATATCAATGATGCAATAAAAGTAGAATGAAAAATATTTGCTTTGGAACTTCAAGTTCTTGAGTGTAGATCACCTTTTAATTTCTTAAAGCGTGATGGAGGCAAAATAGAAGCTTTGGGGAATCGGATTCTCAACCTAAGCGAGATGAGAATTAGACCCTATCCTTACTACTCCATGAAGGTCAAATCAGAGCTTTGGGGAATTGGATCCTCAACCTAAGTTCGATGGGGATTTAACCCTATCCTTACTACTATGATTTTAGGCTTTAAGCACTATAGGAGTGGTAAAAACCATTATTTTAAGGATTATGTTGCATGATAGGACAGACACGAAATACTCCTTTCGCCTCACCTTTTCTTCCAAGTATGGTTTTGACCATTTTGCTCAAGATCCTCTTTAATATGTGTAGAACGTGCTTGGTTCAAGATAGTTCGGGCATCAGTTCCCAACCTTAGGATCCTTTTAATATATGTTATGTAATAACCCTAAGAGGATTCGACACCTTTTCAATGATTGTATTTGAAATGTAGATGCAACTGAGATGAAATGTATATGCAATGTGGAATGTAACATGAGATATGGATGAATGCATTGCTCTTTTTGAAATGCGGATGGAGTATACCACCTACTTTGCCATAATTTGTAAAACTGACAACTTCATGCATCACAAGTTCCAAACGATATTCTTTAATGTGTTTGCGATACTCGTGGAGCTTTCTGCAATACAATTCCGATGTTTCATATTCTCTTAGTCTTAGTCAACATTCATAAGGACATAAGTTGACATCTCGCTTTTCTTTTTTTTTTTCTTTTTTTTTTTCAAGACAAACCAAAAGTGTCCAAAGGACCAACACACAAAACTTAAAACCAAAATGAGATCCAATCCAAAACCAAAACATGAAAACCAAAAGTATATACAAATGTACAATATAATACAAGATGGTGCAAAAGTTTGGATTATCATTTTCCCGGATCCCAAACCTGATTAGAATTCTTTAAAAGACATATGACGTGATACGCATACCAAGTTTTGTAGGAATCCAACAAAAACAAGATCAAACCAAACAAAGAAACAAACTTCCACTTGCCCCTCTCACCATACCAATTTGATTTAGTTTCATTAATAATCCTATGGTGGAGTTTCAAGTTTTCAAATTGATTAGACAATGATTGATATTCAATTCCTTTATGTCTATTCTTTAAGATGTCCATTCCACACTTTGATTCATGGTGTAGAAATAAGCTTTCATTTTCATTCAATAAAGCCATAACATTAATAATATTTGAATCAAACCATTCATTAGGCAAACCTTCATTCGAATTTTGCATGGTGAAACCAAAAAGGTGAGATTTTACCTTTGGCATGTTTTCATTTGACCTTACTTGAAGAGGATTTGAAAATTCCTCTTTTCTCTCATGACATTCATCATCATGTAGCACTTGTTCTTTCTCCATGACTTGTTTATCAAAGGCACCAAACTTAGGTACCCAATTGAAAATATGTCCATCCCTTTCAAACCATAAGTCTTGTCTATCTAGGGGTGGGTTAACTAACACATTTCCATGATCAATCACTTGGGTTGTTTTGGGTAACGTGAGATTTTCAATTGGATCATCAATGATATCAAACCCAAATGATTTAGGTTTTGTAATTTTCTCATTTTGAAATGGCATAATCATTGTAGCACAAGTAAGTGGATCAAGATTTTCAATTTCTTTTCCTTCAAAGGAATCTAAAGCAAATGACTCTCTTTCTTGATTCATGGTTGTAGAATCCTTATCATGTTCCAAAATTTGATGAGATTCGAATTCCTCTTCCAAAACTTTCTCAAATTGTACAGGATTTATAGTATCCTCATGTGAGGAAGCAATTGAGTTATCCTGCATATTAATTGACACAACAAGTTTATTAGAAGATTTAGATTGATAATATTCTTCCCATTTCTTCCATGAATCATAGTAATCATCTTCCAATTTCAAGTTGTGATGCTCAAGTACTTCTTCTTCATCTTCTGATTCATCAACATGTTTCTCATCCAATTCATCTTCACCTTCCTTAGATGGTCCAGTTATTTCCAAAAGTGGGTTATCTCTTGAATTCAAATTGGTAAAGCTATCATAATCCAAATTTGTAACCCATGATTCAATTTTATCACAATTTGGAAGGTGTGGATCCTCTTGGTCATCACTTTCGAGAACATCATCCAAAGTGTCTTTCGAGAACAAGTGGTGAAATTCGATTATGTCTTCAACTTCATTTGTTGATTTTCTTTCAAATTCATTTTCAGCCACTTGTGATGGCTTAGGAGCTTCTATAATGGGATCGATTTTTGAATTCCGTGTCATATAGTTGCTCCAATCCTTTGCAAGTACATCTGACCAAATCATATCCACATAAGTTCGTTCATCCAAATCCTCCTTTTTGGGTAATGATTCTAGATATTTCTTTTCCAAAACAAGATGGTGATCATTTGATTCCAACTTCTTGTTACCCATCCATAGAATTTCTTCTCCAAAAACTTCATGCTCTTCAAGACTTTTCGAATAGGTATTTACTTCAACGTGAGTCACCTCAAAATCTCTTGTATCGCTTGAAGAAGCATAACATGAAACATCATTAAGATCGGCATTATGAATTTTCTTCCTAGGATGATTTGGATGCATACATTGATGTGCTCGTTTTTGTGGTGGAACATGCCTACATACCTTCTTAACCACTTTCTTTTGCTCTTTTACTTTCGATACGAACTCTTTGGGTTGAGTGGTAGAAGTAGTAGGATTAGTTGGATTGATATCCACGGACAAAGCTTGAACATTTGTTGCAATGGTTCCATGAGTGACCACATGATTCTCTAATTGAGGCATAGTTGGATGGATGGAAGTACTTGTATAAGCACATGTGGGAGCATAAGTTGGTATGGTAGGATAAAGTTGATTGTAGGGAAAAACATTTGATATCAAATTTTGTTGTGCCCACGCTTGATTTACCATCGAGGTTTGATTGCAAGCCCCTAGTTGTCCTACCATAGTTGATTGCTCCATTCCATAACCTTGTGGCCTCAATTGTTGATCTACAATCATAGCTTCTATGTAGGCCGATGCAAGATCAGTAACCAAGGGATTCATCCTAACAAATATGGCAAACAATGGATCCAATGCTCGAAAGTATATTTGAAGAGCACCACTTTCCTCAATAGTATAGGGAGAAATTAATCTCGCATAAAGCTTTCGAAACCTCAAGTTGAAACTTCTCACTGGCTCATTAGGTTCTCTTTTGCAAGAAGTAAATTGTTGATATATCATGAGAGGATCAATGAGCAACCTAAATTGATTGATAAACTCATCTTTCAATTGAGTCCAAGATGTAATAGAACCAGTGGGTAAATTGATGTACCAATCATATGCCACCTCATCTAGGGTTCCAGGAAACATTCTACATGCCACATCCTCATGTTCGACATTCCATCTAACTAGGATATCCACATAGGCTTGAATATGTTCCTCGGCTAATGTTGGACCATTGTGTTTAAATTTGGGCAAACATTTTTCTACGTTCTTGGGTAAATCATGAGAATCTCCACTAATGTTCAAAGGATTAACATGTATCCCATACCACGTTCCTGCAGTTGTAGCCATTAATGAAACTCAAAGAATAACTTCAAAACCAATTTGTTAGTCATGAATAAAAGAAGGAACCATGACAAAGCAATATTCTAAAAATGTAAATTAGTTTTTGATTCACCAGATCGCATATGCGCAAGTGAAGAGCATACTCCTAGTGTTGTAGGCTTTTTGATTCACAAGATCGCATTACACGCAAGTGAAGAGCATAATACCGACAACAAATACATTTTAGACAAAATAATTCCTTACAAATAAGCATGAAATGACTAGCAAATATCAAACATGTAACGTATGAATAATCATGTTAGCATCAACCAAGAGATGTATCCATTAAAATCAAATGAAAGTAATTGCATGGAGACAACCTCGTTAGTCAAGACCAAAATTTTTCAAAATCAAATCAAAACACATTATTCCTGTATGAACAATCAAAAGCGTTAGAACAATGCATAGCAATTCATGTCCTCCTTTTAACACTACAAGGTTGTATTGTTAAAAGAGGGCTAAAGATAATAATCAATAGGGCATGAAATATTCAAAATTTAAATCCCTATAGCATTTAAATCACACTGAAATAAACCAACTCGGGCCCTCCTTCTAGCGCCAAAATGTTGAGTGGTATTTTCACCCAATTGTGAAAGTACACTCTCCCTTAGGATTTGGGTTCCAAATCCCCTCTTGCAAAGAAGTTAAACAAACAACTTCTCCAAGGTCTCCGCTATATTAGCATTTGCATATGTGTATTAGTAATCTCAAATAAAGATATTCAATTTAAATGCTTGGAACACCTTAGTGATTGCAAGTAACTGTAAACAAGGGGCAATGTTGGTTTATTTTACCATGAAACTTTAGTGATTGTTCATTGAACCAAAATAAAGCAAATGTGAGTTGGCCCTCATATGACCACGATGTAGTGCTTCAAATTACCCCTCTTAAATAAAATTAGAATTTTTATGAAGAGAGGGTAATTATTAAGCTCAAAAAATGGAAATTTGTGAAATGCCATAAAACATAACTCCTTCAATGAAATTGGAATTTTCATGAAGGGAATGTCATCATAGGCTCATGAATGAAACATGAAACTGAAAAAATGAAATTCGGCCCTAAAATGGAAATTTTCTATTTTCGGATTTTTTAAAATCTGTAATAAAACAACAACTTCGATGAATTTTTAAAAATACTAAACAACTCCGAAAATGAAATTTCAAAGTGCGTATTGGAAGTATGAAGTATAACCTACGCAATGGTGAAATTATTTTTGGATTTTGAAATTTTTTAAATGTTTATTTTAATGCCTGAAAATTAAAAAAAAGTTAAAATTTCTGGAAAATAAAATGCAGAAAAATGAAAATGAAATGCAGAAAATGGAAATAAAATGCATTCAGTATGATGCTATCCTATTTCGACAAAACCGAAGATGTGAGGTTTTCATGCATGCAACCTAACCTATTGGACTTGCAAAACAAGCACAATCCGGATAAGCTAAGTGTTGGCTCCTAGGGTTTTAAATGAGGTTTTCAGATTTAAACATTCGCATGAAGCAACCAAGAAAACTTGCATAAACTCCATTTACAAGCCTAAAATCTGAAAAGGGGAAAAATAGACATTTAATCTTGCATGCAGAAAATGACTCCCTTCTTTCTTGTCCATAAGATGCAACTTTCTAAAAATTTCTGTATTAAAAATTTTTCATTTTACAATAACAAAAATTTCTGGTTTTCCCAAACCAGTCCATGGAAGAAAAACAACCCAAACAGGTCCAGAATGGCCCTCTTGCCTTCAAATCTGCAACTCTGCTCGCAGAAGTTTCCAACCCCTCAAAACATCCTTGCCTGGCGTATTTAAAATTTTTAGGAAGCTTTTCGTTTCATTTTCCAATGGTTGTTCGTTTCACCTTCCCTTGTGCATGCATGTGTTTTGGTTTCCAAAAAGGCTTTTCGTTTCTATTTTGTGGCCCTTCGTTTCATTCCCATGGTTTGGCTTCCTCTTTTGGTTTTCTTCACTTTTCGTTTGATTTCAAAAAAATGTTTCCTTTTCTCCACATGGGCATGCGTCCGCTTCCTTCCATGTGTAACGACCATCTTAAATGATTTCAAATCATTAAAGATTCCTTATGTAACGTTTTGTCTTATTCATTGGATTTTGTCCTTATGTGACAAATTACCTTATTCAATCTTCATTTATTCCTTATAGGTCCACGTCATTATGCAGTCTTCAGTTTCACTATCCTGGTGTTCATCACTAATATCAGACGCATTGTCCACTACTCTGTTCCCTTGGCAAAAATCCAACATGTCGCGATATCGTGACACTCTTGTCTCTCTGCCTGCCCCTTTTGAGTCACGAAAATGCAACATGTCGCGATATCGCGACACTTTTGTTTCTCTGCCTGCCTACCCTTTTGAGTCACGAAAATGCAACATGTCGCGATATCGCGACACTTTTGTTTCTCTGCTTTGCCCTTTTTGAGTCACGAAAATGCAACATGTCGCGATATCGTGACACTTTTTTTCTCTCTCCTTTTGAGTCGCGAAAATGCAACATGTCGCGATATCGCGACACTTTTTTTCTCTTTTTGAGAAAATGCAACATGTCGCGATATCGCGACACTTTTTCTTTCTTACTCCTTCTCTTGCAACATGTCACGATATCGTGACACTTTTTTCTTTTTGTCGTGAAACAACATGTCGCGATATCGCGACACTTTTTCTTTCTTTTGGCCAGAAAATGCAACATGTCACGATATCGCGACACTTTTTCTTTCTTTTCTTTCTCTTCTCTTTTGGCCGTGAAAATGCAACATGTCGCGATATCGTGACACTTTTTCTTTCTTGTTCTTTCTCTTCTCTTTTGGCCACGAAAATGCAACATGTCACGATATCGCGACACTTTTTCTTTTTTTTCTCTTCTCTTTTGGCCACGAAAATGCAACATGTCGCGATATCGCGACACTTTTTTTTTTTTTACTCTTTCTCTTCTCTTTTGGCCGTGAAAATGCAACATGTCGCGATATCGTGACACTTTTTTCTCCTTGCTTTTTCTCTTTGCTTTGGACCGCGAAAATGCAACATGTCGCGATATCGCGACACTTTTTCTCCTTGCGGTGTTTTGCTTTTTCTTTGATCTTTAGCATATGGGCCACTTCGGTCTTCTTGGAAAATATGCAAAAAGGTGGGTCCCCAATTTTGGGGTACGTTGTGGAGCAGCCACAACAGTACCATCATCGCCATATCCGACAGATTTCATGATGCCTAAGTTTGACAAATTTAAGGGAATTGAGGATCCCAAAGAACATGTGAGCACATTTGTACATGCTTGTTTTAGAATTCAAAATGATAATGATCTCATTCTCTGAAATTTTCATCAAACATTAGGAGTAGATGCCATAGAATGGTATAATCAATTACCCAGCCATAGTATTTATACTTTTGAGCAATTGATTGACCAATTTTTTTAGCATTTCATCTTAAATGTTAAAAAGAAGATCTCATTGTCTTATGTATGATTTAAGACAACATGATGATGAATCTATCTACAATTTTAGAAATTGTTGGAGGGTTGTCATCACTAAATTTCCATTCACCCTACCAATGGATGAGCTAATTAAGCTATTCACCAAGATTTGCTTAAAACCTATCTCTTGGATACTTCAACTACGGACTTATCGATCATTTGAAGAAGCTTTAGCTCGATCTAGTGTCATTGAGGAAATAAAAATCCAAGAAGTAATACTTAAGCCTAATAAGAAATAATGGCAAAACAAGGGCCAATATAAAAGCAACTATTTTTGCCAACCAAAATCAACATAGGCTACCCTAGCCAGTCATCCCAATCAAGTTAATCAAGTAATCATGAGCCAACCAATAATGGCTCAACAACAATTCATGCAACCAACACCGCAAAAAATTGCTTATCATTTGGTACCCTCAACAACTCAAGCCATGCAAAATATAGTTCCAGCTATGAAAAACCATCCTTGATTACAATCTCTCTGAAAAAAATCACCAATACACCCCTTTATCCAAGTCATATGCTTCCCCTTTTTGAAGGTTATATGACACAAACAAACTTGCTTTACCCCAAATTAGACTTGATGATCCAATAAAATGTAGTAAACACTATCTGGAACACCTATTTTTTCCTTATAATAGGAAAAATGGGCATGACATTAACAATTTCCATGTATTTAAATAAATAGTACAAGACCTTATTGACTTGGGGAAAATAAATCTTGATAATCCCCTTGCTCAAAAAAATTAAAACCTTGGTATTTTTTAGACATCACTTCCTCATCATGAAGAGGTGCAACCAAATATAGGAGGGGCTAATACCAAAACTCCTCCTAATCAATTCAATCATGTCCAAAAATACCAAGGGTTTATAGGGGCCATTCATGTGGTCACTAGAGGTCAAAGAAAAAATCAACAAAATATAAGGCAACCGTCTCAAGAAAGTGTGTCACAACCTCCAACATCGCCTCCCATCCAAGTTTGCCCCAATCCTTAATCACCTATCCATATCCCTAGCCAATCAAATTCTCCAAACCCCACCATCAATCATCCACCACAACCAATCATCTCATTGAGTAGCTGGTTAACTACAAGTCTAACTATGGCTTCCACAAAATTATCAATTTATGAGTTAATTCAACAATCTCCCCCACATTGTGAGGTATTAATGGATATTCTAAAATCTATTGAACTACAATCAAAAGATACTAATGCATTAAACAAATTTTTATGGAGCATCCAAACATGCATGGAGCCTTCCATCACATTCTATGACTTTGAGATTAAGCCAATCTCATTAGAATCAGTAGAAACTCCATTGCATATATTCACTCTAATTGACAATAAGACTTTTAAAAGAGTGTTAATTGACACCGGTTTCTCTATCAATATAATCACCACATCCACCCTTCATCATTTGAACCTTCCTCCATCCCATATCACCAAGTCATCATTCACCTTAAAAGCATTCAATGATGCTTTATGTTCCACAATTGGTATTGTTGTTTTGCCCATCGAAGTAGGGGTCAAAATGTTGGACACCATTTTTCACATCTTGGAAGGATCCATGGCATACAATATACTCCTTGGAAGAGCTTGGATGAGGGAAATGATATGTGCCCCTTCCATTTTACATTAATTTTTGAAATACATTCATGAGGGACAAGTACATTGCATACCGACAGATGTCGAACCATTTAAGTATTGCAATTTCATTTCAAATCCTTATGAGTCCATTCTTCCTTCCACTCACCTTTTTATTTCATCATCAACCAATCCATCTACCACTTCACCAATGTCTTCATCAAAGGATCCCATTCCTGACGAGCTCCCTATCACCAGTCCACATCAAGCTTCCACACCCCCATCATCTTCATCATTAACTACATGCACATGTGGTCACAGTTAGTCCACATCATCAACATCATTGCAATCCACTTCATCATCATCATCATAAATTCATCAGACTTCCCAATCCAATCCATCGCCATCACCTAAAGTTTCACAAATCAAGTTGACAAAATGTGAAACATTTCCATCTTCACCACTTCTCGAGCCATCACCTGACCATAGTCATTCCATGCCATCCCATGTCGAGGTCCACATCACTAATCCTGGTATTTGTGAGTATGAGGTCCAAGACATCATCGTCATGCACCTCACCATTCCTAAGGCTAAGGATTTTAGTCACCCACCTGATCCAAATTTTGCCATAGGAGCACTATATAACATGGGTTCAGCTCCAAATAGCATAAATTTTGTATATGGGGGAATTGATCCTTCATCAAGTCTAGCTCCCCTAGAGAAACCCAAAGAACCAACACTTTCCAACATTCCAAACATGTCAGGATTTCCATCCCTCTATTTTCACATAGTTAATTGGTAAGGTCATGGCTTAGGATTTCATGAACAGGGAGTGCATCAACCTATCAATGTTCCATATCAAGAGGTACACAACAGTTCAGGTCTAGGTTACCACCCACTTTCCACCACCTCTTCTCTTGAACAAGCCTTCCAAAGGCTTAATCTCAATTCAAGAGAAGAAGCCCTCCATTTTGATAATTCTAACGATAAAATCTATGAAGAATTTGATCTTATGTCAATAATTTTAGATGAATCTGAAGAAGAATAGGAGCCCATTATTTCCCACACCAAAAAATATGAGTTTTATCTCAACATGTTCCCCATCCATGAGCCTATCTTTCACTTGCTTCTTCCACAAGAATGAGCCACCCCTACTGGTGAACTACCACCTCCATTCCATTAAGCCACTTTATAAGCCAAATTGTAACATATGTTCATAACACACAAAAAAATGGTTTTCACCACTACAATAAAATAAAATAAAAATAAAAATAAAAAAATCAATCAAAAAAAAACATTTTCTTTCTTTAAATTGCATGTACATATCATTTAGAAAAATACATTTATTTATGTTTATTACTTCTATTCACGTTAACCAAGATCCTAGCATCGGTTATTAAGGTCCATCCATTCCATCCAACCTTAGACATCTTGACCATAAGACACCATGAGTTGTGTTGATTTATTTATACCACTCTGTAATCCATACAACTTAGCTAAACCAATTCTAATTGACCAAAACCTTATCAATATGGACCGGATTTCCTCAACTCCATATTTTACCGAGTTTCCATTTTTCAAGGAATTTTTAAGGGATTCCACCAACTACATTCCTCCATCCTCTCCGCCTTTGCCTTCACCTTCACCTTTGGATCTTGAGGTTTTCTAGGAAAAAATAGATGAGGATAAGCCAGAAGAGTTTGATGATATTTTAGATGACATTCATTTGATACCTATGCCCCATCAATTTGAAGAAGGTTCCCACATGTCTATTGAAGATACTATCAATGTGGAATTTAGTTCATACAAAAACAATCCCAATTCGTCAAGCTTGGCAAAAGTCTATCACCCGATGAACAAGAGCAATTAATTTCTCTCCTCAAGAGGAAGAAGGGCATATTTGCATGGTCCTATAAAGATATGTTTGATCTTGACCATAGTTTGGTTGTCCATAATCTCACCTTACATCCTAATGCTAAGTTGTCAAACAAAAACTTAGGAGAATGCATCCTACCATGGCCATATTGGTAAAAATACAGTATCAGAATCTCTTAGATGTAAACTTCATAGTTCCTATTGACTATATTGAGTGGCTTTTAAATATGATACCCGTTTGCAAGCCTAATAGAGTGATACGTGTTTGCAATGAATTTTGAGATCTTAAAAAATATTATCCTAAGGATGACTTCACTCTCCCAAACATTGATTCTCTTATCAACACCTACGCTGGCGATGAAATGCTTTCACTCATGGACGGTTTCTCGAGATATAACTAAATTTGAATAAATCCTGATGACCAACACAAAACATCATTCACTACACCTTGGAAAACTTTTTGTTACAAGGTAATTCTCTTTGGCCTCAAAAATGCAAGTTCCACTTATCAACATGCCATGACATATATTTCCATGATTACATGCATAATATTATCGAAGATCATGTCGATGATCTCTTGGCTAAATCTAAAACTTGACAAGAACACATTGGTGTATTGGAGAAATTTTTTGATCGACTTCTAGAGCATAATGTAAGGTTGAACCCCAAGAAATGTGTCTTTGGTGTTACCTCGGGAAAACTTACAGGATTTATTATCTCTAAAAGAGGCATTGAGGTGGACCCTAACAAGGTCAAGGCCATCATGGAGATGCCTCCCCCAAAGGATGTATAGTTTACAAGAAAATATTCAATCAATTCATCATTTTATTGCACAACTTTCTGATAAATGTATCCCATTCAATTGCCTACTACAAAAGGGGGTGCCATTCTCTTGGACAAATGAATGTCAAAAAGACTTCAATGACATTACGTGATACCTAGCTTCTCCACCAGTCTTAGCTCCTCCTCGTCTGAGGGTCCCTTTTTATATTTATATCTCAGCAATGGACTTTGCATTAGGGACAATGCTTGCACAAAAGAATGAGGAAAATCAAGAGCAAGTTGTCTACTACATTAGTCGAACATTGGTAAGCTATGAAACTAGATATGCTTATGTAGAGAAACTATGCTTAGCAATGGTTTTTGCCACTAAAAAAAATTGACATTACATGCTTTGTGACATGACTTATGTCATAGCTAGATAAAATTTGTTGTGTTATATGATATCCCGTACTTACAACAAAACCCACACCACTAAATGGATAATGCTCCTTACTGAGTTTTACTTGGAATTAATTATCCAAAAATCCATTAAAGGTTAGGTAATAGCCGATCAACTTGCGGAAGCTCCACTACCTATTGACCATCCTTTGATTATTGAGCTCCTAGATGATTCGATATTTTCTATCACTGAACAAGAAGAACATGTCATTTCAGAGGAAGGTATTGATATAACACTATTCTTTTATGGCTCTAAGTGCTTGAAAGGTCAAGGTGCTAGAGTCATTTTTCATACACCATAGGGAGTACCTATCCCCTTATCATTCAAACTTGACTTCCAATGCACACAAAAAATGGTAGAGTATGAAGCCTTAATTCTAGGACTTCAATCAGCTATAGCTATGAGCATGTTGGACATTTTTAGTAGTTGTCATTGATGTCCAAAATTAGTTGTCATTGATGTCAAGGTTCCAGGTGATAACTCATCTTAAATGCAAGTGGAAGTTTAATAAAATTCATGCTGGATTTATATATCTATATTTTACACCCAAGATAATGGGTCAACCCAAGGATGCAATTTATCCAAGGCATCAAAAGGATATAATAGTATAATAATTGTTATTATAATATTAAAGTGATATGGTGAAAACCCCAAATACAATAGTTATAATTTTCATTATAATATTTTATAAATCAAAGCGGGTTTTATAAAGTTTAATTATATTTCATAAAACCAAAGGTTGGGTTTGGAATAAAAGGCATTCAAAGCACTTTTCAAACCTTTTCCGACATCATGGAAGAAAATCAGGGAAGTATTGACATCTTCCAAGGTATGGAGGAAGCAATATAAATACATTGCCCAAAGTCTAAAAAATTATCCTTGCTCGAATTTTAATTGGCATGTGAAAAATAATAAGAGCTCGTGAGAATTGCAAATTTTGTGGATAACAAAGTGTTTTAGGAAGGAAGCATTAATTTTCGAAGGCACATAGGACAGCATGGCCTAGTGGTGAGTTGGGAAGCATGAAAATGTTTGTTCGTGTGAGGGCTTGCATTTGAAATGTAGTAGGTGCATTGGAGGTCGTGTAGGTTACGACATCCAAGATGCAAGTAATTTTTCCAAGGGAAGGAGTTGAGAGTTGAAGCACATGGTGGTGCTTTGTTAATTGCAAATGAGCGTGTGGCTTGTGTAGCAAATTTAGCTGTAGCTAAGGTGCACGTTGTGGGCAAGGTTGAGGGTTCGATTCCCTCCGAAGGTGAGGTAAATATTTTTGGTTAAATTTTTAATTATCCATCTATGTTGGAGATATAAGAGCACGTTGTGGGCAAGGTTGAGGTTTTGATTCCCTTCGAAGGAAAAGCTAACAAGAACACAATGGATCCTAAGGAGGTGTCCTCAACTAACTCAACACCAGTATTTGATGGAAATGACTACATGTATCAGAGTATGATGATGAGAATCTACCTAATGGCACTTGGCAATAAAGTTTGGGATGCAGTGGAATTTGGATATGATCCAGAAGTCAATCCTCCTACAGATAATAAAGCTTTTGAAATAAGAACAAAATATCCTACTTCCCATAAGGAAGCAACATTCAAAACAATCAAGAAAATAAAGGGTAAGAAGTCAGAATAAATCAGTGAGTCATCCAGTTATGAAGAAACTAATTATGGTAGAAGAAATAAAGGTTCCAAAATATCCATAGATCTAATATCTGTTAAGTGTTTCAATTGTGGAAATTTTGGACATTTTGTAATAGATTGTAAAGAACCAAAGAACACTGGTGAAGAAAAATAGGATCATAGGTACAAGGAATCAGATATTTGGTGATTCTCAATTTGTTGTCAAACAAATCAATGGAGAATACCAATGCAAAGAACCTACCATTAAGATTTATCATAAAGTAGAAAAGAAATTTCTCTCTAGGTTCAATTGATCTGAAATCAATAGTTTGCCATGTTCGACTAATAGATTTGCAGATGCGATGGCCTCCCTTGTATTGTTGATTACAAAAGACTCCTTTGGAGAGGTACAACCCCTTATCAATTCAACGGTCTCTAAATATGCCATTGTCTATGCTGAGTCTAAAGATTAAAAGGATGTTTGTTTTATCCAGTAAGATTCATATGAGCCTTTGTCAAGCCAAATAGTCACCTTTCTTAGGTTTGGAACACTCCCATGTGAAATGTTGCAAACTACCAAACACACATTCAATCAAAAGGCAACTCGTTTCATTCTCTTAGGGGATATGTTGTATAAACGTGGCTATGATAGAGTCCACCTTCATTATCTTGAGTCTAGTAAGGCACAAAGAGCCATTACTGAAGCCCATGATGGTACTTGTGATAGTCATTTTAGTGGAATGACCATTACAAAGTGTATTTTGTGCATGGGTTATTATTGGCCTACAATAGAATGTGATTGTTGCACTTATGTCAAACATTGCAAGAAGTTTCAAGAACATGCTAATTTAACTCATGTACCATCACAAGCCTTACAACCTATTCAAAGCCTTTGGCCCTTTTCACAATGGGATCTAGATCTATTTGGTAAAATTTCACCTCCTTCCTTCGGACAATATACATTCATCATCACAGCCACTGAATACTTCACAAAGTGGGTTGAGGTAGTTCCTTCAACTAGTACGATATGACGTAGAATTATGGAGTTTATACTCCATCATATCATTTATCATTTTGGTATATCCTCATAAATAATTTCAGACAACGATAAGTATTTCAAAAACAAGGATGTTTGAAAACTTTGTGAGAATACAATATTCAACATTTCTTGACTCCTTATTACCCACAAGCAAATGGACAAGTTGAAGCTTCCAACAAGATCTTAATTACTATTCTCAAAAAAAATTTCAAAGAAAATCATAGAGATTGGCATACACAAATTCCCTTGGCATTATGGGCTTATCAAATAAGCATCCACATGCCTACATGGGCAACACCATTTTCATTGGCCTATGAAGCTAAAGCAATCATGCCATTTGAGCTTGAGATACCTTCCTTGTAAATTTATTTGCAGGAATTCATAGATGATGACACTTCTAGACAAACACATATTAACCAACTTACACTTCTTGATGAGAGGTGATTCAATGCTTTAGAGCATTTACGAGTTTATCAAGACCACCCCAAATGTGCTTACAACACCAAATTTCATCTACGTGAATTCTAAGTAGGAGATATTGTCCTTAAATAGAACCAACAAAACACCAATACATTGCCGCATCTTCATGATAAATTCATGATTAATTGGTTAGGTCCATACTTTGTTACACAAAGAGTAGGTAATGATACTTATATGCTTACTACTCTAGATGGGAAGGAAGAACCTGAACCAATTAATTTTATACACTTGAGAGTATTTTATGCATGATTTTATTTTTATATATGCATATATACGTAGCTAATACACAAAAATATTTTCATACATTTCACTCATCACATTGCATTTCACTTGCATCTACATTCCAAAAACAATGCATTAAAACACATTTCATATTGCATTTCAAAATTTCACAAAATTGCATGTCATACATTGCATTTACATCCACATTTCACATTTTATATAGGGATCATTTATTAAGCTCAAGGTCTTAATTGATCCAACAAAGTTTATGTTGCCTTGATTAGGGGTACTTTCACAATGTCATTCACACAATTTCACCAAGTCAAATTGCCATTAGCACAAACAACATTATCATAAAGGTCCTAGGTGTTTTTGGTCACTCAGCCACTCCTAGTTATTTAAGAAACCTTCAAAATACATGTTGAGTTATTTTTAGGACCATTGCACATATACACTAAGAAAATCTTGAGTTTTGGAAATTGAATCCAAAACACTCTTGAACCAAACACAATTTCACATCTTAAAAACATCTTGTGTCAAAGAGGGATAACACCATACTTGGTATAAACCTCGAAGTTAAAAGGATCATCCTTTCTAGTCCCATCATGCAACATAGTCCACCAAAAATAGTCGTTTTAACCACTACCACAATTCCAAAAATAAAAGAAAGAGTAGGGAAAATCCCTAACAAAATTTCTAAATATTTTACATCACATACCACTAATAATTGGGTTATAAGTATCATACTACATTTCTAGTCATACGGTTAGGTATTCATCCCAAAACTTAAGAGATCAAAGACAAAAATCATGGACAATGGAGTCAGTGTCCACCATAGCTATAGACACTTGACTGGCAGTGGAGTATGCTCATGCGTGGTGGCACATCTCTTTCAAAGAGACCTCTAACCACTCATATGGATAAATCTAGCTTCTTGATTTCATCTATAATAATTTAATCTCAATTCAAGAGAAGAAGCCCTCCATCCTAATAATTCTGATGATAAAATCTATGAAGAATTTGAGCTTATGTCGATAATTCAGATGAATCTGAAGAATAATTCGAGCCCATTATTTCCCATACCAAACAAGATGAGTTTTATCTCAACATGTTCCCCATCCATGAGTCCAGCTTTTGCTTGCTTATTCCACAGGAATGAGTCACCTTTGCTGGTGAACCACCACCTCCATTCCATTAAGCCACTTCATAAGCCAACTTGTACCATATGTACATAACACAAAAACAGTGGTTTTCACCACTACCAAAAAAAAATAAAGTAATAGAAAATAAAAAATTAATCAAAAAAATAAACAAAAATATTTTATTTCTTTGCATTGCATGTACATATCATTTAGACAAATGCATTTATTTGTGTTTCTTGTTGCTATTCAGATTAAACAAGCTCCTAGCACCGGTTTTTAAGGTCCATACATTCCATCCAACCTTAGACATATTACCCATAAGCCAACATGAATCTTGTTGATTTATTTATACCACTCTATAATCCATACGACTCGGCTAAACCAATTCCAATTGACCAAATACTTATCGATATGGATCGAATTTACTCACCTCCATATTTTGTCGATTTTTTCTTGTTCGAGGAATTTTTAAGGGATTTCTCCAACTACATTACTCCATCCTCTCCGCATTTGCCTTCACATTTACCTTTGGATCCTAAGGTCTTCCAGGAAAAAATAGGTGAGGATAAGCCAGAAGATTTTGATGACATATTAGATGACATTAATTTGATACCTATGCCCCATCAACTTGAGGAAGGTTCCCACATGTCTATTGAAGATACTATCAATGTGGACCTTAGTTCATACAAAAATAATCCACAAATTGTCAAGCTTGGCAAAAGTCTATCACCCAATGAACAAGAGCAATTAATTTCTCTCCTCAAGAGGAAGAAGGGCATATTTGCATGGTCCTATAAAGATATGTCTGGTAATGACCCTAGTTTGATTATCCATAATCTCACCTTACATCCTGATGCTAAGTCAGTTAAACAAAAACCTAGGAGAATGCATCCTATTGTGGCCATCTTGGTAAAAATAGAGCTTCAAAAACTCTTATATGTGAACTTCATAGTTCCTATCGACTATTTTTAGTAGATTTCAAACATGGTACCCATTCGCAAGCCTAACAGAGCGATATGCATTTGCAATGACTTTTGAGATCTTAACAAAGTGTGTCTTAAGGATGACTTCCCCATCCCAAACATCGATAATCTTGTCAACACCTACGCTGGCCATGAACACTGGCCATGAAATTCTTTCAATCATGGATGTTTCCTTAGGATACAACCAAATTCAAATAAATCTTGATGACTATTGTGACTCCTTTACAATGACCCAAAAATTGGGGACCCACTTGAAATTTGAAATTTTGTTCCAAATTATTGCTTGCACTTATTGTTCACCGTTGTCATCATTGAAATATAAAGAATGATCATCTTACTCCGAATGGTCTTATAGTAGGATGCATTTTCAAAATTCATTTGATGATTTGAAAATACTTGAGTTATGCTTGTATAGTCATTTTGACTATGGCCTTCAAGTTGTGTTATTGTTGTTATGTTAAGATGTCATGTAAAGTCATATAAAGTTTGTTTTATTTGATATTTTGTTTTGCTTTAATATATGCTTGGTGATTCTGAGAATATCCACTAATGTTCAAAGTATTACCATGTATCCCATACCACGTTCCTGCAGTTGTAGCCATTAATGAAACTCAAAGAATAACTTCATAACCAATTTGTTAGTCATGAAAAAAATAAGGAACCATGACAAAGCAATATTCTAAAAATGTAAATTAGTTTCTGATTCACAAGATCGCATATGCGCAAGTGAAGAGCATACTCCTAGTGTTGTAGGCTTTCTGATTCACAAGATCGCATTACACGCAAGTGAAGAGCATAATACCGACAACTACATTTTAGACAAAATAATTCCTTACAAATAAGCATGAAATGACTAGAAAATATCAAACATGTAACGTATGAATAATCATGTTAGCATCAACCAAGAGATGTATCCATTAAAATCAAATGAAAGTAATTGCATGGAGACAACCTCGTTAGTCAGGACCAATATTTTTCAAAATCAAATCAAAACACATTATTCCTGTATGAACAATCAAAAGAGTTAGAACAATGCATAACAATTCATGTCCTCCTTTTAACACTACAAGGTTGTATTGTTAAAATAGGGCTAAAGATAATAATCAATAGGGCATGAAATATTCAAAATTTAAATCCCTATAGCATTTAAATCACACTGAAATAAACCAATTCAAGCCCTCCTTCTAGCGCCAAAATGTTGAGTGGTATTTTCACCCAATTGTGAAAGTACACTCTTCCTTAGGATTTGGGCTCCAAATCCCCTCTTGCAAAGAAGTTAAACAAACAACTTCTCCAAGGTCTCTGCTATATTAGCATTTGCATGTGTATTAGTAATCTCAAATAAAGATATTCAATTTAAATGCTTGGAACACCTTAGTGATTGCAAGTAACTGTAAACAAGGGGCAATGTTGGTTTATTTTACCATGAAACTTCAGTGATTGTTCATTGAACCAAAATAAAGCAAATGTGAGTTGGCCCTCATATGACCATGATGTAGTGCCTTAATTCCTTTTATCTTGAGGGTTTTAAAATAGATTTTATCTTGCATTAAATCCTCAATGATGAATAGGGTCTTCAAATGTAGCTTCAAAATGTCACTTTAATTATCCTTCTTAAATGAAATCAGATTTTCATCAAGACAAATAATTTAGTGCTTTGATTGTTCCCAAAATGGTAATTTGCAAAGTACCATAAAACACGACTCCTTCACTGAAATTAGAATTTTCATGAAGGGAATGTCATCATAGGCTCATGAATGAAACATGAAACTAAAAAAATGAAATTCGGCCCAAAAATGGAAATTTTCTATTTTTGGATTTTTCAAAATCTGTAATAAAACAGCAACTTCGATGAATTTTTAAAAATACTAAACAACTCCGAAAATGAAATTTCAAAGTGTGTATTGGAAGTATGAAGTATAGCCTACGCAATGATGAAATTGTTTTTGGATTTTGAAAATTTTTAAATGTTTATTTTAATGCCTAAAAATTAAACAAAAAATTAAAATTTTTGGAAAAATAAAATGCAGAAAAATGAAAATGAAATGCAGAAAATGAAACAAATGATACATTCAGTTTGATTCTTTCCTATTCTGACAAAACCGAAATGTGAGGCTTTCATGCATGCAACCTAACGTATTGGACTTGCAAAACAAGCACAATCCGGATAAGCTAAGTGGTGGCTCCTAGGGTTTTAAATGAGGTTTTCAGATTTAAACATTCGCATGAAGCAACCAAAAAAACTTGCATAAACTCCATTTACAAGCCTAAAATCTGAAAAGGAGAAAAATAGACATTTAATCTTGCATGCAGAAAATGACTCCTTTCTTGTCCATAAGATGCAACTTTCTGAAACTTTCTGTATTAAAAATTTGTCATTTTACAATAACAAAAATTTCTGGTTTTCCCAAACCAGTCCATGGAATAAAACGACTCGAATAGGTCCAGAATGGCCCTCTTGCCTTCAAATCTGCAACTCTGCTCGCAATAGTTTCCAACCCTTCAAAACATCCTTTCTTGGCATATTTAAAATTTTCAGGAAGCTTTTCGTTTCATTTTCCAATGGTTGTTCGTTTCACCTTCCCTTGTGCATGCATGTGTTTTGGTTTCCAAAAAGGCTTTTCATTTCTATATTGTGGCCCTTCATCTCATTCCCATTGTTTGGCTTCCTCTGTTTGGTTTTCTTTACTTTTCGTTTGATTTCAAAAAAAACGTTTCCTTTTCTCCACATGGGCATGAGTCCGCTTCCTTCCATGTGTAACGACCATCTTAAATGATTTCAAATCATTAAAGATTCCTTATGTAACGTTTTGTCTTATTCATTGGATTTTGTCCTTATGTGACAAATTACCTTATTCAATCTTCGATTTATTCCTTACAGGTCCACGTCATTATGCAGTCTTAGTTTCACTATCCTGGTGTTCATCACTAATATCAGACGCACTGTCCACTACTCTGTTCCCTTGGCGAAAATCGGACATGTCACGAAATCGCGACACTCTTGTCTCTCTGCTGGCCTGCCCCTTTTGAGTCGTGAAAATGCAACATGTCGCGATATCACGAAACTTTTGTTTCTCTGCCTTCCTGCCCTTTTTGAGTCACAAAAATGCAACATGTCGTGATATCGCGACACTTTTGTTTCTCTCGCCTGCCTGCCCTTTTTGAGTCGCGAAAATGCAACATGTCGTGATATCGCGAAACTTTTGTTTCTCTGCTTGCCTGCCCTTTTTGAGTCACGAAAATGCAACATGTCACGATATCACGACACTTTTTTTTCTCTGCCTGCCTGCCCTTTTTGAGTCACAAAAATGCAACATGATGCGATATCGCGACACTTTTTATTTACCTGCCTACCCTTTTTGAGTCGCGAAAATGCAACATGTCGCGATATCGTGACACTTTTGTTTCTCTGCCTTGGACCGCAAAAATGCAACATGTCGCGATATCGCGACACTTTTGCCCCCTTCTGTTGCTCTTGGCCACGAAAATGCAACATGTCGCGATATCACGACACTTTTTCTTTCTTGTTCTTTCTCTTCTCTTTTGGCCGCGAAAATGCAACATGTCGCGATATCGTGACACTTTTTCTTTCTTGTTCTTTCTCTTCTCTTTTGGCCGCGAAAATGCAACATGTCGCGATATCGCGACACTTTTTCCTCCTTGCTTTTTCTCTTCTCTTTTGGCCATGAAAATGCAACATGTCGCGATATCGTGACACTTTTTCTTTCTTGTTCTTTCTCTTCTCTTTTGGCCGTGAAAATGCAACATGATGCGATTCTTTCTCTTCTCTTTTGGCCGTGAAAATGCAACATGTTGCGATATCATGACACTTTTTTCTCCTTGCATTTTCTCTTTGCTTTGAACTGCAAAAATACAACATGTTGCAATATCGTGACACTTTTTTCTCCTTGCGGTGTTTTGCTTTTTCTTTGATCTTTAGCATATGGGCCACTTCGGTCTTCTTGGAAAATATGCAAAAAGGTGGGTCCCCAATTTTGGGGTACGTTGTGGAGCAGCCACAATAGTACCATCATCGCCATATTCAACAGATTTCACGATGCCTAAGTTTGAAAAATTTAAGGGAATTGAGGATCCCAAAGAACATGTGAGCACATTTGTACATGCTTGTTTTAGAATTCAAAATGATAACGATCTCATTCTCTGAAATTTTCCTCAAACATTAGGAGTAGATGCCATAGAATGGTATAATCAATTACCCAACCATAGTATTTATACTTTTGAGCAATTGATTGACCAATTTTTTGAGCATTTCATCTTAAATGTTAAAAAGAAGATCTCATTGTCTTACGTATGATTTAAGACAACATGATGATGAATCTATCTACAATTTTAGAAATCGTTGGAGGGTTGTCATCACTAAAGTTCCATTCACCCTACCAATGGATGAGCTAATTAAGCTATTCACTAAGATTTTATTAAAACCTATCTCTTGGATACTTCAACTACAGACTTATCAGTCATTTGAAGAAGCTTTAGCTCAGTCTAGTGTCATTGAGGAAATAAAAATCCAAGAAGTAATACTTAAGCCTAATAAGAAATAATGGAAAAACAAGGGCCAATATAAAAGCAACTATTTTTGCCAACCAAAATCAACATAGGCTACCCTAGCCAGTCATCCCAATCAAGTTAATCAAGTAATCATGAGCCAACCAATAATGGCTCAACAATAATTCATGCAACCAACACCGCAAAAAATTGCTTATCATGTGGTACCCTCAACAACTCAAGCCATGCAAAACATAGTTCCAGCTATGGAAAACCATCCTTGATTACAATCTATCTGAAAAAAATCACCAATACACCCCTTTATCCAAGTCATATGCTTCCCTTTTTTGAAGGTTATATGACACAAACAAACTTGCTTTACCCAAAATTAGACTTGATGATCCCATAAAATGTAGTAAACACTATCGGGAACATCTATTTTGTCCTTATCATAGGAAAAATGGGCATGACATTAACAATTTCCATGTATTTAAATAAATAGTACAAGAACTTATTGACTTGGGGAAAATAAATCTTGATAATCCCCTTGCTCAAAAAAATTAAAACCTTGGTATTTTTTAGACATCACTTCTTCATCATGAGGAGGTGCAACCAAATATAGGAGGGGATAACACCAAAAATCCTCCTAATCAATTCAATCATGTCCAAAAATACCAAGGGTTTATAGGGGCCATTCATGTGGTCACTAGAGGTCAAAGAAAAAATCAACAAAATATAAGGCAACCATCTCAAGAAAGTGTGTCACAACCTCCAACATCGCCTCCCATCCAAGTTTGCCCCAGTCCTTAATCACCTATCCATATCCCTAGCCAATAAAATTCTCCAAACCCCACCATCAATCATCCACCACAACCAATCATCTCATTGAGTAGCTGGTTAACTACAAGTCTAACTGTGGCTTCCACAAAATTATCAATTTATGTGTTAATTCAAAAATATCCCCCACATTGTGAGGTATTAATGGATATTCTAAAATCTATTGAACTACAATCACAAGATCCTAATGCATTAAAAAAAAATTTATGGAGCATCCAAACATGCATGGAGCCTTCCATCACATTCTATGACTTTGAGATTAAGCCAATCTCATTAGAATCAGTAGAAACTCCATTGCATATATTCACTCTAATTGACAAGAAGACTTTTAAAAGAGTGTTAATTGACACCGGTTTCTCTATCAATATAATCACCACATCCACCCTTCATCATTTGAACCTTCCTCCATCCCATATCACCAAGTCATCATTCACCTTAAAAGCATTCAATGATGCTTTATGTTCCATAGTTGGTATTGTTGTTTTGCCCATCGAAGTAGGGGTCAAAATGTTGGACACCATGTTTCACATCTTGGAAGGATCCATGGCATACAATATACTCCTTGGAAGAGCTTGGATGCGGGAAATGATATGTGCCCCTTCCATTTTACATTAATTTTTGAAATACATTCATGAGGGACAAGTACATTGCATACTGACGGATGTCGAGCCATTTAAGTATTGCAATTTCATTTCAAATCCTTATGAGTCTATTCTTCCTTCCACTCACCTTTTTATTTCATCATCAACCAATCCATCTACCACTTCACCAATGTCTTCATCAAAGGATCCCATTCCTGACGAGCTCCCTATCACCAGTCCACATCAAGCTTCCACACCCCCATCATCTTCATCATTAACTACATGCACATGTGGTCACCGTTAATCCACATCATCAACATCATTGCAATCCACTTCATCATCATCATCATAAATTCATCAGACTTCCCAATCCAATCCATCGCCATCACTTAAAGTTTCACAAATCAAGTTGACAAAATGTGAAACTTTTCCATCTTCACCACTTCTCGAGCCATCACCTGACCATAGTCATTCCATGCCATCCCATGTCGATCCACATAACTAATCCTGGTATTTGTCAATATGAGGTCCAAGACATCATCGTCATGCACCTCACCATTCCTAAGGCTAAGGATTTTAGTCGCCCACCTGATCCAAATTTTGCCATAGGAGCACTATATAACATGGGTTTAGCTCCAAATAGCATAAATTTTGTATATGGGGGGATTGATCCTTCATCAAGTCTAGCACCCCTAGAGAAACCCAAAGAACCAACACTTTCCAACATTCCAAACATGTCAGGATTTCCATCCCTCTATTTTCGCATAGTTAATTGGTAAGGTCATGGCTTAGGATTTCATGAACAGGGAGTGCATCAACCTATCAATGTTCCATATCAAGAGGTACACAATAGTTCAGGTCTAGGTTACCACCCACTTTCCACCACCTCTTCTCTTGAACAAGCCTTCCAAAGGATTAATCTCAATTCAAGAGAAGAAGCCCTCCATTTTGATAATTCTAACGATAAAATCTATGAAGAATTTGATCTTATGTCAATAATTTCAGATGAATCTGAAGAAGAATAGGAGCCCATTATTTCCCACAACAAACAAGATGAGTTTTATCTCAACATGTTCCCCATCCATGAGCCTATATTTCACTTGCTTCTTCCACAAGAATGAGCCAACCCTACTGGTGAACTACCACCTCCATTTCATTAAGCCACTTTATAAGCCAAATTGTAACATATGTTCATAACACACAAAAAAATGGTTTTCACCACTACAATAAAATAAAATAAAAATAAAAATAAAAAAATCAATCAAAAAAATAAAAAAAAAACTTTTTCTTTCTTTAAATTGCATGTACATATCATTTAGAAAAATACATTTATTTATGTTTATTACTTCTATTCAGGTTCACCAAGATCCTAGCATCGGTTATTAAGGTCCATCCATTCCATCCAACCTTAGACATCTTGACCATAAGAAAACATGAGTTGTGTTGATTTATTTATACCACTCTGTAATCCATACAACTCAGCTAAACCAATTCTAATTGACCAAAACCTTATCAATATGGACCGGATTTCCTCAACTCCATATTTTACCGAGTTTCCCTTTTTCAAGGAATTTTTAAGGGATTCCACCAACTACATTCCTCCATCCTCTCCGCCTTTGCCTTCACCTTCACCTTTGGATCTTGAGGTTTTCTAGGAAAAAATAGATGAGGATAAGCCAAAAGAGTTTGATGATATTTTAGATGACATTCATTTGATACCTATGCCCCATAAATTTGAGGAAGGTTCCCACATGTCTATTGAAGATACTATCAATGTGGAATTTAGTTCATACAAAAACAATCCCAATTCGTCAAGCTTGGCAAAATTCTATCACCCGATGAACAAGAGCAATTAATTTCTCTCCTCAAGAGGAAGAAGGGCATATTTGCATGGTCCTATAAATATATGTTTGATCTTGACCATAGTTTGGTTGTCCATAATCTCACCTTACATCCTAATGCTAAGTTGTCAAACAAAAACTTAGGAGAATGCATCTTACCATGGCCATATTGGTAAAAATAGAGTATCAGAATCTCTTAGATGTGAACTTCATAGTTCCCATTGACTATCTTGAGTGGCTTTTAAACATGATACCCGTTTGCAAGCCTAATAGAGCGATACGTGTTTGCAATGAATTTCGAGATCTTAAAAAATCTTATCCTAAGGATGACTTCACTCTCCCAAACATTGATTCTCTTATCAACACCTACGCTGGCGATGAAATGCTTTCACTCATGGACGGTTTCTCGAGATATAACTAAATTTGAATAAATCCTGATGACCAACACAAAACATCATTCACTACACCTTGGAAAACTTTTTGTTACAAGGTAATTCTCTTTGGCCTCAAAAATGCAAGTTCCACTTATCAACATGCCATGACATATATTTCCATGATTACATGCATAATATTATCGAAGATCATGTCGATGATCTCTTGGCTAAATCTAAAACTTGACAAGAACACATTGGTGTATTGGAGAAATTTTTTGATCGACTTCTAGAGCATAATGTAAGGTTGAACCCCAAGAAATGTGTCTTTGGTGTTACCTCAAGAAAACTTATAGGATTTATTATCTCTAAAAGAGGCATTGAGGTGGACCCTAACAAGGTCAAGGCCATCATGGAGATGCCTCCCCCAAAGGTTGTATAGTTTACAAGGAAATATTCAATCAATTCATCATTTTATTGCACAACTTTCTGATAAATGTATCCCATTCAATTGCCTACTACAAAAGGGGGTGCCATTCTCTTAGACAAATGAATGTCAAAAAGACTTCAATGACATTACGTGATACCTAGCTTCTCCACCAGTCTTAGCTCCTCCTCGTCTGAGGGTCCCTTTTTATATTTATATCTCAGCAATGGACTTTGCATTAGGGACAATGCTTGCACAAAAGAATGAGGAAAATCAAGAGCAAGTTGTCTACTACATTAGTCAAACATTGGTAAGCTATGAAACTAGATATGCTTATGTAGAGAAACTGTGCTTAGCAATGGTTTTTGCCACTAAAAAAAATTGACATTACATGCTTTGTGACATGACTTATGTCATAGCTAGATAAAATTTGTTGTGTTATATGATATCCCGTACTTACAACAAAACCCACACCACTAAATGGATAATGCTCCTTACTGAGTTTTACTTGGAATTAATTAGCCAAAAATCCATTAAAGGTTAGGTAATAGCTGATCAAATTATCAAAGCTCCACTACCTATTGACCATCCTTTGATTATTGAGCTCCTAGATGATTCGATATTTGCTATCACTAAACAAGAAGAACATGTCATTTCAGAGGAAGGTATTGATATAACACTATTCTTTTATGGCTCTAAGTGCATGAAAGGTCAAGGTGCTAGAGTCATTTTTCATACACCATAGGGGGTACCTATCCCCTTATAATTCAAACTTGACTTCCAATGCACACAAAAAATGGTATAGTATGAAGCCTTAATTCTAGGACTTCAATCAGCTATAGCTATGAGCATGTTGGACATTTTTAGCAGTTGTCATTGATGTCCAAAATTAGTTGTCATTGATGTCAAGGTTCCAGGTGATAACTCATCTTAAATGCAAGTGGAAGTTTAATGAAATTCATGCTGGATTTATATATCTATATTTTACACCCAAGAGAATGGGTCAACCCAAGGACGCAATTTATCCAAGGCATCAAAAGGATATAATAGTATAATAATTGTTATTATAATATTAAAGTGATATGGTGAAAACCCCAAATAGAATAGTTATAATTTTCATTATAATATTTTATAAATCAAAGCGGGTTTTATAAAGTTTAATTATATTTCATAAACCCAAAGGTTGGGTTTGGAATAAAAGGCATTCAAAGCACTTTTCAAACCTTTTTCGACATCATGGAAGAAAATCGGGGAAGTACTGACATCTTCCAAGGTATGGAGGAAGCAATATAAATACATTGCCCAAAGTCTAAAACATTATCCTTGCTCGGAATTTTAATTGGCATGTGAAAAATAATAAGAGCTCGTGAGAATTGCAAATTTTGTGGATAAAAAAGTGTTTTAGGAAGGAAGCATTAATTTTCGAAGGCACATAGGACAGCATGGCCTAGTGGTGAGTTGGGAAGCATGAAAATGTTTGTTCGTGTGAAGGCTTGCATTTGAAATGTAGTAGGTGCATTGGAGGTCGTGTAGGTTAAGGCATCCAAGATGCAAGTAATTTTGCCAATGGAAGGAGTTGAGAGTTGCAGAACATGGTGGTGCTTTGTTAATTGCAAATGAGCGTGTGGCTCGTGTAACAAATTTAGTTACAGCTAAGGTGCACATTGTGGGCAAGGTTGAGGGTTCGATTCCCTCCGAAGGTGAGGTAAATATTTTTGGTTAAATTTTTAATTATCCATCTATGTTGGAGATATAAGAGCACGTTGTGGGCAAGGTTGAGGTTTTGATTCCCTTCGAAGGAAAAGCTAACAAGAACACAATGGATCCTAAGGAGGTGTCCTCAACTAACTCAACACCAGTATTTGATGGAAATGACTACATGTATCAGAGTATGATGATGAGAATCTACCTAATGGCACTTGGCAATGAAGTTTGGGATGTAGTAGAATTTGAATATGATCCAGAAGTCAATCCTCCTATAGATAAGGAAGCTTTTGAGATAAGAACAAAATATCCTACTCCCCATAAGGAAGCAACATTCAAAGCAATCAAGAAAATAAAGGGTAAGAAGTCAGAATAAATCAGTGAGTCATCCAGTTATGAAGAAAATAATTATGGTAGAAGAAATAAAGGTTCAAAAAGATCCATAGATCTAATATCTGTTAAGTGTTTCAATTGTGGAAATTTTGGACAGTTTGCAATAGATTGTAAAGAACCAAAGAACAACATTGGTGAATAAAAATAGGATCATAGGTACAAGGAATCAGATATTTGGTGATTCTCAATTTGTTGTCAAACAAATCAATTGAGAATACCAATGCAAAGAACCTACCATTAAGCTTTATCATAAAGTAGAAAAGAATTTTCTCTCTAGGTTCAACTGATATGAAATCAATAGTTTGCCATGTTCGACTAATAGATTTGCAGATGCGATGGCCTCCCTTGTATTGTTGATTACAAAAGACTCCTTTGGAGAGGTACAACCCCTTATCAATTCAACGGTCTCTAAATATGCCATTGTCTGTGCTGAGTCTAAAGATGAAAAGGATGTTTGTTTTATCCAGTAAGATTCATATGAGCCTTTGTCAAGCCAAATAGTCACCTTTCTTAGGTTTGGAACACTCCCATGTGAAATGTTGCAAACTACCAAACACACATTCAATCAAAAGGCAACTCGTTTCATTCTCTTAGGGGATATGTTGTATAAACGTGGCTATGATAGAGTCCACCTTCATTATCTTGAGTCTAGTAAGGCACAAAGAGCCATTACTGAAGCCCATGATGTTACTTGTGATAGTCATTTTAGTGGAATGACCATTACAAAGTGTATTTTGTGCATGGGTTATTATTGGCCTACAATAGAATGTGATTGTTGCACTTATGTCAAACATTGCAAGAAGTTTCAAGAACATGCTAATTTAACTCATGTACCATCACAAGCCTTACAACCTATTCAAAGCCTTTGGCCCTTTTCACAATGGGATCTAGATCTAATTGGTAAAATTTCACCTCCTTCCTTGGGAAAATATACATTCATCATCACAGCCACTGAATACTTCACAAAGTGGGTTGAGGTAGTTCCTTTAACTAGTACGATATGACCTAGAATTATGGAGTTTATACTCCATCATATCATTTATCATTTTGGTATATCCTCATAAATCATTTCAGACAATGGTAACTATTTCAAGAACAAGGATGTTTGAACACTTTGTGAGAATACAATATTCAACATAGTTTCTTGACTCCTTATTACCCACAAGCAAATGGACAAGTTGAAGCTTCCAACAAGATCTTAATTACTATTCTCAAAAAAAATTTCAAAGAAAATCATAGAGATTGGCATACACAAATTCCCTTGGCATTATGGGCTTATCAAATAAGCATCCACACACCTACATGGGCAACACCATTTTCATTGGCCTATGAAGCTAAAGCAATCATGCCTATTGAGCTTGAGATCCCTTCCTTGTAAATTTATTTGCAGGAATTCATAGATGATGACACTTCTAGACAAACACATATTGACCAACTTACACTTGATGAGAGGTGATTCAATGCTTTAGAGCATTTACGAGTTTATCAAGACCACCCCAAATGTGCTTACAACACCAAATTTCATCTACGTGAATTCTAAGTAGGAGATATTGTCCTTAAATAGAACCAAAAAAACACCAATACATTGTCGCATCTTCGTGATAAATTCATGATTAATTGGTTAGGTCCATACTTTGTTAAACAAAGAGTAGGTAATGATACTTATATGCTTACCAGTCTAGATGGGAAGGAAGAACCTGAACCAATTAATTTTATACACTTGAGAGTATTTTATGCATGATTTTATTTTTATATATGCATATATACATGGCTAATACACAAAAATATTTTCATACATTTCACTCATCACATTGCATTTCACTTGCATCTACATTCCAAAAACAATGCATTAAAACACATTTCATATTGCATTTCAAAATTTCACAAAATTGCATGTCATACATTGCATTTACATCCACCTTTCACATTTTATATAGGGATCATTTATTAAGCTCAAGGTCTTAATTGATCCAACAAAGTTTATGTTGCCTTGATTATGGGTACTTTCACAATGTCATTCACACAATTTCACCAAGTCAAATTGCCATTAGCACAAACAACATTATCATAAAGGTCCTAGGTGTTTTTGGTCACTCAGCCACTCCTAGTTTTTTAAGAAACCTTCAAAATACATGTTGAGTTATTTTTAGGACCATTGCACATATTCACTAAGAAAATCTTGAGTTTTGGAAATTGAATCCAAAACACTCTTGAACCAAACACAATTTCACATCTTAAAAACATCTTGTGTCAAAGAGGGATAACACCATACTTGGTATAAACCTCGAAGTTAAAAGGATCATCCTTTCTAGTCCCATCATGCAACATAGTCCACCAAAAATAGTCGTTTTAACCACTACCACAATTCCAAAAATAAAAGAAAGAGTAGGGAAAATCCCTAACAAAATTTCTAAATATTTTACATCACATACCACTAATAATTGGGTTATAAGTATCATACTACATTTCTAGTCATACGATTAGGTATTCATCCCAAAACTTAAGAGATCAAAGACAAAAATCATGGACAATGGATTCAGCGTCCACCATAGCTATAGACACTTGACTGGCAGTGGAGTATGCTCATGCATGGTGGCACATCTCTTTCAAAGAGACCTCTAACCACTCATATGGATAAATCTAGCTTCTTGATTTCATCTATAATAAGTTAATCTCAATTCAAGAGAAGAAGCCCTCCATCCTAATAATTCTGATGATAAAATATATGAAGAATTTGAGCTTATGTCGATAATTCGGATGAATCTGAAGAATAATTCGAGCCCATTATTTCCCATACCAAACAAGATGAGTTTTATCTCAACATGTTCCCCATCCATGAGTCCATATTTTGCTTTCTTATTCCATAGGAATGAGTCACCTCTGCTGGTGAACCACCACCTCCATTCCATTAAGCCACTTCATAAGCCAACTTGTAACATATGTACATAACACAAAAACAGTGGTTTTCACCACTACCAAAAAAATAAATAAATAATAGAAAATAAAAAATTAATCAAAAAAATAAACAAAAATATTTTATTTCTTTGCATTGCATGTACATATCATTTAGACAAATGCATTTATTTGTGTTGCTTGTTGCTATTAAGATTAACCAAGCTCCTAGCACCGGTTGTTAAGGTCCATACATTCCATCCAACCTTAGACATATTACCCATAAGCCAACATGAATCTTGTTGATTTATTTATACCACTGTATAATACATACAACTCGGCTAAATCAATTCCAATTGACCAAAAATTTATCGATATGGATCGAATTTACTCACCTCCATATTTTGTCAAATTTTTCTTGTTCGAGGAATTTTTAAGGGATTTCTCCAACTACATTACTCCATCCTCTCCGCATTTACCTTCACATTTACCTTTGGATCCTAAGGTCTTCCAGGAAAAAATAGATGAGGATAAGCCAGAAGATTTTGATGACATATTAGATGACATTAATTTGATACCTATGCCCCATCAACTTGAGGAAGGTTCCCACATGTCTATTGAAGATACTATCTATGTGGACCTTAGTTCATACAAAAATATTCCTCAAATTTTCAAGCTTGGCAAAAGTCTATCACCCAATGAACAAGAGCAATTAATTGCTCTCCTCAAGAGGAAGAAGGGCATATTTGCATGGTCCTATAAAGATATGTCTGGTAATGACCCTAGTTTGATTATCCATAATCTCACCTTACATCCTGATGCTAAGTTAGTTAAACAAAAACCTAGGAGAATGCATCCTATTGTGGCCATCTTGGTAAAAATAGAGCTTCAAAAACTCTTAGATGTGAACTTCATAGTTCCTATCGACTATTTTTAGTATATTTCAAACATGGTACCCATTCACAAGCCTAACAGAGCGATACGCATTTGCAATGACTTTTGAGATCTTAACAAAGTGTGTCTTAAGGATGACTTCCCCCTCCCAAACATCGATACTCTTGTCAAAACCTACGCTGGCCATGAACACTGGCCATGAAATTCTTTCACTCATGTATGTTTTCTTAGGATACAACCAAATTCAAATAAATCTTGATGACTGTTGTGACTCCTTTACAATGACCCAAAAATTGGGGACCCACTTGAAATTTGAAATTTTGTTCCAAATTATTGCTTGCACTTATTTTTCACCGTTGTCATCATTGAAATATTAAGAATGATCATCTTCCTCCGAATGGTTTTATAGTAGGATGCATTGTCAAAATTCATTTCATGATTTGAAAATACTTGAGTTATGCTTGTATAGTCATTTTGACTATGGCCTTCAAGTTGTGTTATTGTTGTTATGTTAAGATGTCATGTAAAGTCATATAAAGTTTGTTTTATTTGATATTTTGTTTTGCTTTAATATATGCTTGGTGATTCTTAGATTGTTATGTGTATTTTTGTTATGCTTATATGGTTTATAATGTTATTTAATTTTTTTTTGTTTGTTATATATTTTGTCCTTTTTATATATGTTTATTGTGTTATTATCTAGTGTGTTTTTTAAGTTTACTTTTGATTACTTTGTTTAGTTTATTTTGTTAGTTAAGTTATTGTGTTGTGTGATATAAATGTTTATTTTATATTGTTGTCTAACTATTATATACTATGGTGCAGGCTTCATAATCTTTGAAGTTGGGTGTGGGTCCCACAAAGTGCAAAGACATGCTTGTGTTCGGAGGCGGGTCCCATGACTTCGTGTTTGAAGATAATATTTGATACAAACCCCATGATCAAGTGATTAGGCAAGGCGAGTCCCACCATCATAGGTACATGCACGATGTTCGATGTGAAGTGATTGGGCATGCTTTCAAGGTGTTGGTCGAGTGTGTATTCACAACAACATAATGTGGATGTGGGCTCCAAAAGTGTTTCGAGGTGTGTTAAGGGTTGAGTGACAAGAGGTCACAATGGGTCACTTCATTGTTCAATGATAATACCTAGCGCAGGATGTATGAAGCAGTCAAATAACCTGATAATTATCTTAGAAATGCATGGTTTTAAACTTTGGAATGAAATTTACAAGCATAAAGGTATTACACAGATGATGTGTAGGCATCTCGAACCTGGGATGTAAATGTTTGGTGAAGGTGCAGATGTATCATTTTATTTTCACAGTGGTGTTTGGAAATGGAGATTGTATATGTGGCATACGACTAGACCTAGATGGAGACAGCATGGACAAAATGAATGGATTCATTGATTTTACCAAAGTTGCACTTGAAAGTGCACAACAACGCAGGGTTATAATCATGGCGATAATGCAGATTAAGAACAAGTGGATAATGCAGATGGATCACAGGGAATATCATGCCATTTGGAGGACCCAAATCCATAATGTTTGTATGGCATTATGGATAGTAGTTGAACCCATTTTTATTGGTATTTCGATTGCAGAAGGAGAGAGGTTCAAACACAGAAGGGCTTGACATGAATAGGCAGTGTCATCGTGTGTTGTTGAGCAGCCAAAGCGGGTATAGTATGTTGTAATTAATGATATCCATGATAGTGAATTGTATGGATATTTACAGGGAATGCATGGAGTTCAAGGTGATATGGATACCAAATTTCATTTGACACGATGAATTTTGTTCGGGCTCCAATGTTTTAAAGGATAATATTGAAATATTTATATAGTGGATTGCAAATCTTATATGGAGGAAGCCTCAATAAGATATAATAAGAAAATACTTAATCATAATAATATGATGGTTTTAATTCAAAGTCACAAGATATACGACTTTTATATTATTAAGATTAAAGTAAATGAAGGTATTCTCACCATGTATTATAAAGCGATGATTTTTTTGATAGAAGGGTTTTGAAGAGTTTGTTGTAAAACGTACGAAACAGAGTCAAATGAATCATATAACGAATTATGCAAATTATAAATAGAGGATGAAAAGCCAAGAAGAGGGTCAAAATTTTTTGCAGAGGAGGAGGAATAATTTGAAGGAGAAAAAGAGGAGAACCGAGTAAATGCTACAGAGGATTTGAGATATACAAAGATATCATGAGATTTTATTGTAAGATTAATTAATCATATTAAATTATTTTGGTTCAAATATGTTTAATTATTTATTTGAATTTTGAATAAATTATTTAATATAGTTTTTTTTAAATTAAATTCCATCGAAGATTGCACCGATTTATTGTTTTATTGTGTAAATTCTGGTAGACAATGAATCTGGTTTAAGGTCTCTGTGTTTTTCATATTGTAGTAATTAGTCCGAGATTAGATTTAATTTCTTTACTCTAGAACCTTTATAATTTATTTTATATTGAAAATCATTGCATAAATTGGACTTAGTTCATTTATTATAAAGTATAACTTTATAACTAAGTCATGAATAAATTTATTATTCAAATATTAAATTAATTAATATTTGAATAGATAAATTTAATAAAGATAAATGATTATTTTGATCTTAACTTTAAACTCATAAAGTTAAAGTTCAAAATTGATATCTTTACATTGAATAATTTGGATTTATTATAATCTGATTAGATTTATCCAAAAGATCCAAATTTTACATTGGAGGATCATATTTATTTTTAAATATTTCATTCAATAAATATTTAAGAAACAAATATTATGGGAAAGACATGTTTATGAACTTTATTTTCAAAGCATAAAATTCAAATTTCATAGATCAGTGTTACATTAAACCCTATGAATCATAATTATTAAGGTTTTAAAACCTTACAATTTGGGTTAAATATTATTACATTTATTCATTTTCCAAATATTTCAATTTCGATTTCATATTTGGGATGAATAAAATATGTTCATTAATTAAACCTTAGATTTTGAATATTATAAATGTGAATCTTTATAATCAAAGTTTTATATTCTATTTAAATTTCATATACTTTTATTTTATTAAAGTAATTAAAATTTTATATTAATTGAAATGCTAGATTAAACATTTGATTTAAACAATTCAAAGCATTTTAAATAAAATGTTGTTTTGAGATGATAGAATATATTTGCACAATTTATTAAAAATTATAAGGCAAAATTTTTTATTATTGTTTAGAGAAAGAATTAGTGAAAATGCACTTAATGCATGATGAATTCCAAATTAATCACCTGATTTCCAGGCCCCTTGTTAATAGTACTTGCAAGCCATTGAGACTATTCAAGCACTTATTTACGCACATATGTATGACACATTAAAAAATTAAGTGAGAACCTTGGAGAAGTTTAGTTTCTTTGCAAGAGAGGAATTTGAATCCTAGTTGTCGAGTGGTTTTTGTAGCCTGAAAAAATCACACCTCAATAATGACCAACACAAAACAACATTCACTACACCTTGGGGAACTTTTGTTACAATGTAATGCCCTTTGGCCTCACAATTGCAAGTGTCACTTATCAAAATTCCATGACATACATTTTACATGATTACATGCATAAGATTATTGAAGATTATGTAGATTATCTCTTGGCTAAATCTAAAAGTTGACAAGAACACATTGGTGTATTGGAGAATTTTTTTGACTGACTCCTAGAGCATAATGTAAGTTTGAACCCCAAGAAATGTGTCTTTGGTGTTACCTCAAGAAAACTTCTAGGATTCATTATCTCCAAAAGAGGCATTTATTTGGATCCTAACAAGGTCAAGGCCATCATGGAGATACCTCCCCAAACTAACTTAAAGGTTGTGTAGTTTACAAGGAAATATTCAATCAATTCATTATTTTATCATGCAACTTTTTGATAAATGTAGGTAATTTAATCACCTACTACAAAATGGGGTGCCATTCTCTTGGATAGATGAATTTCAAAAAGCCTTTAATGACATTAAGTGATATTTAGCTTCTCCACCAGTATTAGCTCCTCCTCATCCGAGGGTCCTTTTTCATATTTATATCTCAACAATAGACTTTGCATTAGGGACAATGCTTGCACAAAATAATGAGGAAAATCAAGAGTAAGTTGTCTACTACATTAGTCGAACATTGGTAAGCTATAAAACTAGATATGCCTATGTAGATAAACTATGCTTAGCATTGGTTTTTTCCACTAAGAAACTTTGAAATTACATGCTTAGCCACACAACTTATGTTATAGCTAGAGAATATTCACTAAATTATATGATATCTCGTACTTACAACAGCACCCGCACCACTAAATGGATAATGCTCCTTACTGAGTTTGATTTGAAATTTATGAGCCAAAAATCCATTAAAGGTTAGGTAATAGCCTATCAAATTGCGGAAGCTCCACTACCTAGTGATCATCCTTTGAGTATTGAGCTCCTATATGATTTGGTATTTGTTGTCACTGAACAAGAAAAACATGTTATTCCAGAGGAAGACATTGATATCACAATATTCTTTGATGGATCTAAGTGCATAAAAGGTCAAGGTACTAGAGTCATTTTTCATACACCACAAGGGGTACCTATCCTATTATCATTCAAACTTGATTTCCAATGCACAAACAACATGACAGAGTATGAAGCCTTAATCCTAGGTATTGAATTAGCTATAGCTATGAGCATTAAGCATATTAAAATATTTGGTGATTCTCAACTTGTTGTCAAACAAATCAATAGAGAATACCAATGCAAATAACCTACCATTAAGCTTTATCATGAAGTAGTAATGAAATTTCTCTCTTAGTTTGATTGGTATGAAATCAATAGTTTGCCACATTCGACTAATAGATTTGTAGATGTGATGGCATCCCTTGGATCATTGATTCTAAAAGACTCCTTTGGAGAGGTACAACCCCTTATCATTTCAACGGTCTCTAAATCTGTAATTATCTGTGTTGAGTCTAAATAGTCAGATTCATATGAGCCTTGGTCAAGCCAAGTAGTCACCTTTCTCAAGTTTGAAACACTCCCATGTGAAATGTCATGAACTACCAAATACACATTCAAGAAAAAGGTAACTCATTTCATTCTCTTAGGGGACATGTTGTATAAAGGTGGCTATGATGGAGTCCTCCTCCATTGTCTCAAGTCTAGTGAGGCACAAATATCCATTATTGAAGCTCATAATGGTACTTATGGTAGTAATTTTAGTGGAATGGCCATTGCAAAGTGTATTTTATGCATGGGTTATTATTGCCCTACAATGGAACTTTATTGTTGCACTTATGTCAAACATTACAAGAAGTGTCAAGAACTTGCTAATTTATCTCATGTACCATCACAAGCCTTACATCCTATTCAAAGCCTTTGGCCCTTGGCTTTCATAGTGTTCATTTTTGGTGTAGAGTCTCCAGGTGATTGATAGGGCAAAGCTATTCACCTGGGCTTTGATATATATATTGCATGGGATTTGTGTCCTATCGGGCATGCCAAAAACTATTAGAGCAAAATATACCTTTGGTTACGTTTGTGCCCAAGACTTTGCCAACATTGAAAGACCAGGTTAACATAGAGTTTACCTGTTTTAATCTCCAGAGGAGGCTGGTTCCTTGCTTCTTTTATGAAATAAGGGATAAAAGGGAAATGCATAAAGAGAGGGAAATATAGCGATGGCTAGAGAGTTAAAGTGGTACATATTAGGTAACAACAAAGCAACTATTACAACCTTTTGTAGAGAAGCATAACAAAGAACCAAAATAAAGAAACTAAAACTTTTGGTGAAGATCTATTTAAGTGTAAGCTTATCTATGAAGTTAATTGTAGATCTAACTAAAATTTATTGCAAGAATTCAGAATAAGAATTAATGTGGGTTACATTCAATTTAGACTTATATAGCAATTGTAAACACATACATACTTGATTTAGAACACTAGTGCACCAAGAACTAGAATGGATGATATTTATTAATATTTTAGAAGTTTGTATACATAGCCTTGTAAACACCTAAGAGACGACCATTTTTTTGGGTTGCTCATTCTATATATAATAGTTTTACATAACAAAAAACTAAAATTTGTTACAATAGTATGCCCGTGGGCTCATTCTGGTAAAGAAGCAGTTAATAGAGCATGAAGCTTTCAACTGGAAGTGGTTGAGATATTCTAGTTATGGCAATCTTATTTAACCTCTTTAGAGACGTCGTGGTCCATCTATCTTTCAAAATGTCATGCCATCATGACTTTTCACCTTGGTGATGTCCTCAGCCTTCAAAATGTTGCGCCATCATGAATTTTCACCTTGGTGATGTCCTCGACCTTCAAAATGTTGTGTCATCATGAATTTTGGTCATAAGTTGATATTTGGCCTTCAAAATATCGTGCCATCATGAATTTTGGTCTTCGTGATGTCCTCGACCTTCAAAATATTGTGCCATCATGACTGTAGATCATAAGTTGATCTTTGGCCTTCATAATGCCATGCCATCATGACTTTTTACCATGAGTTGATCTTTGGCATTCAAAATTTCATGCTATCATGACTATTCTGCCTTGGTGATGTCCTCGGCATTCAAAATATTGCACCATTATGACTTTTTGCCTTGGTGATGTCTTTGGCATTCAAAATGTCATGCCATAATGAATTTTCGCCTTGGTGATGTCCTCGAACTTCAAAATGTTGTGCCATCATGAATTTTTGTCTTTGTGATGTCTTCGGCCTTCAAAATTTCATGCCATCATGACTTTCCACCTTGGTGATGTCCTCGTCCATAAAAATGTCATGCCATCATGAATTTTTACCATGAGTTGATATTTAGCCTTCAAAATGTTACGCTATCGCGATTGTTCTCTACACTTAGCAAACTCTTGAGAATTAAGTAAAAAAAACAACTTAAGAAAAAGAAGGGAAAAAAAGGGGAATGATACCAAGCACAAAAAAGCTTCCTGCTTTAGGGTGATCATTGTTTCGGAGTATCTTATTCATTATATTTTTTGCTTCATCTTGATCGGGAGCTGCTGCATTACTTGATAAGGCTTTCTTAACCTTTTCCTATTTTTCCTTTTCTTTTACTTCATTATAGGTTGTACATGTCTTCCTCCAAGTTTCCTCATCTGTACCTATTGTTTCCTTGAAAGTGATGTACAGATATTCCAACTCTTCAATATTTTCATATGATAAGGTTCTTGATTTCATATACAACTCATGTAGGCAAGAGTTAAATCCTACTAATTCAGTTCAATCCTGCTAATTCTATGAAATACTACATCAATGCTCCAAACATCAGATCATTATTGCAAGAGCATTTTTCAAACTCCCTCTCTAAAGGAGTCGTGCCAAAGCCCCTGATTTCCCTATCCATATTCAAAAACAAGAAACTCTTTTCCATGATGGCCATGGTGGCGAGGTTGGAAACAAATACACAGGTCTTTGGGTGGTAAATCACAATAGCATAGTGCATATCTAACCCCAAGTTCTACGATGTGATGCATGTGTACCCGAGCAGAGTGCCAATGTTCTTCAACTAGTCAAAATACCTAGCTCAGCAACTACATGTAGGCCTCTTCAAGATATAGAAGGATTTCCCAGACACCTTCAAGTTTTCTTCCTACATGGTATGGATTTTCTTATTCTTTCAAGAAAATATTTTGAGTTTTATTCCTACCTCTACAAAAGACCCAAAGGGAGACCACCTACCTGCATGTGAATGGACACTGCTTCTTTCAAACACAGGTTCATATTATCATTTTAACATGGAATTCTTGGGCCCTACTTTAAAACTCATGTATGTAGTCATGTTGAGAATTCCCCAATAGAAGCGAGATACCTTGAGGCACACCCATGTAGAGGAAGGTACTGGTTTATTCTAACATAATATGTGGTCATCAGGTTCTATGGCTTCATATAGAAGCCCTTCTTATTACCTTATTATGTTACTAAGTGATCATTCGCTCTGGAGTACGTAAGGCAAACATAATTCATCAATAGTAAATTTGGTACAGGCACTCATAAGATAGGTACTTGCCTCATGCATTTTCAGTATGAAGGAGTAATAGTTTTAAAAATGCGGACCACGAGCGAATTGATCAAACTTTAAGAAATCTAAAATTGATAGAGCTATCGTAAAAATGGAAATATGACCCTACAAAAAAATTCGCTCATAGGCAATCCACCTTGAATAAAATCCCCTTCAAGCAATTTCACTCATCTAATAGGAAAATTGATAAGTAGGGCAGGAATAATGATGAATATCAACCATTAGAATGACATGTTGAGAAAATGTAGCCACTACCCCCATGGCATGATTTCTATTTGCACTTGGTATATTGGTACCCTGAGATGAACCCAGCCCACAAACTAAGTAACAAGACCATCAAAAGTGCCAAGAAAAGAGGAGAAGGATGGGATCACACTAAAATATTAGCATGGTGGAAAATGAGATGCCACTTACAAACCTTTTCTAGGTATGGGATAAATATTGATAAGGAATTCTTCGATAATTATGATGATAACCATGATAACTGGTTCGAGAATTTTATGGATAAAGTCCCTCTAGGAATCAATGGCGTCCCCATAAAGCAAATTTAAAGTAATACTAAAAATGGAAAGGGGAAATAAATCGCTATCGAGCAAATAGAAGTCCCTAAAAGGAAATGTTGACTTTTCATTCACCCTTTTGTATCAGACACAGAGTATGATGATGATGCTCAGCTCGAACAGCAAAATCAAGAAAACAAAAAGCATAATTGGAGAAATGGGGATACCAAAAGAAAATAAAAATGGAAGAAACACCCTCTGAGGAATCAGAGGAACATGAGAAACTAGATGAACATGAGTAATTAGAGGAACACGAAGAATCATAAGAGCACAAAGAATCAGGAGAACATGAAATAATAGAGGACTGGTGAGGAACAGGGTAAATATCTAAGTAGACTTCTAAACATTAGAAGATATATGAATAAGTAATCGATATGGTTAAATAGCCTCCCCCACCAAAGAAAGATACTAGCATGAAACAAGTCCCACCAAAAGTGATGATTGGTGTCGACGATTCAAGTTTAAAGCAAACAATAGAGATTTACACAGACTCTAGAGAAGTCACAGGGAACTAGAGACACTAATCTACCAAAAGCCTCAAGTATATCTCCTATCAATCTCGATACTCCTTCTTCCTTTTCTCACTCCCAGAAGAATTCCCCTTCCCATTATGAAGGTCGTGGCAATACCTCTACCACCTCAACTCACCAGCCTCCACCATCTCCATCATCAACTCAAAAAACTCCACCAGCATCCTCCTCTACCCCATAGGTTACCCCATCAAAAAATCGAGTATGGAGGTATCTCTAGCCACTGCTCCTTTCCTCTACTCCACCAACTTGCTATGCTTCCAAGTCATACATACTGCTTCTCTCGAAAGAAACCCTACCATTTCTAAATTCAAAAATTTGAAAAAGGCCATCCTAAACGTTGCTACATGGATGAAGTCACAAAGCTCCCAAAGTTCTAAATATATAGACTATGTTAGAGAAGGAACAGTGTTGGATCCCATCAGTATGCAATGTTTCACTATGAAGATGACCCCATTCATTCAAAATCCAGAGGGAGAAATGACCCTGGAGGACTACCAAGCTAAGGTAACCATGAAAGATATCACTTAGCTACCAATGGACGATGAGTGGGGCAAGGCCTAGACTCACATGGGAACCATTTATATAAATATTGATTTTTACAAAGCAAAGTACCTCTAGGCTGAGAAATCAAGAAAGCATTTGGAAGAAGCCTTGCACCAATAAAAAATAATAGAAAAGGCTTTAAAAAATGAAGCTAAGAAATGGGATCTGATGTTCAATGAAGCAGGCCCCTACAAAGAAAAAGTGGTAAAATTTGAAGAGCAGATCCAAGTGTTGCAATAGTAGGTTGAGGACCTTAAAAAGTAGCTCGTAGACAATACTAACAATGCGAACAAGCTATATAAATATAAAACTAGGACAATTATGAGATACATGATTGGAAGCATCAACAAGATGACCCTGAAGGTGAGGCCCACGCTACTTTATCTGTAGACACTAAAATCGCATAAATCGGATAAGAATATTAATGCATCACATGTGCCACTCTTATCGATATCATATGGCCCCATTGGGCAGCCATATAGGGTAATATAGAGCTCTATATTACCCTATAGTGCTTCCCAATGGAGCCATATGATGTCGATAAGAGTGGCACATATGATGCATTAACAATATTATCCGATTTACGTGATTTTAGTGTCTACAGATGCCCCTTTTTGGGACGTGCTATGTGCAACAAAGCACTGAGTAAAAATAGATGAATAAATTATTAAATGACTAATTTTATTCATTAACATAACCAAATTTGGATGCCTCCATTGTGGAAAGAGCATACATTCTTGGAATCCTTACTTTTGACATAGTCGAAGGATTCATTTGGGTATACCTTTCAGCCCCACTGTAATGACAATTTTAGGGGCTTGAGGTGTACTAGGTCTTGGTGCCTTGTGTTATTGTAAGCATTTACATGGGTGGATTATTGAGGCTTCAATGAGGTAAAGCATATTGTTGTTGCTTATGCTAATTATTTTCCCCAGCATGGGCTTGAAAATTTATCTTTAGTAAAAATTCTTTTGAATGTATGGAAATTTTACTTTTGAGTGTTTTAGTGTTGATTTAATTTATGAAATAATTTTTATGACTACCTTCTCAAGAAACAATTCAATGAGGGCATGACCAATGATAAAGCAACGAGTATCTTGACACATATGACTGAATTGGGATAACTCTATGTTTTCCCATGGTACTATATACCTGTTTGGAGGGGATTTTTGATCATTTTGATGAGCATTTGTGGAAGAAAAAGGCTAAAAAATTCATTCTCATGGAGTAGTCCAGACATAGAGGACTTCTTTGGGAATAAAATAAATACTTTTAATGCATCCATAAATGTTATTGGTTTAATATTTATCCCTGCAAATTTGGTGACCATTTTGCCTTATTTTTGGTTGGTTTTTGACCATATTTTTGATTTTTTTGAGTTATTTTTGTCAATTTTTTTGGTGACCATCCTAGGGGGTATGGTTACACATTTTATAACTGTCCCAGAGTGGGAAATCCATCCAATTGTGTGCTCATCCCACCTTGATGCAGTCGGCTTATTTTGGAGCTATATAAGCCCAAAATGGGGCAAAAAGGCTCATTTGTGCATTGTGCTTGGAGTATTTTGGAGAGGAGAGAGGTAGGAAAGTGATTTTATGAAGTGGAGAACTACCAAAATATATACCCAACAACATGAGCCAGCCAGCAGACATGACAGGCGGTGGAGCCGGTGTGAAATGGGTATGGAACATGTTGCCTTCTCTTCCCTATTTTATTGTGAAATTGTAAATTATGCTATAATTTTCTTAATACACATTAAATTAAGGTTAATGAACACTAATAATAATGTAATATATTATATTTAATGTTTATTAGGCATTTTCATGCTTTAAATTTTGATTTTTATGTTATTATTTTATGATTTTTAGGTTTGTTTTAGGGGTCAGAATGACCCTATTTTAGCCATTTTTGGGGATCATCCTTATAGGGTACGGTCACTGGTGGCCTTCCCTGGGTAGGATGGTTACCAAATTGGGGGCCGTACCTGGGTGGGATGGAAAAAAATTAGGACAAAAGGGCCCTTTATTATGCATTGTTTTGGTATTTTTAGAGCATTTTTTTTGCATTTTTAGTGCATTATTGACAATGCATCCCACCATGATTGCCACTGAAGAAGCAAAATTTACGACATCGCCAATAGGGGTGTGTTAGTGAGATGTAATCTATGGCTTAAGCAAACTTTGCAAAAGGGGAAGAATGCAACATAACAAGTAAACTAATGAAATGAAGACTAAATAACAATAATGAAAGGGATCTAATCCTTCTTTGTATTCATAAGTAAATCATTCCAAAGGGTTACAAATGCACTCTCGTTTAGGGTTGCTCAAAATTATACATTTAACATTACACAATAGAAGGATCCAATCCTTCCAAGGGGACCTAATGGCAATGTTCTACTGTCCATCTCGCATTCCCACACTCGAGAGCTATTCTTGGGCTTATCTTTATGTGCCTCTTTAGCTCCTCCCTCCTGTCCAGATACCTATGCCTACACACAAGGGATTGAAAATGGGTTAATAGCATATGTGTTATATATTTAAAGCCTTTTAAACATAGAAATGCATTAATATAGCAAGAACAAAACTTATTTATAACAAATCAAAATTACTCTAATTGATCTAGAATGCAAGCATAATGTTATCTAGATGATTTTAGAAATATCTAAGAATGAAATGAAGGGAAAATTTTAGAAACAATTATGACCATCCCTGACAGGGACACCTAGACCTGCAACAATGAAACCTCCAAATGGACCATCAAAAATGCTCTAGGAGGCTCGCCCGGGGCAACCAAACCTCCAAAATGATAGGTCTCCTAGACATAATCCAATGTTGCCTCCTAGACTTCCTAGGCCTAAAAATAATGTATATGATAGGCCAAACATAGATCACCTTCAAGAGGTGTTTGTTTCTCATAGTCTCATACCTGAAACATACTATGGGGCTTACGATGAATTGGAACAAAATGAGGATTACGTAGAAGCACCTTATGAAATCGTGGATGATGTTAATCAACCACCCCAACCTATGCTTAATATTCCTCATCCACATCTATGAGTTTAAAACAAGGAAGAGGAAATCAAATCTTCATATGTGTATCAAGCTTTGCTTGCACACCTAGAAACTATAGAAGGTAGGACAACTAGCAATGGGCTTAAAAAACCCACTTTCCAAGCTAAAGAATCGACCATTACATCCATCCATTCCTTCCCTGATATACCCTAAGCATTTCAAAATGCCAAAATTGGATAGGTTAAAGGGGGAAGAAGATGCTCAATATCACGTTACTAGATTTTTAAATCTATGGTTCAACATACAGGACAATGATGCATTTATCCTTAGAACTTTTCTAAGTACCCTCTCTAGCCCTGCCATTGAGTGGTTCAAAAAACTTCCAAAACATAGCATTTATACATTTTAACAATTTGCTGATGCATTTTTGGAATGTTTCACCTTTAAAACAAAAATGAAGGCGACATTAACAAACCTCATAGGGTTAAAACAAACTGATGATGACTCGATTACTGATTATGGAAATAGGTGGTGAACGCTTTTGGCTAAGCTACCTTATATTTTTCCAGTGACTGAGTTAAATCATTTTTTTCAAAGAGTTTATTGAAACCCATATCTTTAATATTGTAATTAGAACAATAACCTACCTTTGAGGAAGCTCTATCATAGGCTAGAAATATAGAAGAAATAAAAATCCAAGAGGAATAAATAGCCAAACCTCGCACGAAGGAGTGGATAAAGAATCCTAAAAATAGGTCGGTACCTGCAAAGCAAACAATGATCAATCAAGTGGCCATAAATGTCCCTAGGCCTACACAAATGATGCCTACTCAAAAGGTGAACTATCAACCCCAACCTCCTCCTACGAGCTATAATAGTAATGGTTAAGCAAATCAGGGACAAAATCAACAGCGTTGCCTTAAGCGACAATTTACTCCCTTCGCTGAATCCATGGATTCTCTATTCGATCGATTGTGGGTTGAAAAAATGATTAATCTACCAAATATCAAACCCATAAATCCATAAATAAGCAAACCCAAGCTTATGGGATTCCAAGAGGATCAATATTGCAAAATTTAATCGACAAAGTGGCCATGATCTACCAACATGTTATGGTTTTAAACACCTAGTACAAGATATTATTGAGAGGAATGAGCTTCAAGTAGATTCTCCACTAGCCCCTACCAATCAGTATATGGGTATATACAAAGACCCATTACCAACTCATGATGTACAAGCATCGCTTGCTAAACCGATGAATGAGGTGAAGACAACATCCCCTATCCAAGGGTATGTTGGGATGGTGAGTATTGTAACCAGGAATAGAAGATATCCAAGCCAAGTTGCACCAACTATAGCTTCAAGTGTTGTTCCAACTACGTTGCAAACTACACCACCTATAGTATAGGGCCTTCCATATAGGCCAACATTAACAATAAAGAACAAGCTTACACAAATCTTGAGGATAACATTAGCATGATTGCCCATCTATGAGCTAATCCAACAATCACCTCCACATTGGGATTCTTTGATGGACATTCTAAAGTCAATAGATTTGCAACCATGGGATTCTAACTCCTTCATTGATTTTGTGGGTCATGTGCAATAGTGCAAGAAACTAGTAATAACATTTCATGAGCATGAGATTAAGGAAATAGCCAATGGCGTGGTAGATACTCCTTTGCACATCATTTCATGTGTAAACGAGGTACCATACAAGAGAGTGCTCATAGACATTATTTCCTCATGTAATATAATCACAACCATAGTATTAAAACACCTAAAATTATCAGCATCTCATGTTGTTGTATCAAATTACACTCTTCATGCATTCAATGGCACAATATGCTCTACCATCGGTACCATAGTCTTACCCATCCAAGTGGGGTGCAAGACTACACCGACATTGTGTCATGTACTAGAAGGTGAGATGGCCTATAACATCTTGCTAGGTAGACCTTGGATATGGGATAAGAAGTGTGTCCCATCCATTGCACATCAATATCTCAAATACACTTATGAAGGGCAAGTGCACATAGTCTCTATAGATCTAGAGCCCTTAAAATATTGTAATATGGTGCAGCAGATGCTAGAGTCAAAATTACCTTCGACTCATGTAGAATTCCAAATGAATACACCTATTTAGGGTCTACCCATTCCACCATCACCTTCCATTTTACCATCTACATCTTCATCCATACCATCCTCATCATCGGTAGCTTTAGAGATTCCTTTGACATCGTCAGATCCTCCATCGAGGAATATGTCAAAAAGACCCATTGATGAGAGCCCACCTCTAGTTTCCACCATATCCATGGAGGATATTCCTTGTGTAGTAGATGAGGAATCACTTCCATATGTTCACATTGAGTCACCTCAAGCCTCACTTTCATCTCATTCACCTTCACCATCCTAGACCATAGTGCATATGTCTAGTACAAAGATAGGAGAATATATAGTGATAAATGTCACAATGGTTCAATATATAGAGATAGTGCAATATATGGGGCGACCTCATATTACCATAGGTAGCATCGTGTCTCTTGGTCTACCTTCTAATCAAACTAATTTAGTATATGGGGGTTTAGAGTATGGATCTCTGCCAATTCCTTTGAAATAAGAATATGATGAACCCTTTTCGAAGGATGTAAATTATTTTTTGAATCCATATTATGCATTGCGGTACTTAGATCACTATGATTGACATGGTTTTAGTTTAGGAATATATGAGAAGGGTACTCGTATTCCATGTCAGCCCCAATATTAGCTACCTTATGATAAATCTAGGTTGGGACACAATAATCCAGTACCATTGGATGTCCTCACATATAGTCTAGAACACCTAAGTCTAGGTTATCAAGATAAGCTTGCACGCAATCCATATGCCAATCCAAATCACATTCATTCCTTGGGGTATTATTTCCCCATAGATATGGTAGATAAAGGACTATCCAATGATGTTGCCCAACCCCATGAAGTGTGGGAAAGATCACATACCTTGAAATATGACAGTGAGGAAGAGGATCAAGGTCATCCTCATGAATGGACAAGTGATGATAAGATGACTATGGCATCACACCCATAAACTTCCCTAGCTCAGATGATGAACACAAGTGAGTGTTCCCATTGGATTATGAGGATGAATATTATCTTCACATGTTATTTCCCATCCAAGGCTCCATATGATGCCAGTTCTTACTACATGAAGAGTAAGCTCATCCTCTTCCACATAGGCCACCACTAGTTATTCCACTTCCACCAGAGCCACCCCTATGAATTACGAGACAACATCAAGTCTCTAGACCCACTCATCCTAGAATGGGAGATCATGTATCCATCAACATGATTTCCATATATTTAACCACACCATTGATAGATGCGAATAACCCATTAAAGTCACTGCATCTCGAAATTGAGGCAATTGACTTTCATCAGGGAGTTTCTACCCCATCACCATCAGAGTATTGGCCTTGCGAGGAAACGTTACAACCATTTCAATTTTCTCCAAGAACTACTTAGGATGTTTTTCAAGCCGAGGTTGATACCTAAATTTCATATGGATGAAGAAAACCTAGCTGATGACATTCACTTGATTCCCACTCCACATCAGTTAGAATATGGGTCTCATATGTTAATTGAGACAACACTTGACAAGGATATTGGTATAGATCCCGATAATCCTTGCATTATCAAAGTAGGGGAAGGTCTATCCCTAGTTGAACAAGGTGATTTCACAAGATCATTGAAATAAAGGATGAATGCTTTTGCTTGGTCTTATAAAAATATGCTAGGACTGGATCCAAATCTAGTCATGCATAATCTTACTTTGGACCCAAAGATCAAACCAGTCAAGCAAGAGTTGCGTAAGATGCACCCAACAATAGCCTTAATGGTGAAATATGAATTGCAAAATTTGTTGGATGTTTATTTCATCATCTCAGTAGACTATCCGCCATGGGTTTCAAACATGGTTTCCATCAAAAATATTGATGGGAGGATTCATATTTGCTCTAACTTTAGAGATCTCAACAAAGCAAGTCCTAAGGATGAATTTTCCTTAACAAACATTGATACATTGGTAGACACTGCAACAGGACATGAAATTTTATCCCTTATGGATGGTTTCTCTGGATATAATCAAATTCATATTAATCTAGAAGACCAAATCAAAATAGAATTTACAATGCCTTGGGGGACATTATGTTATAAGGTCATACCTTTTGGACTTAAGAACACTGGCACCACCTATCAATGAGCCATGATGTATATCTTCCACAACTACATGCATAATATTTTGGAAGATTACATGGATGACTTATTGGTGAAATCCCTATTGCACCATGAGCATATTGATGTATTATGTAAGGTTCTATATTGCCTCATTGAGCACAATGTTAGGCTTAATACCAAGAAGTGTGTCTTCGATGTCACATTTGGTAAACTTTTGGGATTCATAGTCTCCAAACAAGGTATAGAGGTAGATCCAAACAAGGTCAAGGCAATATTATAAATGCCTCCCCCCATAACAATTAAGTAGTTATGTAGCTTGCAAGAAAAGGTTGCATCCATAAAATGCTTCATAGAAAAATTATCAGATAAGTATCGACCCATGAATAGGTTGCTACACAAGGGGGTCTCATTTCATTGGGATGAAGAATGTCAAAATGTCTTTGATAAAATTAAGCAATACTTAGCTTCACCACCCGTATTGCCTCCTCTGTGACCAGGAGTGTCATTCTATTTATACATCTTAGCTACTGATTTGGCATTGGGTACCATGTTGTCCCAAAATAATGAATTTCATAAAGAACAAGCTACATATTATATCAGCCACACACTGGTCAGCTATGAAATCAAGTATGCATATGTTGAGAAGCTATGCTTAGCAGTGGTCTTTGCCACTAAAAAGCTATACCATTACATGCTCAATAATACCATGTATGTCATATCTAAGGAAAATCCATTGTGATATATGATGAGTCGAACATATCACAATAGTCGCACGAAAAAATGGATAATGTTGTTGATAGAATTTGACCTAGAGTTCATTGGACAAAATCAATAAAAGGATAGGTCATATTTGATCAATTAGTAGAGGCTCCTCTCTAGGATGACCAGAATTTGAATGTAGATCTTCTTGATGATGAAGTGTTTCATATCTCAGAATTTATTGATTTACTAGAGCTTGAGTCATATGCAGACATAAATATACTATTCGATGGTTCTAAATGTGAGCAAGGGGGTGGCACAAGTATCATTTTTTCACATCGTAAGGGGCTCTCATACCTCTTTTGTTTAAACTTGATTTCCCATGTACTAACAACAATTTCGAGTATGAAGCCCTCATCATCGGCCTTCAGATAGCAATCACCATGAAAATAACTAAGCTAAACATTTTTGGTGATTCCTTGCTCATAGTTAATCAGGTTAAAGGGATATTCTAGTTTAGGTGTCCCATATTGCAAGCCTACAAAGCCCTAGTGGAAAAAATTCTAGTACAATTCAAATGGTATGATATTGAGGCACTCCCTCTATCATCTAATAATTTTGCGGATACAATGGCCTCTTTAGGGTCGCTAATCCTGCAAAACCCTTCAGATGATATTAATAATATTAAAGTAAAAATGCTAGCAGAATCCATTACTGAGCGTGATGAGAATAATACCATACCAGTTGTTCACATGATTCAGATTGAACCTTCACATGAACAGTTCTCTCAACTACACAATTATTTGGATAACGCTCGATGGGGGACTTTGATCCCTCAGAATTATTTTGATACTAGCATAATGCTATATCTTCAAGTTCATTCTCAATCAAAATTCACACAAGACAAACATCAAAAGGATTGTGAGATTCATACTATTAAGGCTTCTTCAAAGCAATATTGAGCCATACAGATTAAATATTACTTAAAATTAGGTAATATTCCACCTGGATTGTCACACACCACAAAGTGAGCATTTAAGAAAAAGTAGAAAAATATGTCTTATTAGGAGACATAATGTATCGTTGGAGCTATGAGGGTATTCTATTTCATTGCTTAGACTCACAAGAGTCATATTGGGCCATTTCCCAAGCCCAAAATGGTACATGTGGTGGTCACTTTAGCAACATGGCCATCGCTAAGCACATTCTTCACATGGGCTATTACTGGCCAAATTTAGAGTAATATTGTTGCACTTATGTAAAGAAGTGCATGAAGTGTCAACATCATGTAAATTTGACACATGTACCTTCATAGGCCTTATAACTGTAGCACCCTAAAATTGGCACAGTAAACCTTAGTAAATAATTAAAATTACTTTAGTAATAATTCAAATTTAAATTTCAAACCCAAAACCGCTCCAAAACCGCCTGCTACCCGTTTCCTCGTTTTCCATGCCATTTTTAGGATTTGTTTTGTTCGTTGGATGATATCGTCACTGGTCAAATGATAGTGCCTCAGATCGGATGAATTCGTCTGGAGCAGAACGTCCAGACGATTTCGTACCATAACTGATTTTTCATAATTAGCTTCTATTTCAACGACGTCTCTAACCTGGGCAAAAGCATGTCTGCGTGGTTAGAGATTTTCCCCCGTTGGAGATCTCCCAAATTGGGATGATCTCCAACCTCCCAACCTACTTCCTATGCCTATTTAATCTTAGTTTCTTGAAGAACACAAGCTTATACTGAGAGGGGGGGTGAACAGTATAAGACCTCTTTTTACTTTTTCCTTTATATTACAAAACAGTAAAGCAATATACCCACAGCAATATCAAAACAATGCACAATATCATCCACAAAGTGACACCAATTTTTACGTGGTTCACCCAGAATGGTAGGGCTACGTCCACAAAACTTTTCTCTAAAAGTTATCTCAAAGTTCTTTGGGAATCCTTCCCAATTACAATGTTTATGAGCCTCGGCCCAAAGGAGATACCTTCCCCCAAACAGAATTTATGAGCCTCTGCTCAAAGGAGATACCTTCCCCCAATCTGAATTTATGAGCCTCTGCTCAAAGGAGATACCTTCCCCTCTGCTCTAGAAATGATCCCTCAGAAGATCAACTGTCTCTACCTCTTGCCAGCACGTGGAACTCCTTTCCACCGAAGACCTCCTGTCCTCAATGCTTAGCCTAAGAGACCTTTGCCTTCTATGATCACGTCCACAGTAGCTCAAAAACCTGTACCAAACATAGTCAGTCGGTCTAGCACAAGTCTTCCTCTGTCTGTTAGATCTGTCCAACACTTGAACAGATCAATCCTCTGCACACAAGCCTTCTCAAAGACTTGCCAAATCTGTCCTCAGGTTCTTCTCAAAGAACCAATGCACCTCTGTCCTTAAGCAGTAGCACTCCGCATTCATCTTTGCCCTTGTGCTCTCTGCGCCCTCTGCTTTCTTTGCGCAATCACAGCCGCACTTGATCGAACTTCAACCTTTGCACCTCTGCGCAATCACAGCGGCACCGTCTTCGCACACTCTGCTTCCTTTGCGATCTTTCACACTTAGAATGATTCGACGAAATGCACTCTGCACACTACGATCGAATTTCGCACTCTGCTCTCGGTGATCGAACTTCTTGCTCTGTGCACTATCTCCGAACGTCGCACACAACACACACACTCAATCTCACTTCAACTCTCCAAACAACCCTCCTTTTATAACAAAATTTTCATGATGAAAACTTTAATCTTAGTCGATCGTTATACCAAAAACAAACCCTAATCTACGTCGGCTGCAAGCCCTAATTTTTGTCGGCTAAAATTTAACTTTGTCGGCTTCACTACCTCTGTAACTCTTCTGTAGCTTCTGCCATGAAACTACAACATGTCGCGATATCGTGACACCTTTGCAACCATACACTTTCTTTTGGCTTTTGTCACGATATCGTGACACTTCAGCCTTTGTCGACTTCAACTAAGCTCTTGTCGCGATATCATGACACTTTTGTCTTTGTCAGCATCAACTTTGCTTTTGTCATGATATCGTGACACTTCTCCCTTCATCGACCTCCTTTCTTTTTATGAAATCATGACACTTCTCCCTTCGTCGACCTCCTTTCTGCTTTTGTCATGAAATCATGACACTTCTCCTATAGAAGGCCTACTTTCAGTTTCTATCATGAAATCGTGACACTTTCGCTTCCTTGCACTCTTCTCGGCTTGCACTAGCGAAAACATGACATGTCACGAAATCGTGACACTTTCGTTGCCTTGTGCTTTTCTCTGCCTTACGCCCATGAAAATGGAACATGTCATGAAATCATGACGCTTTCACCTTTGAGCTCTTCCTTCTTGAATTTGTCATGAAATCGTGACGCTTCTTCTTCCATGCTCTTTCGTTTTGCTTCTATCACGAAATCGTGACTCTTCTCCTGTTGAAGACCTGCTTCCTATTTCTGTCATGAAATCGTGACACTTTCTCCAACCGTATGCTGCCATCTCAATCTATCATGAAATCGTGACACTTTCTGCATCCGTAAGCTTTCTCTTCAACCTGTCATGAAATCGTGACACTTTCTGCATCCATACGCTTTTTCTTCAACATGTCACGAAATCGTGACATTTCTTACTTCGAAACCTTTCCTTTGTTGCATGTCGCGAAATCGTGACAGTTCTTACTTGGAACATTTTCATCTGTAGCATGTCACAAAATCATGACAGTTCTCACTTCGAACTCTGCAGCATGTCACGAAATCGTGACACTTTTCATGTTACTTTCTCTCTCTTCGAACTTGTCGCGAAATCATGACAATTCACACTACGGACTCTCTCTTCTGCATTATGTCATGAAATCGTGACACTTTTCCTTTCGGACTCTCTCTCCGCAACATGTCACGAAATCGTGACACTTTTTCGTCCGTACAACCTTCCTTGCAATATGTCATGAAATCATGACATTTTTGACTCCGAACATTCTCTCTCCTCTTTGAGTCGTGAAACTGTGACATGTCGCGATATCGCGACACTTTTCTAAAATGCTTTCTCTCTCCTGCTTAAGTCGCGAAAATGCGACATGTCGCGATATCGCGACACTTTTCTAACTTACTTTCTTTCGAACTTGTCATGTCGTAACCTTCATCAAAACAAATTATTTTACATCAAATCAAATTCCTTCAAAAGCTTCTTGACATCAATGACAACTTATACACTTGAGCAAAGGCAATGTACCCAAAGTACCCAAAATTGCCAACAATCTCCCCCTTTGTCATTGATGGCAAACCTTTACCGAAAACACGTCTCAAGAGCCAAAACTGAAACCAACTGTGCTAACAAAACTATCCCCACAAAGAATCTTCCTTTGAAGTTTTGCTCCCCCGAACTTGAAGCTTTCCTCTTCACTTGAAGCTCTCCCCCTTACTCATATCTCTCCCCCTTTGTCATCAATGGCAAAGGGTCACCTTTGGGGCTCGGGACTAAGAATGAGCCTCTTAGCTTAGTCCCTCCCCCACCTCCTGATGAGGTGATTAATTCTGGGGTGGGAGTAAAACTCCCATTAGGCACTGATCATCATCGCATCTATAATTTCCTTGTCGGGCCTTCTCTTGAACTCTTTGCCCGTATTCCTGTTCTTGTCACTGTTCTTGTTCTTGTTCTCATCCTTGTTCTTGTTCATGCCTTGATCCTTGGACCTGATCATGCCACTGTTCCTGTTCCTGTATTCTGGAATTTCAGCTCTACACTGTCTGATTGTGTGACCTTCATTGTTGCACTTGAAACACTTGACGATGTTTCTCCGAGGTAAACCTGATCTTTGAATCCACTTGTTCTGGCCGAACCTGTTCTGACCGAACCCGTTCTGACCAAACCTGTTCCTGTAATTAACCTTGCAATAGACTGCCTTGTGCCCAAACTGTTGACAAGAGTAGCAATACCCTTGAAAGAAACTAGCACTTCTAAAATTGTCATTTACCTTCTTCACTTGAGCCATGCAATGTGCAGCCATGTGACCAAACCTGTGACACGCAAAACATCTGCCTTGAAATTTTCCTTTATTTGACCTCTTGGGTCCTGAAAACCTCTTCTTCTCATTCTGAATTCTGTTTTCTATTTCTGCGCATCTATCATTCAAGGACTCATGATCTGAAATACTTTCCTCATCAGAACTCTCTTCCTTTTGGAGTCTCTTACTAGACTCTCCAACTTGTTCCTTGTGAGGCTTAACAAAACCAAGGCCTGTTTTATCTCGTTGTCTTTCTTTGACCTTTGATGAGTGACTTAACCTTTTTGGAGCTATCTTGAAACCTGTAAAGCTTATCCTTGTACTCTTTAGTTTCCTCTTTCAAAGAAGCCATTTTCTGTTCTAACTCACTATACTCAAGAACCTTAGACTCTAACTCATCCTTGAGTTCTTGTGTCTTAGCTATAGAGAAATCAAGATTTTCTATAAGATCATCTCTCTCCATACAACATTCATCTAACTTATCCTTGAGTCTAGCATTCTTCTTTCTTTCCTTTTTCAAAGCACTAAGAGCATTAATAAGTTCACTTTCAAGATCCTTTATTTGTTTGCTTTCTGAATCATCAAAGCCTTTTTCAGATTTCTTATCACTAGAGGTGCTACCTTTTTCAAAAACCATACATGCATCTTCCTTATAGTTTTCTGAAGCATCCTCATACATACTAGAAACCAAATCATTATTTGTGCAATCATCCTCAAGGTGACCAAAATTTCCACATCTAAGACATTTCATGATAATGAATCTATGTTTCGGTTCTTCCTCTTTTTCGATATGAACAACATCTCATTTTCATTATCACTTGAAGAACTTTCACTATCACTACTAGAACACTTACTTGCTTTGTCTAGGTAAAAACTCTTCTTGTGCTTGTGAGAATACCTCTTTCCTTGATTGTTGTGCTCATCTTTGTTCTTCTCGTGATGCTTGTGCTTTTCAGAATCCTTGCTCTTAGAATCCTGTTTATCTTCATCACTTTCATTCTTGAGAACAGTACAGTTAGTAGCATAATGACCAAACTTTCCACAATTGAAACATCTTATATTTTTCACGCTTTTGTGCTTTCTAGAGAACTTGCCTTTCTTGCTGTAATATGCCTCTTCATCACTAGAAGACTCATCACTCTCTTGAAGTTGTTTACCCTTGGATTTCTTGGTAGCCTTGAAAGTTGCCTCTTTCTTGACATCAACCTTCACTTGAGTTCTCAACTCAAATGCTGCAAGTATACTATGGAGCTCATCCTTTTTCAACTTATCCAAATCTTTAGCTTCCTCAATAGCAGAAATATTTTCACTAAATCTATTAGGAAGAGATCTTAAAATCTTATCACAAACATCATTTTCAGCAAGCTCAAGACCTAAGTCTTTCATGGAGTTAACAACCTCATCCATACGAAGCATGTAGTCACTAATATTTTCATCATCATTCATCTTGAGTTGTTCAAACATACCTTTGAAGTGTCTCAACTTGGCCTTTCTGACATTTGTATCACCTGTATGAACCACCTGCAATTGTTTCCACATTTCACTCGTTGTCTTGCAGTGAATCACTTTGGTGAGATCTCGCTTCAGTAAGCCTTTCAGAATTGCATTCATTGCTTTTGAATTGTTGTGATGTAGGAGCCTTTCTTCTTTAGTATTTGGACCATGTACAGGAATAGTGTACTCATCTTCAATTACTTCCCATACCTCATTACCAAGTGCCATTAGATGAACCTTCATCCTTGCACTCCAAAGACCAAAATCTGACCCATCAAGAATAGGTGTTGCATTGCCACTTGAATAATCCATTGTGTTCTTTACTAGCTTTTCCTTCAAGCTGTTAAACTTTTCGAAGGCACCCGCTCTGATACCAATTGAAGAACACAAGCTTATACTGAGAGGGGGGGTGAACAATATAAGACCTCTTTTTACTTTTTCCTTTATATTACAAAATAGTAAAGCAATATACCCACAACAATATCAAAACAATGCACAATATCATCCACAAAGTGACACCAATTTTTACGTGGTTCACCCAGAATGGTTGGGCTACGTCCACAAAACTTTTCTCTAAAAGTTATCTCAAAGTTCTTTGGGAATCCTTCCCAATTACAATGTTTATGAGCCTCGGCCCAAAGGAGATACCTTCCCCCAAACAGAATTTATGAGCCTCTGCTCAAAGGAGATACCTTCCCCCAATCTGAATTTATGAGCCTCTGCTCAAAGGAGATACCTTCCCCTCTCGCTCTGGAAATGATCCCTCAGAAGATCAACTGTCTCTACCTCTTGCCAACACGTGGAACTCCTTTCCACCGAAGACCTCCTGTCCTCAATGCTTAGCCTAAGAGACCTCTGCCTTCTATGATCACGTCCACAGCAGCTCAACAACCTGTACCAAACATAGTCAGTCGGTCTAGCACAAGTCTTCCTCTATTTGTCAGATCTGTCCAACACTTGAACAGATCAATCCTCTGCACACAAGCCTTCTCAAAGACTTGCCAAATCTATCCTCAGGTTCTTCTCAAAGAACCAATGCACCTCTGTCCTTAAGCAGCAACACTCCGCATTCATCTTTGCCCTTGTGCTCTCTGTGCCCTTTGCTTTCTTTGCGCAATCACAGCCGCACTTGATCAAACTTCAACCTTTGCACCTCTACGCAATCACAGCGGCACCGTCTTCGCACACTCTGCTTCCTTTGCAATCTTTCACACTTAGAATGATTCAACGAAATGCACTCTGCAAACTACGATCGAATTTTGCACTCTGCTCTCGGTGAGTGAACTTCTTGCTCTACGCACTATCTCTGAACGTCGCACACAACACACACACTCAATCACACTTCAACTCTCCAAACAGCCCTCCTTTTATAACAAAATTTTCATGATGAAAACTTTAATCTTAGTCGGCTGTTATACCAAAAACAAACCCTAATCTACGTCGGCTGCAAGCCCTAATTTTCGTCGGCTAAAATTTAACTTTGTCGGCTTCACTGCCTCTGTAACTCTTCTGTAGCTTCTGCCATGAAACTACAACATGTCACGATATCATGACACCTTTGCAACCGTACACTTTCTTTTGGCTTTTGTCATGATATCGCGACACTTCAGCCTTTGTCGACTTCAACTAAGCTCTTGTCGCGATATCGTGACACTTTTGTCTTTGTCAGCATCAACTTTGCTTTTGTCGCGATATCGCGACACTTCTCCCTTCGTCAACCTCCTTTCTACTTTTGTCATGAAATCATGACACTTCTCCCTTCATCGACCTCCTTTCTGCTTTTGTCATGAAATCGTGACACTTCTCCTATAGAAGGCCTGCTTTCAGTTTCTATCATGAAATCGTGACACTTTCGCTTCCTTGCACTCTTCTCGGCTTGCACTAGCGAAAACATGACATGTCACGAAATCGTGACACTTTCACTGCCTTGTGCTTTTCTCTGCCTTACGCCCGTGAAAATGGAACATGTCACGAAATCGTGATGCTTTCGCCTTTGAGCTCTTCCTTCTTGAATTTGTCACGAAATCATGACGCTTCTTCTTCCATGCTCTTTCATTTTGCTTCTGTCACGAAATCGTGACTCTTCTCCTGTTGAAGACCTGCTTCCTATTTCTATCATGAAATCGTGACACTTTCTCCAACCGTATGCTGCCATCTCAATCTGTCATGAAATCGTGACACTTTCTACATCCGTAAGCTTTCTCTTCAACCTATCACGAAATCATGACACTTTCTGCATCCATACGCTTTTTCTTCAACATGTCACGAAATCGTGACATTTCTTACTTCGAAACCTTTCCTTTGTTGCATGTCACGAAATCGTGACAGTTCTTACTTGGAACATTTTCATCTGTAGCATGTCACGAAATCGTGACGGTTCTCACTTCGAACTCTATCACGAAATCGTGACACTTTTCGTGTTACTTTCTCTCTCTTCGAACTTGTCGTGAAATCGTGACAATTCACACTATGGACTCTCTCTTCTGCATTATGTCATGAAATCGTGACACTTTTCCTTTCGGACTCTCTCTCCTGCAACATGTCACGAAATCGTGACACTTTTTCGTCCGTACAACCTTCCTTGCAATATGTCACGAAATCATGACATTTTTGACTCCGAACATTCTCTCTCCTCTTTGAGTCGCGAAACTGCGACATGTCGCGATATCGTGACACTTTTCTAAAATGCTTTCTCTCTCCTGCTTAAGTCGCGAAAATGCGACATGTCGCGATATCGTGACACTTTTCTAACTTACTTTCTTTCGAACCTGTCATGCCGTAACCTTCATCAAAACAAATTATTTTACATCAAATCAAATTCCTTCAAAAGCTTCTTGACATCAATGACAACTTATACACTTGAGCAAAGGCAATGTACCCAAAGTACCCAAAATTGCCAACAACCCTCCCCTTGACATTCCCCTGGCTGAAATTTCCTGTAACACGAGTTCTATTTGCATTAGACCATCTTAAATCACCATTTGCCTTTGTATTTTTCCAAGTTTGTTTGCAGGAACTTCATTGTTTTTCAGCCGGAGCAAGCTCAGATCGTCGTAGACGATCCTGTACAATCTCGAACGATCACTCCACAATTCGAGACGATTTCATCTTCTCTATACGATTTCGACTGTAGCCGACATTGGGGGAAATCAGTGCCCAGAGTTTGTGCTTTTCCTATACCTTTCTGTTATTTTATTCTGCATCTAGTTAGTTTTATTATTATTTTCTATTATTCTACATCTTGGAGTTCACCCATATAGCTTAAATACATAATAAAATCATGATTAGCTATTAAAGCATGATAATTTACTTGCATTTATATTTGGGATTATCTTATTAACATCATTATTATAATTTTAAATCATTTTCCTTTATCAGCATAGCTGCATTTTCTGTATTCTGTGTCTATTTCTCTGATTGTAGGTCTCTAACGAATTCGTTAGACCTCAGATGATCTTGTCTGATTCCAGACGATCCTATCAAATCAGAGGTGATCTGGACTGCTTCAAAAATTAGAACCTCCATCAGACATCCGGAATTAGGTATGGTTTTTCTCACTTAGCTTGTTCTCTGCATTTTTTGTTTAAATCTATTTTTTGTATTCACTTAAATCTGCATTTTATATAGAACAGTTTAGATTCATTTGGCCAAACCTAGGATTTGAATGATTAAAGGTAAAACTGAACACATCAAACACATTCCCAACCTAGGCGTGGAGACTGCCACTAAACGTTTCCTTGTGAACCCCACCATCCATCGAAAAATCACCCTTATACACCTCCCCCGAGAGGCGAGACCTTCAAAGGGCCTCTCAATCCGAGGTATTGTCCCATCCTTCTCGCATCCCCCTTCCGGGCACGGATCCTATAGCCTGAAGGTAAGGGTGCGAAAAATTTGGAGCGATACATTTTGGTGAACCCGACGTGAAACTAAAACCTTTTGAAAAAAAAAAAAAAAAACATAGATGCATTTAAAATCATTAAGTTGCATATCATTTTTAGATGGTAGCTCCTAAGAAAAGACTAGCAGTTACTATAAATGTTGAAAACCAATTAGCAGCCATAGAAATTAATTATGTGCTTAGTGTGCCTGAAACATATAGAGTTCCACCTTTGTGGGACGAACTTAATAGGAGATTGGGTATTATTTCATCTAGATCAACCGAACTTAGGCAAATTAAGAGGTTTGCCCTAGATAGAATCCTAGATCCTCATCAACTCATTTTTTATCATGAACTTCAGAGAGCTTGACATAGATGGTTAGCTTATAGGAGAGCTCTTGTGTCTTCAAAATTGTTCACCTTCGAGGAATACCTTGAGAATGCAACTGTTATACACCAATTCCTAGGTCGTGTAGAAGACCAAGAGGTCGTTATTACGGATAGGGAAAGGTGGAGGAGAGTTCCTAGAGCTATGTTATATCGAGAGTATTGCCGTGAACTTTATTTCTACCAACCAGAGTCTGAGACAGATAATATCACTATAGCACTTTTTATCAAATTCTTGAAAGAAAATTTTCAATTTGAAGAAGAACATTTCATGACTCTTGAAGAACTTGAGCCCGTTAATGATATTTATAAATTGTTTATAGAAAACTAGATCATTGCTTTCATTATTATTATTTCTTGCATTTAGTGTGCTATTTTTTATCTTTATAATATTGTTACAAACAAGAAAAAAACCAAAAAAACATAACAAAATCAAAACATTTTATTTTTAGTTCTATAGTAGGTATATAATTAAAATATACACCTCTTAAGCTTGTTGCATATATATATATATAAATATATATATTTTTTGAAATCTAAGTTTAAGCACAATGACTAGACTTAGGAATGGTAAACAAACTGAAGAAGAAGAAGAAGAATATTGGTTAGGAAAGAAAATGAAAAAAATAAATGCCCTTCCTGAGGATCCAATTCCAGAAGGAGAAACTCTAGGACAGCCAGAATATGAGCTGGCTGAAGAAAATGAACAACAAGAAAATGTTAGAGAGGAAGGATCCTCATCCCCTAGAATGGCTCCAGACGAAACTGTTACTTTTGATAACTTAGATCATTTCTAGAAATTCTTCAATAATAACATTGGTGATCTTAATATGGCAGTTCGTATTGATAGAGGACAAATTAGTGACACTCAAGCAGCCATGGAAGATATGTTTAACATACACACTAATCCCTTGTCCTTTGTTGATCAAGAAAGTGATAAAGCTGGACCATCCAATAGAGATATGGTCACTATAATTCAGAACATGCAAAAACAACAGGTTATCCAACCTCCTAAGGAACCTGTTATTGAGCCTAAAATCATTCTCACACAAAAGAGACCTTCATTCACTGCTTTATTTCGCCAAACTATAGATCAATATGCTTCAAATCGACAAAAACCTAAAATGAAGCCAAACACCAATTTTCAACAATCTGGGATACAACATAATACAACTTCAAAACTTCTTCATAACACCCTTCTTACCAACAATTTACACAATAGCAATATAGCATCTAATCTTTATGTCCCTCTATCATATGCTCACAAATCCCATATTAATTCCCTACCGAACCAATATGGTGGGCAAACCAGTAATCTGGAAGCCATGGTGAAACAGTTAGCTTCCCACATGGACCATATGGATCCCTATCGTCCCTCGTACAATTATCGAGAGATGTGTAGTCAACCTCTAGATCCTATAGTTGTAGCACAACCATACCCTAAACACTTTCCCATGCCCGTCCTGCCTATATATAAAGGAGCTGAAGATCCCATAGAGCATCTTCGCATGTTTAGGATAGCATGTCATGATATATCACATGATGACTTGTTATTACTAAAAATGTTCCCGAAAAGTTTAGGAGGAATGGCATTAGAATGGTACTATCAATTGCCCACTCATTCTTTGAGGAATTTTGAAGAAACAACTGAATATTTTGTCCATCAATTTAGTGCCTATATCGAAAGGCATGTAACCATTAAATATTTGTACAACTTAAAACAAGACAAAGATGAATGTTTTGCTGATTTCTTAGCTAGATGGAGGCAGTTGACAGGAAAACTGCACTTTGTGCTACCTTATAGGGAAATGTTGGACATTTTTATTAATAATTTGCAAGAACAAATATATTATGAGTTATCAACTGCTACCTTAACCACCTTCGATCAGGCTATAGACTTAGCTCGAAGAGTAGAAGATGCTCTCATTAGGAGAGGTCAGCTCAAAAAGAAAGATGATGAGAAAACATCTAGAAATCAATATAAAAACAAACAAGTTGTAGGTGATGGAGTCCTGATAGTAGAAACATTGCTAATGTTAATACTACGAAAACAATGGAGAAGTTTATATTAAAACCTCCTGATAAACCACCCCGAGAATTTACTAGATTGAATCAACCTTTATCAACCATTCTTCCTCAATTACTAGCACGAGGCTTGATTCAATTACCAACTATCCAGGAACCTGATCCAACTATACTCGGATACGGAGCTGATTTACATTGTGATTTTCATAGAGGACCTGGACATGCTACAAACTCTTGCAAAATATTAAAACATAAAATACAAGACTTGATTGATAATAATGAAATGGAGGTGCAAGCCTTTCAATGTAAACAAAATCCTCCTAGTAATACTCAAAAGAACATCCCCCAGAATCAGAATAAAAATGCTAATCAATCATTAGATATATTTCAACATCCTTTACCAAAACATGGTAAAGAGGTGGCTAATCAAATCGAACATCATAATGTTCCCCCTCCTACCCGATATGTAGGAACTATTAGCGGACATTTACCTAATCATGATTTACAAAAATTTGACACAAATTTCTCCATGGTTATGTCCAGACCCCTATATAATACTCAAAAACCGGATCCTAGTGATGTAGAATCGGATACTGAAAGTGAAATAGACATCACCTCAAATCAATCGAATAGTTCTAAAAATGAATCAGATCCGATTCAACCTATCACAGATGCTATGGTTTCGAAAGAACCATTTCCTAGAAGAGTTACTACTCGACCTTCTTCTAATCAGTTCCTTCCTAATGAACAAGCCATAAACGCTAGACCGAGACCAATTCAACGTATTCAATATAAAATTGTAGGTACCATCGAAGTCGTTACCAGACAACAGGCTCAAAACTCTCAACAGGATCAAACTCAGAATGATGGATCAGCTCCATTTATTTTGAAAAATCCCAATAAAGGGAATCATATGTCTAATGTTCAACCTAAGCCTCCTTAAAATATTAATGAACAATTATCCAATACTATAGCCAGAATTTCCCTTTTGGACTTGTTAAGATCTTCTCCCACCCATAGAGATGAGTTAATGCTCACATTAAGCCAAATGATGGTACCTCAAAATATTCAACCTGAAGCCATGTCCAATACTATCATCACTCGAGAAGTCAATTGTATTGACTTTCGAGATAAAGATATCCCACAACATAGTTTACATAAGGATAACCCCTTATATATTACTGCCCTAATTGGAGATGTAGCTATTAAACGAGTCTTGATTGATAATGGTTCATCTTTAAACATATGCACTTTTGACTTCTACCAAATATTTGGCTTTAGGAGTGACGAGATGAAAAGAACGGATATGATTATCAAAGCCTTCAATGACGAGACACAAGAAACATGTGGAGTCATTACTATACCCTTGCAAGTTGGTCCTAGAACCCTAGATACAACCGTGTTTATTGTACATTGCCCTGCATCATACAATATACTTTGGGTCACCCTTGGATCAATGCGATGCGAGTGGTTCCCTCCACTTTACATCAGTGTGTTAAATTTGAATTTAAAAACTAGTTGGTTACCATTCATGGTGATCCTAGACCCTTTGATATGTGTGCTTTGGCAGAACCCGTTGGAGTGCAATTTTTCCCTACCCTGTCATCCACACATCCTAGTCATCTACCCCATCAACTACACCTATACATTTAACTCAACCATCTTCTGAACAAACCACACTAGAACCTCAAAAAGATCTTAAATCCACAACCCATCCTTCATGTTCAATACCTATAATTTCAAAACCTATAGACCCATTTATTACCACCTCCACATTATCTACTACAGGCATCCTTACCACATCAGAAGATCAAGGAAATGTTCCTTCTACCTCTTATGCTCTTTCTGATGAACTCTTACCTGGTTTATCTAAAATTCTTATATCAGAAAAAACAAATGCTTCTATGCAAAATTCCATTATCTTAAGTAATTTGCCGCCATCTCCTCATACTTTGGGCCTCCCACAACCTATGGGAAGCACTTACCAAGTCGGGAGTTGTACCTTCATTTATAAAGGATATGATTGGGGAAGAATACCCCGAAACATCAAGACGCATTATGATGGATATGCTCGATGCTATTTTGCTAATGAATATATTAAAGCTAAACCCATAATGCTTAAATTGGGCTATAAAGGGAAAGGCTTGGGACCTCTCCAAGATGGTATGAAAGAACCTTTCGAGGTAGAACCGTGGACCGCCCGATGTGGTGTGGGCCTGTTTCCTAGTAAGGGTCAACCCTTCCATTTTGAAGATGATGATCAACTCATATGTTATCAAGATTATTTGGATGGGCATGATGATTTACCTCTAAAAAATCAGCCATTTACATGCAATATGCTATCCATAGCTTATCCTGAAATGATTGCTGAATCCGATGATGAGTTGGAAGGAGATATTTTCCATGATGTCTCCGTTGAGGAAATGTTACACAAAAAATTTTATTTTTATGGTTCTATACCTACTATAGCCCAGCTTGAGGCCACGAATCCTCAAGATGAATTATCCAAGTTAACCTTAAAATAATTACAAGAATTGGGCGTTTCACCCACCCCACCTAATTTTGAAAGATATCTACACATGGAAGTAGAAAACGTCATTAAAGTTAACATTGGAACTGAGGATAATCCCCACATAATCAATATTGGATCAAAATTAAGTCAAGAAAAACAAGAGCAATACATTGCATTCCTTAAAAAATATGAAGATGTCTTCACTTGGACATATGAAGATATGTCAGGTTTAGACCCTTCTGTAGTCATGCATCACCTAGTAGTCCATCCGGATGCTAAACCTGTTAAACAGAAACTTAGAAAAATGAATCCCAAAGTGGCCTTGCTAGTCAAAGGGGAATTAGAAAAACTCCTGAATGTTATTTTTATACAAGCTATTGATTATGCTGAATGGATCTCGAATGTAGTTCCAGTCACCAAGAAAGAAGCTACCAAAGTTAGGGTTTGCACAAACTTTAGAGATATTAACGCTGCATGCCTTAAAGATGATTTTCCTCTTCCAAACATTGATCAAATCATTGATTTTACTGTGGGGAGTGGAATGATTTCCCTAATGGATGGATTTTCTGGTTATAATCAGATCAGGATAGCTCCTGAAGATCAGGCTAAAATAACCTTTATTACCCCCTGGGGTACCTTTTGTTGGAAAGTGATGCCATTCGGCTTAAAGAACGCAGTGCAACCTATCAACGAGCTATGACTTATATTTTTCATGACATGATGCATGATATCCTACATGATTACGTAGATGATATCATAGCTCGTTCCATCAAAGAAGATGATCATTTAAATGACTTAAGGACAGTGTTTGATCGATTAAGGGAATATCTTATCTGACTAAATCATGCTAAATGCATATTCGGAGTTAAGTCCGGTAAACTATTAGGGGTTTTAGTTTATTTACGTGGTATCAAAATTGACCCTCTCAAGATTGCGGCTATCACTGATATGCCCGCACCTACCAATATATCTGAGCTACTAAGTTTACAAGGTAAGCTTCAAGCCATCTGTCGCTTCATCGATAAGCTGGTGGACAAAACCAGTCCCTTTCTTAAGCTCCTTAAGAATGATGTCCCTTTTAATTGGGACGATGAATGTAAGGAATCTTTTGAACTTCTCAAACAATACCTCCTCAACCCACCCGTGCTTTCACCGCCTAGACCTGATCGCCCATTTATCCTGTATATTTTAGCTTCAGATTTTGCTGTAGGAGCTATGTTAGCTCAACATGATGATGAGAAAAGAGAACGTGCTAATTATTATATTAGCCGAACTTTAATTAGTTATGAAACCCACTATACAGCATTAGAAAAACTATGTCTAGCAGTTGTATTTTCTACGCAGAAATTATGCCATTATATGCTCAATCAGAAAATATATGTCATTGCTAAATATGATCCCTTGCGGTATCTCATGAGTCGACCTTATTTATCGGGTCGCACAACAAAGTGGGTTCTTGCTCTAAGCGAGTTTGAACTCATGTTTATAGGACATAAGTCTGTTAAGGGTCAAATCATAGCAGATCAATTAGCGTCTGCACCCTTAGAGTCTACCCATCCCCTCATCATTGAGTTTCCTAATGAATGCCTTCAATTAGAGGTAGACCATGTTGAACAATAGTCCTTATACTTTGATGGAGCCCGATGCATGAGTGGGGCTGGTGCAGGTATTATTTTAATATCTCCACAAAAACACATTACACCTTTGTCCTTTAAATTAAAATTTTCTTGTACCAATAATACTACTGAATATGAAGCTCTAATCCTTGGATTACGAGCTGCCTTGGTGCTAAAAATTAAACATCTGCTAGTTTTTGGTGATTCTCAACTTGTTATAAACCAAATTAATGAATTTTATCAAACCAGAGATGATAAATTATGCCCATATAAAGCATATGTTTTGTAGTTGTTGTCCTTGTTTGATAAAGTTACCTTGGAAGCTATTCCTTGAACTAGCAACCGTGCGGCTGACGCTATGGCCGTAGCTGCCTCTCTTCTGCCCTTGGAGTTAGATGATGAATATGCCACCATCCTTATTCGTCGACTCCAGGAACCCACTTCAAATAAGTCATGCTTAGAACCTTTGGATGTGTTTCTAACCAATGAAACTACTCCTGAACCTTGGTATACGAGTATATTTGATTTTCTTCACAATGGGACTTTCCCTGCCAGTTCTAATAGAAACCAGAATTGGTTATTACGTAGACGAGCAAGTCGATTTGTAATAATTGGCAATACTTTATATAGGAGATCTTTTGAAGGTATCCTACTGAGATGTTTGAATCTAGAAGAATCTAAATCAGCTTTGAGTGAAGCCCATGATGGATCTTGTGGAGGACACTTCAGTGGTAGTGTCATTGCTAAAAAGCTCCTTAGGATAGGCTACTTTTGGCCTACCATGGAAATTGATGCACATGATTATGTGCGCCATTACGACAAGTGCTAGAAACATGCTGACCTTGTCCATGCCCCTACACAAGAACTACAGGCTATTTCATCTCCTTGGCCCTTTTCAAAATGGGGCTTAGACATTATTGGAAAAATTAATCCTGTGTCATCTGATGGACACAAATTCATCATAACCACCACCGAGTATTTTATGAAGTGGGTTGAAGCTATGCCTTTAGCTTCCTGCACTGGAACACAAGTCTCTAAATTTATTTTTAATCAAATCATTTGTAGGTTTGGAATTCCTACAAATCTCATCTCAGACAATGGAACTTGTTTCAAAAATAAAGATGTTAAGAAATTATGCCAAAAATATAAAATTCAACATCATTGTTCCACTCCCTATTATCCTTAGGGTAATGGCCAAGAAGAAGCTTCTAATAAAACCTTAATCAAAATTCTCAAAATATTGGTCAATAAATCTAGCCGCGACTGGCACATTCAATTATATCCAGCTTTGTGGGCATATCGCACTAGCGTTCGTACTCCCACAGGTACTTCACCTTTTGTTTTGGTTTATGGCACTGAAGTTGTTTTTCCATTTGAATTAGAAGTTCCTTCTTTGGCTCTACTACTTCAAGATACCGAAGTAGGGGATGAATATTGTGTTGGCAGATTTAGTCAGCTGGAACTCTTAGATGAAAAGCGCATCAATGCTTTGGAGCATCTTTGTGCCTACCAAAACAAGCTTAAAAGATCATATGCTAAGAAAGTTTGTCATCGATCCTTTGAGGTCGGCGACCTTGTTTTAAAAGAAAATCAAAAGAATACTAATGCAACTAAAGACCTTAAAGGTAAATTTGAGCCCAACTGGCTTGGACCATATATTATCACTGTTAAATTTGAATTGGGAGCATACAAATTAGCTACCTTAGATGGTAAATATTTAAAATAACCTATGAATATTATGCATATTAAGTGATATTACGCATAAAATTTGGTCATTTCATCATTTGTATATATTTTGCATGTTGTCTCATTTTAAAAATATATATAAAACTGTTTAAACAAAAACAAACAAAAATAACAAAAACAACAACAATATTATTGACTTTTTTGAAACCAAAAAAAAATAAAATAAAGAGAAGAAAGAGAGAGTCAAAATTATCAAACTCCTCAAAAATATTTGTTGTATATATTTCTTCTTAAAGTATTGCAGTTATATTTTCAAATTATTTTGGATAAATTAGCATTTATTTGGAATCTCTCACTTTTGCAAACATAAAAATAAATATCTTGATTTTATCTGGCATGATTACTAATCTCTCTTATATCAAAGTCCACAAAATTCAATTAAATAAAGTTTGAGCACAGAGAATTGATCTTGTTATTTACTTAAACCAAGCATATCCCTTCACAATAAAATGATTATATTTGTAATGTCCATGCTATGCTACATAGTAGAAGTGGTTTCTTGAGCGAACAATTTCCCTTGCTATCCTATCATACACATGGTCTAGAATCTTTGAGAATTGACAAAAGGACAAGCTCACCCCTACCCAGAATAAAAATCCCTTGCTCTACAGCTAATCCGAGCAAGTATCCCTAGCATAGGAAGAAAAAGAAAAATCAAGCAAAATCATGAGAAAAAGAAGCATTATTTCATAATCATTTTGTACTCTCTTAGCACTATTTCAGCATTATCTCAAATATCAAAGCAAAAGATACGAAAAAGAAAAATACAAAAAAAAGAAAGCAAAACAAGCAAAAGCAAAAGCAATAAAATCCCTTTCCCTACCCATTGAAAAGAAAAGAAGGGTTGATGAGCTTGAATCCCTGGAATTCTCAATTATTCGAAAACTGTGAGGTAAGCCCCATAACAGGTGGTTTGTGCCCAACCCGCTTGGTCTTGGGTAAATCCTAGCGTGGCGATATATCTGTTACATTAGCGACCTTCTTTTGTACAGACCTATGTCTGCTTATGGATTAGCTAGCTCTTGGTAACCCGACTTACATAGTAGTCTGGTATGGTTATATGCATCTAAATCATGGTTAATGAACACTTATTTTGTTAATTCAAATCACTTGTATCAAATTATCTTGCTCAAAACTAGGAAATGAACAATACAATCGCACACACATTTGTATTTGAGAGATTTTGTGTATCATTATGATAAATCAAGATCGGTAATGAACTCACATACACACATGGGATTCCTTATAAATCTAACTTTTGTCTTTAAGATACTTTGAAATATTTTTGCAAATTGTCTGGAATAATTTCATTTTCTTATCTGAGCACAGTTGTTTAGTATAAAGACAACTACATGCATTATCAAAAAAAAAATCAAAATCATTTTAAAAAAACATGCAATAAAGTTACATTTATATATAACTTTTGCCTTTCGCGATGATGGTATAGTTCCAAAACCAAAATTGGAATTTTATGCCTAGCGCAAGTCCTCATCTTCATATTTTCCGTTCATTTTCAAAAATTACAAATCAACCATGCAATAAAACTATTATTTTCTTCTTTGGATTTCGTGATGATGGTATAAGTCTATACCTAAATATTCTATGCCTAGCGCAAACCATTGTACTAATTTTATTTCCCATTTATTTCAAATCATAAAAAACATGTGACTTGCATCATTATGTTACACAATTATGCTTTACAAACAAACAAACACTTATTCTATTTCATGTCATTATGTCAAACTTCAATCTTGCAACCATGGTATAATTCCTAGGGAATTATTCAAAAAATTTATCAGACTTAGGAATTTATGCCTAGAAAAAATCACTTTCTAATATATTTCATGCATAATATTTTCATGGAAATCTGAAAACAAATCACCATCATCATCATCATTTGCATCATCACAACAAAGTCTTAAGACAGTCTCTTAAGCACTCTTTTACTTTTAACAATATTTCTATACTAGGATTAGCTTGACGACCGAGTGAGCGGTGACTCCATGAAATGGTCTATAATAGCGAAAATGTCCTTTGAAATTATTATTAGAAGTCCCTTTTATTTTTTATCAAATCACACCACAAACAACCAATTTGTTTACATCAGATTATTTCATTTAAATTTTAAAAGCATGACATTCAAACCATAATATTTCCAAAAGACATAATTACATGAATCATCAAATCAATCACATCAAAACATTAAAGCATCATACAAACACATAAGACAAGTCATATGATCAAAAATATCTCATCTATATATATATCAAAAATATATACATCATCTCAAAATTGGATTGGTATGCCACAATCTGTACCTCGGCATACTCAATCCTCTATCAAAAATAATAAACACTATGTCTCAATCATGTAGTGCGATGCTGTAGCAGCTAGCCTCGAGAACCTCTTGAGCTCTCAGCCTCATCTCCTCCCCCGCCCTGAGGTGGATGAGGTGGCCCCATCACAGTCCGTGTGGTGCTATGAGTCCTAGACTCTGATTATGATGATGTCCTTGATGACCTCATCACGACAGGCTCCGCAATGGGGGCCAAAAATGGTAACCTCTGCCCCTTTGGTACCATATGGTGGTATAGTGTATGATAGAATGTGATATGGGCAATAGCCTGTACTAGGTCCCAAGTGCTCGCCCATCCGCTCTGTGCTCTGAGGCATGCAACCTCATCTCTGAGCTGTGTTGCCTCCTCTCGGTGTCGTGCAACCTCATCCTGTAAGGACTGCACCTGAGCCTAGAGACGAACAGTCTTCACCCGGAGAGTAGCCATCTCGCTACTCTCTCCTACCTCGACACCCTTACCCTTATCGAGCGATGGTGGCATCTCTCTCCATGGAGAAGGGGGTCTCTCCTCCCTCCTCTCCCATTGTCATGGCCTTTGCTGAGCCTGTGGCCTCCTCTGCTCTCTCCTGCCATGACCCTGAGCCACCTCAATGGTCGCTTGGCACCACCTCCTCATCCAATGCACAACTACATGAATCAGACCCTGAGCCCTCGTCATTCGAGGAGGGCGGATGCCTGCGTACCAAGAATAATAGCCGTCAGCAACCCCTGCATCATCCCAATCCACTGGCTGAATGGGGGCATCGTTCGCATCCTCACTCCAAAAGCGCTACATATCTAGATCCCCGCTGACTGTAGTGTTATCTCGAGCAGTCCAAGAAAACTCGTAGTCCCTGAGAGATGGGATCCCCTGCTGTAGACCGAACTACCTCAAAAATTGGTCATAGCGGTGGAGCTCCACCTCTCTCCTCTCCATCCTCAGCCAATAGGTTCGCCTAACGTGATCCAGCTCCTGTCTGTCCTCGGCCCACCCTGGATGATCTCTCCAATGCCTCTAGGTGATCTGGTCGGAGACAAGGTCGTTAAGTAGTCTCCGGGACATTGGCAGATCTATCCGCCATTGTGACCCTCTCCGGAGCCACCAGTAGAAAACTCGAGGCCTCTCCCCGTCAATCCCTATAAGTGGGAGCCCTATCGGCCTCCGCACCGTGATGTGCTCCCAGCACCAAACCTGCAGTAGTGATGTCATGACCAGACATCGACCGCCCTTGTATACGACCCCATGCAGGATCCTATACAATTGGCATAGTACAAAGCACCCCCAAGCAAACCTGTACCCGTGGTCTCTCATGTCGTAGACCACATCTCATCAGTAGCCATGGTAGTCTGCATCCACTCTGATGGCATAGCAGCAGACCACCTACCACCCCAACCAATACCTGTGTTAGTCTAGATGCCCCAGGCATCTGGTGTAGTGACTCGATGTTCACTCCGCCCTTCTCCAGGGTGAATCTCGGATCTCCGCACAGTCGCATCATCGTGTGGCCCTGATTGGCCGTGGGAGTTATTAGCCGTCATTGTATGGGGATCCTCAAAATCCTCCATACATCCTCCAATGTGGGAGTCATCTCCCCTGTCGGTAACCGAAAACAAAAAGAACCTGGATACCACCTCTCTGCTAGGGTTGTCAATGGCCCCATATCTATAGAAACTTGTGGCATATCTGCCACATACTACAAGCCATCTTGAGCCAATTGATCTCGCTCTGCCTGAGATAGAGTGGCCAAGTCATCCCTCAGCCCGTCATATTTCCATTCTCGACTCTTTAGTAATCCTCTCTGCAACATAAACAACAAAACAATAAAAATCATTAATAAAACAGTGATTAAAAATGCAAGTAAAACAAGTTCAATTTCATACAAATGATGATATCGTCCACTATTGGACGATATCATCCAAAATTTGAGCAAGCTCGTCTTTGATTTCGCAAGAGGGAATTGTCCCTTATTGTACGCAATCGCCCCCATATCGCTAATTTCGCCCTTGGACGAAATCGACGATATCAAGACAATTTCGACGAAATTGAGACGATTTCATCCCGACGACGTCGACGGCACAAAAATGGCCGCAATGCTAAAAAATCATTCAAAATTAATCTAAAAAACATGAAATTCAAAATTACAGCATTCTAAATTAAGTTTGGACCCTTACCCATAGCTCGCGCCGGACCTCTGTCGATCTGTGCGTTGTCTCGACCATCTTGTCTGCAGAGCTCTAGAAACAAAAAAAATGAACAGTAACAATGAATTAGGGTTTTACCCTATTTTTCTTAATTTTATTTAAAAATCAACATTTTAATTTTGCTTTTCCGCATTTTTACCTCAAACGTTCGATTTGGGTAAAAACACGGAGGGGGCACCATAGTAAGCTGTCGTACAATTCGACCTAGAATCGTCGCTTAAAAATGGAATAATTTTTGCTTTCTCGTAGATCGAGAAGAACTCATATTTAAATCATTTTATTCAAAAAATTTGCTAAAGAGGGGGCAAAATGTAGCACCCTAAAATTGGCGCAGTAAACCTTAGTAAATAATTAAAATTACTTTAGTAATAATTCAAATTTAAATTTCAAACCCAAAATTGCTCCAAAATTGCTTGCTACATGTTTCCTCGTTTTTTGTGCCATTTTTAGGATTTGTTTTGTCCGTTGGATGATATCGTCGCTGATCAGACGATATCACCACAGATCAGATGAATTCGTCTGGAGCAGAACGTCCAGACGATTTCGTCCCAAAAATAATTTTTCATAATTAGCTTATGTTTCAACGACGTCTCTAACCTGGGCAAAAGTGTGTCTACGCGGTTAGAGACTTTCCCCCATTGGAGATCTCCCAAATTGGGATGATCTCCAACCTCCCAACCTCCTTCCTATGCCTATTTAATCTTAGGCCCTCCCATTGACATTCCCCTGGCTGAAATTTCCTGTAACACGAGTTCTATTTGCATTAGACCATCTTAAATCACCATTTGCCTTCGTATTTTTCCAAGTTTGTTTATAGGAACTTCAATTTTTTTTAGCCGTAGCAAGCTCAGATCGTCGCAGATGATCCTATACAATCTCGGACGATCACTCCACAATTCGAGACAATTTTGTCTTCTCTAGACGATTTCGATTGTAGCCGACATTGGGGGCAATCAGTGCCTAGAGTTTGCGCTTTTCCTATACCTTTCTGCTATTTTATTCTGCATCTAGTTAGTTTTATTATTATTTCCTATTATTCTGCATCTTGGATTTCACCCATATAGCTTAAATACATAATAAAATCATGATTAGCTATTAAAGCATGATAATTTACTTGCATTTCTATTTGGGATTATCTTATTAACATCATTATTATCATTTCACATCATTTTCATTTATTAGCATAGCTGCATTTTCTCGTATTCTGTGTCTATTTCTCTGATTGCAGGTCTCTAACGAATTCATCAGATCTCAGATGATCTTGTCTGATTCTAGATGATCCTGTCAGATCATAGGCGATCTGGACTGCTTCAAAAATTAGAACCTCCATCAGACATCCGGAATTAGGTATGGTTTTTCTCACTTAGCTTTTTCTCTGCGTTTTCTATTTAAATATATTTTCTATATTCACTTAAATCTGCATTTTATATAGAACAGTTTAGATTCATTTGGACAAACCTAGGATTTGAATGATTAAAGGTAAAACTAAACACATCAAACACATTCCCAACCTAGGCGTGGAGACTGCCACTAAACGTTTCCTGGTGAACCCCACCATCCGTCAAAAAATCACCCTTATACACCTCCCCCGAGAGGCGGGACCTTCAAAGGGCCTCTCAGTCGGAGGTATTGTCCCATCCTTATTGCATCCCCCTTTTGGGCACGAATCCTATAGCCTGAAGGTAAGGGTGCAAAAAATTTGCAGCAATACAATAACTGATTCAATCGATCTGGCCATTTGCATAATGGAGGTTTGATTTAATTGGGAAAATCTCACCTGCCTCTTTGGGCCATCACACGCTTATCATAATGGCAACCGAATACTTCACCAAATGGGTGGAAGCAATTCCCCTTACTACTATGACTAGACCTTGCATAGTGAAGTTCATGCTACATAACATCATATGTCATTTTGGTATTCCATCCAAAATAATATCGGATAATGGAACACCCTTTAAAAATAAGGATGTGCATGCATTAACAACAAGGTTTAACATAAAGCACAAATTTTCCATGCCCTATTATCTGTAGGCCAATGGGCAAGCAGAGACATCAAATAAAATAGTAGTAGCCATCTTGAAGAAAACTATCAAGGAAAATTATAAAGATTGGCATAATCAATTACCTCTTGCCCTTTGGGCCTATCGCACTAGCATTTGGATGCCCACTGGGAAAACTCCATTTTCACTAGTGTATGATGCTGAATCCATCATGCCTCTAGAGTTAGATATTCCATCGCTGTGCATTTCCATGCAGGAATTTATTGATGCTGATATTGCTAGGCAAGCTCATTTAGATCAATTAATGTTACTTGATGAACGACGTGTCAATGCCCTCGAGCATCTACATGTTTATCAGAAGCACCTTAAGAGATATTATAACTTGAAAGTACATCAAAGAGACTTTCAGGTTGATTATTTAGTTCTAAAAGAGAACCAACAAAACTCAAATTTTCCCTCTAATTTGTGAGATAAATTTGTAGAAAACTGTTTAGGTCCATTCATCATTACAAGTTATATTGGACCTAGAAATTATCGCTTAGCATCTGTAGAAGGAATTGAAAATCTTGAACCAATGAATGTTAGTCATATGCAACCTTTTCATGCTTACAACACCATAAAACACTCCTAGGTGGTCCATGACGGTCTAGGTCAACCCAAAATACCCCTAGGCGGTCTATGACCATCTAGGTCAAAATAAAATATTCCTAGACTATCTATGATCATCTAGGTCAATCCAAAAATCCCCAAAGGCATCTATAAGCCCTTTGGTCATCATAAAATGCTCCTAGGTGGTCCATGACCATCTAGGTCAACCCAAAATGTCCCTAGGTGGTCTATGACCATCTAGGTCAAAAGAAAACATTCCTAGACTATCTACAATCATCTAGGTCAATACAAAAAGCCCCAAAGGTATCTATAAGCCCTTTGGTCACCCTAAAACGCTCCTAGGTGGTCCATGACCATCTAGGTCAACCCAAAATTCCCCTAGGTAGTCTATTACAATCTATGTCAAAAGAAAACATTCCTAGACTATCTACGATCGTCTAGATCAATCCAAAAATCCCCAAAGGTGTCTATAAACCCTTTGGTCACCCTAAAATTCTCCTAGGTGGTCCATGACCATCTAGGTCAACCAAAAATACCCCTAGAAAGTCTATGACCATCTAGGTCAAAATAAAACATTCTTATATAATCTACAATCATCTAGGTCAATCCAAAAAGCCCCAAAGGCATCTATAAGCCCTTTGGTCATCCTAAAATGCTCCTAGGCATTCAATGACCGTCTATGTCAACCCAAAATGCTCCTAGGTGGTCTATGACCATCTAGGTCAAAAGAAAGTATTCCTAGACTATCTACAATCATCTAAGTCAATCCAAAAAGCCCCAAAGGCATCTATAAGACCTTTGGTCTTCATCAAATTCCCCTAGACGGTCTATGACCATTTAGGTCAAACTAAAATGTTCCTAGGTAGTCTACGATTGTCTAGGTCATCCCAAAAGCCCCAAAGGCATCTATAAGCCCTTTGATCACCCAAAAAGCCCAAATGGCATTCATTAAGCCCATTGGTCAATATGTATGTACATATATATCAAAAATACAAAAACATCATTAAAATCATCAAAATACAAAAATATTGCTTCATTACACTTCATATCAATTGCATTAGGCATACTCATCATTACATTATGCATCGGTTAAAATTGATCATACATGTCTAGCACCAGGTCTGTACACTAGGCATATGTTAAAATAATTATTATTATATATCAATTTTACCACCTATTTACATTACATATACCATTTACATTTACACTCCATATTATATGTATGTTTTCCATCACTTAGCCATTGTCAATAAAACATAGTTAAGTTTTTCGATCACTCAGCCATATCTAGTTTTCCTTTTAGATTTTGTAGAAAGGTATCATGATTTTTTTTATAAGGTAGAATCCTACTTATATTATGCCTTGTATATATCAAAATCCCAAAACATTTTCATATTAATAAATCCAAGTCTAGCACAAAGAAAGGTGAAACTACAAAGTGGTCTAGGTTGCTTTAAGAAAAAAAAGTTTATCTTGCTCATCCCCCTATGCGAATGGTTCAAAGATGCTGAGAATTGACAAAAGTAAAAGTTCCTCCTTACCCAAAATCCTTTGCCCTACACTGGGGAAAGTATCCCAAATAATAAATTCAAATAGTTATTATTATCACTTCAAAATATGCAAAAATAAATAGTCATTATTATCACTTTAGAAAAAGCAAAAAGAAAATAGTGGTTCTCACCACTACCAAAATTCTTTGCTCAGAAAACAAAAATGAGAAACTCCCTTGAATACTTAAAAATTAAAAGAAAATAATGGTATTGAACTTGAATCCTTGGAATTATTAGCATTAGAGAACCATAAGGTGATCCTCATTATAGGTTTGGTGGATAGCCTACTTGTCAATCGCGTTAGCCTTACACATGATGATACGTCTGTCACATAAGAAACTTTCTTAGGTACAAACCAATGTTGAATTTGGATGAGCTAGCTTGTTGTAATCTATATTACCTATTATTCTAATCTAACTAAGTACAAAACTTAGGATAATGAGACTCGCAGAGTGATCTCTAGTACAGATGGGCTGAGTGAATCCCGTTTGCACTAGGGCAACCTTATGCATTATCATGGTAATGAACTCACATGCACACACAGGGATGTTGATTATCTTGGTTATCTTATTAGGTGCATACTTTATCAAAAAGTCTTGCATAGTTATTATACAAATTTTGTAACTAGAGTGTTTGAGTCTCTTAAAAAACAACCAAACATATCATATCACATTACATTATCCATTCCATTTTACATCATGTTGTCACATATTTGTCAAAATTACAAAATCCATTACATAGTGTTATAATAACATGAAAATAATAAATATACATTTTGTATAGTCTATGGTGCTAGCATATAATGTGTCAAATAGTCATCATAAATCCATCATACAAAATTAAATCACATCATCCATTTCATTATGCATTCACATTTGCATTCTACATCATCGCATCATCACATCATAAACAACATATATGCATACATGATAGACATTCATCATAGCATCATAAAGCATAGCATAGCATACATATCATAAAGTAGTAAAAGATGACATAATGATCAAAGCCATGGATATATATGTAGCTTTATGGTCATGCAAGACCGATACCTTGACTCTCTCCTCTGCCCTTATTCGAAGTCCATCGTAAGCTCCCAGAACTACTCCCCTTAGACTTGCTACTCCCAGACCTACTACCCCCAGATGTGTCCATCCTCTGTACAAAACTTATTCGAGTAGATGATTGTCCTATCTCGTTCCTCTGGCTATGTTGTGCTTTAATAGCCAATGCTCGATCTGGTATGCACCCCTTAAGGTGCACTAAATCATCCTCCATAATATCCATATAGGTATGATCCTCCTGGAACTGAGTCTGATAGGTCACTGCCAAACCTTGGAGATGTACCATCTCCTCTTGCATTGTGGCTATCTTGCTACTACTGGACTCCCCTTGGCTAGGGCCCTGTACACCAACTTGTGCCTGAATAGTAGCTATCAAACCTTCCTACCTCTTCATATCAATCTAAGCACTCTGTACTTGTTCCTGTAGAAGGGCTTTCTCCTCTACAAAATCCCATTGTACCCTACTAATATCACCTCGTAGCTCTACAATCATAGCATCTCATGCTGCTAACTATGCCTGCATACCCTGATCTCCAAGGTCCTCCCCATCAAAGTCTAGTGGATCCTGTACATCAATCAACTCCACCCTATCCATCACCACACGACGATACATAACTTTCTCACCTGTGTCTACCTCCCCATGATCTAGAGACTCATCCTGACCCTCCTCATCTGGAGCACTCCTAGCTACATTCACTACTCTAGTAGTTGCATCCCCTCCTAGTGGTCCCTCTCCTTGTCATTATCGTATGACCCACCAAGCATCATACTCCTTTGTCATGCCTACATCATCCAAATTATAAAATGCCACCACGGGATCTGAATCCTCTCCTAGAGCCTCCATAATAGGCCATGATAGAGTCATATCAACCCCATGATGATGATATATCATTGTATCCCTAGGCAACCCCTGGTATATCCTAAACTATCATAATATGCAGTCATAAGGGAAGTATTATTTATCCATCCCATGTCACCCTATCAACCACCTACCTCACCGAAATTGACGTAGCTGTGTCTCAACCTCCCTCCATGCTGGACAACCACTATAGGGTCTCCATACAATGTCTGTCACTCAAATCCATGCAAAAGCCTTTGCATAGTGCTCAACCTCATCAACATGATGATGGCTCTAGCCTATCTCATGTGACCTCTACAATAGCACTCCATAACCAATATCCCTATCCGTTAGCTCTGCTTGAGTAGTCCATGGTAGTCCCTGTGGTCGCTCCACAACAATATGCTACCAACCCCAAACCTATAGTAGGAAGTTTTAGTCCAATCCCTTCCACCCATGGGATCATATCTCATATAGCTCCTCATATAGCTATTCTAATAATGTAGGACCCCAAGCCATAACTATAGGGTCATCCTCGGTACACTCTACAAGAGTGAACGCCAGCTCTATAAGGTTCCATGGGAAATTGGAACCTGAAGAGTCATGCAGTAACATGTTGCTAATCAATGTCATTAATAGAGTATGCTTAATCGTACTCAAATTAGCCTAAAAAAATAAGATCACTAATATCCCTCCGCTAAGATCAACCGCTGCATATTCCCAATGTGCACCAAAGTACCTCCATAGTACGACCTCTCATCGCTCTAGAGGAGTAGATACTATGGGATGCCCATCTATAATAATGCGTAGTATTCGATGTACATCCTCTAAAGTAAATATCATATCCTGTATAGCTAAATGGAAAGTACTAGTACGAGGGTCCCACAAGTCTATCAGTGAAGTTAGATAGGCGTGATCGCTCACTATGGAATCTAATCGCATAACATGCTTCAGGCCAATGGCATCAAGCCATCACCAGTATACAGTAGTCAATAGGTCTTTAGCAACCTAAAATAGATTCAAAACCCTATACCGTTAGATAGGCGTGATCGCTCACTATGGAATCTAATCGCATAACATGCTTCAGGCCAATGGCATCAAGCCATCACCAGTATACAGTAGTCAATAGGTCTTTAGCAACCTAAAATAGATTCAAAACCCTATACCGAATCTTTACTATCTGATAATGCAAAATAACTTGTCAATAATGCACTAAAAATGCATAAAAATGCTCTAAAAATACCAAAAAAATGCATAATAAAGGGTCCTTTTTGGCCCAATTTTTGGTCATCCCACCTAGGGATGACCCCTAATTTGGTAACTATCCCACCCAGTTATGGCCACCAGTGACTGTCCCCTATAAGTACGGTCCCCAAAAATGGCTAAAACATGATCATTCTAACCCCTAAAACAACCCTAAAAAAGCCTAAAAATCATAAAATAATAACATAAAAAGAAAAATTTAAAGCATGAAAAATTCTAATAAACCTTAAATATAATAGATTACATTATTATTAGGGTTCTTTAACCTTAATATAATGTGTATTAAGAAAATTATAGCAAAATTTACAATTTCACAATAAAATAGGGAAGAGAAGGCAACATGTTCCATACTCGTTTCGCATCGGCTCCATCGCCCATCACGTCTGCTGGATGGATCATGTTGTTGGGTAGAGATTTTTTCAGCACTCCACTTCATAATATCACTCTCCTACCTCTCTCCTCTCCAAACTCCTCCAATAACAATGCACAAATGAGCCTTTTTGCCCTATTTTGGGCTTATATAGCTCCAAAAGAAGTCGATCGCATCAAGGTGGGGTGAGCACATAATTGGCTGGCCATACCATCCTAGAAAATTTGTAAAATGTGTAACCATCCCCCGTGGGATGGTCACCAATTTTTTTGACAAAAAACAACTCAAAAACATCAAAAATAGGGTCAAAAACCCACAAAAAATAAGGTAAAATGGTCACCAAATTTGCAGGGATCAAGATTAAAACAATAACATTTATGGATGAATTAAAATTATTTATTTAATTCCCCAAGAAGGCATCTATGGATGGACCACTCCACAGGAAAAAATATTTTAGCCTTTTTCTTCCACAAATGCTCATCAAAATGATCAAAAATCCCCTCCAAACAGGGATATAGTACCATGGGAAAAATAGAGAGTTATCCCAATTTAGTCATATGTGTCAAGCGACTCATTGCTTTATCATTAGTCATGCCCTCATCGACTCCTAACTTAAGGGGATAGTCATAAAAATGATTTCATAAATCAAATCAACACTAAAACACTCAAAAGTGAAATTTCCATACATTCAAAAGAATCTTTACTAAAGATAAATTTTCAAGCCCATGCTGGGCAAATAATCAGCATAAGCAACAAAAGTAGGCTTGACCTTCTTGAATCCTCAGGAATCCACCCATGTAAAGGCTTACAAGAACACAAGGCACCAAGACTTAGTATACCTCAAGCCCCTCAAATGTCATTACAGTGCAGCTGAAAGGTATACCCAAATGGATCCTTCGACTATGTCAAAAGTAAGTATTCCAAGAATGTATGCACTTTCCACAATAGAGGCATCCAAAGTTGGTTAGATTAATGAAAAACCTTAATAATTTAATGATTTAGTCATCTATTTTTGGTCAGCACTTTTTTGCACATAGCATGTCCCAAAAATGGTCATCTATAGACACTAAAATCATGTAAATCGGATAAGACTATTAATGCATCACATTTTCCACTCTTATCAACAACATATGGCCCCATTTGGAAGCCCTCTAGGGTAATATAGAGCTCCATAGAACTTTTGGGAAGGTCCCCAGCAGTTTTGGGAGGTTTTGGGGCATATCCTTATGACCGTCCCACATAGGGATGGCCATCCAAAACCATCCATGGGTAGGACGGTACCTAAATAGACACCCCAAAATTCAAAGGGGCAGAGAAATGGTAATCAATTACTACCATATTATCTGCCCAATCATCAAAAATTGATTGGGAGATTGTCATAGAGACCAGGAAATCCCAATTAGAGGCCCCAAATGGGTAACCTCTTCTACCCAATGGTGGCAAGGGTTTTGACAAGTGGTGAAACTTGCCTCACATGACAATACTTGCCTCTTTGCCCTATATACCCTATTTGGGATATAAAAATAGATGTATTCACCCAATTTCAAGGAGAAGAGTTGAAGCGTTTAACAAGGAAGTGCTGCCCAATTCTACCCTTACATTTTCCATTACAATTTACCCTCACATTTCCTTCAAACCCTCTTCATTCAAAGACACTTTTAGGGGAATACCAAATACACTAAATCCATTCCAAAACTAGTTATATTGGAGAGCAATTTGACCCCATTTACCGATATTAACATCTAGGAGAGTTTAGGACCAGATCCCACTGGAATTAGTGATAAATTCCAAGTATATTTGTAACCGTCCCACCTGGGGACGGTTAGCAGTAGGTGGTTGCACTTGTTAGGTACAATTAGAAAAAAATAGGTAATTTGGAGAAAATTCCATTGTAGACCTCTTAGGAATGTCTATATTAGCCTTCCATCCAAATTTGGTGAGATTTGGAGCAGTTTTGATGGTCCATTTGGAGGTTTCATTTTTGTAGGTCTAATTGTCCCTATCAGGGATGGTCACAATTTTTGCTAACATTTTCCCTTCATTTCATTCTTATATATTTCCAAAATCATCTAGATAACATTATTTTTTCATTCTAGATCAATTAGAGTAATTTTGATTTGTTATAAATAAGTTAGGTTCTTTATAGAATAATGCATTTCTATGTTTACAAGGCTTTAAATATATAATGCATATGCTATTAAACCCTTTTAAATCCATTGTGTGTAGGTGCAGGTATCTGGAAATGAGGGAGGAGCTAAAGAGGCACAAAAATATAATCCCAAGACTAGCTCTCGAGTGTGGGAATGCAAAATGGACAGTAGAACATCACCATTAGGGCCCCTTGGAAGGATTAGATCCTTGTATTGTGTAATGTTGAAATGTATCATTTTGAGCAACCCTAAATGGGAGTGCATTTACAACCCTTTGGAATGATTTAATTATGAATACAAATAAGGATTAAATCCCTTTAATTATTGTTATTTAGTCTTCATTTCATTAGTTTACTTGTTATGCTGCATTCTTCCCCTTTTGTAAAGTTTTCTTAAGCCATAGATTACATCTCACAAACACACCCATATTGGCGATGTCATAAATTTTTTTTCTTCAGTCACACCCTACTGAGATCACCCCACAATTTGACAATCGTAGCATCTCGTAATGCTAATTATGCCTGCATACCCTGATCTCCAAGGTCCTCCCCATCAAAGTCTAGTGTATCTTATACATCAATCAGCTCCACCCTATCCACCGCCACATGATGATGCACATTCCACTCACCTATGACTGCCTCTCCATCATCTGGAGACTCATCCTGACCCTCCTCATATAGAGCATCCCTAGCTGCATTCATTGCTCTAGAATTTACATCCCCTCCTAGTGGTCCCTCTCCTCACCACTACCGTATTACCCACCAAGCATCATACTCCTCTGTTGTGCCTACGCCATCCAAATTAGAAACTGCCACCATAAGATCTAATTCCTATCCTAAAGCCTCCATAATGGGCCATGCTAGAGTCCTCTCAACCCCACTATGACGATAGATCATCAGCTCCCTAGGCAACCCCTGGGGTAGCCTGAACTGTCATAAGACATGGTCATAAAGGAAGTACTATCTCTCCATCCCATGTTTCCCTATCAACCACCTACCTCGCTAAAATTGGCATAACTATATCTCATCCTCCCTCCATGTAGGACAATCCCAATAAAGTCTCCATACAATGTATTCCACTTGAAGCCATAAAAAAGCCTTTGCATAGTGCTCACCCTCCCTAGCATGACAATGGCTCTAGCCTATCTCATGTGACCTATGCCATAGCACTCCATAACCAATATCCCTGTCTAGTAGCTTTGCTTGATTAGTCCATGGTAGTCCCTGTGGGCACTCCACAATAATATACTGCCAAACCCAAACCTATATTAGGAAGCTACAGCCTAATACCTTTCACCCATGAGAGCGGATCTCATATAGCTCCTCATATAGCTGCACTAATAATGTAGGATCCCAAGCCATCACTATAGGTTTGTCCTCGGTACACTCTACAAGAGTGAAATCTAGCTCTATAAGGTTCCATGGGAACCTGGCACTTGAAGAGTTAGGTAGTAACATGTTGTTGATCAATGTCATCAATAGAGTATGCTTAAACGTAAGCACATCAACCTGAAACCATGAGACCACTAATATCCCTCCATTGAGAAGATCAACCGCTGCATCCTCCCAGTGCACCCAAAAGTACCTCTATATTATAACCTCTCATAAATCTATAGGAGTAGATACTATGGGATGCCCCTCTATCAGAACATGTAGTATCGGATATACATCTGCTAAAGTAACTATCATCTCCCCCATAGCTAAATGGAAAGTATTAGTACAAAGGTCCCACAAGTCTATAAGTGCAGTCAAATAGGCATGGTCGTTCACTACGAGATCTAACCATGTAATATTATTTAGGCCAATGGCATCGATCCATCGCCAGTTTTTTGTAGTCAAAATGTCTCTAGTAGACTGAAAGAGATTTGGAACCCTATACCGACTCTTCACTATTGATAATGCAAAATAACTTGTCAATAATGCATTGAAAATGCACTAAAAATGCTCTAAAAATATCAAAAAAATGCATAATAAAGGGCCATTTTTGGCCTATTTTTTGGCCTTATCACATAGGGATGGCCACCAGTGACCGTCACCTATAGGGACTGTCCTAAAAAATGGCTAAAATAGGGTCATTATGACCCCTAAAACAACCCTAAAAAAGCCTAAAATCATAAAATAATAACATAAAAATCAAAATTTAAAGCATGAAAAAGTCTAATAAACCTTAAGTATAATATATTACATTATTACTATGGTTCCTTAACCTTAATTTAATGTGTATTAAGAAAATTATAGAAAAATTTACAATTTTACAATAAAATAGGGAAGAGAAGGCAACATGTTCCATACCCGTTTTACACTAGCTCCACCGCCCATCACGTTTTCTGGCTGGATCATGTTGTTGGGTAGATATTTTGACAACACTCCATTTCATAAAATCACTCTCCTACCTCTCTCCTCTCCAAACTCCTCCAAGCACAATGCACAAATGAGCCTTTTTGCCCCATTTTGGGCTTATATAGCTCCAAAAGAAGCCGACCGCATCAAGGTGGGATGAGCGCACAATTGGCTGGATGTCCCACCCTATGATGGTTATAAAATGTGTAACCATACCCCCTTGGGATGGTCACCAAAAAAATTGATAAAAACAACTCAAAAACATCAAAAATAGGGTAAAAAACCCACCAAAAAATAAGGCAAAATGGTCACCAAATTTTTAGGGTTCAAGATTAAACCAATAATATTTATGGATGCATTAAAAGTCTTTATTTAATTCCCCAATAAGGCCTCTATGGATAGACCACTCCATGGGAATGAATATTTTAGCCTTTTGCTTCCACAAATGCTCATCAAAATGATCAAAAATCCCCTCCAAACAGGTATATAGTACCATGGGAAAATAGAGAGTTATTCCAATTTAGTCATATGTGTCAAGTGACTCATCAATTTATCATTGGTCATGCCATCATCAACTCATCGCTTGAGGTGGTAGTCATAAAAATGATTTCATAAATCAAATCAACACTAAAACACTCAAAAGTAAAATTTCCATACATTCAAAAGAATATTTACTAAAGATAAATTTTCAAGCCCATGCTAGGGCAAATAATTAGCATAAGCAACAAAAATAGGCTTGACCTCCTTGCAGCCTCGGGAATCCACCCATGTAAAGGCTTACAAGAACACAAGGCACCAAGACCTAGTATACCCGAAGCCCCTAAAACTATCATTACAGTACGGCTAAAAGGTATACCCAAATGGATCCTTCGACTATGTCAAAAGTAAGTATTCCAAGAATGTATGCTCTTTACACAATGGAGGCATCAAAATTTGGTTAGGTTAATGAAAACCTTAATAATTTAACTATTTACTCATTTATTTTTGCTCAGCGCTTTGTTGCACATAGCGCATCCCAAAAAGGGGCATCTTTAGACACTAAAATCACATAAATAGGATAATACTATTAATGAATCATATGTTCCACTCTTATTGGAATCATATGGTCCCATTTGGTAGATCTATAGGGTAATATAAAGCTCCATAGCACTTTTGGGAAGGTCCCCAATAGTTTTAGGAGGTTTTGGGGCATATCCTTATGACTGTCCCACCAAGGGACGATCACAGATAGTTACCATCCCACCCAGGGACGACCATACAAAACTGTCCTTGGGTAGGATGGTCCCTAAAAAGACTCCCCAAAATTCAAATGGACGAAGAAATGGAAATCAATTACTGCCATATTCTCTTCCGAATCATCAAAAATTTATTGGGATCTTGTCATAGATACCAAAAAATCCCAATTAGAGGCCTAAAATGGGAAACCTCTTCTACCCAATGGTGGCAAGGGTTTTGACAAGTGGTGGCACTTGCCTCACATGCCAATACTTGCCCCTTTGCCCTAGATTCCCTATTTGGGCTATAAAAATAGGTGTATTCGCCAAATTTCAAGGAGAAGAGTTGAAGCATTTAACAAAAAAGTGCTTCCCAATTCTACCCTCACATTTGTCATTGCAATTTACCCTCACATTTCCTTGAAACCCTCTTAATATAGGTAGTGGGGCCATATGATGTATATAAGAGTGGCACATGTGATGCATTAATAGTCATTCGATTTATGTAATTTTAGTGTCTACATTATTTGATCAAGATTAAAAATACGCTAGGGCAAGTGGAAGATGAATTTGATGCATTAGTTAAACTCCTGACAACAAGGCTCTTAGCAGCTATGGAAATTCAAGTCTTGGTGGATAGCACACAAGCAATAATTGGATACAGAGCACGGGATAAGAATTGGTCCCAAGCCAAATTAGTTGCCAAAAAATTATTTAAAAGTCATAAGCTAGTAGCCAAAAGTACCAAACTCATGTAGGAGCTTAGAGTAGAGGCTAAGGTGATTCTAAAATGTGTAATCATAGTTGAAAATTATGGCATGCCTAGTTTCTAGGACAAGGATTCAAATCTTCTAACAAAAGATGAATTGAAAGTTGCTAGGAAAAAAATTGTAGAAGATGAGTCAGAAATTGATAGTTGGGAAGATCCTGTTCAAGAAGAAAAAATATTCAGCATGGCTTAGAATATTTCCTAGATGAAATCTTACCTACATGAGTTGTATGTGAAATCAAGAACCTTATCATATGACAAGGTTGAAGAGTTGGATTATTTGTACATCACTTTAAGGAAAAACATATACAGATGAGGGAACTTGGAGGAAGGCATGCACCACATATAATGAAGTAGTAAAAGAAAAGTACAAATAGGAAAAGGCTATGAAATCCTCATCAATTAGTACAGCAGATCCCAATCAAGGTGAAGAAGAAAAATCTAATGAAGAAGATACTTCGGAAGAATGACCACACCAAAGCAGGAAGATTTTTTGTGCTTGGTATTATTCCCCTTTTTTCCCTTATTTTTCTTAAGTTGTTTTTTTACTCCATTCCCCAATGGATAAAGGCTCTAGGTTCTAACATTCCATTGAAAAAATTACCCTAGGAGGCACCAAGAATGTTGGTAAAAATAACCACATCTGGGGAAATAAGGAGTAATCTTCTCAATATTTTGCTAGGTGTAGAGAACAGTTGTGATAGCGCAACATTTTGAAGGCCAATGATCAAATCATGGAAAAATTCATGATGGCATAACATTTTTAAGGTCAAGGACATCACCAAGGCATAAATTTGTGCTGGCATGACATTTTTAAGGCCGAAGACATCACCAAAGTGAAAATTTATGATGGAACAACATTTTGAAGGTTGAGGACATCACCAAGGCAGAAAGTATGGCATGACATTTTGAAGGACGAGGACATCACCAAGATAAAAATTCATGATGGCATGATATTTTGAAGGCCAAAGATCAACTTACGATGAAAATTCATGAAGGCACAACATTTTGAATGTCAAGGACATCACCAAGGCAAAAATTCACGATGGCGCAACATTTTGAAGGTCGAGGACATCACCAAGGTGGAAAGTCATGATGGCATGATATTTTGAAGGCCAGATGGACCACACCATATCTAAAGAGGTTAAAGAAGATCAACATAACTAGAATATCTCAACCACTTCTAGTTGAAATCTCCATGCTCTCTTAACTACTTATTTACCAGAATGAGCCTATGAGTATACTACTGTAACAACCTTCAGTTTTTTGTTATGTAAAACTCTTATATATAGAATGAGTGACCCAAACAAATGGTCAGCTCTTAGGTGTTTACAAGGCTATGTATACAGACTTCTGAAATCTTAATAAAGATCATCCATTATGGTTCTTGGCTCACTGGTGTTCTAAATCAAGTATGTATGTGTTTCCAATTGCTATATAAGTCTAAATTGAATGTAACCCTCATTAATTAATATTCTAAATCCTTGCAATAAATTTCAATTAGATTTGCAATTAACTTCATATATAAGCTTACACTTAAATATATCTTCACCCACCCAGGTGTTGTAGGTGAGTTGGAGAGGAGAGGGCAATCCTCCAAGGGAGGTCCCATGTTCGAATCTCCACCCTACCAAAAAGCTCAATTGGGTACCCAAAATCCAATTGATAATGTTGGTGCGGGTAGGGCTGGGTGTGACTACCGGGTGACTTTAATGGTATAGAAAACCCTGTTCGTGGTCTCTCAGACCAAGGTGGCAGCGTAAGGGGTTTTTTGCTTAAAAAAAAAATAGACCTTCACCTGAAGTTTTAGTTTCTCTACTTTGGTTATCTATTATGCTTGTCTACAAAAGGTTGCAATATTTTATTTGCTATTACCTAATCTGTATCGCTTTAACTCTCTATCCATCACTATATTTCCCTCTCTTTATGTATTTCCATTTTCCCCCCTTCTTCCTAAAATAATCAAGGAACTAGCCTCCTTTGGAGATTGAACCAAGTAAACTCTGTGTCAACATGGTCTTTCAATGTTGGTAAAGTCTTGGGCATAAACGTAACCAGAGGCAGGTTTTTGCTCCAATAGCACCATCACAAGCCTTACATCCTATTCAAATCCTTTGATCCTTTTCACAATGGGATCTAGATCTAATTGGTAAAATTTCACCTCCTTCCTCGGGATAACATACATTCATCATCATAGCCACTGAATACTTCAAAAAGTGGGTTGAGGAAGTTCCTCTAATCAGTATGACAGGACCTAGAATTGTGGATTTTATACTCCATCATATCATTTGTCATTTTGGTATACCCTTGAAAATCATTTTAGACAATGATAAGTCTTTAAAGAACAAGGATTTTCAAGCACTTTGCAAGAAATACAATATTCAACATAGTTTATCGACTCCTTATTACCCATAATAAAGTGGACAAGCTGAAGCTTCCAACAAGATCTTAATTGCTATTCTAAAAAAAATTGTCAAGTAAAATCATCGATATTGGCATACACAAATTCCCTTGGCATTTGGGCTATTCAAACAAGCATCTACATGCCTATAGGGGCAACACCATTTTCATTGGTCTATGGAGCTGATGCAATCATATCTCTTGAGATCGAGATCCATTTCTTGCAAATTTCTTTGCAGGAATTCATAGATGATGACACTGCTAGACAAGAATGTCTTGACCAACTCACACTTCTTTATGAGATGTGATTCAATGATTTAGAGCATTTACGAGTTTATCAAGACTGCCTCAAACGTGATTACAACACCAAAGTTCATCTACGTGAATTCCAAGTAGGAGATATTATCCTTAAAGAGAACCAACAAAACACCAATGCATTTTTGCATATTTGTGATAAGTTTACAGCTAATTGGTTAGGTCCATACATTGTTACACAAAGAGTGGGTAAAAATACTTATAGGCTTGCCAGTCTATAGGGAGAGGAAGAACCCGAACCACTTAATGTTATACACTTGAGAGCATTTTATGCATGATTTGATTTTTATATATGTATATATACATGGCTAATACACAAAACATTTACATACATTTCACTCATCACATTGCATTTCACTTGCATCTACATTCCAAAAACAATGCATTAACACACATTTCATATTTCATTTCAAAATTTCATAAAATTGCATGTCATACATTGCATTTACATCCACATTTCACATTTCATATACAGATAATTTATTAAGCTCAACGTATTAATTGGTCCAAAATTTTTTATCTTACCTTAATCAAGTGTACTTTCATAATGTCATTCACACAATTTCACCAAGTCAAATTGCCATTAGCACAAACCACATTATCATAAAGGTCCTAGGTAAATTTGGTCACTCAACCACTCCTAGTTTTTTAAGCAACCTCCAAAATACATGTTGAGTTATTTTTAAGACCATTGAACATATACACTAAGAAAATATTGAGTTTTAGAAATTGAATCCAAAACACTCTTGAACCAAACATAATTTCACATCTTAAAGAGAGATAACACCATACTTGGTATAAACCTCGAAGTGAAAAGGGTCATCCTTGCTAGTCCCATAATGCAACATACTCCACCAAAAATAGTGGTTTTCACCACTACCACAATTCCAAAAATAAAAAAAATAGTATGGAAAATCCCTAACAAAAGCTCTAAATATTTTACATAACATACCACTGATCATTGGGTTGTAAGGATCATACTACATTTCTAGTCAGATGGTGAGGTAGTCATCCCAAAAACTTAAGAGATCAAAAACAAAAATCATAGACTATGGAGTTAGTTTCCACCGGAGCTATAGAAATTTGACCGGTAGTGGAGTACGCTCATGCGTGGTGACACATATCTTTCAAAGAAACCTCTGGCCGCTCATATGAAAAAATCTAGCTTCTTGATTTCAACCATAATAGGCTTACCCAATTTATTCAAGATGATTTAATGAAATCACTTGCACACACACTAGTTCTTGATTACCTCGAGTCATTACCATGCTATTGATTTGATAAATGAATTTACTACACACACATGTGGTCCTAGAGGGATTAAGCAATTTTAGTGAGTTTTTTTCATACCACTAGTATGTATGAGTCTCTGCAAAATAGGTAATTTTCCATATCAACATCCATATCTTCTTCCATATCAACATCCATATCTTCTTCCATTTTAACATCCATGTCAGTTCATGATCTATTCATCCCACATTCCACCAAGTCTGGTACCCCTAATTAAACAACAATGCTAGAAAATGGCCATTCATCATTGCATATCAATGATGTCAGAAGACATACTCTTCAAAAATATTGAATCACCCCAAATTTCGAGCAACCACATCTGGTTCTAACTTTTTCCACAATGGGATACATCTTACATGATCATGACATCCACACTTGGAAAAATCCCTTCATCTATTGGGGTAAAAACGAACACATTTTGCATCACATCTATCACAAATCCCTTCATCTATTGGGAAAAACAAACACATTTTTTATCACATTTTCACAAATCCCATCATCTGTTGGGGAAAAAATAGATGCATCATTTTACATTTTTCACCAATCCCTTTTCCAACTATTAGGGAAAAAATGATATCACATATCACATCATTCATCTTTCATTTGCACAAAATTTTCAATTGGCTCATGAGATTCATCCGCAAAACCATTCACTAATTGAGGGGGTAAGCTCCGCAAAATTCATTTTTTTATTCTTTTGTATTCATGCTCGTGTTTCATATCCCAAGAGAAGCTACTTCTGCACTTGGCCAAAATTGGTGTCTCATGCTTTTGCACTGCATTGTGTTTCATGCAATGCAGTACAAAAAGGGGTATTTGTAGATACCAAAACCTAGCCACTTGTCCTCCATCCATACTTTCCCACCATTTCCATCCACTATTCATATATATTTATTTTATATATATTTAATATTAATATATTATATATTATATTTTATATATATTATATAAGAGAATTAATCCTAGCCATCCAGTTTCATTTAATATTATCCATCCATTCAAATTAGTCCATACCATACCCTAAATTTTATAACCACCCTCCTATGTGCTTTTATCTCAGCCACACGATTAGTGTTTTTGAAACCCTAGCATACCCTAGGTTGGATTATAAATAGGAGCCATTTTGATGGCTCAACCCCTAAGTTTTTGAATTCCCTGAGTTTCCCAAGTGTTCTAAGCCCTAAGCTTCCTGAATCACTAAGTTCCCTAAGTGCCTAGATTCCTTTAGGGTTCATCTTGAATCCCCTAGAGTATCTAAGTACTTCTACCTCCATATTCGCTCATCGTAACCCTTGCATCCTTTGTTGTCTCTCCTACCCACCAGATTTGCTTCTGTAGATCTCTTCCCTCAATCACCAAATGCCTTTTGGGTGCTTCCTATAACTCTCGAGCACCTCTAGTTGCTTCCTCACCCACCACAAAGTGCCCATTGGTGCCTTCTACCATCACCAAGCACCGAAAAGCATTTATTGTAGCCACCAAGTTTCCGTAGGAATTTTACGCAAAATATTTTGAAGTCTCCCTAGCCTCTGGGCGATGCCAGGGCATCACCACATTGATTCACTACAAAAAGCTACATCGGATAAAAATAGAACAAATACATAAGGTAAACGTATTTTTTTTGTTATTTTATTCATGCAATTTCATTTTTATCCATTTCATTTAGAGTAGATAGTTAGGGTTTCTCATTACCTATAGAGGGCCTCACATTGTGGAGCCCTCAAATATGCTACTAACTTATTTGTTGTTTCATGTGTGTGTAGATCTAGAAATGTGATATCAATATTGGACATCTGCTTAAGTTGGAGTGGCTCGACATCAGATAACTAAAATCCCACTCACTTCTATTGGGAGCAAGGATGCACCTGAAGACACCACCAACCTTGATTTCCAGGATTTTGGATAACCCTACGCATTTGTAAATCTGTATCAAAAGGATTCAAGGATCCACATTGTAACAATGGATTTTTTAGGCTACCCCCATTGATATAAGATCATTTATTGTGTAATTCTAGGTTCTTTATGTTTAATTTATTTAGCATTATTTGGTGTTGCGTTTTTGTATCCTCACTACGCATGTTGATGGTGGTTGCACTTAGTCCTTTTCATAGCCTAGTGTCCCTTTGAAGATCACACAATCTTAGACCTAAGGTTGTGTGAATACTAGTCGAGTTGAGATTGGTTTAAATTTGAGTTTGTTGCTTTACCGGACCTAGGCTGGATTTTTAGGGCAATATCAATTTATTTTCTGTTATTTTCTCTCACAGTTCAACCTTTGACTTTTATTTGAAACTCTTTTTATATTAGGAGTAGATTAATAGTCATTCGAAGCACTGAAGCTATTTTCTATAGCATATTCTAAGATTTTATATATCTTAAATATAAGCATTGCTTTCATATATGCGATATAAATGCAATGAATTATATATATCGAGTAATCATGGTTTGCACATGTAGACACTAAAATCTAGGCATTTGCATTGCACATCACAATTTTGCATAATAATATATGCCTAGGTCTAAACTTAGGCATATAATTTCTGCACATTATTCATTTGCATTACACATCACAATTCTGCATAATGATATATGCGTAAGTCTAAACTTAGGCATATAATTCCTACACATTATTCATCGACATTGCACATTTCAGTTCTACATAACATTATGTGCCTAAGTTTTGACTTAAGCATAAAATCTTGCACATAATTATATTTTCTAGATTTTATTAAATCTAGAAAATATCCTCCTAGGATATCGTCTCTCCTCACTTGACATGTGTCCTGGCCACATCACCATCACTCCTTTGCCACTTCTCATACACACTTGTCCCATTTGTCCCTTCACATGGGGTAACCCTCCACATTTCAATCCACTTGCACCTACCTACTTGCCACATCTCACACCCCACTCCACTTCCAACTACCCACTTGCCACATCTCCTTAGTTAAGTGAGACACTTCTAGTGACTCGCTACAACTACCCAGGATAGGTGGCTACCCAGTCCTTGCCACTTGGCAGCCCTGACTTTCCACCTATTCTTCCCTCCAAAACCCTCAAAGGCCTATAAAGGCATCATCACATGACTAAGAGAGGAGAGGAGAAAATACTAATGTTATGCTGCCCATATTATGTTGTGTAAGCCATAGTCATTGTTTGTTTTATTCTATCCATATTCTTTTATATTAGTCATTTTTATTTACATTTATCATTATCATTGTGACAGGTGCTACTAAACCCTTGTCCATTTCCATGTATGCATATTGCAGGTCACATATTCAACAAGCTCAAGGTCATCACGGTGGTCACGACAAACCTACCTCCCACATTGTTGTAGCATGAAGAGACGAAGATACCATCCTTGACCTATAAAAGGGATTTCCCTTTGGCACATCTCTTTGTAAAATGCACCCTAAAAGGGTCAAAGTGTATCAAAAGGGACTTTTTCGGACTTAATACAATGTTTAATCTTTATTGCAATGGTGTTGTATTTTTATGTATACAAATTGGCAATCACGGCCTTCTTACCCCTTTTCCATTTAATTTATTATTTCTTATTTTTAGAATACTAACTTTGTATCTCTTTGTGTAAATGAAGGGTTTTCCAATCCATAATGCATTCATAAAGAGCAATACAAGATCTAAAGTTCATCCTGGCAGCCTCCTCAAAAGCGGGAAATCCACTTTTATTATTTTTCTATAAAAAAAAAATAAAAATAATTATAAAGATAGCCTAAATACGGCTTGCAAAAGCCTAAAGATGGCCTACATAGGCCTGACGTCAATCCATGCAAGGCTGACGTCAGCCCTGCGTAGGTTACGTAGGCCTCATGATGACCTGCGCAGGTCGTCATCGACCCTATGTAAAGCTGTGCATGGCCCTGCACAGGCCATGCAATCCTCACAATGGTCTGCATAAGCCTGCACAGGCTTCATAGGCCTTATGCAGGCCTGTGTAGGATCGTGCACCCTATGTAGGTGCCTATGCAGGTCCACATAGACCTTGTGCATGTTTGGGCCTACATAGGTATGTGCAGACCTTGCATAGACCTACACAGGGTTTATGTAAACCTTGCACAGGTGCTTCTACATAGGGCCTATGCAAGGTCTATGCAGACCTTGCATATACCTACATAGGGTCTGCACAGACCTTACGCAACGCCTGCGTAGACCTACACTTAGGACTACACAGGCTTACGCCAGGCCCTGCACAGGCCTACATCAAGCTTGTGTAGGTGCTGCATAGACCTGCTGCTGCAAATTACATTTAAATAAATAAAAAAAAAGTTAAAAAAAAAAAAAAAACATTAAAATAGTTCAAAAATTAAAAAAATGAAAAAACATTAAAATAGTTCAAAAAAAAAAATGAAACACATTAAAATAATTAAAAAAAAAAACGAAAACATTAAAAATATATATATACAAAATTCAACAAACAAAAATTTTACCTTAAAAATCAAAAACTTAAAAATTCAACAAGCAAAAAAATATTTTTAACTTAGAAAATATTCAAATAATTTCAAATTATAAAAAAAAAAATTGTTTCAAAACAACAAAAACACAAAATGACATACGGAACATTGCATTTTCATCTTGCAAAGTTTTTAGACATAATACTTCTTTACATTGCATTTTGCATCCCTAGATTCCATTTTACATTTTACAAAAGCATTTGCATTATACTAGGCAAAAGAAAAAAAATCAAAATATACAAAACACAACAAAACAAAAAAATACAAAAACATGTCAAAAAAAAAAATTATCAAAACAAAATTATCAAAAACTAAGTCAAATTTGCATTTGTGTATGCTTTTCAGTATTTAATGTGAGTTTGATTGCATTTTTAGGCATCCAAAATCAAATTGCATCCTAGATTGCATTGTATCTTGCTTTACAAAAACAATAATAAACAAAAACCTTCACACACTTGCACGTTTCACAATAACATTGGTAGGTTGGATTTAATCACCAACCTCCAATTCAGACCGATGACGTTGGAATTCATCTCCTTCCACCGGCTTACCTCCTAGATGCCTTAGACAGAATAGGGAAGTCCTTAAGTTGGTATAGGTCACTTGTGTACAAGTTATCTCCCACTGTTGGAACAATTGTTGAATCAAAGTGGAAGAGCTAGGAGAACCCCCCACTGGGATTTAAGCGGTGTACCCTAGACTCTTTTGAGAAATCATGCTTGGCACTAGTGTTCCTAATCACCATCTTAATCGAGTTCATTTATTCTAGTCCAAAAAAAATACCTTCTTCAAAATTCCAACAACATCAAAACACACTGAAACTCAAAACAAAAAAAATCAAAAACCTCAAAATTACAAAAAAATCAAAAACTTCAAATATCCAAAAACAATCAAAAAATTCAAAAATCCAAAAACAATCAAAAAATCCAACATCGAAAACAAAATTTGAAAAAAAACTTAGAAAACATTGCTTGTTTATTTGATTTGTGTGTTTTTCATGTATATTTCAATCACATTTTCACACACATACCTTCACATTCGCCACCTCATTTCACTTGAACCACCTCACACAGCCACATCAACATTCAAAATGCAAAAAAAATAAAAAATCAAATCAAAACGCTCCAAAGGAACAAAACCCCTTTGGTCAATTCAAATCAAAAACTCCAAAGGAACCAAAACCCCTTTGGTCAAATCAAAGTAAAGGCTCCAAAGGAACAAAACCCCTTTGATCAAATCAAATTAAAGGCTCCAAAGGAACAAAACCCCTTTGGTCAAATTTCATTTAAAAATGCTCCATGGGGGGACACCCCTTTGGTCAATTCAATTCAAAACGCTCCAAAGAGGACACCCCTTTGGTCAAATCAATCAAAAAAGGCCCCAAAGAACCTAATCCCTTTGGTCAAATTTCATTTCAAAATGCTCCATGAGGGGACACCCCTTTGGTCAATTCAATTCAAAATGCTCCAAAGGGGACACCCCTTTGGTCAAATCAATCAAAAAGGCCCCAAAGGAACCTAACCCCTTTGGTCAAATTTCATTTCAAAATGCTCCAAGGGGGACACCCCTTTGGTCAATTCAATTCAAAACACTCCAAAAAGGACACCCCTTTGGTCAAATAAAAAAAACAAATCCCCAAAGGAACTTAACCCCTTTGATAAAATTTCATTTAAAAATGCTCCAAGGGAAACACCCCTTTGGTCAAATAAAAAAGGCCCCAAAGAAACCTAACCCCTTTGGTAAAATTTCATTTCAAAATGCTCCAAGGGGGACACCCCTTTGGTCAATTCAATTCAAAACGCTCCAAAGGGGACACCCCTTTGGTCAAATTTAATTTTGCTCCAAGAAAAACACCCCTTTGGTCAATTCAAAAAGTCCCCAAAGGAACCTAACCCCTTTGGTCAAATTTTATTTCAAAATGCTCCAAGGGTGCCTACATCCCGCTTGGTCAACCTAAAATGCTCCTAGGCGGTCAAAAACCGTCTAGGTCAACCAAAAAGCCCCAAAGGCATCCATAAGCCCTTTGGTCCCCCCCAAATGCCCCAATGGCCCCAAATAAGCCCGTTGGTCACATGAACATACATATATATCAATCAAAAATTCAAAAAAATCATCAAAACATCAAAAATACAAAAAAAAAATTGCATCACATTCAATTTCAAAAACAACATCATCACATCAAAAATACAAAAATATTACATCACATCACATTGCATCCCATTGCATTTTATCATCGCTTGCATTTAGGCATACTCATCATTAGCACTTTACATTTTAGAGTGGCTCATACATGTCTAGCACCATGATGGTACACTACTTATCGCTCCAAAACAAAGTTGTGAAAGTAATCATAGTTCAGGGTTGCAATTGTAACTTTCCATATATCACATTTGTGTCCACTACTTCACCTAGTCATTTGCTTTAGAATGTCATTAGGGTTTTTGGTCACTCAACCATTTCTAGCTTCTCTTCAGGTTTTGTAGAAAGCTATATTGATTTTTAGGAGGTAGAGTCTTGCTTAGATTACACCTTGTGTACATCATATCCCAAACACATTTACACATTAAAAATCCAAGTTTTGCGAACGAAAAGATGAAAACTTCATAGCGGACTAGGTTACCATAAGCGAAACGGTTATCTTGCTCATCCCCCTATGCAAATGGCCCAAGAATTATGAGAATTGGCAAAAGGACAAGCTCTTCCCTACTCAATTCCCACAATCCCCACTTCCCACATATCCCAATTCCTCTGGAATTCCCCAAAAAGTTGCAAACATCAAAAATTGCAAAATCAAAGTACAATCCCAAAAAGTACAAACTCAAAAAGTACAATCTCAAAAAGTACAAAGTCAAAAAGTGCACAAATCAAATAGCACAAGAAATAGTGATTCTCATCACTCAATAAATCCCTTGCTCCAAACAAAAATACAAAAAAAAATAGTGATTATCATCACTAATGAGCAAGTATCCCAAACATCCCAAGTGTTCCTCCTGAGCATGCATCCCACATAATCACACAGTTGAACTTGAATCCCTAGAATTCTCAGCATTTGGAAAGCCATGAGGTGATCCTCAGTACAGGTTTGGTGGATAGCCTACTTGGCACTGGCGGTATCCTCACGCACGACTACATGTCTATCGTAATAGCATCTTGCCTTTGCATAGACCAATGTTTGCATTAGGATGAGCTAGCCTGTGGTGGCTTAGGTCACATAGTGGTCTAATCTAACTAAGTATGAAGCTTAGGATTGTGAGACGCAGGAATGAACTCACTTGCACACACAGGGATATGAAGTACCTTGGTCGTCCTAGCAGATTCATACCTTGTCAAAAAGTCTTGAAAAGTCAGTATACAAACATTGATCAAAACAGTTAGAATGTTTGAGTCTCATAAAAACCTCACCTACATTCGATGCACATCTCAATTCATTTAATCCATTTTACAAAATCGTAATAATGGTCTCAAATTTCCATTTACAAAAACAATACAAAAAAACAAAGCAAATAAAAATAGAACAACGATCATAAAACAACACCATTCATTCAAATGGTTCAAAATATCTTTGAACAAAGATCAATAAAACAACACCATTCATTCAAATGGTTCAAAATATCTTTGAACAACGATCAATAAAGCAACACCATTCATTCAAATGGTTCAAAATATCTTTGAAAAATGATCAATAAAGCAACACCATTCATTCAAATGGTTCAAAATCTCTTTGAACAACGATCAATAAAGCAACACCATTCATTCAAATGGTTCAAAATATCTTTGAACAATGATTAATAAAGCAACACCCTTCATTCATTTGCATTCATTCATAACATATTCATTTCATAACATGTACAAAAAAAAACAATTTGAACAATCAATCATTACACATATACATAAACAATCACAAAACAACTTGGGGGGTTCAAGGTCTCACACCTTCCCCATCAATCACATCAAACAATCAATCAAATAACTTGGGGGGATTCAAGGTCTCACACCTACCCCAACAATCACATTAAACATTCACATTTCAAATAATCAAATTCAAAAAGCTCCAATGGAATCAAACCCTTTGGTCACATTCAATTCAAAAAAAAAAAGCTCCAAAGGTAACACAATTTCTTTGGTCAAATTCAATCTCAACAAGGCTTTCAAAAATCGAAATGCTATAATCTCAACTCCCTAAGAAAGCCATGCGACTGGACTGCTCCATGGGATAGAAATGTGCATTTCCTTCTTTCACTTAGCCTTAAGTGATCCTTGTATCTAGTGATTTACTCTAGCACCCTAGTGGTTGTAGCGATTGGATATCCATACAATCCGGTAGGAGGAGTAGATTACCATAAGGACAATTATCATTAACACAATTCAAAAACCCCAAAGGCATAAACCCCTTTGGTCAAATCAATCCAAAATGCTCTAAAGGTACTCAAATTCCTTTGGTAAAAAAAAAATCAATCAAAAAAACAAAAAACAAAAAAAACATCTTGTGCTTTCTTTCCATTTCAAAAACATCAAACACCAAAAACATTTCCATACATATTTTGTCTTACAAAACCAAAAAACAAAAAACATTGCCATGAATCTTTTGTCATATAAAATATAAAACACCAAAAACATTTCCATGCATATTTTGTCATACAAAAAAACAAAACAATCATGCATTCTAAAAAAAAAACACAAAAAAAAAAAATCCAAAGATATCTCAATTCCTTTGGTCAAAAACAAATTCAACAGGCTCTTGAAAGAATAGAAGTTTTCTCATCTCAACTCCCTAAGAAGGCCATGAGGTTGGACTGCTCCAAGGGATAGAGGTGTACATTTCCTTCTTCCACTTAGCCTCAAGTGATCCTCGTATACAGTAACTTATCCTATATACTTAGTGGTTGCAGCGACTAGCAATCCATGCAATCCGGTAGGATGGATAAATTACCATAAGGCCCTTGAAAAGTGATTCACCTCATGCAAAAATTGAATTTTTATCATCTCAATTCCCTAAGAAAGCCATACGAATGGACTGCTCCAAGGGATAGAAGTGCACAATTATCAACAATGGTCAAAATCATAGTTGAAACAAAAACAAAAACATTCATTTCATTCCAACCATTATCATTTGTTTCATCGCTTTCATCATTTCATATCTTCTCCATCGACTCATCGCTTGAAGGGAAAGACAAAATCAACAAATATAGTTTCATAATCAAAGTCAACACTCAAAACACTCAATCATGCAAATTACGCTCATTAAAATGAGCATCTTTTCCATGATTGGGGCAACACAAGTTGACTTTTATTTGTGACCATCTTACACAACTCCCCTTCAAATGCAAATGGCTACAAAAATATTGCAAAACCCTCCAAATAATCATCTCACATCATCATCATCTCAAGTGAACCTTCTACCTAGTGATTTACTCTAGAAACCTGGTGGTTGCAATGATTGGTTGTCCATGCAATCTGGTAGGATGAATAAATTACCATAAGGACACTTATTCAAAATCATTTCACATCATCATGTTTGAAATCAAATCAGGTTGATCCTTCAATTTTTGAGTGACTTGTGTTCAAGCAGATTTGTCCAAGGTTGTCATTGACGCCTACTCCATGGGGTTACAAAACATGGAAAACTTATACTTCATCATTTTGCATTAAGGAATTGCTAATAGTCACTAGGACAACGAGCTCCTAGGGTGATTGGTTCCTTTACCTCATCATCTTGCATGTCAATCAAACCAAAATGCAAATTTACGACAACATAAGTCCACCCCAAACTTGGGGCATCCAACTTGATATTGATTTCCAACATTTACATCAATCACATCATGCATTTTTACAAACATCATCATCATCACATCATTTAGTGAACCTTGTATCTAGTGGATTATCCTATACACCTAGCGGTTGCAGTGACTAGCAATCCATGCAATCCGGTCGGATGGGTAGCTCACCATAAGGACACTCATTCAAACATTCAACATCAAATCACTATGGTATTAAATCAGCTAGGTCCCTAAATATTTGAGCTTAGATGTGTTCAAAACATATTTGCACAAGGTTATCCTTCAACCCCTTTCGTTGGGTCAAAAATGGAAAACAACCAAACACAATTTGGTAATAATCAAAAATCACTCGAGTATCAAATTCCCGAATGACTGGTTCCTTGAACCCATCATTTGGAAGGAATTGCTAAAGTCACAGTGGAACAAGAACTCCAAACATGGTCGAAGATTTTACCACACATTTTGTGCATCATCGAAACCAAAGGTAAATTTACAAAAACACAAACAATCCCAAACTTGGGGCATCAAGTTGATCAAAATGACATACATTTGCATCACATCCACATCATTCAATCAACCACCTCCTTTCATCATCCATATTTCGTCAATTGGCTCGTGGGTTTCATCCTTTACCCATTCGCCAATTGAGGGGGTAAGCAAACAAATCAAAATTTTCAAAAAAAGTCATTCATTCTTTGCATCGAGAAGATTTGAGTCCATTCCTCCATCAAATAAAACCAGGTGTCTTTTATTTTTGCACCGCATTGTATTTCACACAACACGGTACAAAAAGGGGCATCTGTAGACACCAAAATCTAGGCATTTGCATTACACATCACAATTCTGCATAATAATATATGCCTAGGTCTAAACTTAGGCATATAATTCCTGCACATTATTCATTGGCATTGCACATCACAATTTTGCATAATAATATATGCCTAAGTCTAAACTTAGGCATATAATTCCTGCACATTATTCATCCACATTGCACATTTCAATTCTGCATAACATTATGTGCCTAAGTTTTGACTTAGGCATAAAATCCTGCACATAATTATATTTTCTAGATTTTATTAAATCTGGGAAATATCCTCCTAGGATACCCTCTCTCCTCACTTGACATGTGTCCTAGCCACATCACCATCACTCCTTTGCCACCTCTCATACACCCTTGTCCCCTTTGTCCCTTCACATGGGGCAACCCTCCACATTTCACTCCACTTGCACCTACCCACTTGCCACATCTCACACCTCACTCCACACATCACTCCACTTGCAACTACCCACTTGCCACATCTCCTTAGTTAAGTGAGACACTTCTAGTGACTCACTGCAACTACCCAAGATAGGTGGCTATCCAGTCCTTACCACTTGGCAGCCCTGACTTGCCACCTATCCTTCCCTCCAAAACCCTCAAAGGCCTATAAAGGCACCATCACATGACCAAGAGAAGGAGAGGAGAAAATGCTAATGTTATGCTGCCCGGATTGTGTTGTGTAAGCCATACTCATTGTTTGTTTTCTTCTATCCATATTCATTTACATTAGTCATTTTCATTTACATTTATCATTATCATTGTGACAGGTGCTACTAAACCCTTGTCCATTTCCATGTGTGCATATTGTAGGTTATAGATTCAACAAGCTCAAGGTCATCACGGTGGTCATGACAAACCCACCTTCCACATTGTTGTAGCATGAAGAGACGAAGACACCATCCTTGATCTGTAAAAGGGATTCCCCTTTGGCACATATCTTTGTAAAATGCACCCTAAAAGGGTCAAAGTGTATCAAAAGGGACTTTCCCGAATTTAATACAATGTTTCATTTTTATTGCAATGGTGTTGTGTTTTTATGTATATAGCACAACTTAAATTTTAGTTTTCTTTGCCCATTTTAATTATACTTAGCTCATGTATGTTGGGATATTTGTGTAGTAGATTTATTTTCATATGGTCAAGCACTTCTTTTTCAAGCATTGTACCAAGAAATTTATCTTTCAAACAGAACCAACAAAGGCCCCTTAAAAGGAATAATTATCATTGACCTCCAAGTCTATCCACACTGGCCAAGACCTGGCATACGCAAAGCATGGGGAAAAGAGATTTTATTTTCAAGAGGGAACAAATCCCTATTCCGAGTAAGTTGACATGCCCTTGAAAATGTGTCATTTACACACTCAACAATTGTAAGTGAATTATAGATCAATTTATGGAGAAATTGTAGAGGAACTGTAGGATAATTTTGTGGAGAAATTATAAGTGAACTATATATCAATTCATGGAAAAATTGCGGAGGAACTATAAGATAATTTCATGTAGAAATTGTAAGTGAAGTATAGATCAATTTCATGGATAAATTGTAGAGGAACTATGGGACAATTTCATGAAGAAATTGTAAGTGAAGTATAGAACAATTTCATGGAAAAATTGTAGAGGAACTATAGGACAATTTTGTGGAGAAATTGTAAGTGAACTATAGATCAATTTCATGGAGAAATTGTAGAGGAAATATAGGATAATTTTATGGATAAATTGTAAGTGAACTATAGATAAATTTCATGGAGAAATTGTAGAGGAACTATAGGATAATTTTGTGGAGAAATTGTAAGTGAACTATAGATACATTTTGTGGAGAAATGGTAGAGAAACTATAGGATTATTTTGTGGAGAAAAATAAGTGAACTTCCCTTAACATGATTTTGTGAATATGAATGAATGTCTAAAGAGGTAGGAGCTTCTCATAACATGCCTTTTGTAAATTGAATAAGAAAATAATGAGATTTTATTAAGTTTATATTTTGGAGATTAAATGGTTTATCTATGATGGATAGATTGAATGATTTATATATGATAAAAGATGGATGAAATGAATGTGGAATTTATTTCAAGAGAATATTGAGGATTATATCTTTAGTAATCTTGCTAGGTGTAAAATTTAGTGATTAAAGGGATTATGGGGTCCCTTATTTTAGTTTGTTACATGAAAAATGATAGTGAAAACATGACACCATGTTGGGTGATAGACTTATTGATATTTTGGTATATTTGTAATGTATAGGAAATTGAAATGTGAATGATGATAGAACTGTGGAAGTTCTAGGCATAGAACTGTGGAATTTCTAAGTTAATTATAGAACTATATAAGTTCTAAGCTCTTTGAAAAGTAGATTTGGGGAAGAATGAGCATGCAGATCATTCTTGAAGGGATTATGGGGTCCCTTCTTGGTATTTGCTTTATACAAAATGATTTTTGAAAACATGATACCTTGTTGTTGATAACATGTTGTTACATAAATAATGGTATTCTTTTGTAACATAATTATTATGGAAATTACTATTTAATTATATTGATGTTTTGAAAAAAGGAATCATAGGGATTCCTTAAGGTGATTGTATTGGTGAAGATCATGTTTATGAAATAAAAGGGTATCTTTGAGGTTGGGTTTTTTCCTGATGTTTTCCTAGGATATATAATGTATTATGTATCATCATTTTGTGATCTTGCATTTTATGCTTTCTATATCTAGTTATTAAAGTTATGTTTGCACTTCAATAAAAATTTATGTGGCACATTTTGGGCCTACACACCTATGGGGAAACGTTTTCACATGGGGCAACGTCTTTAGATATTGACAAGGTACACATCATAAAAAATGAGTCATACATGTAGTAATGATATTAAGAAATCAAATAGGCATAAATCACTAAAACTTTTTCAAAAAACATTATAAAAAAACAAATCATTATAATGTCAAAATTGGGATCCTACTACTTACTTTAGATACAATTTCATGAAACGTCATGTCAAAACTAGGGCAAAATGTAGACTCCCAATTTTGACACACAAGACAAGCTAAAGACACTGAACAAGTCATGTAGCTTCAAAACATCAAATCAGTCCAAACCCAAAAAATTAGGCATTATTCTCAATATTTAAAAAAAACACCATTCCATGACAAAAATTCCACTAACATTTTTTTAAGCAATTGGTATTTTTGTAAAAGTCCCAAAAATCAAGTGTCAGAAATTCAAATTGACCATTAGATAAACCTACTACTTTAGAACAAAAATTCAAGTGTCTTTTTTATCAAAAATTGGTATTTTTATAAAAATACCCAAAATATCTTAGTGTAAACTAAGTTCATGTGGATTCGATCTTCCCACTCCCTGCTCTAATCCCGCACACTCCAATAATGAACCAAACCTATAAATTTCAAACTAGTCCTAACTAATTTTCCCTCTTAACCCCCCTTAATCCCTCCTTCAAACTCTATTTAAGCAGCCCTTGGGTAAAGACATTAACATGGATTTCTATGCTAACTATACTTTGTCCACATTCTTCTAAGATCTTTATTTCATTTTGCATTCTTCTCCTTCAAGAATTTTGCTAGCATCTCTCTCTTTGAAGGTAAGCTAAGCAAGGCAAGGAGGACTTTGGGGTAATGAGATCATCTTGTAGGTAAGGAAGAATTGTTTCTAGGTGAAATATCCCCTAGAACCTCCCTTCTCTCCACTTTTATTTGCTCCATTTGTCACTTTGGTCCTCTAGATAGTAGCCTTGATAGCTTGAGTACCCTTTTGGTATTTCATATTTCATGCTTCTAATACTATTTTGCAGGTCTTTTATCTCTCTTTGCAACTTCTAACATTTATTGAAGGTCTTCTTCAAGCATTTCATCTCTTTTTTTTAGCCTCTAACATATTCCTACAAGTCTACTTTGAATTCAAGCTTACTACCCATATTTTGAAGCATAACCTTCTTTATTATAGAGTTTAATTTGATATGTTTGACTCATTTACTCCTTAATGTGTATTGCCCTCTCAATTTATAATCATAGTATTTCATATTAGAAACATTATAACTCTTTTATTTCACTTCCATGCACTCTTATATCTCATTTTAATTATTAGGAAACATTTTATTTCACTTCCATGCACTTCCATGTAGTCTTTTATGCAAGTCTCACATTCTCACAGAACATGTGCTTCTATTTCCTCTATGCTAGTACTCTTCTATGGCTATGTAGTCTAGCTTCTAGGTTTTCCTTGAATAGTTACACTTTGAATATTAGTTTAAATCATTTCTCAATAAAATAATCATTCAATATATCATGTAGAAATTTTTTTTTCCTTTCTACTATCCTTTGCATTTTATCCGAGTTTTATTTTATCCTTTTGCACTCTCTTTCTAATATTATTATAATATTTTGGAAGCTTATATTGCTTATCCATTATATATAAGCTTTAATGCTTCTCTATTCTATGTTGTCTCAGGTCAAACCTTAGAACAATCAATATTATTATCCTCTTTTCTAGAGAATTCAAAAAATAATATTAGGTGACTTTAAATGTTCCCTCACATCCAAATTTCTTCTGAGTTAGCCATCAATATATTCTGACTAAGCCCTTATCTTCACTAGTGTTCTTTTAACCATGTAGATCGACTCTAACATCGAAATCAGGGTGACTTTTATCTGTCCCCTTAATATCTACTTTGTCAAACTTTTAAATTAGAGTTCAAGTCTTTACTACTTTTAAAGTGGACAGACTCCAATATTATTGTGGCTCTGAAATATAACTCTATAAAAATTTGATATAGTTAAGTGGTAGCTCTGATACCACTATTGCATTTTAAGCCAAATTATCTCAAGTTCCAATATAATTAAGCCATAATATCACATGTCATAATATCAATAATAAAGAGTAGAATTAAATATATGAGCAATCAAATATATAAATTGGCCAATATAAATATAATAACATTCACTATAATATTAAATATGAATGTAAATAACCAAAATCATTCGTGTACAAGCATGATATATACTTACAATACTTGACTATTTCAATCCTCACATATCTAAGAGTTTCAACATTTCTTATTCTTGTCTTTTGGCTTCTCATCTTGCCATTTGTATACAAGGCTCTTCACTCTCTTCTTAAATGCATACTTAACTCTATGATTCTTGCACACTTCTACATGACTCTTTCTCTCCTAGGTACACTCTGAATACAAGATACTTGTTCACATCCTCACATTATATATTTGCACACTTACATACATGACACTTGTGCACTTTCTTTCGTTACACACTTGCACTCTAACTTAGATGAAACTTTTTCATATTCTCCACATTACACACTTACATGACACTTGTGCACATATTGCACATTACACACTTACATGACAATTGTGCATATCTTGCACATTGAAACTTACATAAAGAGGAAATATAAATTATTCACCTAAACTATAGACTCAAACCCTAGTCTATTACATATTTACATTTGTACCATAAAGGTACCACAGGGGTAAATTTTTATGTACCAAATAATGTAATATTTTCCAACATATAGGTGTCAATTCTAAAGGATCGAAATTCACCACTTGTTCAACTTCTTAAACTACTTGCACGTATAATCCCTCAACTAAATAGTGTCTAAATAACTTTTAATATTGATCACAACTGTTGCTTATTTTTTTTTTTAATTTAGCAAAAACCCCTTACAAGGTTGCCTTGGTATGAGAAACCATGACCAAGGGGTTCTACACCATCAAAATCACCTAGGAGTCATGCCCGATCCTGATTGCACCAACATTATCAACTGGATTTTGGGTACCCAATGTGCATTTGGTAGGGTGGAGATTCAAACTAGGGATATCCCATGGATGATTGCCCTACCATATCTAATTCACCTACAATACGTGGGTACAAATGTTACTTATTACATCACAATAAAATTAAATTTAGTTTACAAATTACACATGTCAAAAATATGTAATTCACACATCAAGATATACTCATTTATAGAGGTAACACTATAATTATTCCCAAACTTATAAATGGGAAAAGAATCCATTATTTGTACATTTATTATAAATTTATTCCATGGAATAGAATATTTTCATATCCATCCTTCATCATGTAGACTTCAAGTCTCCCATAGCCCCAAGATATTTCATCCTCGTCATCCCTACCTATGAAAAATATTTTTATCAATATTTTAATCATGATAGATGTCAATTCTAGAGGGATTGGGAGTGACCTCTTATCAAACTTATTAAGTTGCTTACATGCATAATCCCTCAACTAAATTTTGTATAAATAACTTCTGATCTTGATCCCAACCCTTGCTTATTACATCACAATTAACATATTTATTTGTATATATTATATATGCCAAAAATATATAATTCACACATTATGACATAGTCATTTATCAATGCAACTCTGTAATGATTCCCATACATATAAAAGGAAAAAGAATTCATTATTTGTACATTCATTATGAAGTTATTTCCAAGGAATGGAATATTTTCATATCCATACTTCATCATGTAGACTTAAAGGCTCCCATAGCCCCAAGCTAATTCATCCTCGTCATCCCTACCTATGAGAAATATTTATTATCGGTATTTTAATCATGATAGGTGTCAATTTTGGAGTGATTGGAATTGACCATTTTTCCAACTTCTTAAGTTGCTTACAATTGTAGTCCCTCAACTAACTTGTGTGTAAATAAATTTTAATATTTATCCTAGCCCTTGATTATTACATCACTATAAAAATTAATTGTATCTATATAAATTACATGTTGAGAATATGTAATTCATGCATCATAACATAATCCTTTATTGAGGTAACTCTCTAATGATTTTTATACTTATAAAAGTAATAAGAATTCATTATTTGAACATTGATTATAAAGTTATTTCTATGGAATTGAGTCTTTTCATATCCATCCTTTGCCATTTATACTTCGATGCTCCTATTTCCCTAGGCTAATTCATCCTCCTCATCCGTACCTATGAGAAATACTTTTATCAATATTTTAATCATGATATGTGTTAATTTTGGAGGGATTATAATTTATCACTTGTAAATTTTTTTAAGCTACTCACACATTTAATCCATCAACTAATTGGTGTCTATATAAATTTCAATCCTGATCCCAACCCTTTATTTTTGCATCACAATAAAAAAAACTATCTATACAAATTACATATGTTGACAACATGTAATTCATGCATTATGGCATAGTCCTTTAACAAGACAACTCTCCTATGATTACCATAATTATAAAAGGAAAAACAATTAATAATTGTACATTAATTATAAAGTTATTTCCATGAAATCAAATATTTTCATATCTAGTTTCAACCATGTAGACTTCAAGGATCTCATAGCCCCAAGGTAATTATGAGAAATAATTTTGTCAATATTTTAATAATGATATGTTTCAATTTTAGAGGGATTGAAATTGACCACTTGTCCAACTTCTTAAGCTACTTAAAAGTATATACCTCAACTAACTAGTATCTAAATAACATGCAATATTTATCCCAACCCTTTCTTATTACATCACAATAAAAACTAATTTTATTTGTACAAATTACATATGCCAATAATATATAATTCATGTATTATGTCATAGTTATTTATCAAAGATATTCTCTAATACCTCACGTATACTTACAATATTTGACTATTTCACTCCCCACATATCTAAGAGTTTCAACATTTCTTATTCTTGTCATTTGGCTTCTTATATTGCCATTTGTATACAAGGCTCTTCACTTTCTTCTTACATGCATACTTAACTCTATGACGCTTGCACACTTCTACATGACTCTTTCTCTCCTAGGCACACTCTGAATACAAGATACTTGTTCACATCCTCACATTATATATTTGCACACTTACATACATGACACTTGTGCACTTTCTTTAATTACACATTTGCACTCTAACTTAGATGAAACTTTTTAATATTCTCCACATTACACACTTACATGACACTTGTGCATATATTGCACATTACACACTTACATGACACTTGTGCATATCTTGCACATAGACACTTACATAAAGAGGAAATATAAATTATTCACCTAAACTATAGACTCAAACCCTAATCTATTACATATATACATTTGTACCATAAAGGTACCACGGGGGTAAATTTGTATGTACAAAATAATGTAATATTTTCCAACATATAGGTGTCAATTCTAAAGGATTGAAATTCACCACTTGTTCAACTTCTTAAACTACTTGCACGTATAATCCCTCAACTAAATAGTGTCTAAATAACTTTTAATATTGATCACAAATGTTGTTTATTTTTTTTAATTTAGCGAAAATCCCTTGTGAGGTCTCCTTGGTATGAGAAACCATTACCAAGGGGTTCTACACCATCAAAATCACCTAGGAGTCATGCCCGATCCTGACCGCACCAACATTATCAGCTGGATTTTGGGTACCCAATGTGCATTTGGTAGGGTGGATATTCAAACCAGGGACCTGCCATGGATGATTGCCCTACCATCTCTAATTCACCTACAATACATGGGTACAAATGTTACTTATTACATCACAATAAAATTAAATTTAGTTTACAAATTACACATGTCAACAATATGTAATTCACGCATCAAGATATACTCATTTATCGAGGTAACACTATAATTATTCTCATACTTATAAATAGGAAAATAATCCATTATTTGTACATTTATTATAAATTTATTCCATGGAATAGAATATTTTCATATCCATCCTTCATCATGTAGATTTCAAGTCTCCCATAGCCCCAATATATTTCATCCTCATCATCCCTACCTATGAGAAATATTTTTATCAATATTTTAATCATGATAGATGTCAATTTTAGAGGGATTGGGAGTGACCTCTTATCAAACTTCTTAAGTTTCTTACATGCATAATCCCTCAACTAAATTTTGTATAAATAACTTTTGATCTTGATCCCAACCCTTGCTTATTACATCACAATTAACATATTTATTTGTATATATTATATATGCCAAAAATATATAATTCATACATTATGACATAGTCATTTATCAATGCAACTCTATAATGATTCCCATACATATAAAAGGAAAAAGAATCCATTATTTGTACATTCATTATGAAGTTGTTTCCAAGGAATGGAATATTTTCATATCCATACTTCATCATGTAGACTTCAAGGCTCCCATAGCCCCAAGCTAATTCATCCTTGTCATCCCTACCTATGAGAAATATGTATTATCGGTATTTTAATCATGATAGGTATCAATTTTGAAGTGATTGGAATTGACCATTTGTCCAACTTCTTAAGTTGCTTACACGTGTAGTCCCTCGACTAACTTGTGTGTAAATAACTTTTAATATTTATCCTAGCCCTTGATTATTACATCACTATAAAAATTAATTGTATCTATATAAATTACATGTTGACAATATGTAATTCATGCATCATAACATAATCCTTTATCAAGGTAACTCTCTAATGATTTCTATACTTATAAAAGTAATAAGAATTCATTATTTGAACATTGATTAGAAAGTTATTTCTATGGAATTGAGTCTTTTCATATCCATCCTTTGCCATTTATAATTTGATGCTCCTGTTTCCCCAAGATAATTCATCCTCCTCATCCGTACCTATGAGAAATACTTTTATCAATATTTTAATCATGATATGTATCAATTTTGGAGGGATTCTAATTTATCACTTGTAAAACTTATTAAGCTACTCACACATTTAATCCATCAACTAATTGGTGTCTATATAACTTTCAATCTTGATCCCAACCATTTATTTTTGCATCACAATAAAAAAAAATTATCTATACAAATTACATATGTTGACAACATGTAATTCATGCATTATGGCATAGTCCTTTAACAAGACAACAATATTATGATTCCCATACTTATAAAAGGAAAAAAAAGTCAATAATTGTACATTAATTATAAAGTTATTTCCATGAAATCAAATCTTTTCATATCCATTCTCAACCATGTAGACTTCAAGGCTCTCATAGCCCCAAGGTAATTATGAGAAATAATTTTATCAATATTTTAATAATGATAGGTTTCAATTTTAGATGGATTGAAATTGACCACTTGTACAACTTCTTAATCTACTTAAAAGTATAATGCCTACTAACTATTATCTAAATACCATGCAATAATGATCCCAACCCTTTCTTATTACATCACAAATAAAAAATAATTTTATTTGTACAAATTACATATGCCAACAATATATAATTCACGTATTATGTCATATTTCTTTATCAAAGATATTCTCTAATAACTCACATATACTTACAATACTTGACTATTGCACTCCTCACATATCTAAGAGTTTCAACATTTCTTATTCTTGTCCTTTGGATTCTCATCTTGCCATTTGTATACAAGGCTCTTCACTCTCTTCTTACATGCATACTTAACTCTATGACGTTTGCACACTTATACATGACTCTTTCTCTCCTAGGTACACTCTGAATACAAGATACTTGTTCACATCCTCACATTATATATTTGCACACTTACATACATGACACTTGTGCACTTTCTTTCGTTACACACTTGCACTCTAACTTAGATGAAACTTTTTCATATTCTCCACATTACACACTTACATGACACTTGTGCACATATTGCACATTACACACTTACATGACACTTGTGCATATCTTGCACATTGAAAATTACATAAAGAGGAAATATAAATTATTCACCTAAACTATAGACTCAAACCCTAGTCTATTACATATTTACATTTGTACCATAAATGTACCATGGGGGTAAATTTGTATGTACAAAATAATGTAATATTTTCCAACATATAGGTGTCAATTCTAAAGGATTGAAATTGACCACTTGTTCAACTTCTTAAACTACTTGCACGTATAATCCCTCAACTAAATAGTGTCTAAATAACTTTTAATATTGATCACAAATGTTCCTTATTTTTTTTTTAATTTAGCAAAAACCCCTTGTGAGGTCGCCTTGGTATGAGAAACCATGACCAAGGGGTTCTACACAATCAAAATCACCTAGGAGTCATGCCCGATATTGACCACACCAGGATTATCAACTGGATTTTGGGTACTCAATGTGCATTTGGTAGGGTGGATATTCAAACTAGGGACCTCCCATGGATTATTGCCCTACCATCTCTATTTAACCTACAATACGTGGGTACACATGTTACTTATTACATCAAAATAAAATTAAATTTAGTTTACAAATTATACATGTCAACAATATGTAATTCATGCATCAAGATATACTCATTTATCGAGGTAACACTATAATTATTCCCATATTTATAAATGGGAAAAGAATCCATTATTTGTACATTTATTATAAATTTATTCCATGGAATAGAATATTTTCATATCCATCCTTCATCATGTAGACTTCAAGTCTCCCATAGCCCCAAGATATTTCATCCTTGTCATCCCTACCTATGAGAAATATTTTTATCAATATTTTAATCATGATAGATGTCAATTCTAGAGGGATTGAGAGTGACCTCTTATCCAACTTCTTAAGTTGCTTACATGCATAATCCCTCAACTAAATTTTGTATAAATAACTTTCAATCTTGATCCCAACCCTTGCTTACTATATCACAATTAACATCTTTATTTTTTTATATTATAAATGCCAACAATATATAATTCACACATTATGACATAGTCCTTTATCAATGCAACTGTATAATGATTCCCATACATATAAAAGGAAAAAGAATCCATTATTTGTACATTCATTATGAAGTTGTTTCCAAGGAATGGAATATTTTCATATCCATACTTCATCATGTAGACTTCAAGGCTCCCATAGCCCCAAGCTAATTCATCCTCGTCATCCCTACCTATGAGAAATATTTATTATCGGTATTTTAATCATGATAGGTATAAATTTTGGAGTGATTGGAATTGACCATTTGTCCAACTTATTAAGTTGCTTACACGTGTAGTCCCTCAACTAACTTGTGTGTAAATAAATTTTAATATTTATCCTAGCCCTTGATTATTACATCACTATAAAAATTAATTGTATCTATATAAATTACATGTTGACAATATGTAATTCGTGCATCATAACATAATCCTTTATCGAGGTAACTCTCTAATGATTTCTATACTTATAAAAGTAATAAGAATTCATTATTTGAACATTGATTATAAATTTATTTCTATGGAATTGAGTCTTTTCATATCCATCCTTCACCATTTATAATTTGATGCTCCTATTTCCCCAGGCTAATTCATCCTCCTCATCCGTACCTATGAGAAATACTTTTATCGATATTTTAATCATGATATGTGTCCATTTTGGAGGGATTCTAATTTATCACTTGTAAAACTTATTAATCTACTCAAACATTTAATCCATCAACTAATTGGTGTCTATATAACTTTCAATCTTGATCCCAACCCTTTATTTTTGCATCACAATAAAAAAAAATTATCTATACAAATTACATATGTTGACAACATGTAATTCATGCATTATGGAATAGTCCTTTAACAAGACAACTCTCTTATGATTCCCATACTTATAAAAGGAAAAAAAAAGTCAATAATTGTACATTAATTATAAATTTATTTCCATGAAATCAAATCTTTTCATATCCATTCTCAACCATGTAGACGTCAAGGCTCTCATAGCCCCAAGGTAATTATGCGAAATAATTTTGTCAATATTTTAATAATGATAGGTTTCAATTTTAGAGGGATTGAAATTGACCACTTGTCCAACTTATTAAGATACTTACAAGTATAATACCTCAACTAACTATTATCTAAATAACATGCAATATTGATCCCAACCCTTTCTTATTACATCACAATAAAAACTAATTTTATTTTTACAAATTACATATGCCAACAATATATAATTCACGTATTATGTCATAGTTCTTTATCAAAGATATTCTCTAATAACTCATATTCTTATAAAAGATAAAAAAATCCATTATTTGTACATTCATTATAAAGTTGTTTTCATGGAATGGAATATGTTCAAATACATATTTTTTCAATATTTTAATTATGATATTAGTCAATTATAGAGGGATTAGAATTGACCACTTGTCCAAATCCCTCAACTAATTTGTGTCTAAATAAATTTCAATCTTGATCCCAACCATTGCTTATTACATCACAATAAAAATAGTTTATATATACAATTACATACACTAAAAATATGTAATTCATGCATTATGAAATATTCATTTATTGAGGCAACTCTCTAATTATTGTGATACTTATACAATTAAAAAAACCATTATTTGTACATTCATTATAAAGTTTTCTATGTAATGAAATATTTTCATACCCATCATTCACCATATAGAATTCAAGGCTCCCATAGCCCCAAACTAATTCACCTTCCTCATCCCTACCTATGATAAATTTTTCTATAAATATTTTAATAATGATAGGTGTCAATTATTGAGGGATTGGAATTGACCACTTGTCCAATTTCTTATGGTACTTACTTGTATAATCCATCAACAAACTAAGTCTAAATAAATTTTAATCTTTATCCCAACCCTTGCTTATTACATAACAATAATAAATAATTTTATCTTTGCAAATTACATATGCCAACAATATGTAATTAATGCATTATGGAATAGTCCTTTATAAAGACAATTATCTAATGATTCTCATACCTATATAAAAATAAGCCATTATTTGTACATTGATTATAATGTTGTTTCGATCGAATGGAATATTTTCATAGCCATCCTTCACTATGTAGACTTAAAAGCTCTCGTAGCCCCAAGATAATTCATCCTCCTCATCCCTACCTGTGTGAAATATTTTTGTCAATATTTGAATCATGATAGACGTCAATTTTTGAGGGATTGTAATTGATCACTTGTTCAACTTCTTAAGATGCTTATGTGTATAATACCTCAACTAACTAGTGTCTAATTAAATTTCAATATTGATCTTAACACTTACTTATTACATCAAAAATAAAAATAAAAATTATGTATAAAAATTACATATGTTGACAATATGTAATTCACACATTACACCATAGTCCTTTATCATGGTAATTTTGTAATGATTCGTATACTTGTAAAACAAAAAAAATTATTATTTGTACATTCATTATAAAGTTGTTTTCATGGAATATAATATTTTCATATCCATATATCATTGTTTAGATTTCAAGGCTCCCATAGCCCCAAGCTAATTCATCCTCCTCGTCCCTATGTGTTAGAAACATTTTTGTCAAGATTTTAATCATGATAGGTATCTATTATAGAGGGATTGGAACTGATCACTTTTATAACTCATAAAATTTCTTACACATATAATATATCAACTAACTATGTCTGAATAACTTTCAATATTGATCCCAATCCTTGATTATTACATCATGATAAATATAAAATTTTCATACAAATTACGTATGCTAACAGTATGTAAGTCACACATTATGGCATAGTCCTTAATTAAGGCAACACTCTAATTATTTCTATACATATAAAAGAAAAAAGAAGTCATTATTTGTACATTTATTATAAAGTTATTTCCATGGAATGGAATCTTTTCATATCCATCATTTGTTTTGTAGACTTCAAAGCTGCCATAGCCCTGACCTAATTCATCTTCCTCATCCTTATCTATGAGAAATCTATTTATTAAGATTTTAATTATGATAGGTGCCAATTCTAGACGGGTTGATATTGACCATTTGTCCAACTTTGTAAGATACTTACATGTATAGTTCCTCAACTAACATGTGTCTAAGTAACTTTCAATCTTGATTTGAACCCTGACTTATCACATCACAAAAAAAAAAAAAATTATGTATGCAAATTACATATGAAAACAATATGTAATTCATGTTGGAATATATTACATTATTTGGTACTAATGTACCATCTTGGGTACATATTTAGATTAGGAGTATGTCTTAGATTAGAGTTTGAGTATTTACTTTATGCAATGTAATAAATGCACAAGTGTTGTTAGAATGTGCATAGTACTTAATGATGTAAATGTGCATGTTGTCCATGTGCACATGAGTCCATAGAATAGGAAGATGAAGAGTCATAGGAATATGGAAGACCAAGATTCACATCTCATTAATTTATTGGATTTTTTAGTAGTAAGAAAGCAAGAGATAAGGATATGGGAGTAGTACATTAGAGTAGCACAAGGTAATTACAATGTAGAGCATGGAATATTTGAGATCTCCATATTTTGTATGAAGATCCTATTTTTGTGAGAGTTCATTAATGGTAATTTTATGAGACATTATAGAAGTTTATTTTGAGTTTTACTTGCTTAGTATATTGCCATTGTCATATATTTAATATCACATGCTCATTTTAGACCTTGTGGTAGTTTTTACATTAAATATATAGCATCAAAAGCTAACAATGGTATCAGAGCCATAAGGAAGATTGATATGAGATAGGGAGAGCCATAAGAGAGATTGAGAGAAGATAGGGTGATCTCATTTAAAAAAATTTAGAATTGATTTTTGGCTAGAGTCTTTCCATAGGGTTGCAAGAAAACTTGTGAAGACTAGGACTCAACATAGATCTCTTTCCACTATATTGAAGGATAACTAGTGAAGTTTATTGATTTTTAGAGATCTAGATATTTAGATGCATTTTCTTGTTGCTATCTAAATTTATTACAAGATATTTATTTCTAGTTGCAGCAAAAGAGAAGATTAATATTGAGAAGACCCAAGAAGGAGGTCTTCATAGAAGTTTGAAGATTTAAGACTTCATATTGAAGAAAGAAGAAAGAAACTCTATTCAATATTTAGAAGAGAGAAAGATGCCAAGATAATACCTATTGAATATTGGAGAAAGAGGAGATACACAAGAAGAGATCTCATTTGAGAACTTCTAAATATATAAGATATAAGATTGAATATTGAAGATAGAGGACTAGTAAAGGTCCTATTGCAAATTAGAGAAGTTACAAAATTTGAAGACCCAAGGAAAGTTGTCTCATGCAAAATTGGAAGGAGAAAGAATAAGAAGGCTAGATAAGCCCTATTGAAGAAATTGAATAAGTGGTCATTGGAGAATATTTGAATAAAATATCAAGGTAGAATATTGTAATAAGGAGTAGCTCCTGAAAAAGAAGATTTTAGGACAATTATCAACATCCGAAAACAAGACCAAAAGGAAAAATGATTTGGTAAGAAGTTTTTCAAAAATGATTCTTGAATATCTCAAGACACTCATATTCTTGAGAAAGAGGCCAGTGAAAGAGACTAGGTTTGAAGTCAGAATTTAATAAGAAGATTGAGGAAAAATAAGATAAAAGACACCATCATATTTGAGAAGTTTGAAGACAACCATAAGGGATTTGAAGGCTAATTTGCAAATAAGAATATTACTGGTTTTTTGCAGCAGAAGTTGAAGAGTCACAGGATAGCAAGTTGAAGGTGACATAGTGCTACAAGTCGAAGAAGAATATGGTAAATTTTGAAGAGCCCTTGAATAGTAAATTGAAGGAAGGCTTGAAAATAAAATAAGTCGGTAAATTAAAATATTTGGACTACAAAATTAAGGCAACATTAAGAAGAAATTAGAGAGCTACATTTTGGAGAATTTAGGGGCAGATTTGCGAGAAGCATTGGATAAAATTTGGTCAAAGAAAGGTTCTACAAATTTTAGAAGTTGAAGGTAAAATATTAGACAACGTTATAGCTGTAAAAGTATATATTTAATGGATAGCATAGTTGAAGGAGAAAAATGTAGAAATCAAAGCTACAAGATTGATAAGTTTAGGGAACCAAAGAAAAAAGGAATTGAAGCTGCAAGAATGATAATTTTGAAGTAACAATTGGGTAGAAAGGAGAGCTACAAATTTTATATAATTGAGGTAGAAAATAGGTGAACCAAATCACCAAGAAGATTGTCTACAAAAGAAGGTTAAAAGGAGTGTATAAGTGGTGCTATGAAAATTAATTATTTAAGCATTAAAACTAGTTCATTAGAAGGTTTTTAAAATCACCATATTAGAGTCATTTAAGGATCAAAATATAGTTTAAGTTATGTATATCCTAACCAAGTAAGTATGCATCATTATTATCTTAAAATATGCAAAAATACAACTAAGATTGAAGTTAAAACCTTCTTGAAAGGGAGTAATAAGTAGAAGTAGCATATGCTATTTTTATAATTGAAGTGTAGATTTTTCTAAGTATTATTGAGTAAAAGAAAGAGATTAAATAGTGAAAACAATAAAGGTAGATTTGTAGTGTTTAAAAAAACTAAGGCACAAAATATTGCAAAATTTTTGGTGAAGGATAAAACCAAAGGAGTGGTAGAACCACCAAGAAAAAGTTGAGCCACCACCATAGTGAAAAATCCACCAAGAGCCAGCCATCAAACATAGAGGAGGAGCTACCATGGAAGTTGTCAAACATTAAAATGAGAGGTGAGAAAAATTAGTAAGGTTGAGCCACTAAGGTTGCACCACTAGCTTGAGGAGGAGGAGCATAGTCTCATCACCACCAATAGCATCATAGGCCATGGTATATGAATAGACAATAGTCATAAAACATAAAAGAACAAGCGTTGAGAAGTTAGAACATTGAAGAAGATGGAATAAGGGCAAGGAGAGCACCAATAAACTATTCATAACACAAGTGGATGTTCGAGGATGCAACTTGTAACATCTTGAAAAATATTACATTCCACTCATTGTTGAACATTACACAACTAAAAAGAGAATTGGAAAATAAAATCATGTAAGGTGAAGAGGAAAAGGTATTGTTTTCCACTTGGCAAGTCTAAAATAGAGTGTCAATCACCATGAAGAGAACTAAAACATAGTTTGAGCACCAAGAAAGCCAAACCATCATTGTAGAGGAGACAAACAAGTCCAGCACTATGGAATTTTAGATGTTACCAAGGAGGAAGGAGTTTGTAACATTCATTGCCAAGTGTTACATATGGTGTTAGAGATAATTGTCACCTAGGAAAAGAAGTGCCAACCACCATGATTAGTAACATCTTCTTACATGCAATAAATGCATGGGTCAGAGTGCCACTTGACATCAATTAAGGGAGGTGTGTAAGAATATTTTATAAGCACTAAACTAAGGGAAGAAAATAACGTAGTAAAGAGTCAAACCTTTTGAAGACTAAGGTTAATGAGTATCCAAAAGGAGCATTAAAGACTTTGTAGAGAAGGAAGATCGTTTAAGAGCGCAGGTTGCAGAATCAAGTCAAGTTTAGCATGCCATATACAAGGAGGTATGAAATATCTAATTTAATTTATAACCTTTGCAAATATTAAAGGAGGTATAAGGCATATTATTGAGATTAAGATTAATTACTCTTTTATACTCAAGGTTATTTGGATAAATGGAGTTATAAGGTAATGAATTACTGAATTAAAATCTTAGAAGATTTATTGAATGAATTTTTGAAGGAAGGATAATTTAATTTGAAAGCATTTGAAATTACTTTGAAATTCAAATTACATAGAAATTTTTACAAATAGTTTAACTTGGAGAAATAAAGATCTCTACATCAAAATAAAAATATTAAATTTGTAAATTCCTTAGTTTTCTAAATTTATAAGGTGTTATAAGGGATTCAACATCAATTTAAGTTCTTAAAATTTAGAAACTACATTATTTAAAATTGAAAGCTATAAGAAACACAACATAGATTTGTTGAAAAGTTGAAAAACTATATTGGTATTAGTCTCATGCTCAAATTAACGAGACATAAGAAATCCAACTTAAAAGTCTTGAAATTTAACAATCTTATCAAAAGTGAAATTACATAAAAATAGTCTTTAGATTATTATTTATATATAGGGAGACAAAAGGGATTCAAATCAAAGGAAACTTAGAAAGCTAAGGATTTTATAAAAGCCATTCAAAAACACTTCAGAGATAAAAGGTATTATACAAAATTTGAAGAATTGAAAATTAGATTTTGATCATATAATCAAATTAAACTTAGAATTTAGAAATAAAAAAGTTAGGGAGATATAAGGTTTACAAGTGCCCTTTGTCCATAGAGAAACTGAGGAATAAGAATGACTACTCCAAATAATACAATGGATAATTCTATGGAAAACATCATTATAAAGGAAAGGACAAATATCATAAAAATTGGAATGAGGAATTTACTTACAACTGAAGGAAACTTAGATCTTACTTCAAAACTGATCTATAGTGAAGCCATAGAAGAAAACTTTAAAACTCTGGAATATTATCTACATGATAGAATCATTGAAGCAATTGTGAATTGAAAATATGATATTCTAATTCCTTTGGATATTGGTAGCATATTATATATGGCATTACCAACATTCAAGTATTAAAAAGAAGAAAATATGGAGCTAAAATAATTGATTGAATCACTTAAAGAGAAAAAAAAATAGATGAATCTTTTTAGAAAAGATATTTCATTCTTCATGTAGTATTGATACTTCAAGTTGAAGAACACAAGCTTATACTGAGAGGGGGGTGAACAGTATAAGATCAATTTTTACTTTTCTTTCCCAAATAATATCATCTAATATAGTAAATGGCAATATCAATAGCAGTAACAAAATTAATGCATAAATCATCACACACAATAGAGACACCAATTTAACATGGTTCACCTAATGTGGGCTACTCCACGGAGAAAATATTTCACTAAAATTTTCTCAACAAATCTCTTGGGAATCCTTTTACTATTACAATATGAACATATTTCCAAAGGAGACACCAATACCATAATCAAGTTCATGGGTATCTATCCACAGGAGAACTCTTTCTCCTCTGCTTTGGCTGGTGATCTTCTAGAAGAACTACTACCTCCACTACACTGGATTATGGATCTATATCCACTGAAGACTTTTGTCCTCACTCAGAATACCTATACTCATTGCCCTGGCTAATGGATCTCTATCCACTAGATATTGTCATTCTCTATACTCTGTTACCTCCAAATATTACTCTCAGCTCTATCTCAAATTTGTACTAAACACAATCCTTTAGTCTAGCACACATATTCTCAATATCTATATTTGGTCTGGCACAAACCTATCCTCAAATATGCACCAAACTCTATCCTCAAATCTGCACTAAACACAATACTTTGGTCTAGCACAAATCTGCTCAATATTTGTACTCAAATATACACTAAACATAGTCCTTCGATATAGCACAAATCTGCTCAATCTCTGTCCTCAAATCTACACTAAACATAGTCCTTTGATCTAGCACAAATCTGCTCAATCTCTGTCCTCAAATATGCACTAAACATAGTCCTTCAATATAGCACAAATCTAATCAATCTCTATCCTCAAGCCTTAACACAAAGCTTGACTCAATCACAAATCAAATCTTCTAGATCTACCCCAAACCTTAATGCAAGGTTTGAATAAATCAATCAATTAAATATGCTCTCAAGTATTCTCAAATACTTGTCTCAAATATGCATTGTAAGCTTCCACAAAAGCTTACACTAATATGTCCACAAGTCCTCTCTATAACTTGTCCAATCTGCCCAACAAGTCTTCACCAAGAATTACCTCAAATCTGCTCAAAAAGTCCTCACTAGAACTTGTCCAATATCAACAAGTCTTCACCGAGACTTACCTAAAATTTTCTCAATAAGTCCTCACTAGAACTTTTCCAATATCACAAAAATATATAGAGAATTATTAGAGACTCAATATGCTTCACACTCACAACAATGCTCAATCACTTTCAATCTTTCTTTTATCTCAAGTCTTCTCAAATCAATTCAGAATATAGAATAATATGTTTCATAGAATTAAAAATATCACTTCAACACTTCCACTTGACTAGGCTCAATCAACTCCACTCAATAAACCACTCAATGAAACACTCATTGCTTACAAACCCTAGTCCAAACATATGAATCTTCACTCAATTATTTCCAACAATGCTTATCAAATAATCTCACATATCAATGATACTCATGATATTGCATAAACCCTAATCATGATAGTTTACAACTTCACATAACAATGATACTCATGTTCTTTTACAAATCCTAGTTCAAGCATATGAAAGCTTACTCAATATTTCCAACAATGCTTATCAAACAAGGTATCTAGTATCAAATTTCATTCCAAAAAACCAAACTCAATAATGCTTATCAAAAAACCCTTTTCTCTCCAACCTGGCATTCACAACATCCAACAATCACTCACAAGGAATATGTGCCCATACATTTTTTTTATGAAGAAAATGACCTTAAAACTTGTCTTAAACACAATTCTCTTCTTTTCCAATTTCAATTGTTAGATGACAAAATATCACACTAACACTCTCTTAGAAATATTTCTTAATTACAAAAATAATCAAACTCAAATACACCTTATTAATCCTTTGAAATTAGAAATCATAAAAGCATACATAAAAATTAATTACTCAATTACTCCTTATAATCTCCAATATTTAATTAACAACCTCCAAAAATCAAACTCTCAAAAATAATGTTGCCTATCCTTTTATCTCCCTCAAATACTCAATAATAAAATTTAAAAATAAACTTTATAACCCTTCAAAATATTTAATTTCCATTCAACCTTAGAAAATCTGAAATACCTCATGCAACCTTGGCAAATATTAATGCATACCTTTTATCTCAAGAAAAAAGGCCTCGGTGGATTTTGAAAGCAAGACCACTCCCAGCCGAGTGCCTTATTGAGGTGCTAGCCTACCACGTGGGATACAAGCCTCCACATGAAGGGGAAGGCTCAAGAATTCCTCTTCTCCCTTTCTTATCGGTGTGGCACAAAACAAAACGTACTCCTTCCTTGCAAAACAAACTCGATGGGTTTCAAACCTTGCTCTCCTTGCCTATCGTACATCTTAGTGCTATCCACTATTACCAACTACACTATACAATACTGTGCGAAGACAAAGGAACCTCGATCCTATTTGTATTATCCTCTACCATCGAAAGCTTTCAAAAACATAAAAAAACTTTCCTCTTCCTTGTGCATGAGTCTTTGGAGTTTTCAATTGATAATTGCATAGGAATTTTGACTAAGGTTCTTGCCCTCTTTTATACACGAAGGCCAATGTCATAGAAACGTCGGTGCCTTATTCAAATTTTGAATTTGAATAAATAATTAACCTTTATAACCCAACCTTAGGGTTATTTAATTAATATAAATTAATTTTATAATTTAAATTATAATTAATCTATAATTAACTTAATAACTTTAGAAGTTAATTAAATTAATTAATAAATGAATTTATAATGAAATTATTTATATTAATTTATAATTAATTTAAATCTCCCCTTTTAATATTATAATAAAATATTATAATATTATTTTGCTTGGGCCTCTTCATTGCTCTTTGAACCTCATATGACCACCTAGAACCAGATCTGACCAACTGGAGGTGGATTTTCCTTTTGCACTAATTGTAAAACTGCTTCTTCTTGCACTGCTCACTGAAATTGACTTTTGACATCAATGACAACTCAATTACTCAAAATGTCCAACAATATCCCCCTTTGTCATTGATGGCAATCCAATTATCTTTTCAATTTCCTTAACATTTTTTTTTTCTGCTCCCCCTAGGAAATTGCTCGCCTTGACTCATTGCTCTCCCGTTAAATCAAATATCTCCCCATTACTCAAATCTCTCCCCATTTGAAATCAATTGTAAAGGGTCACCTTTGGGGCTCGAGGCTAAGAATGAGACTCTTAGCTTAGCCCCTCCCCCACCTCCTCTTGAGGTGGTTAATTTTGGGGTGGGAGTATCTCTACTCCCAACATGCAATGTTCCTCTCCTTTCTCAGCTTTCTTTTTCCATACCTTTGAGATCATACCTTTTTGAACCTTTTGAGAATCCTCTTTCTTGCCTATCCTTGGAAGATCTAAAAATTATGTTCTACACCATATTGCTATATGCCCAAAATTATTGCACTTGTAGCACTTAATGTTGTGATTCCTTAAAGATGTAAATATCTTGTAGTTCATCCTAGTGAAGCCATATCCTTTCATGTCATGAACCCTGCAATTAACTACCTTGTGAGAAAATTGATTACAAGAGTAGCAATACCCTTGAAAAAATTACCTATTTTTGAAGTTCCCATATTCTTGTCTTTCATGTGTCCTGCATTGTGTAGCCTTGCACCCAAACCTATGACATGAGAATCATCATCCATTGAAGAAATCTTGCCTTGACCCCATTCATATCTTAGTCTTTTCTACCCTATCATGTTTTCTATTCCATTTGTTCCTTATTTGTGCATTGTTTCTTTCCTTGTTGAACTTTCTATTATCCAACTTATCCTTAGAAGTCTCACTATCTCTTTCACTTTCTTCTTTTGATGCTTTTTCTTCTTTGGTGCTTGAGCTTGACTCTCCTTTTTCTGCTTCCTGTTTCCCTTGTTCTTCTTCAAAAATAAGTCCTGTTTTGGTGACTGATGATATTTTTGTACTGATAATCATGTCCAGATATTTTGAATTTTTATCAACCTTGTGTAGCTTATCCTTCGAGTTTTTCGCTTTCATCCTTAGTGAAACTATCTCATGTTCTATTATTTCACACTCTAGATCTTTTGTCTTTAATTTTTCAGCCATACCTTCTTCCATTTTTCTTATCTCTTTAACCTTAATTTTGAAGTTAGTGAGCTATTTTAGAAATTTTACTTTTGCTTTCTCATATTCTTGTATTTGAGTCTTTAATTCTAAGTTCTCCCTTTATAACTCAACAAGTTCATTAATTTTGGCTTCTTCCTTTTCTTTTTTCTAAATTTTTCTCTTTTCTTTCGTCTTCAATTTCTTCTATTGTTCAAAGTAGAGTTTCTTCTTCATACCTATTTTGACTGCCCATGTTATCCTTTTTTAGAACCATCCTCTAGGACTTCAATTATGAAAGTATCATCTTCATATTCATCACTACTAAACCCATTGCAATAGCCTGCATCATGACTGAGTTGACAACAAATAAAATAGTCTTCACCTTCTATGTACAATAAGTTGCATGGTGATCTATATTCCTACATCTGGTACAAAAATTTATAAATCTAGCCTTTTCTCCACTTATTGATTCATATCTTCAATCTATTTCCATTTTAATCCCAAAAAAATAACATTGAATTTATCTTCCTTTTCTTTCATGACCATGTGTGTTCTTTTCTTCTTGTGTCTCATGGTTCTATTTTTCTCTTTCTTTGCCATTTATGTTCTTGTAATATTTCCTTCAGGCTGTTAAACCTTTTTAAAGGAACCGACTCTGATACCAATTGAAGAACACAAGCTTATACTGAGATGGGTGTGAACAGTATAATACCACTTTTTACTTTTCTTTTCTAAACAATATTATCCAATATAATCAATGGCAATATCAATATCAGTAACCAAAGCAATGCACAAATCATCATACACAATAGAGACACCAATTTAACGTGGTTCACCCAATGTGGGCTACTCCATGGAGAAAATATTTCACTAAAATTTTCTCAACAAATCTCCTAGGAATCCTTTCCTTATTACAATGTTTATGGACCTTTGTCCAAAGGAGACACCAATCCCCTAATAAAGTTTGTGGATCTTTATCCATAGGATAACTCCTTCTCCTATGCTCTAGCTAATGATCTTCTAGAAGAACTGCTACCTCCATTGCACTGGCTTATGGATCTCTATCCACTGAAGACTTCTATCCTCACTCAAAAGACCTATCCTCACTACCCTAGATAATGGATCTCTATCCAGTAGAGATTGTCATCCTCTATACTATGTCACCTCCAAAGCTTGCTCTTAGATATATCTCAAATTTTTACTAAACACAATCCTTCGATTTAGCATAAATCTACTCAATCTCTATCTTTAGTCTGGCACAAACCTATCCTCAAATATGCACCAAACTCTATCCCTAAATCTATACTAAATATAGTCCTTCGATCTAGCATAAATCTTCTCAATCTCTATCCTCAAATATGTATTAAACATAGTCCTTCGATCTAACACAAATCTACTCAATATTTGTCCTCAAATATGTACTAAAAACAGTCCTTCGGTCTAGCACAAATTTACTCAATCTCTATCCTCAAGTCTTAACATAAATCTTGACTCAATCACAAATCAACTGTGTTATATCTGCCCCAAACCTTAACCCAAGGTTTGAACAAATCAATCAATCAACTCTACTCTCAAGTCTTCTCAAAGACTTATCTCAAATATGCATTATAAGCTTCCATAGAAGCTCACACTAATCTATCAACAAGTCCTCTCTAGAACTTGTCCAATCTACCCAACAAGTCTTCACAAAGACTTACCTCAAATCTTCTCAAACATTCCTCACTAGAACTTGTCCAATCTCAAAAAGTCTTCACCAATAATTACCTCAATTTTTCTCAACAAGTCCTCACTAGAACTTGTCCAATCTCACAAAAAAATATAGAGAATTGTTAGAGACACAATATGCTTCGCACTCACAATAATTCTCAATCACTTTCAATATCTCTTTTATCTCAAGTCTTCTCAAATCAATTCAGAATATTGAACAATTTGTTTCACAGAATTAGAAATATCACTTCAACACTTCCACTTGACTAGGCTCAATCGAATCCACTCAATCAACCACTCAATGAAACACTCCTTGCTTACAAACCTTAGTCCAAGAATATGAATCCTCACTCATTTACTTCCAACAATGCTTATCAAACAATCTCACATATCAATGATACTTATGATCTTGCACAAACCCTAAAAATGATAGTTCACAACTTCACATAACAATGAAACTCATGTTTTTACACAAACCCTAGTTCAAGCATATGAAAACTTATGCAATATTTTCAACAATGCTTATCAAACAAGGTATCTAGTATCAACTTTCATTATAGAAAACCAAAATCAATAATGCTTATCAGACAACCCTTTTCTCTCCAACCTAGAATTCACAACATCCAACAATCACTCACAAAAAACATGTGCCCATAATTTTTTTTTTATGAAGAAAATGATCTCAAAACCTATCTTAAACACAATTATCTTCTTTGCTAATTTCAATGGTTAGATGAAAAAATATCACACTAACACTCTCTCAGAAATATTTCTTAATTACAAAAATAATTAAACTCAAATACACCTTATTACTCCTTCTTTGAAATTAGCAATCATCAAAGTATACATAAAAATTAATTATGCAATTACTCCTTATAATCTCCAATATTTAATTAACAACCTCTAAAAATCAAACTCTCAAAAATAATGTTGCCTATCCTTTTATCTCCCTCAAATACTCAATAAACAAATTTAAAAATAAACTTTATAACCCTTCAAAATATTTAATTTTCATTCAACCTTAGCAAATATGAAATACCTCATGCAACCTTGGCAAATATTAATGCATGTCTTTTATCTCAAGCAAAAAGGCCTTGGTGGATTTCGAATGTGAGACCACTCCCAACCGAGCGCCTTATAGAGGCGCTAGCCCACCACATGGGCTATGAGCCTCCACATGAAGGGGAAGGCTCAAGAATTCCTCTTCTCCATTTTTGATCAGTGCAACACAAAACAAAATGTACTCCTTCCTTGCAAAAAAAACTCGATGGGTTTCAAACCCTACTCTCCTTGCCTGCCGTACATCTTGGCACTACTCGTTGTTTCCAACTGCGCTATCAACACTATGTGAAGAAAAAGGAACCTCTGCCACCAAAATATTTCAAAAATGTGAAAACCTTTCCTCTTCCTTGTGCACGAGTCTTTGGAGTTTTCAATGGATAATTGCATAGGAATTTTGACTAAGGTTCTTGCCCTCTTTTATACACAAAGTCCAATGTCTTAGAAATGTCGGTGCCTTATTTGAATTTTGAATTCAAATAAATAATTAACCTTTATAACCCAACCTTAGGGTTATTTAATTAATATAAATTAATTTTATAATTTAAATTATAATTAATCTATAATTAACTTAATAATTTTAGAAGTTAATTAAATTAATTAACAAATTAATTTATAATGAAATTATTTAAATTAATTTATAATTAATTTAAATCTCCCCTTTTAATATTATAATAAAATATTATAATATTATTTTTCTTGGGCCTCTTCATTGCTCTTTGAACCTCATCTGACTACCTGGAACTAGATCTGACCAACTGGAGGTGGATTTTCCTTTTACATTGATTGTAGAACCGCTTCTTCTTGCACTACTCACTGAAACTGACTTTTGACATCAATGACAACTCAATTACTCAAAATATCCAACACAAGTTCTTCTAAATCAATATCTTATTATGATGCTTTAAGTGATTGTTCAAAATATTGTATACTAAAGAAGACTTGTGATAATAAGGACAAAGTCAAAGAGAATATTTTTGCAAGAATTTGATGATAGCATGATAGTTGATGAAAGCACAAAAACTAAACAAAAACAAGATCAAGAACCTAATCCAGTTGAAGAAGATGGAGATACATATTGAATACTAAAGTCTTCAATAACCAAATAATGTAATACGGGGGGTGTTGGAATATATTACATTATTTGGTACATGCTAATATACCATCTTCGGTACATCTTTAGACCAGGATTATGTCTTAGATTAGAATTTGAGTATTTAATTTATGCAATGTAATAAATGCACAAGTGTTGTTAGAAAGTGCATAGTACTTAATGATGTAAATGTGGATGTTATCCATGTGCACATGATTCCATAGAATAGGAATATGAAGATTCATAGTAAGATGGGAGGCTAAGAGTCACATCCCATTATATATTGGCCTTTGTAGTAGTAATAAAGCAAGAGAGAAGGATACGAGAGTATTACATTAGAGTAGCACAAGGTAGATACAATGTAGAGCATGGAGTATTTGAGATCTCCATATTTTGTATGAAGATCCTATTTTTGTGAGCTTTTATTAATGGTAGTTTTATGGGTTATTACAAAAGTTTCTTGAGTTTTACTTGCTTAGTATATTTCCATTACCATATATTTAATATTACATGCTCATTTTAGACCTTGTGGTTGTTTTTACATTAAATATATAGCATAAAAAGCTAACAATTCATGCATTATGACATAGTCATTTATCAAGACAACTCTCTAATGATTCCCATACTTATAAAAGGGAAAACACGTCATTATTTTTACATTCACTATAAGCTTATTTCCATGGAATGGAATCTTCTCATATCCATCCTTCACCATGTAGACTTCATGGCTCCCATAGCCATATGCTAATTCATCATGCTCATCCCTACCTATGAAAAATAATTTGTTCAAATTTTAATCATGATATGTGTTAATGTTGAGCAAGGTGCGGCAACAGTATTGTCATTGTTGTCAACACAGTCAAATATATATGTTGATGCAGTGGACAGGAAGTTCAAAAGCTATTCAGATGCAGAAGACAGGAGTTCAAAGGTTATTCAGAGTATGTACAGTGATTTTCCAAGAAGACCGAAGTGGCCCATTTGCAAAAGATCAAAGAAAAAGACAAGTAAGAAAAGTGTCGCGATATCGCGACATGTTGGAAGAGAAAAAGGCAAATGGAAAAACTGTCACGATTTCGCGACATGTTGGAAGAGAGAAAAAGCAGGAAAAACTGTCACGATTTCGCGACATGTTGGAAGAGAAAAAGGCAAGTGGAAAAACTGTCACGATTTCGTGACATGTTGGAAGAGAGAGAAAAAGCAGGAAAAACTGTCACGATTTCGTGACATGTTGGAAGAGAAAAAGGCAAGTGGAAAAACTGTCATGATTTCGTGACATGTTGGAAGAGAAAGAGAAAGCAGGAAAAATTATCATGATTTCGTGACATGTTGGAAGAGAAAAAGGCAAGTGGAAAAATTGTCACGATTTCATGACATGTTGGAAGAAAAAGAGAAAGCAGGAAGAAGTGTCATGATTTCGTGACAAGTTCGAAGAAAGAGAACAAGTAAGAAAAGTGTCACGATTTCGTGACATGTCGCATTTTCATGACTAAAATAGGAGAGAGAAAGTAAGTTGGAAAAGTGTCCGATTTCGCGACAATTTTTTAGAGAGAGAAAGTAAGTTGGAAAAGTGTCACGATTTCGTGACATGTCGCATTTTCATGACTAAAATAGGAGAGAGAAAGTAAGTTGGAAAAGTGTCATGATTTTGTGACATGTCGCATTTTTGTGACAAAAGAAAGAGAGGAAGCGTACGGAAGCAGAACTATCACGATTTCATGACAAAAGCAGAAAGCAAGACTTTGAAAGTAGAAGTGTCATGATTTCATGACAAAAGCAAAGAAGTAAAGTACGGAAGTGAAGTGTCATGATTTCATGACAAAAGTAGAGAAGAAGACTTCGAAGGCAGAAGTGTCACGATTTCATGACAAAAGCAAAGAAGCTAAGTACGAAAGTAGAAGTGTCACGATTTCATGACAAAAGCAAAGAAGAAGACTTTGAAGGTAGAAGTGTCACATTTCATGAAGCAGAAGTGTCACGATTTCATGACAAAAGCTAAGTTGAAGACTTTAGAAGTAGAAGTGTCGCGATATCATGACAAAAGCAAAGTCAAAGTCTTTGGAAGTAGAAGTGTCACGATATCGTGACAAAAGAATAGAGAAAGCGTACGGAGGTGAAAGTGTCACGATATCATGACATGTTGTATTTTCGTAGGCCAAAGCTAAGAGAAAGAGCAAGGAGAAAAAGTGTCACGATATCGTGACATGTAGCATTTTTATGGTCCGATGCAAGGAGAAAGAGAGAGAAAGAAAAAGTGTCACGATATCGTGACATGTTGTATTTTTATGGTTAAGTTGAAGCCGACGAAGACCGATGACAACTGACTAAAATTAGGGTTTACAATTGTTATGAAAGCCGACTAAGATTAGGGTTTACAATCGACTAAGATTAGGGTTTTCATCATAAAAATATTGTTATAAAAGGAGGGTTGTTTGGAGAATTTAAGAATGTTGAAGTGTGCGAAGTTCGATCATAGTGCGTAGAGAGCAAGTCATGTCGAATCATGCTAAGTGCAAAATTTGCAAAGAGAGCAGAGTGCACGAAAGGGAGAAGATGATCATGAAGGTCGACTATAACGAAGTAGAGTGTGCGAAGTGATTGCGTAGAGAGAGCAGAGTGCACAGAGAATGCAAAGGTGAAGAAGACCAATCAGGGTCTTGCAAAAACAAAGATAAATTAGGGGTTGGTGCTCCTTCCAGTTGGTGCTGGTAAATCAGGGGTTGGTGCTCCTTTCTGTTAGTACAGATAAATCAGGGGTTGGTGCTCCTTCCAGTGTGTGTTGGTAAATTGATTGTAAAGTTGGTGCTTTGCAAAGGCTGGATTTGGATGGTAGTCCAAGCAGTCATTTTTGAGGAGTAGCCACATTGGTGAACCTCGTTAAATCTTGTGTTGTGTGATGCTCTTTTGTTATACTTGTTGTATCTAGTAATAAGTTTTAATTGCTGTTGTATTAAGAGCTATAAATTCAAGTTTAAAGAGCTACACTGATTCACCCCCCCTCTCAGTGTCATTGTAAGACTAACAATTGGTATCAGAGCTAAGTTCCTGTACAAGCTTAACCGGCTAGGGTGATCTTGGAAGTAACACAATGGCAGGTGGTGAAGGCTTCTCATCAAACAAAGCACCATTGTTTGATGGATCTAATTACGCATTCTAGAGAATCAGGATGCAAACATATCTCTGTGCTTTGGGATACGACATCTGGGATTCAGTAGTTAGTGGATACACAATACCCATCACTCCTCCAAAAGAGGTTGACAAAAAGAAACTGTTTGAAAATAACTCAAAAGCAAAGAATGCTCTCATGTGCGGATTAGCAGACAGTGAACTAGTAAAGATCATGAGCTGTAAAATGGCAAAAGAGATATGGGACAAACTGAGGAGTATTCATGAAGGAGACGATAAGATCAAGGAGGCCAAGTTACAGACACATCGAGCTCAGTTCGAAGCATTAAAGATGAATGACAATGAAAACATTGAGGCATATATGCTGAGAGTTAATGGAATCATTAATGCGATCAGAGGACTCGACGAGGATATCGAAGACTCTGCCATCGTGAAAAAGGTATTAAGATCTCTTCCTCAAAGGTTTGATTCTAAAGTCTCAGCGATAGAAGAAGCTAAAAATCTAAATTATTTTAGTATAGATGAGATGTATGGTTCTTTGACTGCATATGAGATGAGGATAGGAAGATCTAAACCCACAGACAGAGAAGCGGCTTTTAAAGCCCTTAAAGATAAAAATGCAAAACAAGAGTCCGAGGAAGAAGAGACATCAGATGAAATGGAAGCAAACTTTGTTAGAAAACTAAAAAGGGGAAAAGGAAAATACAGAGGAAAGCTACCGCTTAAATGTTTCAACTGTGGAGGCGTTGGGCATTTTGTGACTAAATGTCCACTTAAAGAGAAGAACAAAAATGATGAAGGATCGCACCAAGAAAGAAGTGACTGGAAGAAGAAAATGAATTTCAGAAAAGGCAACTTCAAGAAGAAAAGTTTCATCTCCAGGAATGCCAGTTCATCAGAAGACAACTCCGGTGAGGATTCCGAAGAGGAAACAGGTGAAGCTCTTTTCATGGCATTTGAAGAAGTAAGATCAGAAAAGGAAGAAGGAGTGAACTCTGAAGTATGTGGTGAAAACCTTGAGGCTGAAGTAGATCTAGAAGGTGAGTTGATCTCTGCACTTGAAGAGTGGAAAATAGAGAGGAAAAAGAATAAGAAAATTTCAAAAAAGCTTGAGGATGCAAATGAAATCATAACCAGTTTGAAAGTATAGATAGAAGAATCCAAGAAAATCTTCGAAGATCTCGAAGTGCAAATAACCATGAAAATAGATTATTGCAGCAAGCTAGAAGAAGAGATTGTTGGTTTAAGAATGCAACTAGAAGAGATGAATAAGAAAATCAGTTGTTATCACAAACGTGAAGAAAGTTCTATGAAGTTGGATAAGATCATAAATGACCAAAGGCCTGTAGGCATCAAATTTGGTCTGGGTTTCATCGAAGGAGAATCATCAAATGGATCAAAGGCCAGAAATGTAGAATCCATAAAGAATGAAGATAAGAAACGAAGTTGATCAAGGAAAAACATCTCATGCAAAAGAAAGCAATAATGCCGAGGCACGAAAGGAGAATTGACAATGATGGATTCACCAATGTCACACATCAAAGAAGAAGAAGACCTATGGCTCCTACGACAACATGGCAAAGACCATCACCCAGGTTCAATTATCCCTTTTCTGGTTTCTATTTTAAATGCAATGGCTATGGACATAAAATCTCAGACTACAAATATAATGTAAGACCAAGGAATTTCACCAGTAGAAATGCTTTTTCTCCTCTGATGAATTATACAGTAGAATGTTATAACTATCATAATTTTGGGCACATTGCAAGAAACTGTAGAAGTACATTTGCATCAAATCAGTTTCAGGGAAGAAAATTTCAACCAAATAGGATGAGACAAAATAGAAAACTTCCCGAAAAACATGCACAAGCTATTGATAAGGGAAAGGCAAAACAAGAACCCAAAACTACTATCAAAACGGAGTGGAAAGGAAAAGAGCGACTTAAGGAAGAAAAGGAATCCTTAATCGTACAAACAACATTTAAAGCACAGAATAAATATGTACCATGGATACTTGATAGTGGATGCTCCAGTCATATGACAGGTGACAAACAAAAATTTGAGAAGTTACAGAAATATGAAGGTGGTTCAAGTAAAGTTTGGAAATAATGATGGAGCTAAGATAGTTGGCAAAGGTTCAGTTAAAATTAGTGAAGGAAAAATTAAGTCAGAAGAAGTCTTGTTTGTGGATGGTTTGAAACATAACTTGTTGAGCGTAAGTCAGATTTGTGATAAAGGTCATGAAGTAGTTTTTATGAAGCAGGGTTGTGAAGTCAGAAAAACAAACAGTGGAAAATTGATAGCAACTCGGATCAAGGACATCTAGCAACCTGTACACGCTCTCAGAGACTTCAAAAGGAGCTTGTTTTATTGGACAGGAAGAAGAAAATTGGTTGTGGCACAAGAGACTCGGTCATATCAGTTTTGATAATCTAGTAAAAATCACCTCAAAAAGGGCAGTGAGAGATATTCCCACCATCAGCAAACCTGCAAACAGCATTTGTGCTTCATGCCAAAAGGGGAAGCAAACTAGAGTCACATTCAAAACAAAAGAGTACTACACAAGCAAACCTTTGGAACTAATACACACCGATTTATGTGGACCCATGAGAACACAAAGCATAAATGGTGACAAATATTTTATGTTGTGCATTGATGACTATTCCAGAATGACATGGATATTTTTCTTGAAGCATAAATCAGAAGCTTTTGATATGTTCAAGATTTTCAAAAACCATGTTGAGAATGAAACAGGAAAGAGGATCAAATGTTTAAGATCAGATAGAGGAGGAGAATTCATTTCAGAGGAGTTTACATAGTATTGTGAAAAATATGGTATTAGGAGACAATTTTTAGCAGCCAGGACACCTCAGCAGAATGGAGTGGTAGAAAGAAAGAACAGGATAGTGCAGGAAATGGCATGGACTATGTTGGCTGAAAGCAGAGTAGCAGACAGATTTTGGAAAGAAGCAGTCCATACTATGGTGTATATCCAAAATAGGTACATGCTGAGAACACATGAAAGCAAAACTCCTTATGAGTTGTGGTTCGGTAAAAGGGCAACAACAAAATACCTCAAAGTTTTTGGCAGCAAGTGCTACATCAAAAGAACTGAAGATAATCTTGGTAAGTTTGAAGATAGAGCGGATGAAGGTATTTTTGTTGGTTATTCATCAAAAAGCAAAGCTTACAAATGCTACAACAAGAGGCTAAAGAAAATTGTGGACAGTGCCGATGTTAAATTTGATGAAGGTAGAGAACGAGTAATTAGCTATGAAACGAACTACCCAATTTATGAAGAGGTTATTGAAGGAGATGAGGAAAACGAAATGGAAAAGATACAAAAAATTGACTCAGATGATTTAAGTTGTGATTCAGAAGTGGAAGAAAATAAGAAATTCAAAATAGGCAGTTGGTAGAAAAATCATCCTAGAGAGCAAATAATTGGAGACCCCAAAGTTGGTGTTCAGACAAGAAGAAGAGTAGTAAGTAACTACTCTCTATTATCCAGCATCGAGCCCAAAAATGTTGCTGATGCAAGCAAAGATGAAAGTTGGATGAAGGCAATAAATGAAGAATTAGATCAGATCGAGAAAAACGAAACTTGGGAGTTAGTACCTAGACCTGCAAATAAAAATATAATCGGGACTAAATGGATTTTTCGAAACAAATTGAATGAAGACGGACAGGTAGTCAGAAATAAAGCAAGATTGGTATGTAAGGGTTATGCACAAGTTGAAGGCATTGAATTTGAGGAAACTTTTGCACCAGTAGCGAGACTAGAGGCAATTAGAATGTTTCTGGCTTTAGCAGTCTACAAGAATTTCAAAGTTTATCAAATGGATGTGAAATCAGCGTTTTTGAATGGGAAACTTGAAGAAGAGGTTTATATTGAGCAACCAGATGGTTTCCAACTTGGTGATGATCCCAACTTTGTTTGCAAGTTGAAGAAAGCATTATATGGCTTAAAACAGGCACCCCGAGCATGGTATGCAAGGCTAGACAACTATCTCACCCAACAAAGGTTTAAGAAAGGTATGGTGGATAGTAATTTGTATGTCAAAATAGAAAATGGGCATCTTATTGTTCTTGTTGTATACGTAGATGATATCATATTTGGTAGCAGACAAAGATGAGTCATGTAAAGATTTAGCAAATAAGATGCAGAAAGAATTTGAAATGTCAATGATTGGTGAACTTTCGTATTTCCTCGGGTTGCAAGTTAATCAAAATAAGAAGGGCATATTTATTTCTCAAGTTAAATATGTGAAAGAGATGTTAAAAAATTCACAATGGAGGATTGTAAGCCAGCTTAGCACTCCCATGACGACAAGGTTGCAAGTTGAGCAAGGATGAAAAATCTCCACCTGTTGATCAAACCATGTACATATCTATGATTGGAAGCTTACCTGTACCGATAGCTATCGGACCAGATATTTTGCAGGCAGTATGCATGGTAGCACGATTTCAGGCTAATCCCAAGGAGACTCATGTGACAGAAGTGAAGAGGATTCTTCGGTACCTCAAGGGTACTATGGAGTATGGGTTATGGTATCCGAAAGGTAAAGACTTCACCCTTATTTCGTATTCAGATGCAGATTGGGCAGGATGTGTAGATGACAGAAAGAGTACCAGTGGAGGTGCATTCTATCTTGGAGACAGATTGGTCGCATGGCACAGTAAGAAACAAGAGTCAGTTTCTTTATCGATAGTAGAGGCAGAATATATTGCAGTGACAACATGTTGTACGCAGGTATTATGGATGAAACAAACCCTGAAAGATCTTGGTATTAGCTTCAGTGAGCCAATATCAGTTAAGTGTGATAACACCAGTGCCATTAACATCTCCAAGAATCCGGTTATGCATTCATGCACAAAACACATTGCTATCAGGTATCACTTTTTGAAGGAGAAAGTTGTGGAAGGTGAGGTTAAGTTGGATTTTGTTCCAACTACAGAGCAAGTAGTAGATATCTTCACAAAACCATTGCCCAAGGAAGTTTTTGAGTACCTTCGCAATAAATTGGGAGTGGTCACACTTCCCAAGAATTGACTAGCTACAGGGATCACATTCTCGGGGGAGCATTTAAGTATTTGATTATCTTTTTGCTCATGTTCATGATTTTTGCTAAGTGTAATAAATTGTGCCTGAGAATGTTGTGCATGGACTCAGGGGAGTCTGCAGTAGCCCTTTGGTATTATTGTCAAAGGGGGAGAAGAGTTACAAGAAATTGCACATGTGTTGCCAACAATTCCAAAGGGGGAGATTGTTGAGCAAGGTGCAGCAACAATATTGTCATTGTTGTCAACACAGTCAGATAGATCTGTTGATGCAGTGGACAGGAAGTTCAAAAGCTATTCAGATGCAGAAGACAGGAGTTCAAAGGTTATTCAGAGTATGTACAATGATTTTCCAAGAAGACCGAAGTGGCCCATATGCAAAAGATCAAAGAAAAATACAAGTAAGAAAAGTGTCGCGATATCGCGACATGGAAGTGAAAAAGGCAAGGAAAAACTGTCATGATTTCGTGACATGTTGGAAGAGAGAAAAAGTAGGAAAAACTGTCACGATTTCGTGACATGTTGGAAGAGAAAAAGGCAAGTGGAAAAACTATCATGATTTCGCGACATGTTGGAAGAGAGAGAAAAAGTAGGAAAAACTATCACGATTTCGTGACATGTTGGAAGAGAAAAAGGCAAGTGGAAAAACTATCGCGATTTCATGACATGTTGGAAGAGAAAGAGAAAGCAGGAAAAACTGTCACGATTTCGCGACATGTTGGAAGAGAAAAAGGCAAGTGGAAAAACTGTCGCGATTTCGTGACATGTTGGAAGAAAAAGAGAAAGCAGGAAGAAGTGTCACGATTTCGCGACAAGTTCGAAGAAAGAGAACAAGTAAGAAAAGTGTCGCGATTTCATGACATGTCACATTTTTGACTAAAATAGGAGAGAGAAAGTAAGTTGGAAAAGTGTCACGATTTCGTGACATGTCGCATTTTCATGACTAAAATAGGAGAGAGAAAGTAAGTTGGAAAAGTGTCACGATTTCGTGACATGTCGCATTTTCACGACTAAAATAGGAGAGAGAAAGTAAGTTGGAAAAGTGTCACGATTTCATGACATGTCGCATTTTCATGACAAAAGAAAGAGAGGAAGCGTACGGAAGCAGAACTATCATGATTTCATGACAAAAGTAGAAAGCAAGACTTCGAAAGAAGTGTCACGATTTCATGACAAAAGCAAAGAAGTAAAGTACGAAAGCAGAAGTGTCATGATTTCATGACAAAAGCAGAGAAGAAGACTTCAAAGGTAGAAGTGTCATGATTTCATGACAAAAGCAAAGAAGCTAAGTACAGAAGTAGAAGTGTCATGATTTCATGACAAAAGCAAAGAAGAAGACTTGAAGGGAACTGTCACGATTTCATGACAAAAGCAAAAAGCTACGTACGAAGGAAGTGTCATGATTTCATGACAAAAGCTAAGTTGAAGACTACGGAAGCAGAAGTGTCATGATATCATGACAAAAGCAAAGTCAAAGTCTTTGGAAGCAGAAGTGTCGCGATATCGCGACAAAAGAATAGAGAAAGCGTACGGAGGTGAAAGTGTCATGATATCGTGACATGTTGTATTTTCATGGGCCAAAGCTAAGAGAAAGAGCAAGGAGAAAAAGTGTCGCGATATCGTGACATGTAGCATTTTTACGGTCCGATGCAAGGAGAAAGAGAGAGAAAGAAAAAGTGTCGCGATATCGTGACATGTTGTATTTTTACGGTTAAGTTGAAGCCGACGAAGACCGATGACAGCCGACTAAAATTAGGGTTTACAATTGTTATGAAAGCCGACTAAGATTAGGGTTTACAACCGACTAAGATTAGGGTTTTCATCATGAAAATGTTGTTATAAAAGGAGGGTTGTTTGGAGAATTTAAGAATGTTGAAGTGTGCGAAGTTCGGTCATAGTGCGTAGAGAGCAAGTCGTGTCGAATCGTGCTAAGTGCAAAATTTGCAAAGAGAGCAGAGTGCATGAAAGGGAGAAGATGATCATGAAGGTCGACTGTAATGAAGCAGAGTGTGCGAAGTGATTGCGCAGAGAGAGCAGAGTGCGCAGAGAATGCAAAGGTGAAGAAGACCAGTCAGGGTCTTGCAAAAACAAATCTTTTATTATTATAGTTGGGTGGTTGTAGTATAAATTAGGGGTTGGTGCTCCTTCCAGTTGGTGCTGGTAAATCAGGGGTTGGTGCTCCTTTATGTTAGTACAGATAAATCAGGGGTTGGTGCTCCTTCCGAGTGTGTCTTGGTAAATTGATTGTAAAGTTGGTGCTTTGCAAAGGCTGGATTTGGATGGTAGTCCAAGCAGTCATTTTTGAGGAGTAGCCACATTGGTGAACCTCGTTAAATCTTGTGTTGTGTGATGCTCTTTTGTTATACTTGTTGTATCTAGTAATAAGTTTTAATTGTTGTTGTATTAAGAGCTATAAATTCAAGTTTAAAGAGCTACACTGATTCACCCCCCCTCTCAGTGTCATTGTAAGACTAACAATAAATTCTTGAGGGATTAAAATTTACTACTTGTCCAACATCTTAATTTTCTTAAATGTATAATCCCTCAACTAACTAGTGTCCAAATAACATATGTATATAGTATTCCCAACCTTTGCTTATAACAACACAATAAAAAAAATATGTATACAAATTACATATGCCAAAAATATGTAAGTCACACATTATGGCATAGTCCTTTATAATGGCAACTCTCTTATAATTACCATACTTATAAAAGGAAAAAGAATATTTTATTTACACATTCATTATAATGTTGTTTCCATGGAATGAAATCTTTTCATATCCATCATTAACCATGTAGAATTCAAGACCCCAAGCTAATTCATCCTCCTGATCCCTACATGTGAGAAATATTTTTATCAATATTTTAATCATGACAGTTGTCAATTTTGGAGGGATTGGAATTGACCACTTGTTCAACTTCTTAAGTTGCTTACATGTCTAATCCCTCAACTAACTAGTGTCTAAATAAATTTTAATCTTTATTCCAACCCTTTCTTATTACATCACAATAAAAAATAATTTTATCTATATAAATTACACAAGCCAACATATATTATTCACTCATTATTGCATAGTCCTTTATCGAGGCAACTCTCTATTGATTCCCATACTTATATTAGTAAAAATAAGGCATTATCTATACATTCATTATAAAATTATTTTCATGAAATATATTAATTTCATATCCATACTTGTAGACTTTAAGGCTCCCATATCCCTAAAATAATTCATCGTCCTCATCCCTACATGTGAGAAATAGTTTTATCAAGATTTTGATCACAATAGGTGTCAATTATAGAGGGATTAGAATTGACCACTTGTCCAACTTCTTAAGCTACTTACATGCATAATTCCTCAACTAAATTTTGTATAAATAACTTTCAATCATGATCCTAACCATTTTTTATTACATCACAATTAAAATCTTCATTTGTATAAATTTCATATGCTAACAATATGTAATTCATGCATTATGGCATAGTCCTTTATCAATGCAACTCTGTAATGATTCCCATACTAATAAAAGGAAAAGAATCCATTGTTTGTACATTAATTATAAAGTTATTTCTATGGAATGGAATATTTTAATATCCATCCTTCATCATGTAGACTTCAAGCCTCTCATAGCCCCAAGCTAATTCATCATTGTCATCCCTACCTGTGAGAAATATTTTTGTCAAGATTTTAATCATGACAGGTGTTAATTTTGAAGGGATTGGAATTGATCATTTGTCAAAATTTCTAATTTGCTTACACATGTAATACCTCAACTAACTTGTATAGAAATAAATTTGAATCTTGATCCCAACCCTTGATTATTACATCACTATAAAAATTAATCTTATCTATAAAAATTACATATGTTGATAATATGTAATTCATGCATCATAGCATAATACTTTATCGAGACAACTCTCTAATGATTCCTATACTTATAAAAGTAAAAATAAACCATTATTTGAACATTGATTATAAATTTATTTCTATGGAATGGAATCTTTTCATATCCATCCTTCACCATTTAGACCTCAATGCTTCCATTATCCTATGCTAATTCATCCTCCTCATTCGTACCTATGTGAAATACTTTTGTCAATATTTTAATTATGATAGGTGTCAATTTTGGAGGGATTGTAATTGGTCAATAGTTCAAGTTATTAAGCTACTTACTCATATAATTTATCAACTAACTAGTGTCTATATAACTTTTGATCTTGATCCCAACCCTTGCTAATTGCATCACAACAAAAAAAAAATTATCTATACAAATTACATATGCTGACAATATGTAATTCATGCATTATGGCATAGTCATTTATTGAGAAAACTCTCTAATGATTACCATACTTACAAAAGGAAAAAAATAAGGCAATAATTGTACATTAATTACAAAGTTATTTCCATGGAATCGAATATTTCCATATCCATCCGTAACCATGTAGACTTCAAGGCTATCATAGCCCCAAGGTAATTATGAGAAATATTTTTGTCATAATTTAAATAATGATAGGTGTCAATTATAGAGGGATTGGAATTGACCACTTGTACAATTTCTTAATCTACTTACAAGTATAATCCCTCAACTAACTAGTATCTAAATAACATTCAATCTTGATCCCAACCCTTGCTTATTACATCACAATAAAAACTAATTTTATTTGTACAAATTATATATACCAAAAATATATAATTCATGCATTATGCCAAAGTTCTTTATCAAGGAAACTCTCTAATAACTCCTATTCTTATAAAAGGAAAAAAATCCATTATTTGTACATTCATTATAAATTTGTTTGCATGGAATGGAATCTTTTCAAATCCATCCTTCACCTTGTAGACTTCAAGGATACCATAGCCCCAAGCTAGTTCATCTTCCTCATCCCTACATGTGAGAAATATTTCTTTCAAAATTTTAATCTTGATAAGAGTCAATTTTTGGAGGGATTGGAATTGACCACTTGTCCAAATCGCTCAACTAATTGGTGTCTAAATAAATTCAATCTTGATCCCAAGTGTTGCTTAATACATCACAATAAAAAATAATTTTATATTTACAAATTACATACACTAAAATGTGTAATTCATGAATTATGAAATACTCATTTATCGAGGCAACTCTCTAATGATTCCAATACTTATAAAATAAAATAAAAAAGCCATTATTTGTACATTCATTATAATTTTTTCTATGGAACGAAATCTTTTCAAACCATCCTTCACCATATAGACTTCAAGGCTCCCATAGCCCCAAGCTAATTCATCTTCCTCATCCCTACCTATGATAAATATTTCTATCACTATTTTAATCATGATAGGTGTTAATTATAGAGGGATTAGAATTGACCACTTGTCCAATTTCTTAAAGTACTTACATGTATAATCCCTCAACTAACTAAGTCTAAATAAATTTTAATCTTTATCCCAACCCTTGCTTACTATATCACAATAATAAATAATTTTATCTTTACAAATTACATATGCCAACAATATGTAATTCGTACATTATGAAATAATCCTTTATAAAGATAATTATCTAATGATTCTCATATTTATAAAAGGAAAAATAAGCCATTATTTGTACATTTATTATAAAGTTGTTTTCATCGAATGGAATATTTTCATATCCATCCTTCACTATGTAGAGTTTAAAGCCCCTGTAGCCCCAAGCTAATTCATCCTCCTCATCCCTACTTGTGGAAAATCTCTCTATCAAGATTTGAATCATGACAGGTGTCAATGCTAGAGGGATTGGAATTGACCACTTGTCTAGCTTCTTAAGATTCTTACATGTATAATACCTCAACTAACTAGTGTTTAGTTAAATTTCAATATTGATACTAACCCTTGCTTATTACATCATAATTTTTTTTAATTATATATATATAAATTACATATACTGACAATATGTAATTCACACATTACACCATAGTCCTTTATCACGGTAATTTTGTAATTATTCCTATAAATGTAAAACAAAAAAAATCATTATTTCTACATTCATTATAAAGGTTTTTTTCTTGGAATAGAATATTTTCATATCCATCTATCATTGTTTAGACTTCAAGGCTCCCATATCCCCAAGCTAATTCATCCTCCTAATCCCTATGTGTTAGAAATATTTTTGTCAAGATTTTAATCACGATAGGTATCTATTCTAAAGGTATTGGAATTGACCACTTGTCCAACTTTTACACATATAATCTATCAACTAAATATGTCTAAATAACTTTCAATATCAATACCAAGCCTTGCTTATTACATCACAATAAAAATAAAATTTTCATACAGATTACTTATGCTAAAAATATGTAATTCACACATTATGACATAGTCATTCATCAAGGAAACACTCTAATGATTCCTATACTTATAATAGGAAAAAGAAGCCATTATTTTTACATTCATTATAAATTTATTTCCATGGAATGGAATATTTTCATATCCATCATTTATCGTGTAGACTTCAAGGCTCTCATAGCCCTAAGCTAATTCCTCTTCCTCATCCTTACTTATGAGAAATATATCTATCAAGATTTTGATCAGGATAAGTTCCAATTATAGAGGAATTGGAATTGACCACTTGTCCAACTTCTTAAGATACTTACACATATAATTCCTCAACGAATATGTGTCTAAGTAACTTTCAATATTGATCCTAAACCTATCTTATCATATAAAATTTTAAAAAAAATTATCTATGCAAATTGTATATGACAACAATATGTAATTCATGCATTATGACATAGTCCTTTATCAAGAAAACTCTCTAATGATTTCCATACTTATAAAAGGAAAAAAAAGTCATTATTTGTGAATTCATTTTAAATTTATTTCCATGGAACATAATATTTTCATATCCATCCTTCACCATGTAGAATTCATGGCTCCCATAGCCAAAATCTAATTCATCTTGCTCATCCTTACCTATGAGAAATTTTTCTATTCAAATTTTAATCATGACAGGTGTCAATTTTGGAGGGATTGAAATTGACTACTTGTCCAACATCTTAAGTTGCTTACATGTATAATCCCTCAACTAATTGATGTCAAAATAAATTTTAATTTTGATCCCAACCCTTGCTTATTACATCACAATAAAAAAATTATGTATACAAATTATATATGCCAACAATATGTAAGTCACACATTATGGCATAGTCCTTTATAATAACAACTCTCTCATAATTCCCATAATTATAAAGGAAAAAGAAGCAATTATTTATACATTCATTATAATATTATTTTCATGGAATGAAATATTTTTATATCCATCCTTCATCACGTAGAATTCAAGGCCCTCAATATGGCTCTGGAACAGGACGTTCGGTTCATATTCACGTTGAACACCCAATCTAGATTTGAGCCCCCACTCCCACATAACTACTATGGCAATGCCATCAGATTTCCCTATGTGAAGACCAAGGCATGGCTACTGGCGAGCAAGCCCCTGTTGTTCATGGTGGAACTAATAAATAGGGTGAAAATAACCATCAACGACGAGTACATGCGATCCATCATAGACCTCATGTATTTGAAGGGTCGCCCACACTTCACAATGGTGGGGATTTTTCTTGTCTCACACATGACTAGATTTGGATTCGATGACTTGGATTTTGGGTGGGGTAAGGTGGTCTATGGAGGGCCTGCAAAGGGCGGTGTGGGGCTATTGCATGGATTGCTCACCTCCCATTGTAGTAGGGAGGGAATCAACAAAATTTTGATTCCCTTTTTCTTGCCATTGGTGGCCATGGAAAAATTTTAGGAGGAAATGAGCGAGGCCATGGAGCACTCTTCTCCATTCCTACGTTTCTCTCTCTGAGAGGACGTGGAGAAGATATGGTACATACCTCTTTCTATCAACTCAATTATGTCAGTACGTACAAGTAATGTTAAATAAGAGCTAAGAATGGTTGCAAGAAACTCACTAGAGCAATAATATTATTAGATTTATCTGCCATTGTAGCGAAGTTGGAGAAGGTGAGCTTGGCCCCATTGAACGGAGCTCTAGATTCATACCTATGCAATACCAAGGGGATACAATAAAAACTCATTCCTTGTTGATTGTGGCCAAGGTATAAGGGTTTCTTTGGAGTCATTTTCACCACAAACCAAAATTATAGTCCGTCAGGCTAGGTGGATTGGTAAGAAGTTAGGCACCTCACGGGCATAACCAATCTAGGGCAAAGGTAGTAGTCTGACTTGATTTCGTTGAGCATGCGCCAGCTTGATGATGACGGTACCAACCCGAAGTCACCAAGGGTCTCCCTCACTTTGGGTCATGTTTACCGAGGCAAGATATGTGTTATAGTGGTGGAACCATGATTTTATGCTACAATCGAAGGCAATGCGACTTGAACCTGTGATCAGTTGTTCAAAAAATAAAAGGTAGTTGGCGATTCCTCTATGTATAAAAAACTAACATTATTTGAGTCCATTCACCTAATAATAATTAATTAGTGCAATCTACTATGTATTAAAAATAATAATAATTAGTACATTTGGTGGGCATCATGATATGAAATATTTGTGTGCCACTTTATTCTTGTAAATGACCAAAAAAAGAAAAGAAAACTTTCTTTTGAAACTATTTGATAGATTTTAAGCCACACTTGAGTCTCTACCCAGTGTTAATTTCATGGAAAAAAATTGTCCACCCTAGCATCCAATGTGGCAAGGGGTGGGACCACAAGTTATTGGTACAATTTTTTGCATGAAGATAATTCTATGCATAAGTATGACCTTTACAAAGGAACTTACAAAGGACCTTTCAACATCATTTCTTCTTTGCATAGATAAGAACTTAAAGAGAAGGTTTGTCTCAAAATATTATCTATGCGAACAACTACAACTAGCAGACCACACCACAACTAACAACTACTTGCCACATTAACTCTTAGTGTCACATCAACTTTTTCATCCATCCAACATTACCTAGGTACCCACCAAACCCAAGCAAATTTTAAAAATGCGGTGTTTATTCAAAAGGGGGATTTATTTGAAAATCAAGGGGAAGAATAAGGTATTGCTTTCATGTTCAAAAGGGAATGATGGTTTAAAAAAACATATCAAATATTTTTTCCATTTTAAATGTATGCAATATGGAGTGGATTGCCTTATAAGAAAAACTTTTTTTCCCATGAAAACCTAATTCTAATCCAGGATAATATAAATAATTTTGTAGAAACAATAAATAAATTCAACCCTCTACAACAAAACATGTATCCCATAATCAAAGAGGCTATAAATAATATTACACAAGGGCAATCAATTGATGAAGAGTTTCTTAAGTCCTTTTTATTAAAGGTCTGAATTTATTATATAGGTTAGATAAAGAATTTGAGGGTATAAGGTGATGAGGTGTGTGCACCCACAAATGGTTGTCATAGTTTATCCATGACTTATTTGTGGATAAGACAAACTACCCAACAATGATGAGCTTAGCATGATATTTCACCTTGATGCTTCATTACAAGTTTTATTATAATATTAGTGTTGACTATACCTCTACACCCCATTTTGGAGGGCAAGGTTTAGGTCATTTGTGTGATTATCTAAATTTTAGGAGGATATTCCTTCATGATGATGAAAAACATATGGATTTATATAGGGATAAATTAGTGGCCTTTAAATTCCCTACACTAGTTCAATGTTTGAGAGTAAAGCAGGTGGTCAAAAAAGTTCACTCATTACTTTTGTTCATACTAATTAGATTAATTAATACCTCTTCAGGATTTATACCAGATAGAGTAGACCATCTATAGTTGCATGGTTGTTAGGTATCTCAAGACCCACCACTTTCTAATATTCTTAATGAGGTATTGTAATTAGCCACATTGTCATTACCCTAAATTTCCTAAATCATCCGTAAGTCATTTTTTTTCCTTGAAACAAGTCTTGGAACCTACTCGAGAACTCAATGTTCCTTAAATAAACAACTAGACTCCTCGTGGGTTCATTTCATTTCTACTTAATTTGAAAGAAGATATACCTATCCCTACAACATACATATATCTATCTATGTAAGTGTACTAGGTAAAGTGCAAGTTTAAGCTATCAATATCACTTTCGATGAGCTAGATTATTCTGCTCGGTCTATCGAAATGACCACACCAATATTTACACCATACATAAGTCCATATATGTACGTGTACTAAGAATTTAGGAGGAGGCTATCCATCTTATCACCATGATGAGGTAGTCCCTCCAAATAAGTCTCGCTTAATGTCAATCTTTGAGGAATACTAAACTATCATACCTCTTTCCATGCTTATATTGAAAACTCATATCTCTAATGTAACAAACCATAATTGTTCCTAACCCTTTACTACCATTGATGTAGTCATTTGGGTTATCATGTGTTCAACCAAATTCCTTTCTAAACCATGGTCCAAATTATTTCAAATCACATTATTAAGTTCTATTTCACAAGTCCCATTAACATCACATAAAGATAATTCCAATTATTTAATGCATAACCATAAAAAGTATAAACCCATAGAAATTTACCCATTTACTTAGAAAGCATAGAAATTTTATTTACATCATAACCATAGTGCGCCATAGAAAATAATTGAACATCACACATATTCTCATAACATCTCATTTATCATGGGAATCCTCATGGGGAGTAAACCCAACCATGAATTGCTTCCTTTATTTATTTTATAATATGGCTAGTTCCTTACGTAAAGTTAAAGATATCCCACAATACCTTTATCTTCTACCAGAGATATTCCATAATCCTTAGAATCTTACAATATAAATTAGTCATGCAATTCATAAGTACAATTGACTCCATTATTTGGATCAAAGGCATCACAAAATATTTTTTTACTTACATGAAATTTCCATTCTTTTACAACATTACATTATGCATTTGTCCCTTAATGCACAATTACCATCCGACTCCAAATGAAGAGTTCATCCTTCATTAACTTTGGCTCTTTGCAATGTTATTAGAAAGAAGAGCCTGATTTCTTTTCCAATGGCTCCACTATACTGGATAAAGAAGAAATTGTCTTTGAGGAAACAAATTAGCACCTTTAGCATGAAAATACATGTCTCGAATGCAACTAAATCCCTTCCATTGCATGTTGTAGTTTCAGTAAAACAAGATATTCACTATAATATTTATTTTAATAGCTTTTTCAAATAAAGCATACCTTCTAATTTATTCAGAGTTTAAAACTCCCCAAAATAAATCCCATATACCTCTTTTCCAAACAAAAAGAGCTCCATGCCTCCCAACAAAGATTTACCAGAAATATATTTTGCACACTTCATACCTAGAAGCACCAAGGACGATGCCCAATGGTGTCTAATAAATTTGTCAAGGAAGTGTTTTGATTGCATGGATTTACGAAAGTAATTATATCAAATAAGGATTCCAAGTTCACTTCCAAATTTTTGAGAGCCCTTCACCAAGGAATAGGCACAAAGGATTCCAAGTTCACTTTCGAATTTTTGAGAGCCCTTCACCAGGGAATAGGCACAAAGTTGCACATGAGTTCGACATAACACCTAGAAACAAATGGTTAGACAAAGCGAATAAGTCAAGTATTAGAAGATATGCTTTGTATGTATTATATAGATCACAAGTCTTACTGGGAAGACTATTTACCATTGGTAGAATTTACCTACAATAATGGGTATCACTCTTCTCTAGAAATAACACCTTTCGATGTATTGTATGGGTGAAAGTGTAGAACACCATTGTTGTGGGACAATCTAGAGGATAGAATTGTGATTGGACCAAAAATGGTTAGAGAAATAGAGGAGAAAATAAAGGTAATAAGGCAAAGACTCAAGGAAGCTGCTGATAGAAAAAAATATTATTCTAATTTAAAGAGAACTCCAAGGGAGTACTTGGTGGGGGATAAAGTGTTCTTAAGGGTCAAACCAATGAAAATAATATTAATTCCATAAAATTGGATCCACGGTTTGTAGAACACCTTGAGATCACTGAGAAGATTAGTCTGGTTGCATACCAACTCACCTTACCTCCTAATCTATCAAAAATCCATAAAACTTTTCATATATCTTTGCTTAGGAAGTATGCTGCTGACCTTGATCATGTGTGGGATGTTTCTAATTTACAGATGGCAAATCTGGAGGTAGTCGAAGTAATGCCAATAAGTATCCTCGAATTCTGATCTAAGGCTATGAGAAATCAGACCCTTGAGCAGTGTAAGGTTCAGTGGGACCGCTTCTCGAAAAGGAATACCACTTGGAAAAAAGTGGCAGATATGCAAAAATATTTTCCCTTCTTGTTTAATGATCTTTAAAAATAATAGTTGTGATAATTTTTTTTTGATTGTGTATGCTTGTGTAAAATTGAGAAACACCCAGGATGGTGTTTATTCCTAGTGGGGGAGGATGTCATGACCCTCCCAGATGGACCTTTTGACATGGAAAAATAATTTATTAACCTAATGGGAATAGAATTGACCACTTGTCCAATTTCTTAAGGTACTTACATGTATAGTCCCTCAACTAACTAAGTCTAAATAAATTTTAATCTTTATCCCAACCCTTGCTTATTACATCACAATAAATAATTTTATCTTTGCAAATTACACATGCCAACAATATGTAATTCATGCATTATGAAATAGTCCTTTATAAAGAGAATTGTCTAATTATTCTCATACTTATAAAAGGAAAAATAAGTCATTATTTCTACATTCATTATAAGGTTGTTTCCATCGAATGGAATATTTTCATATTCATCCTTTCACTATGTCGACTTCAAAGCCCCTGTAGCCCCAAGCTAATTCATCCTCCTCATCCCTCCTTGTATGAAATATTTCTATCAAGATTTGAATCATGACAGGTGTCAATGCTATAGGGATTGAAATTGACCACTTGTCTAACTTCTTAAGATGATTACATGTATAATACCTCAACTAACTAGTGTATAATTAAATTTCAATATTTATCCTAACCCTTGCTTACTACATCACAAAAAAATTTAAGTTTATCTATACAAATTACATATGCTGAAAATATGTAATTCACACATTACACCATAGTTATTTATCATGGCAATTTTGTAATGATTCCTATACATGTAAAACAAAACAATCATTATTTGTACATCCATTATAAAGTTGTTTCATGGAATATAATATTTTTATATTCATCTATCATTTTTTAGACTTCAAGGCTCTCACAGCCCCAAGCCAATTCATCCTCCTCATCCCTATGTGTTAGAAATATTTTTTTCAAGATTTTAATCATGATATGTATCTATTCTAAAGGGATTGGAATTGACCACTTGTCCATATTTTAAATTTTCTTACACATATAATATATCACCTAAATATGTCTAAATAACTTTCAATATCAATCCCAAGCCTTGCTTATTACATCACAATAAAAATAAACTTTTCATACAGATTACGTATGATAACAATATGTAATTCACACATTATGACATAGTCCTTCATCAAGGAAACACTCTAATGATTCCTATACTTACAAAAGGAAAAAGAAGCCATTATTTGTACATTCATTATAAATTTGTTTCCATGGAATGATATCTTTTCATATCTATCCTTCATCATGTAGAATTCAAGGCTCTCATAGCCCAAAGCTAATTCCTCTTCCTCATCCTTACCTATGAGAAATCTATTTATCAAGATTTTGATCATGATAAGTACCAATTCTAGAGGGATTAGAATTGACCCAACTTCTTAAGATACTTACACATATAATTCCTCATCGAACATGTGTCTAAGTAACTTTCAATATTGATCCTAACCCTGTATTATCACATCACAATTAAAAATAATTGTATCTACGTAAATTGCATATGACAAAAATATGTAATTCATGCATTATGACGTAGTCCTTTATCAAGGAAACTCTGTAATGATTCCCATACTTATAAAAGGAAAAACAAGTCATTATTTGTGCAATCATTTTAAAGTTATTTCCATGGAATGGAATATTTTCATATCCATCCTTCACCATGTGGACTTCATGGCTCCCATAGCCAAAAGCTAATTAATCTTGCTCATCCCTACCTATGAGAAAATATTCTATTCAAATTTTAATCATGACAAGTGTAAATTTTGGAGGGATTGAAATTGACTACTTGTCCAACATCTTAAGTTGCTTACATGTATAAACCCTCAACTAACTGGTGTCTAAATAACTTTTAATCTTGATCCCAACCTTTGCTTATTACATCACAATAAAAAAATTATGTATACAAACTACATATGCCAAAAATATGTAAGTCACACATTATGTCATAGTACTTTATAATAACAACTCTCTCATAATTCCCATACTTATAAAAGGGAAAAGAAGCATTTATTTATACATTCATTATAATGTTATTTTCATGGAATGAAATCTTTTCATATTCATCCTTAATAATGTAGAATTCAAGGCCCCAAGCTAATTCATCCTCCTCATCCCTACCTGTGAGAAATATTTTTGTCAATATTTTAATCATGACAATTATCAATTTTGAAGGGATTGGAATTGACCACTTGTCCAACTTCTTAAGTTGCTTACATGCATTATCCCTCAACTAAGTGGTGTCTAAATAAATTTTAATCTTTATTTCAACCCTTGCTTATTACATCACAATAAAAATTAATTTTATCTATACAAATTACATTAACCAACAATATGTCATTCACTATTTATTGCATAGTCCTTTATCGAGGCAACTCTCTACTCATTTTCATACTTATAAAAAGAAAACGAAGTCATTATCTATACATTTATTATAAAGTTATTTTCATGGAGTGGAATATTTTCATATCTATCGTTGTAGACTTTAAGGCTCCCATAGCCCTAAAATAATGCATCTTCCTCATCCCTACATGTGAGAAATCATTTTGTCAAGATTTAGATCATGGTAGGTGTCAAATTCTAGAGGGATTGAAATTGACCACTTGTCCAATGTCTTAAGTTGCTTAAACTTATAATCCCTCAATTAAATGTATACAAATAAATTTCAATCTTGATCCCAAACCTTGCTCATTACATCACAATAAAAATATTTATATCTATGCAAATTACACATGCCAACAATATGTAATTCACTCATTACCTCACCGCCATAGTTCTTTATCAAGTCATCTCTCTAAGTAGGAAAAACAAAACATTATTTGTACATTCATTAATAAAGTATTTTTCATTAAATGAAATATTTTAATATTCATCATTCACCATGTAGATTTCAATGCTCTTATAGCCCTAAGCTAATTCATCCCACTCATCCCTAAGGATAGGAATCTTTCTGTCAACATTATAGGTGTCAATTCTAAAGGATTGAAATTGACCACTTGTTCAACTTCTTAATCTACTTGCACATATAATCCCTCGACTAATTGGTGTCATCCCACTCATCCCTAAGTATAGGAATATTTCTGTCAACATTACAGGTGTCAATTCTAAAGGATTGAAATTGACCACTTGTTCAACTTCTTAATCTACTTGCACATATAATCCCTCGACTAATTGGTGTCTAGATAACTTTCAATCTTAATACCAACCCTTACATATTACATCACAGAAAAATAATAATTTTAACAGTAAATAGGTAAATCATACAGTAAAAAATAATTTTAACAGTAAATATGTAAATCATACATTATAACATAGTCCTTTAAGAAGGAATTTTTCTAATTATTTTCATACTTATAAAAAAGAAAAAGAACCCATTATTTACACTTAAATTATAATATTCTTTTCATGGAACAAAATATTTTTATATCCATCCTTCAAGTCTCACGTATATATAAGTGCCAACTCTTCACATTTTCGCCCAACTGTTGAACTCTATATAAGAGTGCCATAGAAACAGAGATATAAGTGCCAACTCTTCACATTTTCGCTGCACGTCCAAGTCTTCACGAGCTCGAGCCATAGAAACAGAGATACTATACTTCGTAAACCGAGATCCACAGTCGAGAGCTCGAGCTCTGGACTGTGGATCTCGGTTTACGAAGTATATATCTCTGTTTCCATGGCTTCTCTGAGCTTCAAGGTTACCAGAAAGCCAGCGGTCCTCGTGGCCCCGTCACTGTTGACTCCCAACGAGATTTTGTATCTATGATCAGGCGGTGCTGAGATTTCACTTACCGATCTTCCAAGTCTGGAGGAGCTGCTGCACGACGTGCCGGGGTAGCAGACCATCACCAATTCTCGTCTTCTCTTGATCCAGGGAAGCATTTTACTTTTACTTCTGTCTTTCATACCCTTTAACATGGTATGTATTAGTTAAGACAAAAACCAAAAAAATCTTTTGTGTTAAGTTTATGGTTCCATGTCCCCGACAGGGAAATTGAAATATTGTAATAAAAAAAAGTATCGCTGGCTTTTTCTTATAAAAACTTAGTTTTAATTTACAGAAATATGCTCAAACTTTTTAAAGTTAAAAATTGTGATCCCTCAGCCACTCTAGAGGGTGGGCTAGGGAAGAGAAGGGTTTATCAATCACTACTTTCCCTATTATCAGCTGCGAAAGCATATAGATTCTCTCTTGCTTTTGTAACACAAAATATACAAAATACAATTTTATATGTTGAAGATTTTTTGTGTTTTCTGAACACGTTGTGAACTCTCAGGTGACGCGGCTGAGATGCGGGGATTCATGTTTGCCCTCCGGTTCAACCACACCATGGCGGACGGCTTCGGAGTGGTCCAGCTGATGGCGGCGCTGGGCGAGGTGGCGCGGGCGACGGCGGGGCCTTCGATGTCCCCGGTGTGGAAACGAGAAACCCTGTGGCGGCTGAAGACGAGGGCCCTCAATCTGGCTCCGGAACAGGACGTTCGGTTCATATTCACGCTGAACGTCCGATCCAGGTTCGAGCCCCCGCTCCCGCAGGGCTACTACGGCAATGCAATCAGCTTCCCCTGCGCGAAGACCAAGGCAGGGCTGCTGGCGAGCAAGCCCCTGTCGTTCGCGGTGGAACTCATAAACAGGGCGAAAACGGCCGTCAACGACGAGTACATGCGATCCGTCATAGACCTCATGGAGTTGAAGGGCCGCCCGCACTTCACAGTGGTGGGGTCTTTTGTTGTCTCGGACTGGACCAAATTTGGATTCGGCGACTTGGATTTCGGGTGGGGTAAGGCGGTCTATGGAGGGCCTGCGAAGGGCGATGTGGGCCCTTGCACGGATTGCTCGTCTCCCATCGTAGTAGGGAGGGAATCAACAGAATTTTGGTTCCCTTGTGCTTGCCGTCGGCGGCCATGGAGAAATTTCAGGCGGAAATGAGCGAGGCCATGGAGCACTCTTCTCCATTCCTACGTTCCGCTCTCTGAGAGGGCGTGGAGAAGAGATGGTACATACCTCTTTCTGTCAGCTCAAGTATGTGTACGTACAAGTGATGTCAAAGAAGGGCTAAGAATGGTTGCAAGAAACTAACTGGAGCCATAACATTATTGGAGTTGTCCGCCATTGTAGCGCAGTTGGAGAAGGCGAGCTTGGTCCCGTTGAAACGGGAGGTTTAGGTCATACATCTTCAATGTCAAGGGGACACAATTAAAAACTCATTCCTCTCTGGTTGTGGTCGGGGTCTAAGGGTTTCTTTGGTGTCAGTTTTCACCACAAACCAAAATTATAGTCCGCGAGGGCTAGGTGGATTGGTAAGAAGTTGGCCACCTCGCGGGCATGCCCAATATAGGGCAAAGGTAGTAGCTTGATTTGAGTCCGCTAAGCGTGCACCAGCTTGATGACGACAACATCAACCCGGAGCCACCGAGGGTCACTTCGGGTCGTGTTTATCGAGGTGAGATAAGCATTATAATGGTGGCACCATGATTTGACGCTACAATCGGAGGCAATGCAACTTGACCCTGTGATTTGCGATCAGTTGTTCAAAAAAGGAAACGTAGTTGCCAAGTCCTCTATGTATATAAAAAATAACATTATTGGAGTCCATTCACTTAATATTAATTAATTAGTGCGATCTACTATGTATTAAAAAATAATAATAATAATTAGTACATTTTACAGGCATCGTGATATGAAATATTTTTGTACCACTTTATTCTTGTAAATGACAAAAAAAAACCAAAAAAAAGGAAAAAAAAAATTCTTTTGAAACTATTTGATAGATTTTAAGTCACACTTGAGTCTCTACCTAGTGTTAATTTCATGGAAAAAAATTGTCCACCCTAGCATCCAATGTGGCAAGGGTGGGACCACAAGTTATTGGTACAATTTTTTGCATGAAGATAATTCTATGCATATGTATGGCCTTTACAAAGGAAATCACAAAGGGCCTTTCAACATCATTTCTTCTTTGCATAGATAAGAACTTAAAGAGAGGGTTTGTCTCAAAATCTTATCTATGCGAACAACTAGTAGACCACACCACAACTAACAACTACTTACCACATTAACTCTTAGTGTCACATCAATTTTGTCATCCATCCAACTTTACCTAGGTATGCACCAAACCCTAGCAAATTTCAAAAAGGGGGTGTTTATTCAAAAGGGGGATTTATTTGAAAATCAAGGAAAAGAGGGTGTGTTGCTTTTATGTTCAAAAGGGAATGATGGTTTAAAAAAACATATCAAATATTTTTTCCTTTTTAAATGTATGCAATATGGAGTGGATTGCCTTATAAGAAAAACCCTCTTTCTCATGAAAACCTAATTCTAATTCACGATAATATAAATAAGTTTGTAGAAACAATAAATCAATTCAACCCTCTACAACCAAACATGTATCCCATTATCAAAGAGGCCATAAATAATATTACACAAGGGAAATCAATTGATGAAAAACTTGATGAAGAGTTTCTTAAGTCCTTTCTATTAAAGGTCTAAATTTATTATATAGGTTAGATAAAGAATTTGAAGGTATAGGGTGACTAGGTGTGTGCACCCACAAATAGTTGTCATAGTTCATCCATGATTTATTTGTGAATAAGACAAATGATGCAGGAGCATCCAACAACACCAACAGCAGAAGCATCAAGTTTCGGGAGAGACAGTGCTGAGGAGTCAGCCAAAGGAGAAAAAGCGGCTAAGGAAGATACCTGTCATGATTTCGTGACATGTCGCAAAATCACGACAAAAATTGGCAAGGAGGAAGTGCAGCAGAAGGGGTCGCGATTTCGCGACGTGTCGCGAAATCGTGACCCGCGTTTTCGCGATGAGTCACGAAATCGCGACAGTTTGCCAGAGAGGGACGAAGGCACAGAAGGGGGCACGATTTTGTGACATGTCACGAAATCGCGAACCGCGATTTTGCTACATGTCACGAAATCGCGATAGGTTTCGAAGCAGAGGAGAGAGCGACAAAACGGTCATGATATCGCAACGTCGCGATATCGCGACGTCACGAAATCACGACGAGTTTCTCAGCAGAGGGGCAGGAGGCAAAATGGTCGCGATATCGCGACCAAAATGAGAAGCAAGTGCAGAGAGCCAGAAACGTCGCGATATCGTGACGTCGCGAAATCGCGACGAGTTTCTCAGCGGAGGGGCAGGAGGCAAAATGGTCGCGATATCGCGACATGTCGCGATATCGTGACCAAAATGAGAAGCAAGCACAAGGAGCCAGAAACGTCGCGATATCATGACATGTCACGATATCACGACGGAGAGAGAAAATGGTGCGGGAGGAAGAGAAAAAGATGGCGGGAACGGTGTTTTCGAGGACCGTACAGATTCGACACGTGGCGAGTCAACCAAAGGGCCGCAGGACTTGAGAAAGGAAGGAGACAGGGAGCAAGCCAAGGTGGACACGTGGGAGGCCATGCTGGGCCAAAATTGACACGTGGTTGCCACATGTATCTTGTTATTTGTGAGAGGCGCGTGTACCAAATATGTTTTACATCCAGGAGGAGGCATGGCAAATTTTGCACGCGGGAGAATACGTGTATCCAAGTGAAGATGGAGGCCACGTATCGGGAATTAAAATTGACAGCCGCGTGCATTAAAGGGGGAGAACCACCTTTTTGGATGGATTTTTTGACAAAACAGCAGTGTAGAGTACGGTCTGAGCAAAGCGGGCAGTGCAGGGTAAGGGAGGCCATCAATGCAAGCGTTTGGTGGATCGGGCAGTGGCCCATTAATGCCAGAAATTTTGAATTCCCGGGGGGGAAAAGGAAAATTTGAATTTTTGTTTTAGGTGGGGGGCATTAATTGTGTGAGAGGGTCGGGGCCTCTATAAAAACCCATTTTATTGTTTTAATCGGGACGGTGGGATTCCGAATGCACTTAGGACGTAGAGGAGAGAGAGAACCGAGCCGAGGGCCGGTGATTGTAAAAGCCTGCGGGCTGTTAATTTCTGCTGTACATTTTCAGTTGATTTCAATGAAAAAGGGAGGGTTTGCAGGAGTGTAATTTTGGGTCCCCCGTCAGTGGTATCAGAGCAGGAGTTCCTGAGTGCGTAAACAGACCGCCGGCCGTGAGGCAGTTTGCGCCAGGACCTACGGGAGGGTTTTGAGAGAGAGAGAAAGAGAGAGTTTAGCATCCCCGAGCGTGTTAGCAGACCGTCGGATGTGAGGCAGCTACACCGGGATCGATTAAAGCTTGTGAGAAAAGCAGACATAAAAAAAAAAAAATGTATTCCCGAAGAAGACGGGACAGCAAGGAGGAAGATATGGTGTCGGAAGAGGAAGTCAAAGCATTGCAACGACAATTAAAAGCCTTGCAAAAGGAATGGCTCGCAATGAAATTGCGGGAGAAAGAAGAGCGGCAAAGAAGGCGGGAAGAGAGACGAAGAAAGAGAGAAGAAAGAATGAAGGAGGCTGTAGAGGAAAAATGCAGCAGTACCGGGACCTGCCCGGAAGAAGGCACAAATCTTTCTGTGCAAGAAGAGGAATTACAGCAGGCTGCAGAAGAAGTTTGCAGCAGTGGAGAAATATGTCCGGTAGAAGACAGAAGTATGGACCGGGAGCCGAGGTTAAAGCAGGCTGCTGAGGCAGAGATGAGTCCGGGAGTGTTGCAGGAGGCAGCAACCGGACCAATCAGAAGTGAAGATCACTTCTCTACGTACCCCGGGTGTCTGATGCAGGAGCATCCAACAACACCAGCAGCAGAAGCATCGAGTTTCGGGAGAGACAGTGCTGAGGAGTCGGCCAAAGGAGAAAAAGCGGCTAAGGAAGATACCTGTCACGATTTCACGACATGTCACGAAATCATGACAGAAATTGGCAAGGAGGAAGTGCAGCAGAAGGGGCCGCGATTTCGTGACGTGTCACGAAATCATGACCCGCGATTTCGCGACGAGTCACGAAATCACGACAGTTTGCCGGAGAGGGACGAAGGCGCAGAAGGGGGCACGATTTCGTGACATGTCGCGAAATTGAGAACCGTGATTTTGCTACATGTCGGGAAATCGAGACAGGTTTCGGAGCAGAGGAGAGAGCGACAAAACGATCGCGATATCGTGACGTCGTGAAATCGCGATGAGTTTCTCAGCGGAGGGGCAGGAGACAAAATGGTCGCGATATCGCGACCAAAATGAGAAGCAAGTGTAGAGAGCCAGAAACGTCGCGATATCGCGACGTCACGAAATCGCGATGAGTTTCTCAGCGGAGGGGCAGGAGGCAAAATGGTCGCGATATCGCGACATGTCACGATATCGCGACCAAAATGAGAAGCAAGCACAAGGAGCCAGAAACATCGTGATATCGCGACATGTCATGATATCGCGATGGAGAGAGAAAATGGCACGGGAGGAAGAGAAAAAGATGGCGGGAACGGTGTTTTCGAGGACCGTACAGATTCGACACGTGGCGAGTCAACCAAAGGGCCGCAGGACTTGAGAAAGGAAGGAGACAGGGAGCAAGCCAAGGTGGACACGTGGGAGGCCATGCTGGGCCAAAATTGACACGTGGTTGCCACATGTATCTTGTTATTTGTGAGAGGCACGTGTACCAAATATGTTTTACATCCAGGAGGAGGCATGGCAAATTTTGCACGCGGGAGAATACGTGTATCCAAGTAAAGATGAAGGCCACGTATCGGGAATTAAAATTGACAGCCGCGTGCATTAAAGGGGGAGAACCACCTTTTTGGATGGATTTTTTGACAAAACAGCAGTGCAGAGTACGGTCTGAGCAAAGCGGGCGGTGCAGGGTAAGGGAGGCCATCAATGCAAGCGTTTGGTGGATCGGGCAGTGGCCCATTAATGCCGAGAAATTTTGAATTCCCGGGGGGAAAATATAAATTTGAATTTTTGTTTTAGGTGGGGGGCATTAATTGCGTGAGAGGGTCGGGGCCTCTATAAAAACCCATTTTATTGTTTTAATCGGGACGGTGGGATTCCGAATGCACTTAGGACGTAGAGGAGAGAGAGAACCGAGCCGAGGGCCGATGATTGTAAAAGCCTGCGGGCTGTTAATTTTTGTTGTACATTTTCAGTTGATTTCAATGAAAAAGGGAGGGTTTGTAGGAGTGTAATTTTGGGTCCCCCGTCAACAAACTACCCAACAATGATGAGCTTAGCATGATATTTTACCTTGAAGCTTCATAACAAGTTTTATTATAAAATTAGTGTTGACTATACCTCTACACCTCATTTTGGAGGGCATGGTTTAGGTCATTTGTGTGATCATCTAAATTTTAGGAGGATACTCCTTGGTGATGATGAAAACCATATGGATTTATATAGGGAGAAATTAGTGGCCTTTAAATTCCCTAAACTAGTTCAATGTTTGAGAGTAAAGTAGGTGGTCAAAAAAGTTTACTCATTACTTTTGTTCATACTAATTAGATTATAATACCCCTTCAGGATTTATACCAGATATAGTAGACCATCTATAGTTGCATGGTTGTTAGGTCTCTCAAGACCCACCCCTTCCTAAGATTCTTAATGAGGTATTGTAATTAGCCACATTGTCACTACCCTAAATTTCCTAAATCATCTGTAAGTCATTTTTTTCCTTGAAACAAGGCTTGGAACCTACTCGAGAACTCAATGTTCCTTAAATGAACAATTAGACTCCTCATGGGTTCATTTCATTTCTACTTAATTCGACACAAGATATACCCATCCCTACAACATACATATCTCAGTCTATGTAAGTGTACTAGGTGAAGTGTAAGTTTAAGCTATCAATCTCACTTTAGATGAGCTAGCTTATTCCCCTTAGTCTATCGAAATGACCACACCAATATTTACACCATACATAAGTCCATCTATGTAGGTGTACTACGCATTCAGGAGCAAGCTATCCATCTCATCACCATGATGAGCTAGTCCCTCCAAATAAGTCTCGCTTTATGTCAATCTCTAAGGAATACTAAACTATCATACCTCTTTCCATGTTTATCTTGAAAAATATTATCTCTAATGTAACAAATCATAATTGTTCCTAACCCTTTACTACCATTGATGTAGTCATTTGGGTTATCATGTGTTCAACCAAATTCCTTTCTAAATTATGGTCCAAATTATTTCAAATCGCATTATTAAGGTCTATTTCGCAAGTCCCATTAACATCACATAAATATAATTCCAATTATTTAATGCATAATCATAAAAGTATAAAACCATAGAGATTTACCCATTTACTTAGAAAGCATAGAAATTTCATTTACATCATAACCATAGTGCGCCATAGAAAATAATTGAAAATCACACATATTCTCATAAAATCTCATTTATCTTGGGAATCCTCATGGGGAGTAAACCCAACCATGAATTGCTTCCTTTATTTATTTCATAAGATGGCTAGTTCCTTACATAAATTTAAAGATATCCCACAATACCTTTATCTTCTACCAGAGATATTCCATAATCCCTAGGATCTTACAATATAAATTAGTCATCCAATTCATAAGTACAATTGACTCCATATTTTGGAGCAAAGGCATCACAAAATATTTTTTTACTCACATGTAATTTCCATTCTTTTACAACATTACATTATGCATTTGTCCTTCAATACACGATTACCATCCGATTCCAAATGAAGAGTTCGTCCTTCATTAACTTTGGCTCTTTGATATGTTATTAGAAAGAAGACCCTTATTTCTTTTCCAATTGTTCCACTATACTGGATAAAGAAGAAATTATCTTTGAGGAAATAAATTAGCACCTTTAGCATGAAAATACATGTCTCAAAATGCACCTAAATCCCTTCTATTGCATGTTGTAGTTTCAGTAAAACAAGATAACCAGTATAATATTTATTTTAATAACTTGTTCAAATAAATCATGCCTTCTAATTTATTCAGAGTTTAAAACTCCCCAAAAGAAATCCTATATATCGCTTTGGCAAACAAAAAGAGCTCCATGCATCCCAACAAATATTTACTAGACATCTATTTTGCACACTTCATACCTAGAAAGCACCAAGGATGATGCCCAATGGTGGCTAATAAATTTTTCAAGGAAGTGTTCTGATTGCATGGATTTATGAAAGTAATTATATTAAATAAGGATTCCTATTTCACTTCTGAATTTTTAAGAGCCCTTCACCAGGCAATAGGTACAAATTTGCACATGAGTTCGACATAACACCCAAAAACATATGGTTAGACAAAATGGATAAATCAAGTATTAGAAGATAGGCTTCGTATGTATTACATGGATCACAAGTCTCACTGGGAAGACTATTTATCATTGGTAGAATTTACCTACAATAATGGGTATCACTCTTCTCTGGGAATGGCATATTTCTATCCTTGTATGGGCGAAAGTGTAGAACACTACTATTATGAGATAATCTAGAGGATAGAATTGTGATTGGACCAAAAATGGTCAGACAAATAGAGGAGTAAATAAAGGTAATAATGTAAAGACTCAAGGAAGCTGCTGATAGGTAAAATCGTTATGCTGATTTAAAGAAAACTCCAAGGGAGTACTCGATGGGGGATAAAGTGTTCTTAACGGTCAAACCAATGAAAAGTGTTATTAAGTCCATAAAATTAGACCCACGATTTGTATGATACTTTGATATCACTGAGAAGATTAGTACTGTTGCATATTGACTTGCCTTACCTCCCAATTTGTCAAAAATCCATGACACTTTCCATATATCTTTACTTAGGAAGTATGTTACTGACCTTAACCATGTGTGGTATGTTTCTAACTTACAGATGGAAAATCTGAAGGTAGTCGAAGTAATGTTAGTAACGATCCTCGAATTTTTCTCTAAGGCTATGTGAAATTGGACCCTTGAGCAATGTAAGGTTTAGTGGTACCGCTTCTCGAAAAGGAATGCCACTTGGAAGAAAGTGGCGGATATGCAAAAACATTTTTCCTTCTTGTTTGATGATGTTTAAAAATAATAGTTGTGATAATTTGTTTTTGATTGTGTATGCTTGTGTAAAATTGAGAAACACCCAGGATGAGATTTAGTCCTAGTGGGGGAGGATGTCATGACCCTCCCAGATGGACCTTTTGACCTGGAAAAACAATGTATTAACTTAATGGTGCTTTAATACTCGATCTTGCATAATTAAGCAGAGTAGCAATGTTAGTAGATATTAAAGAGTATGATACTGCTAACAAATTGCCAATGTGCAAGATCAGGTACACTTGTAAGTGGAAGAAGCTGAATCATCCACCAAAGGCAAGGGTACTTGAGGTTGGGGAAATGATGACAAGGCAACTCAAAAGTAACACAGATAGTTACCTTCATATAGGCATGCATTCAGATAGGGATAATCGTCAAAATATAGCCACCATGAGCCCCATACTGATGGCCTAATAGCTATCGTAAGTTCTAGAGGCTAAGATAGGTGACTAAATTGATGGAATATTTTTCTATTGCACATGCATGATTGTCTTTTACTTCAGCACAATTACCTCAAATTTGAGAAGTATTGATAAATGAATTTTATTTTAAATAAATGGTTGATTTATTTTAAAATGATGAATAGATTCCATTATAAGTAAATGGGTCATTTATTTTAAAATAATAAATGGATTTCATTTTAAGAAAATGGTTGATTCATTTTAAAATGATAAAGATTTTTCATTTTAAATGAAAGATTGAATTATTTTAGAATAATGAAGGAAATATCATTTAAACAGAAGATTAAACCATTTTAAGGAATACAAAATAGAAAAGAATATTATGGAACCTACCTCCTACATTGGATCGGCCAGTGAGGTGAAGCTTCCCATTGACATGAGGTATGGCCTTATTAAGTTCGAAGGGATGGTTCATCGACATGGAGAATGACCTTATTAAGTGTGAAGGGATGGTTTCATTGATGTGGAGGATGGCTTCAATTCTCGTAGTACCTTGGGAAGGTGGAAAGGAAGAAAACGTCCCCTCTACCACCTAAAAAAGCATGGGAAGTTATGGTAGGAAGGGGTGGATGGAATCCAAGGGAGGTAGGTTATGCATTGGATGGGTAGCAGAAGAGAGAGGAGGCACCACACATAGAGGAGGAAATAAATATTCTTTAGCAACTTAGTAAGCCAATTGGGGGCATAAATAACCAGGTTGGACTCATGGAACTCCTTTAAATATGCATCTATGATTTCACTACTAGTTTTAGTTGTTGAAGTATTGTGTGTGTAGCTTCATTGTATCAAGCTCTACATCGACTTTGCAAGAATTCAATATTTCATTAACTTGCAAAAAATTATCTTCGTACATGGATTCATAGCTTTTTAAAGAAAGACTTCATGCAACCCTAACCCTAAGCTCAAGAGTTGGATTGCATGCAAAATTCCACTTGAGCTAGAATCTTCTACCAAATATCAGTTACAATCTTCTAACGGTTACATCAAATGGCCCCACTTGGCTAGGAGCCTAACATACCACGTACATTACAAAATATTGCAAAATAATATTATAGATGGGATCCCTCAAGTTGGAAGTGGGTCATTACATAATAATGAGAATTACAAAATAACGTTAGGATGAGATCCTAATAATTTTTTTTTTTGCTTGATAAGAGAGTTGGTTACAACTAACACTATTTTGAGTAGCTGACAAGAACAGGGTTCAAACCACAAGGATTGCATCCACAAAAACTATTCCACCTTGTTATTCACTAAATAATATATTATTCTCTCATTATTACATAGTCCTTTATCGAGGTAATTCCCTACTAATTTCTATACTATACTTATAAAAGGAAAAAGAAAGACATTATCTATGTATTCATTATAAAGTTATTTTCATAAAAATGAAATTTTATAAATTTTAAGGCTCCTATAACCCTAGATAATTCATCGTTCTCATCTTACATGTGAGAAATCATTTTTTCAAATGCATCGTACTACATTTCAGAGAATTCCGTCACTTGGTGGTTGTTTGTAGTATTGCCATTTTTTTTAACCACGTGAATTCCTTGTCCAGGCAGGACACATTTATCTGTTATGTTTGTATGGTCTAGAGAGTCTTCCAACACCATAATATGGTGAAATATGGTGATAAGATCCTAGTGGTAGCGATTCATCCTTTTATGCTTCCTCAATATGTTTATTGTACTTGGAAATTAAGTGTTTGTCCGTATTTGGCAGGTTAAGCACTTGTCAGTACGATGTTTCAGTCTGATAACAACGATGTCTTTTATTTATAAAATGTTCCATGGGCAACCAAAAATATATAAGCATATCATTAGAATAGTATGATAGTGTAGTTAAGGGTTAGTGAATCATGAAAAGAAAGCATATTACAATTTTTTATAGCTTATTATTAAAGAATTTAATAGTGCTTTCATATTCAAAATGGTAGTTTTAAGTAAAAAATAAATGAAGACTATGATTGTAAAGTAGTTAATTGATTGTTAATTACCGAAACCACCTATTTTCTCATGTCATCCAAGTCTACTTATTGTTGGTCCACTTGTTTTTTAAGGTCAAGTCAACAGTGTTTGCACTATTATACGGTTTTATTTCTACTTAATAGGATAATGGTTTCAAAGATGAGGATAATTAGAATACTTGGAATAATTGAAGTCTATGTAATTTTCACATTTACCATGCATGTCCAAGTCTTCATGAGTCGAGCTCTCGACTATGGATCTCGATTTACAAATTATATATCTTTGTTTCTATGGCTTCTCTGAGATTCAAGGTTACCAAATAGCCAGCGATTCTCGTAGCCCTGACATTGCCCACTCCCAAGGAGATATTGTATCTTTTTAACATAGATGATCAGGCTGCTCTGAGATTTCACGTACCGATATTCCAATTCTATCGAAGTAACTCGCTAAAAAGGAATTAATACCCCATCAAAGTGATCAAGGAGGCGTTGGGTAAAGTTCTGGTTCATTACTATCCCTTTACCGAAATGTTGAGAGATGTGCTTGGTGGGAAAATCGAGGTCAATTGTACAAGCGAGGGATTATTGTTTGTGGAAGCCAACGCGGACGTGTCAATAGTTCATGATAGGTGTCAATTCTGGAGGGATTGAAATTGACTACTTGTCCAACATCTTAAGTTACTGACATGTATAATCCATCAACTAACTATGTCCAAATAACGTTTAGTCTTGATCCCAACCTTTGCTTATTACATCACAATAAAAAAAAATATGTATACAAATTACATATGCCAACAATATGTAAGTCAAACATTGTGGCATAGTCCTTTATAATGGTAACTATCTCATAATTCCCATACTTATAAAAGAAAAAATAAGCTTTTATTTACAAATTCATTATAATGGTGTTTCCATGGAATGGAATATTTTCATATCCATCCTTCATCATGTAGAATTCAAGACCCCAAGCTAATTCATCCTCCTCATCCCTACTGTGAGAAATATTTTTATTAATATTTTAATCATGATAGTTGTAAATTTTGGAAGGATTGGAATTGACCACTTGTCCAATTTCTTAAGTTGCTTACATGTATAATCCCTCAACTAACTAGTGTCTGAATAAATTTTAATCTTTATTCCAACCTTTGCTTATCACATCACAATAAAAAATAATTTTATCTATACAAATTACATAAGCCAGCAATATAGTATTCACTCATTATTGCATAGTCCTTTATCGAGGCAACTCTCTATTTATTCCCATACTTATAATAGGAAAAAGATGGCATTATCTATACATTCATTATAAATTTATTTTCATGGAATAAAATATTTTCATATCCATCCTTATAGACTTTAAGGCTCCCATAGCCCTAAGATAATTCATCATCCTCATCTCTACATGTGAGAAATATTTTTGTCAAGATTTTGATCACGATAGATGTCAATTCTAAAGGGATTAGAATTGACCACTTGTCCAACTTCTTAAGCTACTTACATGCATAATTCCTCAACTAATTTCTGTACAAATAACTTTCAATCATGATCCTAATCCTTTCCTATTACATCACAATTAATATCTTCATTTGTATATATTTTATATGCTAGCAATATGTAATTCATGCATTATGGCATAGTCCTCTATCAATGCAACTCTATAATGATTCCCATACTTATAAAAGGAAAAGAATCCATTATTTGTACATTCATTATAAATTTTTTTCTATGGGATGGAATATTTTCATATCCATCCTTCATCATGTAGACTTCAAGGCTCCCATAGCCCCAAGCTAATTCATTCTTGTCATCCCTACATGTGAGAAATATTTTTGTCAAGATTTTAATCATGATAGGTGTAAATTTTGGAGGGATTGGAATTGACCATTTGTCAAAATTTCTAAGTTGCTTACACATGTAATCCCTCAACTAACTTGTATATAAATAACTTTAAATCTTGATCCCAACCCTTAATTATTACACCACTATAAAAAATAATTTTATCTATACAAATTACATATGTTGACAATATGTAATTCATGCATCATAGCACATTCCTTTATCGAGGCAACTCCCTAATGATTCCTATACTTAAAAATAATCCATTATTTGAACATTGATTATAAATTTATTTATATGGAATGGAATATTTTCATATCCATCCTTCGCCATTTAGACTTCAATGCTTCTATTGTCCTAAGATAATTCATTCTCCTCATCTGTACCTATGAGAAATACTTTTTTCAAGATTTTAATTATGATAGGTGTCAATTTTGGAGGGATTGTAATTGGTCAATTGTTCAAGTTATTAAGCTACTTACTCATATAATCCACCAACTAATTGGTGTCTATATAACTTTCAATCTTGATCCCAACCCTTGCTAATTGCATCACAACAAAAAATAATTTTATCTATACAAATTACATATGCTGAAAATATGTAATGCATCCATTATGACACAGTCCTTTATTGAGACAACTCTCTAATGATTCCTATACTTATAAAAGAAAAAAAGAAACCAATAATTGTACATTAATTATAAATTTATTTCCATGGAATCGATCTTTTCATATCCATACTTAACCATGTAGACTTCAAGGCTCTCATAGCCCCAAGGTAATTATGAGAAATATTTTTGTCATGATTTAAATAATTATAGGTGTCAATTATAGAGGGATTGAAATTGACCACTTGTCCAACTTCTTAAGCTTCTTAAAAGTATAATCCCTCAACTAACTAGTATCTAAATAACATTCAATATTGATCCCAACCCTTGCTTATTACATCACAATAAAAACTAATTTTACCTATAAAATTTATATATTCCAACAATATATAATTCATGCATTATGCCATAGTTATTTATAAAGAAAACTCTCTAATAACTCCTATTCTTATAAAAGGAAAAAAAATCCATTATTTGTACATTCATTATAAATTTATTTGCATGGAATGGAATTTTTTCAGATCCATCCTTCACCTTGTAGACTTCAAGTATCCCATAGCCCCAAGCTACTTCATCTTCCTCATTCCTACATGTCAGAAATTTTTCTTTCAAGATTTTAATCATGACAAGAGTCAATTCTGGAGGGATTGGAATTTACCACTTGTTCAAATATCTCAACTAATTAGTGTTTAAATAAATTCAATCTTGATTCCAACTGTTGCTTAATACATCACAATAAAAAATAATTTTATCTTTACAAATTGCATACACTAAAATATGTAATTCATGAATTATGAAATACTCATTTATTGAGGCAACTCTCTAATGATTTCGATACTTATAAAATAAAATAAAAAAGCCATTATTTATACATTAATTATAATTTTTTCTATGGAATGGAATCTTTTCAAACCATCCTTCACCATATAGACTTCAAGGCTCCCATAACCCCAATCTAATTCATCTTCCTCATCCCTACCTATGATAAATATTTCTATCAATATTTTAATCGTGATAGGTGTTAATTATGGAGGGATTAGAATTGACCACTTGTCCAATTTCTTAAGGTACTTATATGTATAATCCCTCAACTAACTAAGTCTAAATAAATTTTAATTTTTATCCCAACCCTTGCTTATTACATCACAATAATAAATAATTTTATCTTTGCAAATTATATATGCCAACAATATGTAATTCGTGCATTATGAAATAGTACTTTATAAATATAATTGTCTAATTATTCTCATACTTATAAAAGGAAAAATAAGCCATTATTTGTACATTCATTATAAGGTTGTTTCCATCGAATGGAATCTTTTCATATCTATCCTTCACTATGTATACTTCAAAGCCCTTGTAGCCCCAAGCTAATTCATCCTCCTCACCCCTACTTGTGTGAAATTTTTCTATCAAGATTTGAATCATGACAGGTGTCAATGCTAGAGGGATTGGAATTGACCACTTGTCTAACTTCTTAATATGATTACATGTATAATACCTTAACTAACTAGTGTCTAATTGAATTTCAATCTTGGTCCTAACCCTTGCTTATTACATCACAAAAAAAATTAATTTTATCTATACAAATTACATATGCTAACAATATGTAATTCACACATTACACCATAGTCCTTTATCATGGTAATTTTTTAATGATTCTTATACATGTAAAAAATATATATATATATATTATTTTTACATTCATTATAAAGTTATTTTCATGGAATATAATCTTTTCATATCCATCTATCACTATTTAGACTTCAAGGCTCCCATAGCCCCAAGCTAATTCATCCTCCTCATCCCTATGTGTTAGAAATATTTTTGTGAAGATTTTAATCATGATATGTATCTATTCTAAAGGGATTGAAATTGACCACTTGTCCAACTTCTAAATTTTCTTACACATATAATCTATCAACTAAATATGTCCAAATAACTTTCAATATCAATCCCAAGCCTTGCTTATTACATCATAATAAAAATAAAAATTTCATACAAATTACGTATGCTAACAATATGTAATTCACACATTATGACATAGTCCTTCATCAAGGAAACACTCCAATGATTCCTATACTTATAAAAGGAAAAAGAAGCCATTATTTGTACATTCATTATAAATTTATTTCCATGGAATGAAATATTTTCATATCCATCCTTCATCGTGTAGACTTCAAGGCTCTCATAGCCCCAAGCTAATTCCTCTTCCTCATCCTTACCTATGAAAAATCTATCTATCAAGATTTTGATCATGATAAGTACCAATTCTAGAGGTATTGGAATTGACCACTTGTCCAAATTCTTAAGATACTTAAACATATAATTCCTCAACGAACATGTGTCTAAATAACTTTCAATATTGATCCTAACCCTATCTTATCACATCACAATTAAAAATAATTTTATCTACGCAAATTGCATATGATAAAAATATGTAATTCATGCATTATGACATAGTCCTTTATCAAGGCAACTCTGTAATGATTCCCATACTTATAAAAGGAAAAACAAGTCATTATTTGTGCATTCATTTTAAAGTTATTTCCATGGAATGAAATATTTTCATATCCATCCTTCACCATGTAGACTTCATGGCTCCCATAGCCAAAAGATAATTAATCTTGCTCATCCCTACCTATGAGAAAATATTCTATTCAAATTTTAATCATGACAAGTGTCAATTATGAAGAGATTGAAATGGACTACTTGTACAACATATTAAGTTGCTTACATGTATAATCCCTCAACTAACTCGTGTCTAAATAACTTTTAATATTGATCCCGAATCTTGCTTATTACATCAGAATAAAACAATTATGTATACAAATTACATATGCCAACAATATGTAAGTCACACATTATGTCATAGTCCTTTATAATGACAACTCTCTTATAATTCCCATACTTATAAAAGGAAAAAGAAGCATTTATTTATACATTCATTATAATGTTATTTTCATGGAATGAAATCTTTTCATATCCATCCTTCATCATGTAGAATTCAAGGTCCCAAGCTAATTCATCCTCCTCATCCCTACTTGTGAGAAATCTTTTTGTCAATATTTTATCATGATAATTATCAATTTTGAAGGGATTGGAATTGACCACTTGTCCAACTTCTTAAGTTTCTTACATGCATAATCCCTCAACTAAGTGGTGTCTAAATAAATTTTAAATTTTATTTCAACCCTTGCTTATTACATCACACTAAAAAATAATTTTATCCATACAGATTACAAAAACCAACAATATGTCATTCACTATTTATTGCATAGTCCTTTATCAAGGCAACTCTCTACTCATTTCCATACTTATAAAAAGAAAAATAATTCATTATCTATACATTTATTATAAAGTTATTTTCATGGTAAGGAATCTTTTCATATCTATCCTTGTAGACTTTAAGGCTCCCATAGCCCTCAAATAATGCATCTTCCTCATCCCTACATGTGAGAAATTATTTTGTCAAGATTTTGATCATGGTAGGTGTCAAATTCTAAAGGAATTGGAATTGGAATTGACCACTTGTCCAATGTCTTAAGTTGCTTAAATTTATAACCCCTCAATTAAATATATACAAATAAATTTCAATCTTGATCTCAAACCTTGCTTATTACATCACAATAAAAATAATTATATCTATGCAAATTACACATGCCAACAGTATGTAGTTCACACATTACATCACAGTCATAGTTCTTTATCAAGACATCTCTCTAGGTAGGAAAAAAAAAACATTATTTGTACATTCATTAATAAAGTATTTTAATTAAATAAAATATTTTAATATCCATCCTTCACCATGTAGATTTCAATGCTCTCATAGCCCTAAGCTAATTTATCCCACTCATCCCTAACTATAGGAATTTTTTGTCAAGTTTTTAATCATTACAGGTGTCAATTTTAAAGGATTGAAAATGACTACTTGTCCAACTTCTTAATCTACTTGCACATATAATCCCTCAACTAATTGGTGTCTAGATAACTTTCAATCTTAATACTAACCCTTACTTATTACATCACAGTAAAAAATAATTTTAAGCGTATAAATTAAATATGCCAACAATATGCAAATCATATATTATAACATAATCCTTTATAAAATATTCTCATACTTATAAAAAGAAAAAGAAGACATTATTTATACTTAAATTATAATATTTTTTTCCTTAGAACAAAATCTTTTTATATCCATCCTTCAAGTCTCCCGGAGTCCCAAACAAATTCATCCTAAAAAGATGATTTTCACCAAAAGATAAAAGTCGATAAATAGCACAGCCAAATATATCATTTATTTCCAAAACTGGAGATTCTTCCCCAAGGAAAAGACTGCAATTTCCAGTTTGGGATGAAGCCCACTTTACATTCGTTTTTCCTTTAAAGACAACAATTTCCAGTTTGGGATATTTCGCCGCATTTATAGAGTGATTGCAATCGGCCAAAATTCTGTCCATTTCAACGGAAACCAAGTTTTGTGTGTGGGCCATCAGAAACTGATGTTTAATGGGCCATTAAACCAGGTCGAATTTTTCAACTCTTGAACTCTATATACGTGCCATAGAAACAGAGATATAAGTGCCAACTCTTCACATTTTCGCTGCACGTCCAAGTCTTCACGAGCTCGAGCCATAGAAACAGAGATATATACTTCGTAAACCGAGATCCACAGTCGAGAGCTCGACCTCAGCTCTCGACTGTGGATCTCGGTGTACGAAGTATATATTTCTGTTTCAATGGCTTCTCTGAGCTTCAAGGTTACCAGAAAGCCAGCGGTCCTCGTGGCCCCGGCAATGCCTACTCCCAAGGAGATTTTGTATCTACCATCAGGCGGTGCTGAGATTTCACGTACCGATCTTCCAATTCTGGACGAGCTGCTGCACGACGTGCCGGGGTCGCAGAGCATCACCAATTATCCTCTTGTCTTGATCCAGGTTTGTGGACCCCAGTCAAGGAAGCATTTTACTTTTTACTTCTGATTTTCATACCCTTTAACATGGTATGGATTCGTTAGGATACAAACCAAAAAATCTCCATGTCCACGACAGGAAAATTGAAATATTGTAATAAAAAAAAGCATCGGAGTCTTTTTAATTGGCTTTTTCTTATAAAAACTTAGTTTTAATTTACAGAAATATGCTCAAACTTTTTAAAGTTATTTAAAAAAAATAAAAAATTGTGATCCCTCGGCCACTCTAGAGAAGAGAAAGGTTTATCAATCACTACTTTCCCTATTATCAGCTGCGAAAGCATATAGATTCTTTCTTTTGTAACACAAAATATACATTTCTGAACACGTTGTGAACTCTCAGGTGACGCGGCTGACATGCGGGGGATTCATATTTGCATTGACGAGTATGAACATTTCATGTGGAATTTCGGAAAAAAAAACCTTGTCGCTAGAACTAGGAATTGGATTTCAGCCTAGCTGTTTCTTTGGAATACTCAACTGCTATAAACTAGAAGATGACATAAGTTAAAAGTAGCATCCACAGAGTCACATGTGTACGTTACCTTTTCTATCACATACTAGGAATTGCATTTCAGCCTAGACGTTTCTTTGGAATACTCAACCTGTTATAAATTAGAAGATGGCATATGTTAAGTTAAAAGTAGCATCTACATAGTCACATGTGTACGTTACCTTTTCTATGAGACAATGAAAGATGAACTACTTGTCACATGTGTACGCTACCTTTTTTATGAGACAATGAAAGATGAACTAATTGGCATCTGCCTCTATCTCCCTTGGACCCTCTAAAATGTAACCAGGTTTCAAGTTAAAGAACTAGAGTTTTACTGAAGTTTAAATTCGTTTTTTAGATACTTTAATAGTATGTCATTAATATTTTATTTTGATCATTTTAATTTGAATGGGAGATGAAAGTTTTTTTGTTGTTATGTTTTTAGGGAACTTAGTTTTAAAGACTCCTCAAGAGTATATTGTTAGCATTTTATTTTGATTACTTCAGTTTTAATTGGAAAAAAAAAAAAAAAAACCTATTGCTATACCTACAATTACCTTGAAGATAAAACAAAAGCACCAATCCTACTAGATATAGCCTACAGACCAACAACCCAACTAATAGGAGACCCCAAGAATATGCAAAGACCTAGGCCCTGAGACCAATAAAAGCAAAGAAAGGGACATCTCCCTACAAAAGTCAAAAAGGGAGCAGAAACCAACAAGAAATCATTTCAAAGGAGAAGCCTCTCCCATGTCCCACAGATCCGACTTGGAAGCCCTTAGATCATCCTGATGATGATGTATCATGACTTGGATCTCTTTCGCATAGGTGATTGCCACCTTAAGGGTCCCAACAAGGGCCTTCTGCTTATCTTCAATTATATTAAGGAAAGAATTTGGAAGACCGGGAATATCTAGCGAAGTAAGGGGAGGCTTCCCAGACATATAGTAGAATCTGTAGAAACTTTATCCTTATTTTTTGCTAGAGCCTAACCCTCTGAATCCGACTTGTGCATAGGAATAGGAGATTTTTTATTTTAACTAATTTTTCAAATAGATGTTTGCACTGTCTCACTCTCCCACATCTGATTTCCCTAGGTGAGACCGAAACCCCACTCGAATCCTTAGGGGTTTCTCCACCTTCTTTGCAAAATAAAATAGGAATTTTTAGTTCCTTTGAATCTAAAGAACTACTGGATTTGGATTACGAAGATGTAGCAGGAGGATCAATAATCGGAGTTAATTTTTGAAGTTCCACTTGACTGAGAATCACTTCTACAGATAGTTCGTTAGCCATAGCAATGTGCTCAAAAATAAAAAGGGCCAACCCTTGGCGAATAAGATCCGAACCTTTTTTCCTCTTGATATTAGACATTGATTTATCCATAGAGCTAAATAAAAATGAAAGAATATTCATTTATCTCTTACAATGCAAGTGGTTGACAAACATAACATGGTAGCTATGCAAAATATCTTTGTTTGCATCCATCGGAAAGTAATCCATCGCCACAGAAAGAACCCTATCCCACGGGGCCTTAAGAACCTTTGGTTGATGATCATTTTTAATTTTTGGTAAATAATCACTTTCATCCAAAAAGTATCCCAATTCTCTTGTCAGGGAATGCTTTCCCTATTGTGATAGTATCCATCCGGGGGTAGACCTGTCACCTCAGCAACTAAAGCAACCTTAGGGAATGTTGTAATTAATTTTGTAATGTAAGGGTTGCTCAGTGTGGGTCTTAATCAAAGTTTGACTACATTCTTTTAAGAAATTCCATTCGGATGTTAAAAAACATAGTGGTATTTACTACTATCATTTTTACTGCAAACCATGAAGTAATAATGTACCCTAACCATTTCTTTTTATTACCAAAATGGATCATCTTATTTAGTTCATCAACATATGACATTGGATTATCATTATGTTAAAGTAGCATATGAAAATATGGAAAGTAATTGTAAAGTGGTATAACATGCATTGTTTCATGAAATTGGAGCAGCAAGTTAAACCATCATACATCAGTAAATCCTATATTTGACTCATAGTAGGATAACTTACATTAAGAATCATAGAGAAGAATACAACAGTAAAGTTTATCTTTCCCTATTATACCATTACAATGACAAGGTACAACAATAAAGTCTTTCTCTAGTATACCATCACAATATTTGACTCATAGTAGGGTAACTTACATTAAGCATCATAGAGCATAATACAACAGTAAAGTTTATCTTTCTCTATTATACCATTATAATTATAAGGTACAATAATAAAGTCTATATTTCTCTAGTATAGTTATACCATCATAATGACAAAATATAGGAGTAATGTTTATTAACCCACTTTAAAATATAATAGCAAATGCAATAGTACATAGCAAAATTAAATCAATTTAGTAGTAAAGCTTAACCATCATTGTAAAGAAGAAAATAGAATAACTTGAATCTTTATGATAGTAGATTACAATAGTAGTGAAACTCCTTAGTACATTAGGATTTTTGAATATTTTTAGCAATACATAGCAAGATGGAGCATATTCTAACTCATAGATATTATTTGACATAGCACATCATTAAGTAACTGGTTACGGTAGCATCAATAAGTTTCTATAAAAGGTCAGGGATTAATACATTTATATCATTAGTCCTTCTCAACAGCTATAACCCAAGGTACATGCTTTCTTACATCCTCATCCATTAGGCTAAGCAATGCTAGGAGTATTTTTCATTCCTCAAGAAGAGTCCAAATGTCAAATGATCTTTATTTTCATGAAGTTTCACAAGTGATAAGAAGAATGGAAATACAAGATATGGAGAAGATATAATAAGAACATATGTTTATCAAGAAAATATTATCATAAATTAAAGATAATCATTAATATGATAAAAAATAATATGTGTTAATATGTGTTATGTGGCCAAAGTAAAAAAAATACAACTAGCAAAAGCAAAAAGCCAAAGCCAATGCTATTAGAGATTGAAGAGTTGGAGCCTAGAGCCAAATATTGAAAAGGTGGCACCTAAAGCAAGAACCACGCAGAGCTGGAAAATAAAGTAGAAGCTTGAATATCCATAACCTAGAACATAAGCTTGAAGAGCCATAACCTATAGGAGATGCTTGGAGAGCTGAAACCAAAATCCAACTCCAAATATACTATTATGACATTGTAAAAAATATGTCTTTAAGCTGAATACAATCCATTTTTTAACTTGTAGACATGTCCTTTGCCTTTTACTTTAAATCCTTGTGGTTGTTCCACAAACACTTCTTCAATATTTTCAATCAAGAATACACTCTTTACATCAAGTTGATGTACAATTCATATTTCTTGGGATGGAAAGGTTAAGACCATTTTTACTATGTATTTCCATGCAACAAGTGATGGTTTTTTAAGCCTTAATACTACCACAAACATCATAGCTTAACTATCACATGATCAAATATAATATAGCCACAATACTATAATGTCAAGATAACAATGTGAGTAGAGTAATATGAGCAAATTAATATATATATCAAGGCTAATAATATATCAAGTAACATTCAATAATAATCAGGAATATTAATGTAAATAGCCTGAATCATACATGTATCAAGCATGTAGAACAACTTACAATATTAATTGTTCAGAATGTATTTAATCTTTATTACTCTACTTTCTCTTATGAATACTTGTTATTTTCTCTGTAATATAATATAGCGTGATGCATATTTATGGAGTATATATCCATAGTAGAATGAATTTTTGGATACTTACCTATTCCTTTCCATATGCCAAGTCACATGACTCTTGGATTCTCTACTTGACACTTGCATACTTGATGAAAACTTGACACTATATTGTATACACACCTATACATGACTCTTACACTTCTATAACTTGCACACTCTAACCTAAGACACTTGTGCATATATTTACATTACATATTTTCACTCTTACATATAAGACACTTGTGCACATAGACTCAAATTACACTTGCACAATAACTCACATGACACTTGTGCACATAGACTCAACTTGCACACTAACTCACATGTTGTGTATTTCGTACACATTATAACTTTATATGATACTTGTGCATATCTTGCATATTCACACTTACATAAAGGGGAAATATAACTCACAATCTAAACTATGACTCAGTCCTAATATATTATTTATAGTTGTACCATGAAGTTACCATGGGGGTACATTATCATGTACCAAATAATGTAATATACTCTAACAAAAAGTGCATATGTCTCATCATAATCTATGACAATGTATTATGCATATCCCTTTGTCATTTGCCTTGCTTTGTACCTTTGAATTGATCAATCACTATTGTACTTGGTCTTAGACACTCACTTCACTAAAATTACCTCATTGTTCTTTGGAAGTTCACACAACTCTCAAGTATCATCCTTTTCAATTGTATTCAATTTACTGTTATGCATAAGGGGTCGACCCCAAAATGTATTTATAAAAATTTGACGAACCGCTTCAAATACAGTGAATAGTGTCCAAATGCATGCAGAAGGTTCACTATTATTAGTGGCAATGTTGGAAATTTACACCTAAAATGGTCAAATTATTATAAAATTGAGGCGAATCGACCCCCAAAAACATTTGCACCCAGTAATTTTTGGCTAATGGGCCCTGGTGAAGGGTCCCAAATATCAGCCAATTCTAAATTTTGAAAATCCTAATTCTAGCCAATTTGGCGATAAATAGCCGCTATGCATAACCCTGATTCAATTTTTGTTTCATGGCTTTGGTCCATACCTTAATTTGGAATACTTCTATAAAACTTGAGGGCTCTACTTCATTATATAATAGTGCATAGTTCACCATATTATGTTCTTGTTCCTTTTTCTTTGGTCTTGTGTTGGGCTTCTTATAAATATCATCTCAAAAGTTTGATCCAATATTTGATAGTTTGGATGTGCTTGTAATGCTCTATTCCTTATGCTTATCTTTTAAAAAATGCTTATGTCTCTACTTGATGTTTATGACACACCAAAATATTTAATTATGATTATATTATTAGTCTTTTTTGTTTGTTTTCAATGTATTCCCTCTTCATGAAAAATCACATCTCTATAAATAATGTGTTGTCTAGATATTAGGTCATAACATCTATATATATTGCTTCCTTCATAATAACCAAAAAAAATACATGCTTGACTCTTTAGATCTAACTTCCTTTTCTTATATTGTACATAAACATAATTCAAATAACCAAACACTCTCATATTTTTTTTACTATAATTGGAGGACTCCTATTGAAAATGTATATTGTTGTTGCAACCACTTCATCCCACTAACAATTACCCAAATATTTTGCTAGTACTATGATTCTTGCATTCTCCATGAATTCTATATTATTCCTTTATACACTCCATTTTATTAAAGTATATAATGTGTTATCAATTTTCTTCTTATTGCATGCTCATTATAAAATTGACTAATTTTTTTTACAATAATATTCACCATCACAATTGATCCTCAATGTTTGATTCGATATCCACTTTCATTCTCTACTATAGCTTCGAAGCTCTTAAATACTTTAAAAATATCACTCTTATTCTAATAAAAAACATATCTAAGTTTTTCAAGCATCATTATTAATAAAAGTGCTAAAATATAAGAATACAATCCCCTATCGTTCGCGGTGGAACTGATAAACAGGGCGAAAACAGAGCGAAAACGGCCGTCAACGATGAGTACATGCGATCCGTCATAGACCTCATGGAGTTGAAAGGCCGCCTGCACTTCACAGTGGTGGGGGTTTTTCTTGTCTCGGACGTGACCAGATTTGGATTCGGCGACTTGGATTTCGGATGGGGTAATACGGTCTATGGAGGGCCTGCGAAGGGTGATGTGGGGCCCTTGCACGGATTGTTCGTCTCCCGTCATAGTAGGGAGGGAATCAACGGAATTTTGGTTCCCTTGTATTTGTCGTCGGTGGCCATGCAAAAATTTCAGGCGGAAATGATCGAGGCCATGGAGCACTCTTCTCCATTCCTATGTTCCGCTCTCTGAGAGGGCGTGGAGAAGAGATGGTACATACCTCTTTCTGTCAGCTCAAGTATGTCAGTACGTACAGGTGATGTCAAAGAAGGGCTAAGAATGGTTGCAAGAAACTCAGTCGAGCAGTAACATTAAAGCGAGTTTGGTCCTATTGAAAGGTAGGTTCACAGTTTGAACCTCTACCATGTCAAAGGGATACAATAAAAAAATCCATTCCTCTATGGTTGTAGTTGGGATCTAAAGGTTTATTTTGTGTCATTTTCATCACAAACCAAAGTTATAGTTTTCAAGGGCTAGGTGGATTGGTAAGAAGTTGGGCACTTACAAGGAAGAGACCTAGGTTCAAACCTCGCGGGCATGTCCAATTTAGGTCCGTTGAGCGTGCACTAGCTTATCACTTTGGGTCGTGTTTACGGAGATGAGATAAGGGCTATAGTGGTAGCACCATTTGTTATTTTTTATTTTGATACATAGGAGAATTGGTAACTGCCTTTCCTTTTTGAATAACTGGTCAGAGGGTCAAATCACATTGCCTCCGGTCGTAGCGTCAAATCATAGAGCTACCACTATAACCCCTACCTCACCTCGGTAAACACGACTAGGAATGAGGGAGGCCCCGGTGGCTCAGGGTTGATACTGCTATCAACCATGATTTGACGCTATAATCAGTAATATAATGCAACTTGACCTTATAACTAGTTGTTCAAAAAGTGAAAGTAATTGTATATAAAAAATAACATTATTGGAATCCATACCTTTAATATCTTACTAATAATAATTAATTAGTGTGATTTATTAAAAATAATAATAATAATTAGTGGATTTGGCGGGCACCACGATATGAAATATTTTTGTGCCACTTTATTCTTGTGAATGACCATAGTGCCACTTTATTATTGTAAATGACCATTAAAAAAAACTTTCTTTTGAAACTATTTGATAGATTTTAAGTCACAATTGAGTATTTAACCAATGGTAATTTCATAGAAAAAATGTTTTTCCACCCTGGCATCCAATGTGGCAAGGATGGGGCCACAAGTTTTTGGTGCATTTTTTTTGCATGAAGATAATTTTATGCATAAGTATGGCATTTACAAAGGGACTTACAAAGGGCCTTTCAACATCATTTTTTCTTTGCATAGATAAGAACCTAAGGAGAAGTTTTGTTTCAAAACCTTATTTATGCGAACAACTAGTAATTAGCAGACCACACCACAACTAACAACTACTTGTCACATTAACTCTTAGTATCACATCAACTTTGTCATCCATCCAACTTTACCTAGGTATGCACCAAACCCTAGTAAATTTCAATAAGAGGGTGTTTATTCAAAAGGGAGATTTTTTTGAAAATCAAGGGGAAGAGGAGGTTTTGTTTTTATGTTCAAAAGGGAATGATGGTTTTTAAAAAAATAGATCAAATATTTTTCCATTTTAAATTATGCAATATGGAGTGGATTGCCTCATAAGAAAAACCCTCTTTCTCATGAAAACCCAATTCTTATCCACGATAGTATAGATAAATTTGTAGAAAAAATAAATCAATTCAACCCTCTACAACCAAACATGTATTCCATTATCAAAGAGGCCATAAAGGATATTACACAAGGACAATCAATTAATGAAAATTTTGATGAAGAGTTTCTTAAGTCCTTTCTATTAGAGGTTTATATTTATTATATAGGTTAGATAAAGAAATTGAGGGTATAGGGTGACTAGGCATGTGCACCCACAAATGGTTGTCATAGTTCATCCATGACGTATTTGTGGATAAGATAAACTACCCAAGAATAATGAGCTTAGCATGATAATTCGCCTTGAAACTTCATAACAAGTTTTATTATAATATTAATGTTGACTATACTTCTACACCCCATTTTGGAGGGCAGGGATTAAGTCATTTGTGTGATCATTCAAAGTTTAGGAGGATATTCCTTGGTGATAATAAAAAACATATGGATTTATATAGGGAGAAATTAGTGGCCTTTAAATTCCCTAAACTAGTTCAATGTTTGAGAGTAAAGCACGTGGTTAAAAACGTTCACTCATTACTTTTATTCATACTAATTAGATTATAATACCCCTTCAGGATTTATACCAGTTAGAGTAGACCATCTATAGTTGCATGGTTGTGAGGTCTTCTCAAGACCCACCCCTTCCTAAGATTCTTAATGAGGCATTGTAATTAGCCACATTGTCACTGCCCTAAATTTCCTAAATCATTAGTAAATCATTTTTTCTTTGAAACAAGGCTTGGAACCTACTCGAGAACTCAGTGTTTCTTAAATGAACAATTAGACTACTCGTGGGTTCATGTCAGTTCTATTGAATCTGACACAAGATATACGCATCTCTATAGCATACATATCTTAGTCTATGTAAGTGTACTTGTCATGACCCTCCTAGATGGACCTTTTGAAATGGAAAAACAATGTATTAACTTGATGGTGCTTTAATACTCGATCATGCACAATTAAGAAGAGTAGTGGTGTTAGTAGATATTAAAGAGTATGATACTGCTAACAAATTGCCAATGTGCAGGATCGGGTAAACTCATAAGTGGAAGAAGTTGATTCATACACCGAATATGAGGGTACTTGAGGTTGGGGAAGTGATGACAATGCAAATTGAAGGTAATATGGATAGATACCTTCATATAGGTATGCATTCGGATAGGGATAATCATCAAAATCTAGCCACCTTGAGCCCCAGACTGATGGTCTAGTAGCTATCATAAGTTCTAGAGGCTAAGACATATGACTAAATTGACAAAAAGATCTCCCTCTTCATCTATTGCACATGCTTGATTGCATTTTACTTCAACACTATTACCTCAAATTTGAGAAGTATTGATAAATGGATTTCATTTTAAATAAATGGTTGATTTATTTTAAAATGATGAATAGATTCCATTATAAGTAAATGGGTGATTTATTTTAAAATAATAAATGGATTTCATTTTAAGAAAATGGTTGATTCATTTTAAAATGATAAATATTTTTCATTTTAAATGAAATATTGAATTATTTTAGAATAATGAAGGAATTCTAATTTAAACAAAAGATTAAACCATTTCAAGGAATACAAAAAAAGAAAAAAATATAATAGAAAATAAGATTATGGAACCTACCTCCTACATCGGATCGGCCAGTGAGGTGAAGCTTCCCACTAACATGAAGGGATGGCCTCATTAACATGGAGGATGGCCTTATTAAGTATGAAGGGATGACTTCATCTATGTGGAGGATGGATTAAATTCTTGTAGTGCCTTGGGAAGGCAAAAAGGAAGAAAACATCCCCTCTACCACCTAACAAAGCATGGGAAGTTATGGTAGGAAGGGGTGGATGGAAGCCAAGGGAGGGAGGTTATGCATCATATGGGAAGGAGAAGGAAGAGGAGAGAGAAGAGGAGGAGGAGGGATGAACAACGAGCACCAACAAAGTGAGAAGGAGGTATCACGTACAGAGAAGGAAATAAATATTCTTCAGCAATCGAGTAAGCCAACCATGGGCATAAATAACTAGGTTGGACTCATGGAACTCCTTTAAATATGCATCTATGATTTCACCACTTGTTTTAGTTGTTGAAGTATTATGTGTGAGGTCGGGTTCTGGCTGTGTGTGTAGCTTCACTGTGTCGAGCTTTGCATCAGCTTTGCAAGCCTTTGTTGTGTTGATCTCTATGTCAACTTTGCAAGTCTTTGTTGTGTCGAGCTCTGTATCGGATTTGCAAGCCATCGTTATGTCGAGCTTTGCATCAGCTTTGAAAGCCTTCACTATTTCAATATTTGTGTTGGTTTTGCAAGCCTTCTATGTGTTGAGCTCTACATTGGTTTTACAAGCCTTTGTTGTGTTGAGCTCTGCATCAGCTTTGCAAACCTTCGTTGTGTCAAGTTCTACGCCAGCTTTGCAAGCCTTCACTGTGTTGAGCTCTGCATCGACTTTTCAAACCTTTGTTGTGTTGAGGTCTATGTTGGCTTTCCAAGCATTCATTGTGTTAAGTTTTTGTGTAGGCTATGCCCAGCTTTGTTGGTGGTTATGTTAAACCCTTGAGACTATGGAAAGACCTTACTGGTCGATGGGTGAATTTCATGTGAGTGGCTATGTGAGGTTGCGTGAGTGGCTATGTGAAGCCACGTGATTGGTGGTGTGGAGCCACGTTTGGACTAAGTTAAGCTCTATTATGGGCTATGGTTAGCAATTCTGAGGAGACTATGTAAAGCCTCCATAGTGATAACATTTCGTAAACCTTCAAGTGTGGGTCAATGACTCACGTCATTCTCTGTTTCCCTATCGTAGACATCTACCCTATGGTAAGTTAGATGGAGTTATGTGTTTCTTCAAGCGCACTCTCATCACTTTTAATTTGGGTACCTTGTGTGATATGCCCCTTGCTTTCTAGTTTTAACAGTGGACATGGTTGTTTGAAAGTTGTAGGGTACTTGGTTAAAAAGCCTTTCTTGAGTTCCATTATTGTGGAGTGTTGGAATCTAAGTTAGTGAAGTAAAGTATTTTCTTGCTATGGTTCATTAATTAAATTATATTTTAAGGGAGAAAAGAGAAGGGTTTTATTTATATAAATCCCATTATTAGAATAGTGGTCTAGATTAGTGGGAACAGGTTACTTTATATGTTTTATTATTTAAAATAGGTAAATTGTAGATAGTGGGAAAAGAACCTGGTATGTTTCCATTAGTTAAAAACTGTGAAATGATAGTTAATAAAATATGAATTATGGCTCGTGGCAGGGGAATTTCCTGGGAAGTTCTTCTCCACTTCCTTGTAGCCCATCCCTAGTTCTGTCCCAGATTCCTAGTCTTGTCTTAGTTCCCTGGCACTTCCATTGCCCTTCCTCATTTGCTAGATGGTGTTGCAGACGATATCCTTGGGGTGGGAGGTCACTTATCCATTTTTTTACCCCTTTCCATGCCTTTTGGTGGTGTTTTTTTATAGTGCTTGTTATCTGGGATGTCCCTAGGGTTTTTTTGGGATGTCCTTGGATCCTGTCCCATTTTCTTGGCACTCCCTTTACCCTTCTTCCTTGGTTGTATGGTGTTGTAGACTATCTCCTTAGAGTGGGAGGTCACTTATCCATTTGTCTACTCCCTTCCTTACCTTTTTAAAGGGTTCCTTTGTGTGGCTCTGGTTTGGTATGTCCCTGGGACCTTTTTTGGGATTTCTAGGTTATTTCAGGGATCCCTTTCCCTATGCCCTTAGTGTGTCCCAAAATTTTTGTAATTTTCTACAAGGTTTTGGATTTCAAAGGTTCTCCAGGTGTGGTCTACTGTGGTTGTGGTAGAGTGGCTTCATGAGCAATTTTACACAATATATTTTTGATCAGGGCTGGGACCATGGGCTCTCCTGTGACTCTGGTCTTTGGGTTTGTGGATGTGGGCTCGGTGGGCTCTCAGTATTTTTCATAGCTTTGGGATAGGCCTCTATGTTGCCTGTTGTTGTGATCCTATTGGACTTCCTTATCTGGTTTCCTAAATCTATTCTTTGGTGGTGCTGAAGGTTGTCTTGGGTTTCTTGTTGTATCTTTTTGGTATGGAAAGACCTGTGCTTAACACCTGAAGCTAGTTCACTCCATGGATCCTTCCTTTTGGGTTCCCTAGAAACTTTCCCATATTTTTCTTGTGGCTTGTTGTTTTGCATTTGTTGCTTCCTCTTATTTTGTTGGTTTCTTTGTAGTTTCCTCATTGTAAGGGGATTTCATGGCCTGTGCATATCCCTAGCTTATTGTTCCATTTTTACAGGCATGTGATGTCCCAGATTCTTGGCACTTCCCTTGTCCTTCCTTCTTGGCTGGCTAGTGTTGTAAACGATCTCCTTGGTGTGGGAGGTCACCGATCCATTTGTCTACCCCTTTACATGCCTTCTTGTGGGGTTATTTCGAGTGCCTTTGCTATGGGACTTCCTTGGGATATGCTCCATCCTACTGCTTAGGGTGGTTTTTATTTTGCAGGTCTAGTTTTCCAACATTTCTTTACTGATTTCTGGTTTTTCCCTGCACGAGACAGTAAATTTTTGTATTTCCCTTTCTTTCAAGGGTATTTTCATTTTCCTGCTAATGGGTGGTTCAATTTCGTGTTTAGGAAGGAATGTTCAAGTTTTATGTTTTCTCGTTTCTTCCTTTTCTTGCTTAGCGGGTGACTCAAATTTGTGGTTGGGTGGGACATACTTTTTTCCCACTTCGGGCATGTTTGTTCACAGTTTTCCTGATGTCCTTCCTGTTGGATTTCCTGATGTTTTTCCTTAAGCCTTTCCTTAGGCTTTTCCTCACGCATTTCCTCTGGAATTTTTGGTGGCCTTTCCTGCAGCCTTGCTTGTGGTCTACTGACCTGTTGTAATAAGGTTTTGGGGCTCTTTCAAAACCCCTTTTAATGAAATTTTAACTTATAAAAAAATATGAATTATGGTTCATTTTGTGAATTTAGGGTATGGGTCTTTAGTTCATGAAATGAAGAAAAAAGTTTATTTATGATTAAAGTAGTTGAATTTAATGGATTAAATAAATATGAATTATGGTTCGTTTTGTGAATTAAGGGTATGGGTCTTTAGTTCATGAAATGAGAAAAAAGGTTTATTTATGATTAAAGTAGTTGGCTTTAATGGAATAAATAAATATGAATTATGGTTCATTTTGTGAATTAAGGGTATGGGTCTTTAGTTCATGAAATGAAGAAAAAGGTTTATTTATGATTAAAGTAGTTGGATTTAATGGAATAAATAAATATGAATTATGGTTCATTTTGTGAATTAAGGGTATGGGTATTTAGTTCATGAAATGAAGAAAAATGTTTATTTATGATTAAAATAGTTGGATTTGATGAAATAAATAAATATGAATTAAGGTTCATTTTGTGAATTAAGGGCATGGGTTTTTAGTTCATGAAATGAAGGAAAATGTTTATTTATGAATAAAGTAGTTGGATTTAATGGAATAAATATGAATTATGATTTTTTTAATGAGTTAAGGGTATGGGTCTTTAGTTCATGAAAGTAAGGAAAGGAGTTATTTATGGATTAAAGTAGATGGCTTTAATTTAGTAAATAATTGTCAACCTAGATTAAATTGGTAATTGAAGGTATGAGACTTTAATTGTTGAATAAAGGGTTAGTCATTTATTGCAATCTAGCATGGTCTGATGCATGGTTGAATGGCTCTCATGGGTAGATTAGTGGGGAAAATAGAAAGAGTACTTTCTATAATATTAACTATGCATTGGAAATTTGAATTGCTTGGGTTATTTGTATATTTGTTTGGTAATAAAATGAGCAAATGCATTTAGAAGCATGTCTATCCTGATCCATGAGTGTCATGATCCCCTACTATCCTCACTTGATCTATGGAAGAGTAGGAGGACCAAAGTCATGAGGTGGACCAATTCACAAGTTTGCTCTCTACCTTACATCTTGATTAATTATGCACTAGATTATATTTATGGGGAGATTTACCTAATGAAATGGATGTAAAGTATTGTTTGAAGGTATGGGGTTTACCATACCTACTTATGTGATAAATGAGCATTATAATTATTGTACCTTGTATTTCTTATTGGCTATATGATATTTAAACCTTTTATTCGCATGTTACTCTTTAGTTAATTTATGTTTGGTTATCCTTGCTTGTTTAATAATTCATGTTTCGTTAGATTTATTCTTTATGTTCTTGTGTTGTTAATTATCGTAAAATAATAGTAAGTTCTAGGTGAACTTAGAGGTTAACCTAAGGGTTTGAGACCCCCTTAGGTATATTGGTACTAGGTTTAAAATATTGTACCATATTTAAGATAGTTCATCAAAGGATAAGATTGATAGCTTAACTCGTAGTATACGTAGAATACCCATACATAATGTTTTATGTGGAATATAGATATATGTATACACCTTCTAATGTTTGAAGGAGATAAGTCTAACTCATCAAGAAGGATGAGATGGATGGACTTATGTGCATGACACTAGATATGCCTATGTAGAAGGAACTTGCATGAGGGGAATCTTGTATGGTATAGTTCGTAATAAACTTAGGGTTTGTTAAACATTAATTTAGTTTAAGGTTGGTTAGGGATTTATGAATCCCTCTCCTTAGTTTTTTTAAATGTTTCTATCTTTGTGTGTTTTCTTATTTATTGATTTTTGGGTCATTACATTTGGTATCAGAGCTCTAGGTTATAGGTTATAGATCTTCTTATGTGCTAAAAGAGATTCAATAATCTCCAATGAAGGCTTACTTAGTATTAAACTAAAATATGGGATAACCTACAAACTCTACTTATTTAGAATCTAATGGAATTGATTTCGGGGAAAGACGAATGTTATGATACCTTAGTATGGGCTTTGGTATTAATGATACATCCTAACCTTGGAATCTCATCCTAGTTAGATTTCTAATTATTAACAAGAGAAGAACTTTGTAATGCGGTTTAGTTAGTGATTCAGCTTAAGATGAAGTTGTGAACTAATTCTTTTATTGGTTGAAACCAGATCAAGATGCCACCTAAGGTTAGGATAGAAATACATCCACCTAAATAGACTCGACAAATTAATATCAAAGAAAAGATCCAGAATGAGGATTCAGATATTCCCAATATGGGAATAGAAGATCTTACTACCATAGTTGTCGAATTACAAGATCAGTTAATATAAGTGTTGGAAACTATTGCAAACCAGAATTCACAAGCCAAAGATTTAGAAGTTAACCAAGTTGAGGGGTTGATAGCAGAATAGAAAAAATATAGAACCCTCTTAGAAAAGGAGATTGTAAGAGATAAATAATTTTTTTATCTCCAAATTCTATGGAGAAGGAGAAGGAGATACAGTTGAGGCTTGGTAAAGGGAACTATAAGTTTTCTTTATAGTAAAGAGATATTCTTCAGGAAATCGAACAATTTGGGCTACTATATATCTCAATGGAGCTGCCCTAGATTGGTGCAAAACTTACTATGAGGAAACTAATATTGAACCAGTAGATATTTTGTGGACGAAATTCATAATCTTCAAGAAGAGTTTTATCATAGAATATTTCTACTCTCTAAAATTTGAGGAGTTTTCCAGTTTATGGCAAGCAATCAACTTAGTAGAGATATACTATAGGAAGTTGGTAAAGTTTTTAAAATATATACCCACCTATAATTAGAAAATACGGAATCATAAGTTTACTCATGGATTGCAATCTAGGATAAAGCATGATGTAGAGATACAAGAGCCTAAATCATTGCAAAAGACATATGACCTAGTGAAGAAATTAGAGTCACATTTTTGTTACAAATATAAAATCTTGACTGAGCAAGAACGTCAAGAACTAAAGAAGAGGAATAGAAATGGGGTTGTAAAGTGGGAGGTTGAGAAATAATGAAAGGCTAAGAACCCTCAAAATACAAAGACGAAATTCAATGGAATCCAGAAGAACTTTTATAAGAAAGGCAACAAGCCCAATAAAGATAAGCCTCAACTGTAGAAACCACAAGTTTTAGTTCCAACGATCAATAGTGAGGAGTGAAAAATGAAAAAAATAAGGGCCCAAAGATGGATGTTACCATTGTAGAGGGCCACATTTTTCTAACTAGTGCCCATAATGACCAAGTCCAAGCATGTCCTATAAAAAAGGAAAGGAGCCTATGCATATGATCTATGCTACAAACTGGGAGCCAAAATATTGAGCGGTAAACCATCCCATTGATCATAAAAGGTAATATTTTTGATATACAAGTAAATATATTAATAGATAGTGGAGCTACTGATAGTTTTATTTCTTGTAAGTTAGCCAAAGATATACCAAAAATACCAGGGTATTTGGCACAAGGATGGAAGGTTGAGTATGGATCTGGATAGACCTACTTGGTGAAAAATGTTTCTCGATGATGGGAATTACTTTAGCTAGTGGGACCACATAAGGTTTCTTATATGTATCCCCACTTCATGCCTTTGATGTGCTCCTAGGTATGGATTGGATACAGGTCCATAAACCCATAATCAATTTTTGAGATAGATGGATCAAGTATTTTTAAGAAGGCGAGAAGCGACTACGAATTCATAGTGAACAAGGGGTATTCAAACCCCATATGTTGTCAGCTATGCAGTTAAAGAAAACCCTAAGGAAAGGAGGGATTTCCTATGTAGTAAAATTGAATGAAGTTGATAAATACCAAAAGAAAGAGGTGTTTGGGACACCCACATTTGCAAGAATTCTAGGATGTATTTCCTGAGGATCTACCTGGGCTTTCTCTTGTATGAGAATTTTATTTCAATATTGATCTTATGCTAGGAGTGGAACCCATTCAAATATCCCCATATATGATATCACCCATTGAGATACATGAATTAGAGGGTGCAGTTGCAAGGGTTATTAGAGAAAGGGTTGATAAAACCTAGTGTATCACCTTGGGGTGCACCTATTTTATTTATGAAAAAAAGGATGGATCTTTAAGATTGTGCATTAACTATAGGATGCTGAATAAATATACAATCAAGAATAGGTATACCCTTCCCAGGATTGAAGACTTATTTGACCAATTATAATATGCCATGATGTTTACCAAGATAGATTTAATATCAGGGTATCACTAGATGAGAATACATGAGGAGGACACTCACAAGATGAAATTAAAGACTAGGTATGAACATTATGAGTTCATATTCCTACCCTTTGTACTGACCAATACCCCAACTACCTTCATGAATTTAATGAACAACATGTTCAGAAGTTATTTGGATCAATTTGTTCTCATACGATCTCTTAAAAACTGCAAAAAATGACCTAAAAATTCTCTAAACTACACTATTCTTCTTGGAAATCGTAAATGTTGCACCCAAAATTGTACAGCATGACTTTTACAACCCTAAGTTATGAAAAATTAAAAAAATTTATCTCCTTTGTCGAATCCGTCACCGATCCATTTGTCAGATTTCCCCGATCTATTATTTCAATGCTTTTCGGTAGCAATTATTCAAATCCTTCAACCATGGCACAATTTATTTCAACTTGAAAAATTTATGGTAGTAGTTTTATGGTTGTATAGACTTCATTCACCTTTTTATGTGTTTCTCAGCTTGCTTTTTCCAGATTCCTCCGAATTTAGGGTTTAAATATCCAATTTCTATGTAATTTCCACAACCCGTTTACAAATTTCCACTTCCTTTGACTCTAAACAACAATTTATCACCCCAAAATCCGTACAATGATGTATTCTACCTAATTTACTATTATTTCTATGACAAATCTGAATTTCCCCCTTTTATGGAGTAAAAACCCTAGTTTTCTCTCTCTTGGGTCAATTCTTTGAACATGAAAAAAACTCCTTGGTGCAAATTTTAAAATGGGTCTGCAGATTTAGAATGCTGGAGAATATTTATTGTCCATGTAGTCTTTTTCCTTCAGTTTCACACTTCCCACCTTCAATCTCCTAAAAAAATTTGAATTCTGCTTGTATGATTGTGAAATTGTTAATTCTTTTCCATTTAAAGGAATTTTCAAAACCCTAACCAAAACCCTAACCATCAAGAAAATCTAAAATTGTGCCACATGATGCATTAAATGGGTAGTTGAAAATTGTACGACATGGACTAAATCATACATTGTACGATCTAAATCATACAACATGACCTCTTGTACAATTTCCCATGTCATTTTGTCAATTTCATTTGTATGATCTCTCTCTTTTGCAGATTTCCAACTTAATTTTCACTTGTACGATCTAAGATCTTAGAGAAAATTTTTAGATTTATTTCTCTCTGAAGAGGCTGCCATTTTTAGTTTTCAACCTCTTCATTCCTAATTGCGTCCCAAAGGATTTTCACAACTAAGGCACACACATTTTTTCAATTTTCTTTTTCTTTTTCTTTTTATTTTTCTCATCCTAGTCTATTTATACTTACTTTCTAGGTAATCGTATAATGACATTCACTTGTATGATCCCTTCTGAATCTTGACTTGGAGGTTCAACCATAACATTTCGATTAATGGTATCCTCTTGTTCCCTTGTTTGGATTGCCTCTTTCTGTGATGTTACTGCTTGTTCAACTCTTCCCCTACAATGTGTATAATTTAGGATTGTACAATAGCAAGTTGGAGTTTCCTCACCTGGTGGTCCCACTTATTGCCTTACAGGTGATTGATCCCGTGGTAGTGTTTTCCTTACCACTCTACTATCATTTGAGCGAATTCTTCACATATCTCTGTGAATCAATTCTTGCTCCAAAATCAGCGATCAAACTCGTTGATGGCCTAGGTTTATTTCTTCTACAAAGTGTACCCTTCCTATTTTGGCAAAGTTTCTACCATGTGGGTATCTACCCCATCCACTTTCTCTTGGCATCGGACTTCTCTACTCTATTGGTGATTCCTCCCTTTCTTGGAGTATTCACCTATTACCCCACACTTATTGAGGTTCTTGTCTAATTATGGGTGGTTGTTCCCATATACGTCTGCTTACAATATTTGGTAACATGCCTCTCAATCTTGGTATATCTCACCGTCCCTTCTCTAGTTCATGCACGCTAAAGGATTTTCTCCTGGAAATCTAGGAGTAGGTGGTTGAAACCTTCCTCTTCTTCTATCTCTTCTAAATGTAACATCAGCGGGATTTTGATTATTTTCTGGTCGCTTATCTCCTCCTCTTCCATATTGGAGTCTTAGAGGTCTTCCTCCAATTCCTCCTCTTGTTCCTTGGTTATCAAGAGTAATTTATACCAACTCAATATTGGCTAGTGGACTTCGATTGGGTGACAACTACTACAAAGTTTTGATTCTTCTATCAGGATGGTCTAAGTGACGTCTCCATATTCTTTCCTCAAATGATATCTGAGGGAATGATGATGCCAATACTTCTCTATATGCATCCAATAAATCTATCTCCGAGCTAGAGTTAGTTCTATTGTCTTCCCTCTATTCTTCCCAATCAATTAGAAAATTCATAACTCTCTCCAATCTCCTTAATTTCCTTCTTTGCCTTCTCAGTTCTTTATGAGCTATTGCATAAGCGTGTGTATCAATACTGCATCTACCCCTTTGAATTCTCTCTGATTCCCCTTGTCTCCATCTCATGATCCCTTTGACGATTATAAATATTATCTAGTTCATCATCATCACTACTATCTATACTAATTTCTCTTACCAACCATGATATTCCTTCATCACTGGAATTCATCATGTCTAAAGCTTCTACATATTCATTTGTCCTTGGTTGCTCATTCGGTGGGGGTGGCAAACCTAAGCTTGTGCCTTCATTTGCTCCCCCATATCTTGGAGTTAATCCTTTCATCTCCTCAGATTCATCTTCAACCTCTCATAGGTTTACTTCTCGTTGTTCATCCAATCTTCGTATGGTACCATCTAACTCTTGGATGAGTTGTTCCCTCAACCTCACATTGTGATTCTATAATGTTTTGTATTCTTATTGAAATTGATGAATCTATGTTCTCATTATCTATTGTAATAGCCTAATTTGATCCAATGGAGAAAGTCCAACTAGTTCCTCATCTACAGTTTCATCCCTGTCATCCTTAAAAATTTCCATTTTGAGCGTGTCCACTCTATCCTCATTGTACATTGTTAAATCTATCCTCCTCTGTCCTTCAGTCTACCAAGGTATTTCTTGTGGGTACCTCCCAGTCCTAGGTCTAGGTAACAGTGCTATCTCCTGATAGCTACTCGGTACTAGATAAACCCTCTCCTCTTCTTATCGTATGGTTCCATCCACCCTTCTAACATGAAATCGTATCCTTCTTCTTTCACCAGTTCGAGATGTCAACTCTTGTTGTTCAACTATCAGTTGTGTCTCCTCCCCATTTGCAAATAGGTGTGTGATTCCCACATCAATTTATTCCTGTGATGGACCTGGATCACGGTGAGTGCTATCTTGAGATTTCACTTGTCTTCGTAGTTCAATTTCTTCTAAAGTGATGAATAAACATTGTACCTTATAAGGCTTCAGCTTTGAGCCATTTACAGTGTTGGATACCTCTGTCCCATTCAAGTTTTGTAGCTTGACTACTCCATTATTCATTACTTCGATTAATTTATAAGGACCAAGCCATAACATCTTCAACTTACCTAGCTTGATTTCCCTTTTCCCATTAAACTTTATAACTAAGTCACCAGGACTAAGCTCCAACTTCCTCAATTTATTTTCATGCCACGCCTTTCATATTTTATGATCTATCTCGATCGCCCATTATGCCATGACTCTCCTTTCATCTAGCTTGGTTAGTGTCATCAATCGTTCCTCCAAACTTTCTTGATCTCCCAAGTGGTGCTCTATTGTGACTCAAACTTGGTATCAAGAATTTGACTGGCACCATGGCTTCTTGTCCATACATTAGTTGGAAAGGTGTATGTTCTATTTTTGTTTTAAAATTTGTTCTATATGCCCACAAAATGGATGGTAACCTTTCCTCCTAGTCTACTCCCTCTATTCCACAGGTTTTATATAGAGTAGATACTAAGACTTTATTTATCGCTTTCGCTTGCCCATTTGATCTGGGGTAGTAAGGACTAGACAATGAATGTAAAATCTTAAGCTCTATTGTCAGCATCTTGATAATCTCGTTAAGAAAGTATCCCCCTTGGTCACTTGTTATTTGTAGTGGAATATCAAATCTTGTGATTACATTCTCATACAAAAATCTCACCGTGCTTTTGGCCGAATTATCAGGTAATGCCCTTACTTCAACCCACTTTGTTAGGTATTCTGTTGCTACTACGATGTATCTACACTTCCATTTCTGAGATGTTTTTAATGTTCCTACAAAGTCCAATCCCCACCGTTCAAAAAACTCTTGTGGTTGTGATGTATGTAAGGGTATAAATTCCCTCCTTACTGGCTTCCCTCCTCTTTGGCAAGTATCGCATACTTTCACATGCTCCTTTTCATAATTATACAATGTGGGAAACCATAGCCTTGCTAGAAATACTTTTATAGCAGTCACATATGGTCCCATATGTCATACTGCTAAGCCTGCGTGGGCTTATTTCAATACCATCTTGACTTCCTCATCCATTACACATCTCTGTAAGATACCATCACTTCCTATTTTATATAGTAATCCTGCTATTATCTGGAAAGGTGTTGAATTCATTATTATTTTCTTATTTTTGGTTTTCTTCATCTCTTGTGGTAACTCACATGTGGATAGATATTGGCCAACCAACTTGTACCATGATGGAACAATGTTTATGGCAAATAATTACGCATCTGGAAATTCATCAAGAACTCCTGTTCCTATAGGCTCCCATGATCATATTCGAGACAACTGGTTTGTAATTACATGCTTCTTACCAGGTCTCACCACTACTCAGAATACAAAATATTGAAGGGTGAAGAGCCACCTGCTGACTCGTCCTTGGATCATCGGTTTGTTTATCAAGTACAACAGTGCTTGGTGATCGACATAGAAAGCAAAGGGATTTTCCAATAGGTAATGCCTAAAATTTTGAACGACATATACCATTCTCAAATCTTCCATTTCCATTGTACTATAGTTCCTCTCTGGCCTTGACAAAAGATGACTAGCAAATAAAATAGGTTGATCTAGCTTAAACTGCCCTTCTTGTGCTAAAGCACATCCAATTGCAAAATTTGAAGCATCAACATGGACATGGAATTCCTTATCCCAATTGGAAAACACCAAAATTGGGCTACTCACTAACTTAGCCTTTAACTCCTTGAAGGCTCCTTTATGTTCCTCTATCCATCTGAATGGAATATTTTTTTTTGTTAAGGAATCTAATGGGTAGGATACATGTGCAAAATTCTTGATAAACCTTTGGTAGTATCATTTTGAACCAAGGAAGGTCTTAAGTGAACTCACATAAAATGGTTCTTCCATGTGTAATATCACTCGAATCTTATCAGGATCTGTCTTCAATCCTTCGCTGCACACAATCTGTCCTAAAAATTTCCCATATGGTACCATAAGAAAAATATTTTCCCGGGTTTAATGATATATGTGAATTTTTGAACCTACTCATACATTCGCTAAGGGTAGGAAGATGATCCTTGATCTTCCCATAAATGGACCAATCATCCAAAAATGCTTTGAAGTTCCCCATTTCTAGATGATCAAATATATACAGTATGATGCACTAAAATGTAGTTGGGGCATTACAGAGCCCAAATAACATTCGGTTATATGCATAGATACCATTCTCCACAATAAATGTGGTCTTCAACTTATCCTCCTCGGTGATGTTGATTTGATTGTATCCTGAGAATCCATCCAAAAATGAATAGATCTCATGTCCTACAACTTCTTCCAAGATAGAATATGTGAAGGGAATGGGAAAGGGATCCTTAATAGTTACAATGTTTAGACTCCTAAATTCCATGCATATTCTGATCTTATCCACTTCCTTCTTCAAGGTGATCACTATAGGTGAAACCCATTCACTTTTTGTCACCCTAAATATAATCCTTGCGTCTAGCATATTTTCTATCTCCACATTCACTAATGCAAAATACTTGGGTTCATTCTATATGGTCTCCTCCTTACTGGTTGAGCACCAGGCATTAGTGTAATATTGTGGACACATAGTTCTGGTGGAATTCCTTTTATATCCTTATATGTCCATGCGAAGACATCCTTGTATTCCAAGAATATCTTAAAATTTGTTGCCTTCAATACCAGATTCCAATCATCGCTACAGTGAATCAGTCTAGATTCCTCCTTCGTTCCTAGATTGATGTCTATTATCCAAGGTCCCTCATATTTGATATTTTTTGGTTCACTCATATCTTTCTCTATGTTCTCGAGGTGTGTCGGTCTTGTATCAATATCTACATATCCTACTGTATACTCTGCAAACCTTTCTGGAAATGTCCATTTCTCTTCTACTTCCTTCTTAGGTTCTTTACTAACCTTAGGTTTGTCTTGTTTTCCTTGATCTCCTCTGATTCAATATAGAGGTATTTGGTCTGAAACATTTCATACTCCTCCATTTTCCAATGAGTAAGTCCGCTATCGTATAGCGTTTCATATTTGCTACATTCATCTAGGTACAACATTCCTTCCTCATCAGGTTCATGCCCTTCATCTTATGAGGAATTTTTTTATTCATTAGTTGTAGCTATATCTTCACTAACTCTTTGATTAGCTAAATTAATCATGTATTTATGTTGTCCCTTCTTAAAAGTGATCTGATTATTTCCCTAGTTGTGATTAACTTTGGCTACTCGTAGCCAACCTCTCCCCAAGAGAGCATCATATGTAGGTTTCTGCATTGTAATCACAATGAAATCCAAGATAAATTCTTGTTCAGTTATCATTACTTCTTGTGTTGTTAAGACTCATTTTTTCTCAATGTTATTTTGTTCAGCACCATATAATTGGAAGCTCGGTGCCCATAGGTATGGAGCGCCCAGTTCTAGTCAAGTTATCTCAGGTTGCACGTTTATATTGGATCCTCTGTCCATGATAACTTGCATCAATTTGTGTCCTAAGATCTCCATATGTAGTAATGCAGGTTTCTTTCCTACATCAATTATAGTTGGATCCATAAATTGATCTTTCCACTCTTCTTCTTGAATTGGTTGGTTTGGTACTACCATCACCTTCTGTAATGTTGGAATAGCTTCTAAGATGTTGGATACTTTAATTTCCATCGTGGTATCCAAAACCTGTGTTGTCAAATTTTGCACAACTACCTCCTGATCCGATAGTTTTCTTAATTCCTTATCTACTCTTGATTAAACTGGTTTAATATTCTCAGCTTCCACTTGGAATATTTTCTTTGCTGCTTGGCAACATTGCTTTTCTTTTTTTGGCTCAGGATACTTATCTTTCTTAGCCTGATTTCTCGTCACGACTAAAACTTCCTAGGTTTCCTCCTTAACTTGAGGAACTTTGATGTCCAAATAACTAACATTCTATGGGTTACTCGAACTCACGTGCTTTGAAAAATTATCTTCTTTGTGGTTCCTCGGACCACACCATATACACATATGTGTAGTGTTTGTTTGCAGTGTCTATTGTCTCTAAGGTGCTAGAATTTTTTTTGTAAAATACCCCCATTCCTGGAAATTACAATATTGTATGATCGGTCTTCCTTTCGAATCATACTGTAAATGACTTTGTCCTCCTTGTCGATTACCCTGGTTTGATCTTCCACCTCGTCTATCATTTCTATAACCACCACTTGTTGCTTGTTGCCTATTTCATTAGGTCTTCAATTTCTCTTCTTGGTCCTGGATTGACAATAATTGTGGGCATATTCTTGCATTTTATGGACATAGTGCTACCTCATGCCCCATCACATTATAAATATAAAAATAGTCATTCCTTGGACATTTCATATTTGTATGTCCCTCTGTTTTGCATTACGTGCACCATATGTCATTTCTCTCAGGTTTAACCTTTTGTTCTTTCATGAATTTATCAAAATCCTTGTGAAATGATGCTACCATCCTGTATATAGTGTAATCTTCTTCACTATCTAATTCCTTCAACTTGGGATGAGACAAAATTCTTGTATACATTTTTTTTTATTCACTTTCAAAATTATTTGTGTGTTTGAGCACTTCTTCATACGTTTCTGATGGTACTACCTTCATATTTTTCTTATATTTTGGGAGTAATCCATATACGAACCACCATTTTACTAGAACATTTGCCAATGGCATCTGCATGTTATCGACTAATTGATTTATTCTACGGTTATCAGATTTCACATCCTCATCAACTTTTTGCTTCATTACATAAATTTTCGTAACAATGTCTCCATCATCTTTTAAAGGTCAAAATTCTTCGATGAATTTCTCCTTTATCTGGTTCCAAGTCTAAAAATCTATGTTATTTTCTTTCTTCAATTACCAGTCAATTGCCAATACTCTTAATGTAACAGGAAATAGAATTACCTAATCCCTAGGTCTATCTACACCATTTTCTCTCCAAATGGTTATGCAAGTTCCTATATGTTGTGTGGGATCTTCCTTACCCTCACTTGAAAATGGTGGACATCTCTGTTTGGCTGTCCTGCTAACCATCTTAGGAGAGTTGTAACTATCACTTGAGGTATCCTTTGAAATCTTTATCTGATTCCTCCTTGGGGGTGTCTTACTCCCATTGTCGTTAGAAGTATCAATTCGAGGTATCTTATTTTTTCCCACGAGTTGGTAACCAAATTATCGTGCGTCTTCACCTTGCGACCTCCTTCATTGATGTGAGGGAGGTGGTCTTTCTTTTTCCTCCTGAGACATCGTGTCATGTTGCTCTAGTACTTGAATCTCGTCCTCCGCACTCTCTAGAAACTCTTCTATCACTTTCTCAGGTATCACCACCCACTCTCTATCGTATTGCACTTTTTATTTTTCAACCCTTGCCTCTATTCTTTGTGGTTCTATTTCCTTGACTTCTATCTCTATCAACAATACCTCAAAGTCTTCTTCTTTAGATGTCTAAACTTACTCTATCTCGGGTTCTTGAGTACTATGGTCTGAGTTGTGTTTTCTCTTTGACAAATCCTCGTGCTCCTTCTTACTAGGATGTTATATCCTAGTTCTCTTATCCCATAGTTTCATGCACTAGTTTCCATCATAAAAATCACCTCTAGTCTTAGTTTTCAACTTCATCAAATTTGACCCGTTTTAGCAAAAAATACTAGATTCGATAAGGCAATGGTGCCAAATGTAGCATAGTGTTGGATTATTCCCATTGGGGAGGTATTTTATAGAGCTAATAATGATAAATAGGTTAAACCCAACTCACTCACCAAATAGTACGGTCATATACTCACTCGAACTATCCTTGTACGAATAATATTCACCTTGTACAATCATTAATGCCTACATTGTACAATCTCAAATCGTACAGTGTCAAATATGGTACAATATTACACATAAAAAACTAATGTATTTAGTTTTATAGGCTGTCGTACACAGTTTTGTAATCGATCAAGTCGATTCCCCAAAACTGCAAAATCGGGCAAGTTTCTATCGATCACATGTTTTACCAAATCAGATAAAAATACTTTATACGATTTGTAATGAAAACGGTGTATGATTTGTAAGAACTAACGATACAGTATGATTCTAATATAGATTTTCTATTGCTCCAATCTCTCTCTTGGATGTTTTGTAAGAGTTTGATAGACCAATCAATGCAATCTCCGCAATAGGCAAAACAACTTAACTAGATTGTTGAGAAATCCTAGGTGTTTGATTACATCCAAAAATTGTACAACATCACTCAATACATCTCCCTTGCTGCTTCCATGCTTCTATATCATTATACAAAGTTCACGAGTACCATATTCTACCACAATGTTGCAACAATGCATAAAACTAATCTATAACAATTAACAAAAAATGCAAACACATCATATTCATCCAAAATTCATTGTTCATCATTACTAGGATCATACATAGTCATCCACAACCATCATTATGCTCATTTATGTCTATGGATTCGATTATAGTGTGGAAAAATATATCAATGTAATTGCAATAACTCAGAGAATCAACAACTACAAATATTGTCTCTTAACTCTAGCAACTAGACCTATAATTTTGAAAATGGGGCCTTATATAACATTTCCTGAGCCGTTCCAAAGTGGTTCCTGAGACAATCCATTATTTAGAACTACCCATATACAACTGAATACATTAAATTGGATTTTACTAAGTTTAACACCTTAGTTAGCAAATCTATGTGCTATTTCACTTTGAAATTACATTTCCTTTGCATTTGGATGAATTTCGGTGTGCCTTGTACAATTTGCTACTGCCCTGTACAATTTGCCATTGCAGTTGTATGGTTTTCTCTCTACTGTATGATTTTAAAAACTTGAGCAAACTATCATTTGTGTCAAAACTATCAAAATTGAGCAAATCTTTTTAATCACTTCTTCTGGGAGGTGGATTTGCTGCCTACATTTGGCTTTAATGGAATAAATAAATATGAATTATGGTTCATTTTTTGAATTAAGGGTATGGGTTTTTAGTTCATGAAATGAAGAAAAATTTGTATTTATTATTAAAGTAGTTTGCTTTAATGGATTAAATAAATATGATTTATGGCTCATTTTGTGAATTAAGTATATGGGTGTTTAGTTCATGAAATGAAGAAAATATTTTTTTTATGATTAAAGTAGTTGGTTTAATGGAATAAATAAATATGAATTATGGTTCATTTTGTGAATTAAGGGTATGGGTCTTTAGTTCATGAAATGAAGAAAAAAGTTTATTTATGATTAAATTAGTTGGATTTAATGGAATAAATAAATATGAATTATGGTTGATTTTGTGAATTTAGTATGGGTCTTTAGTTCATGAAATTAAGAAAAAGGTTTATTTATGATTAAATTAATTGGCTTTAATGGAATAAATAAATATGAATTATGGTTCATTTTGTGAATTAAGGGTATGGATATTTAGTTCATGAAATGAAGAAAATGATTTATTTATGATTAAAGTAGTTGGCTTTGATGGACTAAATAAATATGAATTATGGTTCATTTTATGAATTAAGGGTATGGGTCTTTAGTTCATGAAATGGAAGAAAAGGTTTATTTATGATTAAACTAGTTATATTTAATGGAATAAATAAATATGAATTATGATTTATTTTGTGATAATTCATGAAAGGAAGGAAAGGAGTTATTTATGGATTAAAGTAGATGGCTTAAATTTAGTAAATAATTGTGAACCTAGATTATTTTGGCAATTGAAGGTATGGGACTTTAATTTTTGAATAAAGGGTTAGTCATTTATTGCAAGATAGCATGGTCTGATGCATGGTTGAATAGCTCTCATGAGTATATGAGAGGGGAAAATAGAAAGAGTAGTTTATATGATATTAACTATGCATTGGAAAGTTCAATTGCTTGGGTTATTTGTATAGTTGCAATTTGGCAATAAAATAAGCAAATGCATTTAGAAGCATTTCTATCCTAATCCATGAGTGTCCCGATCCCCTACTATCCTCACTTGATCGATGGAAGAGTGGGAGGACTAAAGTCATGAGGTGGACCAATTCATAAGTTTGCTCTCTACCTTACATATTGATTAATTATGCACTAGATTAGATTTACGGGGATATTTTCCATATGAAATGGATGTAAAGTATTGTTTGAAGGTATGGGGTTTACTAAACCTACTTATATGATAAATGAGCATTATAATTGTTTTACCTTGTATTTCTTATTGTAAATATGGTATTTAAACCTTCTCTTTGCATGTTACTCTTTAGTTGATGATTTATATTTGGTTATCCTTGATTGTTTAATAATTCATGTTTCGTTAGATTTAGTATCTAGATTTATTCTTTATGTTCTTTTTTTGTTAATTTTCATAAAATAATAGTAAGTTATAGGTGAAATTAGAGGTTAACCTAAGGGCTTGAGACCCCCTTAGGGATATTGGTACTAGATTTGGAAGATTGTACTAGAGTTAAGATATCTTGTTAGAGGACAATATTGATAGCTTAACTTGCAGTATACATAGCATACCCATACATAATGATTTGTGATACACCTTCTAATGTTTAAGGTGGTAAGTATAGCTCATCAATAAGTATGATATGGATGTACTTATATGCATGCCACTAGATATACCTATGTAGAAGGGGCTTGTGTAGGGGAATCATGTGTGGTATAGTTCTTAAGAAACTTAGGGATTTTTAAACATTAAGTTAGTCTAAGGTTGGTTAGAGATTTATGAATCCCTCTCCCTAGTCTTAAAAAAAATTGTTTCTATATTTGTGTGTTTTTTTTTTCTTGATTTTTGGGTCATTAGAGTACTAGGTAAATTGCAAGTGTAAGCTATCAATATAACTTTCAATGAGCTAGCTTATTCCCCCAAATCTATCAAAAGGACCACACCAGTATTTACACCATATATAAGTTCATCTATTTAGGTGTACTAAGATATCAGGAGTAGGCTATCCATATCATCACCATGATGAGCTAGTCCCTCCAAATAAGTCTCGCTTGATGTCGGTATTTGAGGAATACTAAACTATCATACCTCTTTCCATGCTTATATTGAAATATATTATCTCTAATGTAACAAACCATAACTGTTCCTAATCCTTTACTACCATTTATGTAGTCATTTGGATTATCATGTGTTCAACCAAATTCCTTTCTAAAGCATGGTCCAAATTATTTAAAATCACATTATTAAGTTCTATTTCGCAAGTACCATTAACATCACATAAATATAATGCCAATTATTTAATTAATAACCATAAAAGTATAAAACTATAGAGATTTACCCATTTACTTAGAAAACATAGAAATTTTATTTACATCATAATCATAGTGCGCCATAGAAAATAATTGTACATCGCACATATTCTCATAACATCTCATTTATCCTAGGAACCCTCATGGGGAATAAACCCAACCTTGAATTGCTCCCTTTATTAATTTCATAAGGTGGCTAGTTCCTTACATAAAGTTAAAGACATCCCACAATGCCTTTATCTTCTACTAGAGATATTCCATAATCCCTAGGATATTACAATATGAATTAGTCATTCAATTCATAAGTACAATTGACTCCATGTTTTGGATAGAAGGCATCACAAAATATCTTTTACTCACATGTAATTTCCATTCTTTTACAACATGACATTATGCATTTTTTCCTCAATGCACGAATACCATCCGGTTCCAAATGAAGATTTAATCCTTCGTTTAACTTTGGGTCTTTGCAATAATATTAAAAAGAAGACCCTAATTTCTTTTCCAATGGTTCAACTATATTGGATAAATAAAATGTCTTTGAGGAAACAAATTAGAACCTTTAGCATGAAAATACATGTCTCAAATGCAACTAAATCCCTTCCATTGCATTTTTTAGTTTCAGTAAAACAAGACAACCACTATAAAATTTATTTTAATAGCTTCTTCAAATAAAGCATGCCTTCTAATTTATTTAGAGTTTAAAACTCCCCAAAATAAATCCCATATATCTCTTTTAAAAAAAAAAAGGGCTCCATGCCTCTCAATAAATATTTACCAGACATTTATTTATCTCAAAAATACTCTACTCTCTTTTCATATGAATCTAGAAAATCACAGTACTTTAAATCTATCAAACATAGATATATCATAAACTAAAGCAGAGGTTAAAGACAAAAGCCATCTATCCTCATACATCATACATAATTCAACTTTCCAGAATAATTTATCAAACAGGGGTATGAATATTACCAAACAAAGCACAACTTAACTCAATGCTCACCAATCTAAAAGGTGTATGAATACTACTATCAAACTTTAAATATAGGTATCAGTCAGTGATTCTAAATATAGAAGATACACTCTAAATTCTATTGGGATTATAAAGCATTGTTTTAGGCCCAAACATACAAATAGAATATTCCAAAATCTACCTAATAAACACCAGATAAATTTAGAAACATCTCCCAATGGTAAAGCTTGATATTTTTCCTGATTTGCTTGCTCTTTTACTTCAACCTCACCTATCTAGAATTTTTCTTCTATGTTTCTTTTTTATTGTTTTTTCCAGGAAAGTAACAGTTATCTCCCTTAGCCTAATTTCATTGAGTTGTTTCTGAGTGGATGTATTATCTATTTGCCCACTATGCATGACCTCCTCTTCCTTCTAAGCACATTGAAGCAATGAGCAACTTCTTCCTACTTCAACCTAAAATTCTCTTTATATATTCAAACAAATATATTTCTTCCAAATTTTTACCAACATCCTAATACTTTTCCCTCTTGTTTGCCATTTCAATGACGAGCCCCATCGTAAAGCAGTCAATAATCATTTTGTTTATGATGGTCAAAACAAGAAGCCTTACTAGAAATAATGATAAAAGATCTTATTCCTCATTAAATTCTAACGAGCATACCTGCATTTTTTCTTTATTTATTTTGAAGTAATGATGCATATCAAAAGTTGAGTTCCCATATACCTTTTATAAAAATAAATACTAAGCTCAAGTGCTTACTCTATTGTATCAAATAAAATCTCATATAAAACTAATATTATCATGTAACGAACAAGCTTCATATCTACTTGATATATTTCCTAAAGCAATTCATGAAATACAATTAAAAGAAAGAGGAATTATCCATGTTTCGATGAACGAATTAACATATCTTATCCCTTTCCTATGGCATCTCATTTTTCTGCGGCTAATTCTTTCTTCCACCCATGAAAAATCTTATTCATGTAAAATTAAAAATCTATTAGAAGCATCATATTCCTTATATATATTTATATTTTTTGAAACTAAACATGAATAATCAGTCATTCATCAATAAAAATACATCATATTTTCCTATATGATATTTGCTCATTTATCCTAGGAACACTCATGGGGAATAAACCCAGCCTTGAATTGCTCCCTTATTTAATTTCATAAGATGGCTAGTTCCTTACATAAAGTTCAAGAAATCACACAATACCTTTATCTTCTACTAGATATATTTCATAATCCCTAGGATCTTAAAATATGAATTAGTCATCCAATTCATACTTACAATTGACTTCATATTTTGGAGCAAAGACATCACAATTTTTTTTTTACTCACATGTAATTTCCATTATTTTACAACATTACATTATGCATTTGTCCCTCAATACACGATTACCATCTAGTTCCAAATGAAGAGTTCATCCTTCATTAACTTTGGCTCTTTGCAAGATTCTTAAAAAGAAGACCCTAATTTCTTTTCCAATGGTTCCACTATACTAGATAAAGAAGAAATTGTCTTTGAGTTAACAAATCAATGCCTTTACCATGAAAATACATGTCTCAAATGCAAGTAAATCTCTTCCATTCTTATTGTGTAACAAGGCAGGATGGCATCCGCTGAAGTAGCAAAGTTTTTGGGATTTGCAGGCGTAGCTGGTTCTATAGCGTCCGGAGTGATCAACAACCAAAGCACTGTTAATTTCATTGATAAGGGTCCGCCTACAGGCCCAATCGGTGGGAATCTCGATGAAGACCCTAATGGCATGGATAAACCACCGGATGGTGATGGAAGCCACTCCAAAACCATTAGGGTTTCTTCCTCCTCTCCATCCAAAGCACCTCCTTGGTCTTTATCCTTTGCTGACAAAGTTCGGTCATCGTCCGACATTTTTTCTTTCCAAACTCCTTTGTCCTTCTCTGTAACGGGCACTGAAGTCTCTTTCCCATGTGAAGACATGGAGCCACTGGTTTTCCAAGAGTCTATCTCTCTCATTGGAAAATTTGTAGGAGCTCGGCCAGATATTGAAACAATCCGCGAGTGGGCTCTATCCAAATGGAAGCTTTCAGGCAGCATGGAGTTGGTGGCCTTTCCCAGAGGGTTTTTCATGATAAGGCTGAATAATGCCCTTGACACCCACCGCATCCTTACCGGAGGGCCATGGTTTTTCGATCGTCGTAGCCTATTTCTATGAAGATGGGGGGAAGACTTTGACCCCGATACTCAGTCTATCAATGTCGCACCGATTTGGGTCAAACTTCATGGGCTTCCCCCTAGTTCTTCTACAATGATGCACTCAAAGGCATCACTCAACCGATTGGAGATATGGTCGCCATCGACCCTGCTACCCGAGCCAGAACCAGAATGACCTATGCTCGAGTTTGTGTCATGGCAAATCTGGACTCGGCTTTGCCTACCTGTATTGGTATCAACTACGGGAGCTACAGGAGACGCCAAGGAGTTGAGTATGAAAACAAGCCCGCTTATTGCTTGGAGTGCAATACCCAGGGCCATCTGCTTTCTCAATGCCCTTCTCAAAAAAAGGAAATCCATAGTGATTCGGGCCAAAATATGGCTACTCAGATCCAGACTTTCCAAAAAAAGGCTCCTGCCCAAGGACATGCCCGATCTATGGGCCCATCTAAGACCTCTGCTTCAGATCCAGCCAAACCCAACAAGGTAAGCTCTTAGCTTCCTCGCTCTAATCCTTTTTCCCCCTTAAATAACCTACAAATTGGAGAGGACATTTCAGATGACCTATCCATAGACCTAACCTTCACGCCCACACCCAATTTGATCCAGTCCCCTTTGTCCAAAGGAAAGTCTGCAATGACTGTTCCAACCTCACCCTCTGATTCTGGTCCTTCACACCTTCCTCTTCCCTTCCCGCCCCTCCCCCCTTCCCAGAGTTCCCTTCCCCCCTCCTAGAGTCTGCTATTACTACCCTGTGCCCGCCTCCCCGCTCTTCATCCCCCCAATGGCCCACTTTTAGCTTGGCTTTGCCCACACCCCTTTCTTCTCAAACCCCAAAGCCTGATGCTGAGGTGTCCTATCCTATTGCTAACCAAACCCGCACTGAGGAGTCTCACCCTGGGGCTGACTCGCTATCCACCGACATCCACCAAACCTCCAGCCCGTCGAAGTCACCCAATCCCACACCCAAAGCAGACGTTAACAAAGACCAGAGGAGGGGACGACCGTCAAATGCAAAAAAACTACTCAAAGCAGCTGAGATCGAAATGGTTGATGGCACAGAGCCTATCATCTTGGGCCCCACTTTTGACCACTCCAACACAACTCATCAAGACGAGGATGAAGTTAGACCCAAACTAACTCCATCTCAAGGGAGAGGCAGAGGCCGCAAAGCAAACTCCAAATCGTCTCGATGAAGATCATTTCCTGGAATGTCAGAGGCCTCAACGGGACTGCAAAATAGAGAACTATTAAAATAGTAAGAAAAAATCTAAAACCAAATATTATGTTCATTCAAGAATCCAAATTAGATGAGAATAACAACATTCAAGTCTGCAAGCTAATCTGGGAAAACAACAACTTTGCCTTTTGTCCCTCCACAGGGGCCTCCGGGGGTCTCCTCTATTTATGGGACCCGACAACCATTGAAGGGAGAGTTATTTCAGTCTCAGACAGAACCATCAACATCCTATTTACTAATAAAGTCACTCACCTCCAGTGGATCGCCACCAATGTATATGGACCAAACAGTCCTCCTAGCAGAAGACTGTTGTGGGATAACATTTTTGCAATGCGTAATAACTTTGAAGACTTTCCATGGATGTTATGTGGCGATTTTAATTCTCCCCTCCATTTGTTTGATAAACAAGGAGGCAATCCGATCACCAACAGTTGCATAGAAGATTTCAGTGACTTTGTCAACCACAACGAGCTAATGGACATGCCGCTCCAAGGATCCAACTACACATGGAGCAACAGACGATCGAGAATCCAACACATCCAAATCCGGCTAGATAGATTCCTCTTATCCAAAGAACTCATTCCTATTATTGGTGATGCCAGGCTTCATAGCCACCCAAAAATTGGCTCCGACCATAATCCTTTAATTTTGGATTGTACACGACCCCAACAAATCTTCAAAACCCCTTTCAGGTTTGAAAATATGTGGCTCACTCATCCAGATATAGGCCGGTGTATACGCCAATGGTGGCAGTAGGATTTCTATCCAAACCCTCTCACAAATCTGTTCCTTAAACTGAAAGCGGTCAAATTCAAACTGAAATGCTGGAACAGGGATGTCTTCGGCAACCTCTTTAGCGAGAAAAAGCATCTAATGGATGAGCTGAAAAGGGTGGAAAATCTGATTCAGGGAGGAGACTTGAGGGCCAAAACTTTCCTTGAAGAAAAGAGCATCCTCTCAAATTTTCACAATACCTTGGCTAAGGAAGAGACATATTGGAGGCAAAAATCCAGAAACCTCTGGCTCAAAGAAGGAGACACCAATACGAAGTTTTTCCATGCATCCACCATGCGCCACAGAGGCTCTAATAAAATCACTGAGCTGACCAAGGCAGATGGGTCCATTGTCTCTGACATCCAAGCAATTAGACAGGAAGTTGTTTGCCACTTCCAGGAAATCTTAGGGCCAAGCACTGGTTGCCATCCCCTCACCTCAAGTTCTTTGCTACAGAACATCCCAAAGATGGTGTCTAACAATGATAATGAAAAATTGCTTGAAAGCTTCACTGAAGATGAGATCAAAGAAGCTTTGTTCGCAATGGAACCTGATAAGGCCCCCGGACCCGATGGCTTCCCACCCCGGTTTTTTCAACATTTTTGGGAAATCGTGGGCCAAGATGTCTTTGTTGCAGTTAAATTCTTCCAGAGAGCCAAAAATATGCCGAGAGAGGCCAATTCCACTTTCATTGTATTAATCCCCAAGTCCAACGATTGCGCTTCCCTTTCAGATTTCAGGCCGATCAGCCTCTGCAGTGTCATTTACAAACTTATCACCAAAGTTATGGCAAATAGGTTGAAAGCTATCCTTCCCTCCATTATCGACCAGTGCCAAGGGAGCTCGGTCAAAGGCAGACTCATCTCGGATGGAGTGATAACCATCCACGAACTGGCCCACTCGACATCTAAAAATAAAAAACCCAGCATGTTCCTCAAGCTTGACATGAACAAGGCATTTGACCGTGTTTCCTGGAAATTCCTGTTCGAAGTCCTGGAAAAGTTTGGGTTCCACAAAGAATGGATCAAGATGGTTCACGAATGTATCTCGACTACTTGGTTCTCTATTCTAATCAATGGCTCACCCGCAGGTTTCTTCCAAAGTTTCAAAGGCATCCATCAAGGGGACCCTCTGTCTCCCTTTCTCTTCATTATTCTGGCCGAAACCCTAGGAAGAACCCTTTCAGCTGCCTGTAACAGGGGTCTTATTTTTGGGATCAAACTGGCCTCAACATCCAGAGCCATCTCCCATCAACAGTTTGTTGATGACACTATTTTAACCTCTCATGCTTTCGTACCCGAAGCAAAAATCATTAAGAACATACTTGACTCTTATGAAGAGGCGGCTGGTCAGAAAGTCAACTACCATAAAAGCAAGTTGTACTTTCTCAATACCCCCATTCACAGAAAAAATAGGATTGCTGAGATCCTTGGGTGCAACATTGGGAGTCTTCCAACTACTTATCTTGGATTACCGCTTTTCCATGGTAGATCTATCTCGGCTATGTGGAACCCTATTTTAGAACGCCTCAACAAGAAACTAGCGGGGTGGAAAAGCTCAATGCTCAGCCAGGCTGCCAAAGCCACTCTGGTCCAAGCTTGCCTTCAAAGTATCCCTCGTTTACTTCTTATCCATCTTCAAAGCTCCAACTGCCATCTGCCAAAAAATTGAACAAATTCAACGTAGATTCCTATGGGCTGGAAACGAAAACAAGAATAAATTCTCGCTAGTCGCCTGGGACAGGGTCTATTCCAAGAAAAAGGATGGAGGCCTCGGATTCAGAGACATCAACCGGATGAACATGGCCCTCATTGCCAAGCAGGCCTGGAGACTCACCATCAATGAAAAAGCCACATGGATTGATATCATTAAAGCTAAGTACCTTCAACAGATTTCCTTTCTTGGAGAGCACAACCTACCTATCGGATCCCATTTCTGGAATGGCGTAATCAAAACAAGAAAAATCATCATGGAAGGCTTAAGGTGGTGTCTAGGAATAGGAACGACCATCCATTTTTGGGATGACCCATGGATCCGCTATAAACCTCTCAGCCAAGATCCGCATCTTGCAGTGCTCAAGGCGACTACAGAAGCTACCTTTGGAGATAAGGTGTGTCACTTCATTACCCAAGGTCCTACAAGACGTCAATGGAAACACCTGGCTCTTAACGGGCCCAGGAAAATCATCGAGGCTCTCAGGCGGTTACAAAACCTGTTGAGGACATGCATCATTCCGAGCTCACACAAAGATGATTCCATGGTCTGGAACCTTGAAGAATCTAGAAATTTCACTGTCAAATCAGCTTACTACAGTCAAGAAACTCCCACAGATGGATGGGACTTATCAAATCAGGTCTGGGTTCCCAAGATCATTCCCAAGGTCAAATTCTTTTGTTGGTTGGCCACCCAAAATAGAATCCTCACCATAGACAACTTGATAATCAGAGGGTTACTCATTCCCAATTGGTGTATCCTATGCAAAAATGCCTGTGAGTCTATTTCGCATGTTTTTTTGGAATGTCCCTTCTCTCTAGCAGTTCTCAACCAGGTCCATAACACCTTTGGCATCTCCACAACCCTCCCACCTTCCATTCCCCTCCTTATTAAGCAATGGCCCCGGCCTTTCAAGAGCACCCAATTAAAATTCATGTGGCAAGCTTGCCTCCACTTTTACCTGTGGCAGATATGGCTCGAGAGAAACGCCAAAATTTTCAAAAATCAAGCCACTGATAAGAGGATTATCACTGCCAAAATCTTGGCCCTATCTGCGGAGAATGCCTCTCTTGTTTCTTCTCCAAACCCCCCCTCCTGGCTTAGAATCGGATCTAGCCAAACTTTTCAATCTGTCTAACATCTCTGTTGTGCTTCGTAATTCTGTTGACAGGTCTGCCATCAAGTGGGTCTTACCACCTACTGGGTGGCACAAGCTCAATTTCGATGGTGCGGCTAAAGGCAACCCAGGAGCTACTGGCGGAGGAGGAATTCTTAGAAACCATCGGGGAGAAATAATTTTGGCCTTCGCCCAGAACCTGGGAATTCAATCCAACAATATGGCAGAGGCTCGAGCTCTGTTCCAAAGTTTGATCCTCATGGAAGGGTTGACCATCAATAAACTTATCATCGAAGGAGACTCGTTGCACTGTATCAACTGCCTCCAAGGTACAGCTAGGCCTCCTTGGTCCCTAGCTTCGATTTTCCAAGAATGCAAGGCTCTAGTTGGCAATTACCCAGAATTAGTCATTCAACATCAGTACCGGGAAGGAAACAAAGCTGCGGACTGGCTAGCTAACAGGGGAGTCGATGAATCTGACATTCAAGTTTGGAGAGACTCCTTCCCCATTGGCCTAAGGAACGACCCTACAAGTTTCAATGTTTGCACAATGTGAGCTGTTGCCAGGGGGCTTGGTATGGATGAGACACGGTTCTGAGGGAACCAATCCCAGGTCTGTTGCTGCTCTAATCACCTATGCCACGTTTGCAAATTCCATCCACAAATGTATCCACAAGCATCACAATAATTTCCAGATTGAGGACAGTTGGAACCCGATCATTTGGTCCGCACGTTGCCTGCCGACCATGAAGTCTTTCCATGACATTCTCAGGGAGGTTTTGTTCGAAATCAGAGACAACATCAACTCCTGTGCCCATCTGTTGGGGAAGTCTGGTAAATGGAAGGAATATCGGTCCAAAGGCATTCACAAGCGACAGTTTCCTTGGAGCGCACCCCTAATTTTCAACATCCTCACAAGCATAATTATGAATACCCAGCCCCTTTCCCATGCGGGAACCCCTTTCCCATGCTTGGCCTTAAATTTCTCTGTTTAAGTTTCGCTTTCCTTTTTCTGTTGGCCACTGGTCATGTTTCACTTTAGTTAGTTCTTCCAGTTAGTTCTTCTGGGCGCCTTTACCTTAGGTGGCCCCTGCTATTTTTGGGCTTACTTGTTCTGCTGCCATCGTACTTCCCCTTTGCCTCCCCTCTTTGGAGGCCCACGACTATTTTGTACAAGGTTCAGGGACCTTTCAACACCCTTTCAACCAATCAAAAAAAAAATCTCTTCCATTCCATGTTGTAGTTTCAGTAAAACAAGACAACCACTATAATATATTTTAATAGCTTCTTTAAATAAATCATACCTTCTAATTTATTCAGAGTTTAAAACTCCCCAAAAGAAACCCCATATATCTCTTTTGCAAAAAAAAAAATGCTCCATGTCTCCCAACAAAGATTTACCAGGAATCTATTTATCTCAACAACACTCTACTCTCTTTTCATATGAATCTAGAAAATCACAGTACTTTAAATCTATCAAACATAGATATATCATAAACTAAAGTAGAGGTCAAAGACATAAGCCATCTATCCTCACACATCATACATAATTCAACTTTCCAAAATACTTTATCAAAAAGAGGTCAAAGAAATAAGCCATTCGTATTCACACATCATATATAATTCAAATTTCCATAATACTTTATCATAATATCCAAAACTGGTCAAATATTTCCAAGAACTCTAAAAGGATAATTTTATCTCTTCAAATGTAGCTAAAACAATACTAGACAAAGCCAAAAAACTACCATAATAGCTTTCATTATCATTTAATCTACATTATTCATTTAGCATTCTCCCTTATAAATGAAAAAATATTATGCTCAACTCTTTTCTTACTATAAAAAAAAATATAGAATGATATATACAACACAATTTATTTCCTTCCAATTTGTGATTATGAAAACAAGAAGCAAACTCCCTTATTTTTTGATAAATTAAAATTTCGTTGGAAATATTTCAAGAAATCTAGGGTCTTTTCATTGCAAGAGGTCATATTAGGCTTGTCAATATTTCCTATGTTCATCCACATCCCTAATCTTGGGTATCATTGGGCTTCAAAATATGCTAAACTTAAATATAATACCAAATTATAAAATATATGACTCTAAGCCAAACATCATAGCCTACGATTGTCTTCTATTATTAGTTTCCTTGACATGAAATAAAATTTACCCATTAATCTTATAAAAACCAAAGTACAATATGTGCAAGCAACTAAAGTAGATAGTGCCTATAAAAGTCCAAACAAAGCACAACTTAACTCAGTATTCACCAATTTAAAATGTGTATAAATATTATTGTCAAACATTAAAGATAGGTTTCAATTAGTGATTCTAACCATAGTAGATACACTCTAAATTCTATTGGGATTATAAACCATTGTTTTAGACCCAAAAATATAGATAGAATTCTCTAAAATCTACCTAATAAACACCATATGAATTTAGAAACATCTCCCAGTGGCAAGTCTCAATTATTTTCCTGGTTTGCTTGCTCTTTTCCTTCAACCTCACTTATCTAGAAGTTTTCTTCTCCGTTTCTTTTTATTTTTGTTTTTTCTAGGAAAGTGATAGTTATATCCCTTAGCCTGATTTTTTCAGGTTGTTTTTGAGTGAATGTATTATTTATTTACCCACTACACACAACATCCTCTTCCTTCCAAGCACATTTGAGGGTTTTCAACTCCTTCCTACTTCAACATGAAAGTCTCTTTATATATTCAAACAAATATATTTCTACCAAAGTTTTACCAACATCCTAATATGTTTCTCTCTTGTTTGCCATCTCAATGATGAGCCCAATCGTAAAACAAGCAATGTTCATTTTTTATGGTTTTCAAAACAAGAAGCCTTACTAGAAATAATGATAAAAGACCTTATTCGTCATTAAATTATAGCAAGCATACCTATATTATTTCCTTATTTATTTTAAAACAATAATACTTATCAAAAGGTGAGTTCCAATATACCTTTTATAAAAATAAATACTATGCTCAAGCGTTTACTCTTTTATGTCAAATAAAATCACATCTAAAACTAAGATTATCACGTAACGAACAAACTTCATATCTACTTGATAATTTCCTTATGCAATTCATGACATGCAACTAAAATAAAGAGCAATTATCTAGGTTTTGATGAACAAATTAACACATCTTATCCCTTTCCTATGGCATCTCATTCTCAGTTGCTAATTATTTCTTCCACCCATGGAAAATCTTATTCTTGCAAAATTTTAAATCTATTAACAACATCATATTCCTATAAGATATTTACCTTGCAAAAATAAAACATGAAATAGTCAAACATTCCATCAACAAGATATCATATCAGTTCACAAATCCATCATGTGAATAAGTTTGCCAAGGGAGGGTCATGACACCCATTATTGTTAGAGTAGCATAGTGATCCTCAAACTTATGATATAAAGTAGCTTTCTATTCATGTTTACTTATTCTTGCAAGATTTACAACATATTAGCTATGTTGTACATGTATTTCATGGTCAAGACATGAATTTCCAACACAAATAGCATCATCCTCTAAATTTATACTGGAGTTCAAATTATATATCTAATTTTTTAAATTTTGCTTTTAAAAGCACAATTTAATCATGCATGTGTATAAATTTTATATTAATTTTTTTTGCATATTTAGTTTTTAGATATCTTGTGATTGCATAGAGCTCAAAACTCATTATAGCCATAAGCACATGCATCAAATGTCAACTTCCACGAGTAGGTATTTGATAGAAGCAATGCTTTATCCACTTGTATTTTTCCTAATGTTTATGATTTAATATAGGAATAAATAGGTGGTTTTGATGCCATGGTTGACTATTTTTTTCACTCCTATGGGAGATCACACATGGAGCTCATTGAGGTGGACCTAACATCTAGAAACACTATGCAAGTACAAATTATACCATTCATAGCTATGCGTTGCAATTTAAAATTTAATTTAGATAACATGTTTCTTTAATTTAAAATCTAATAAATAAAGGTGAATGAGGCAATAAAGGTTTAATTCTAAAAACAAACTCCATTTATTATAATCACATTGATAACTTCAATTTTATATATGTGTGTATTGAGTTTTAATTTTTGTTTGACAGTCTATTTTTTAGTAGAGCTAATTAATGTTATGTATGCATTTAGGTGAATAAGGCCACAAATACTGACACATAATTTCATTTTATAACCATGCAAAGCCCTTATTTACGTCAATAAAACATTTAAATATCATTTTAAATTTGAACTTGTTAAACTATTTGTAACAATTTTTAATTACAAAAGTTTTCATATGTTAGGTTAATTTATAAATTATATGCTTGTGCACTATGTAAGATCTTTCAAGTGATCTCCACATGCCTAGTTGGAACATGTATTAATTTAATTGATGTACATTTTTATATTCATACATTTTATACCTCTAAATTCATGAACTATCTAGTTAAATGCACAAAATTGTTACAATGGGATTTCTTTATAATTTTATAAGTTAGTTCTACAAGTTACTTTATTTTGGCATATAAAATGTGAATGAGCTTCTCTCAAAATATATTTTAGGTCCAATAGGTTCCTCTCAAAAACTTTACTCATATCTGCATCAAGAATTTATCTTATTTTTATTTTTTAATAGAAAATAAAAATACGAAGTTAAAAGCTAACAAAATATTTCATACAATGTTTTCCACTTTTAAAATTCAAAAAATAAAATAGGTTATGGATTTATTTATGTTGATTGTTTTTTTAAAACTTGGTAATTAACACAATAGTAAAATTAAAATTATTACATATAATTAGTCATAACCCAAAAGCCATTTTATCGTATGTATAAATAAGGAATAATGGATAGATCGGTTTTTGGAGGCATGAATGCCCAAGCTTATAGGGTTTGAGAATGATATATGTAGTGCTATTCAAGGGGAAACAATATCAAATAACTTGGTGTATCATAATGTTAAAATGCGTGTAATCTAATATTGTTAGGCCAAGCCCAAAAGTGTAAAGAAGTGTTCATGAACTATCTAGTTAAATGCACAAAATTTTTATAATGGGATTTCTTTATAATTTTATAAGTTAGTTCTACAAGTTACTTTATTTTGACATATAAAATGTGAATGAGCTTCTCTCAAAATATATTTTAGGTCCAATAGGTTCCTCTCAAAAACTTCAGTCATATCTGCATCAAGAATTTATCTTCTTCTTATTTTTTTAATAAAAAAACAAAATACAAAGTTAAAAGCTAACAAAATATTTTATACAATGTTTTCCACTTTTAAAATTCAAAAAATAAAATAGGTTATGGATTTATTTATGTTGATTGTTTTTTTTAAACTTGGTAATTAACACAATAGTAAAATTAAAATGATTACATATAACTAGTCATAACCCAAAAGCCATTTTCTCGTATGTATAAATAAGGAATAATGGATAGATCCTGGTGGTTTTTGGAGGTATAAATGCCCAAGATTATAGGGTTTGAGAATGATATATGTAGTGCTATTCAAAGGGAACCCATATCAAAGAACTTGGTGTATCATGATGTTAAAATGTGTTTAATCTAATATTGTTAGGCCAAGCCCAAAAGTGTAAATAAGTGTTTATGAGCACCATTAATATAGCCTATGAGTATGTGCACTTTTAGTAAGTCTATGGGAATTCCTCATTCATGTAAGCCTAAGGGTATATTTCACATCTCATCCTTAGTGATATTGGTTAATCCACCTTTATGGATAACCTTTATTAAAGGGTGTGATTTATTATTATATTATTATTGTAAGCTAACCTCAAGTCAATGTCGACTTGAGCTTAACTACTCATTAGGATTTTGGTATCACTATAAATACCTTTTTTTGTTGTGTCTTTGTTTCTTTACCTTTTAGTCCCCTACCATATTTCATATATAATAGAGAGAGTCTTTGATGACATGGATGTTAGATATTTGATATTCTTTCTCCAATCTGAGTCCTGGTTTAGACATATTTTTTTAGGTTTTGATGCTTGCTAGGGTGTTGGCCATAGGAAATGTAGGGGTGGCATATGCATGCCCTTAAAACTTCCAATAGATGAGTTTATCCCTATAATTCTTGTCCATACAAGTGGTTGTACTACAATGGTTGTGCTTATTCTCTACCTAACAGAGGTCATCATTTTGAATCCTAAGAAATTTTACTAGAGTAATACTTATCAACGGCTTTAACAACTAGGTTTTTTTCTTTTCCATAATCAATTTAGTATGGTGTATTGGTTGGCTTGTTCTCTTATTGCTCATATATTTGTGGTTCAATTCCTCCAAGTACTTAATCTGGAGTATTTGTGGCTTAGAGGTGGCATACACATAGTTAAAGGTAAGTTTTCTCTTCTCTTGTTTACAATAATAGTTGTGGCATACTGGTTGATTAACTTGTAGATCCTAGGTTTCAAGGTTGAACTTGTTGGGCCTTATCTTAAAATGAACACAATGAGATGATATTACAAATGAAACATGGTTACAATATATAGGCATAAGCCTATATTCAACACATGACACTTGTCAAGAGAAACTGACAAGTGTCAAGGTGAAGGCATAGTGCACTTTAACTCTAACATTCCCCCTTAAAGTGCACTATCCTAACTAAAGAAGAAACAAAACAAGTCAACATTAGGTAACATTCCCCCTTAATGTTGACTTGTGGAAAACAACCTATCATCCTCTCTTATTGTTGATTGGGTCTAGGCTCGTGCTCTTTGCGCTTGGCTCTCCAACTGTGAATAATGCTAGATTCACTATGTATACATCTCGGTCCATTGCCTCAGGGTCAGCCACTTCCATGGGTCTATTGCCACTAGGTTAGCCGTCTAAGTGCCTTAGGGTCATCATGGGTACCTCAGGATCAGCCACTTCTGGGTCTGTTGCATCTGCAAGTCATCCTCAGAGGATGTTGCCTCTCGTAGGTCACTGACTAGATTCACCATAAATATCAAATCTCTCTTTATGGTGAACTCAATATAGAAGGTGTCGGTCTCAACCGAAAATGCACCTAATACAAAGTAAAAATGAGCCATATAAGAGTGTCGGTCTCTGCCAAAAATGCACTCAATACAATAAAATGAGCCATAGATCCAAATAGGAGGAGAGAAGAAGAAAATAAGAGAATCTTCTGAAGTGTCTTCGTCTATAGTCTTCAGAAGTAGATCCGAAAAAACCTCGGATAGAGTCTAGGGTGTCTTTGTCTATAGTCCCTAGTATAAGTGTCCTTATGGTGACCATGTCATCCCACCGAAATGCATGGGTAACCAACCGCTGCATTCACCAAGTGTATAGAAAATATCACTAGGTACAAGGATCACATATGAAAGTACCTTTGGAGTGTCGGGTACAACCGAAAGTGCACTCCAAGGTAGAAAATTTTTGAGGCTAAAAAACTCAATTGAAACAGCCTCAAAATTACAATATGACACCACCATTATGTCCATCGTGGAAAAATGTTTCCAACGACTATAAATACCCCTATATTCCACCATCAAAGGGGCCTTCATCATGTGGAAAAACAATAGCATGCCTATCTAGGCAGCAAATAAACAACATTGCTCAATGGCGGCATCGCTCTCAGGCGAAAAAAATAGACTTCTCAATTTTCCCATTGAAGTGAATTACAATGGCTATCTATCTTTGAATTTTTTTTAAAAAACTCACAACCTCGTTCTTTGTAAAGGCTTTATGGAGCATTTTCCTAAATTTTCATACAAAGATAAAATATAATCCCCCTTTCCACTTTATAAAAAGATTATCTTTATAACTTTCATTTTATAAAGTCCCAAGTCCCCTCTGGATGCGGCCATGCTTAGAGATTTAATTAAAAAAAATTGCAAATGCAGTCGCCGTATCTGGACACGGACGCGCTCATATCGAATGCCTGCGACAAATTCATTGAAGATGAGGGCAATTCGAAGGTCACCATGGATGCGGCAAAGCTGTAGCAAAATATCATTCTCATCATTCTGAGTGACAAGGGTGACATGTTGAAGCCTAAATTTTGGCCAATCTATGGATGATCTTCGTGTGGCATTTTACCATCGATGACAAGAATTCCATCGTGCTGTTCCATGCGCTGCCCATGTATAGTCCACTTGGCACTCTCAAGATCACCAACGACCGCATCGGCTTGGTGGCTTACAGTTTGAGCTATCATGAGATTCATTTTCGCATCTTCGTCTGTCACTTGACGGATTATTCCCCCCTATCTCACACCACGTCGTACTCCAACAGGGACACCAAACACAACATCTACAACAGGTTCATTCACCATTTAAGCATAATTTTGAGCTAAAAGTTGCTTGATTTGGAGAAGCAGCCGCTTGCCGCTTCGATCCAACCCCTCGATGCAAATAGAAACATCATTCCAGCCAACCATCGTGCCCATTGGTAAACCCCCATCGTAGGTCCTTCATCAATACTGATATTGACAGTGGGAAATAACCATTGATATGGGCCCTCCACGCTTTTGTTGCACTCTTGATCCATTGGCGTGGGAACCAACAGTCGCTGAATATGATTTGAAGATTTTCTCAACTGGGACTTAGACCAAATTTCTGTCTCCTACCACAATCTGCATGTCTGACTAGAAAAATAGTAGTTTCTCTTCTAGAAAACTCTACTACAACAACAGTTTCATAGCCAGTTCCCATCGCACAATAACAAACGAACCACCGAACGCCTGCCACAAGGTATTAACAAAACAAAAAAAATCAAAATGGAAGAGGCACTACATTCTCTTTATAGCTTTCGTCGTGCTTTCCCCAATGATTATGCATCCGAACTAGAGCTAATCATAGTATTTAAACTTGAGATCATTAAACTCTACCACAGTGCATCCAATATCGCCGCATCGTGGTTCATTCTCTCTAAATGAAATGAAGGCCATGAAATAAGCATGTACAGGCGATGATATTTACTTTTCTTCATAGCACTGTATAGCGATGGCCCGCAGCACCACATATCACCTCGAGCATTCTTCTCCTTAGCGGCAACATGGCCCACGATCTCATCGCAGAGGATTATTAGAAAAAACACCATCAAACTGCCTTTCTCCTCCTCAAGTCGTTCGTTGTCTCTGCTCCGCCCGCTCACCTTCAACCAGCGCTCCACCGAGACAGTCAATCTTATCATTATGTAGCCATTAATACCAACTACACATCATCACCAGTCAGCAGTCGATGACTGACACCATCGGACTATTGTGCGCAAGCGAGCACATCATGGACTGCATCTTACTTTTTGACTATTTTTAACTGTAACAGTCGAAACTCTTTTTTTTCATCATAAGGCAGGGCAGCAGTGGGCCGATCGGTCAACAAAGAACTAAAAAAAAATGTCATCCGCTGTAGCAGGTCCTCCACCTGAGCAACAATAGGTTGATTGGTTACATTTATAGGTCTGCTCTGCACTCCCTGCAACACTTATTTTGATCTGTGCGCTGTCCTCATGGTGTGTCGTATGTTCGTCGACCTATATCACTACTACGCCAGATTTTTGGACTATTAAATGACTGTGAAATGTCTAGCCAATCTAGATCCAAACTGCAGTAGAAACACGATAACATAAAAAAATACAACAAAAAATTGATTCTTACCACTTCCATGCAAATAACCTTCATGCGCATACATCACGCAAGCGGGTACTCTCCTCATGATAATTAGCAACAGCAAAATGGTAAATTTCGAACATGCTTTGCCAACACATTTTGAGGGGCAGTCGTCCATCCATACTTCCCCAATAACTTAGTCATAAAAAAAATTGACACCCATTTAATCTTCCAACTTCTGGTTTTTGATCCATCCAAGGATGGAGAGCATACTCCCTAGTTTTCAAAAAAAATGGAGGAGCTAAAAAAATGAGGGGAGGAGGGAGGATTTCCATGAGGGAAATCCCCCCTCAAGGGTTTTCATAGGGTAGGGAAAGCCTGCTCTGATACCAAATGTTGGGCCTTATCTTAAAATGAACACAATGAGATGATATTACAAATGAAACATGGTTACAATATATAGGCATAAGCCTATATTCAACACATGACACTTGTCAAGAGAAATTGACAAGTGTCAAGGTGAAGGCATAGTGCACTTTAACTCTAACAGAACTTTGGTGTCAACTCTTATTTAAAAGGTATGTGACAAGAGGTTTATTTTTCACGTTTATCTCATTTTAATTTTCAAACAATGTGCATGGCACATTGGTCCATTCATGTGTTTGAAGGGGTAAGGTTGCTAGTTTTAGCCCTGTTGGCTATAAATCTATTTTAAATAATTTATATTTTTGATATATATGTAATAATATTTATCCAATCATAATTTTAAAATTATCAATTCATGATTCACCAATTGAAGATGGATGTTGTGAATACAAAAATCAAGCAACACCAAACATAAACTATGAAATAAATGTGTAGACACCTAAATATAGCCACTTGTCCTCCATCCATGCTTTGTCACCATTTCCACCACCAAAACCTAGTCATTTGCCCTCCATCCTAGCTTTCTCGTCATTTTTACCTATTATTTATATATATTTATTATATATGTTTAAATAATAATATTTTATATATGTTCAATATATATATATAGATATATATCAATCCCAACCATCCAATTTAATTTAATCTCATCCATCGATTTACCTTAATCCATGCCACACCCTAAATTTAATATCTACCCTTAGATGTGCTTTAATCTCAACCACACGATTAGTGTCATTGAAACCCTAGCATGCCCTAGGTTATATTATAAATAGGAGCCATTTTGATGGCTCAACCCCTAGATTTCCTAAGTGCCTTAATTTTGTTTGGGAATTTTCAAATCCTTTGAGTTCCTAAATCCCTAAGTCTCCAACCAAACATTTTGTGCCCTAATCCCATTCCATCCATCATATTCCTTGCCCCCTTGCTCGTGATCACCACCATTGCATCCTGCGTCCTCATATGATCTACTTTTGCAAAATCCTATCTCATCCTCTAGGAACCTCTGGGCACTTATTGTCAACACCAGGTACCTTTGCGCACCTCCCTACCAATCTTGAGTGCCCATGAGCATTTTATATATCTCCTACCTTTGCACGATCCTAGGGCATGTCTTCGCCATCAACCTACAACAGATCTAGTTATCAAAGGACAACCAACAAGGAATAAGGTAAATCATTCTCTATTTTGTTAATTTCAATATCTCTTTATTTTATTGTAATTTTATTTATCAATAGCTAGGTTTTTATTGATATATGAGGGTCTCACATAGTGGAGCCCTCACAATAATTACTAAATTCCTGCTATTGTCTTTATGTGTGCAAATTTAGAGATTCATCAACATTGGAAAATTGTTTAAGCTGGAGTGGCCTGGCTCAACAGATATCTAAATACCACTCAACTCTATTGGGAGTAAGAAAAAGTTTTATAGACACCACAAGCATTGCTAGCTAGGGTTTCAAATAACCCTAACATTATTATATCTGTTGTATTTGAATAAAATATGTAAAACCCATATTCAAGGTCACATTTGATTGTACTCAGATCCCCCAACAATAATAATATCATATCTATTCCATTGTGCAATTTCTTGTGTTATGTGGTTTATTAATTTTTACTTAGTTATATCTGGTGTTTAATTTTTGTCTTCACAAATGGCAATCACGGTGGGACCCCCCAAGGGTTTCATTTTTTTATTTATCTTGAATTCTAACTTGTTTTTTGTTGGCCTATTTTATAAATTTTCAAAAGCGTAAATCGTGTGTCTTTCGTTGAATCTAGGATTTTTGAAAGTTCATAGAAGTTGTAGAAAGAGCGTGAAATACCCAGTGGTTTAGTTTTTTGGTATTTTAACTTATATCTTGATTTATTTTTGCTTATGGTATTAACTAGAAATTAAAAGAAAGCTATAAGTCAAGATAACTTAATGGAACCTTCATCAACCTTTCCCACCACTTTTGTGGTAGTTTCCTTGAATGTGACATAGGCATATTTATATGCAGGTACCTCATATTCCTTACCATCCACAACCTATCATATGGCCATGCCCCAAGAAGAGTTTGAAGAACACAAGCTTATACTAAGAGGGGGGGGTGAACAGTATAAGATCAACTTTTACTTTTCTTTCCCAAAATAATATTATCCAATATTATCAATGGAAATATCAACAATAGTAATCAAATCAATGCACAAATCATCACACACAATAGAGACACCAATTTAATGTGGTTCACCCAATGTGGGCTACTCCACGGAGAAAATATTTCCACTAAAATTTTCTCAACAAATCTCTTGGGAATCACTTCCCTATTACAATGTTTATGGACCTCTATCCAAAGGAGATACCAATCCCCTAATGCTCTGATTTGTGGATCTCTATCCACAAGAGAACTCTTTCCCCTTTTCTCTGGTTCATGGAACTTGACCCAGGAGAACTCTTTCTCCTCAACTAGTTCGTGGATCTCTCTCCACAGAAGAAATCTATCTTCCTAGCTGGTTCACGGATCACACTCCATAGGAGAACTCTTTCCCCTTTGCTTTGGTTCATGGAACTCTCTCCACAGGAGAACTCTTTCCCCTTTACTCTGGTTCATGGAACTCTATCCACAGGAGAACTCTTTCTCCTCTACTCTAGATGGTGATCTTCTAGAAGACTTTCTACCCCCACTACACTGGCTTGTGGATCTCTCTCCATAGAAGACCTCTGTCCTCACTACCCTGGAGATTGTTGTCCTCTACTTTATCACCTCCAAATCCTACTCTCAACTCTTCTCAATCTCTATCTCAAATCTACACTAAACACTATCCTCGATCTAGTACAAATCTACTCCAACATTGTCTTAGGTCTAGCACAAATCTGCTCATAAATCTACACCAAACTCTATCCTCAAATCTATCCTCAAGCCTTAACACAAAGCTTGATAAAATCACTCTACTATCTACCCCAAGCCTTAACACAAAGCTTGAAAAAATCAATCAATCAACTCTACTTAGATCTACCCCAAGCCTTAACACAAAGCTTGAAAAAATCACCAATCAACTCTACTCTTAATGCTGTCTCAAGTCTTCACAAGACTTGCTCAAATCTACCTTCAAGTCCTCTCAAGAACTTGCTCAAATCTGCTCTCAAGTCTTCTCCAAGACTTACTCAAATCTACCTACAAGTCTTTACCAAGACTTGCTCAATTCTACCTACAAGCTTTCACAAAAGCTTGCTCAACTCTGTCCTTAAGCTTTCACAAAAGCTTACTCAACTCTATCCTTAAGATTTCACAAAAGCTTACTCAACTATGTCCTTAAGCTTTCACAAAAGCTTACTCAAATATATCCAATTAATTTCAACTCATGCATACAAAATACCACTCAACTTACTTTTAGAAAGACTCTCTTCAAACAAATTCTACTTGCCAATCTTCTTCTCAAAATCAATCACTCAAAATTTCTCACAAAGATACTTAATTTGTTTTGCAATCCTAGCACAAATGGTTCTCACTCTTTATCTCAAAACTTCCCAAAACTCACTTAGCAATACAACCTAGATTTTTCTCAAAATCTATCTCAAATATTTCCAAACCATTCAACAATGAGATACACAAAACTTGCTCAACATTTTCAACAATGCTTATCAAACAATCCTTTTCACTCCACCTTATGTTTCACACACTCATTCCAATCACTTTAAACAAAATATGATTTGCCCATACCTCTTATTTGATTGATGAAGAATTGTCCACAAAACCTGTCTTACTCACAAACAAATCCTTTTGCCAATTCAAGGTTAGATAGCAACAATCTAACTCAAAATCTTCACAAGAATATTCTCCTCACAAATATTTCTCCATACAATGCCAAATCACTTATACACCTTATTACTCCTATATTTTAAAAATAGATTTCATCAACAAGAGTTATCAATCACATAAACATAATTCTCACATACACCTTATAACTCCTTTCTTAAAATAATTTTCAATCAAACTATTAAAACCCCTTTTCAAAACAACATCACATACTATATTTCATGCATTCCCTTTTTATTTAAAACATAATTAAAACAATCCCTTATGACTCCCTAATTGAGCATACACAATAATATTTATTTAACCCTCATACATGGCAACAAAACTTTATCCAAACCTTATAACTCCCAATTATGGCAAATAAAAATATTTATTTAAACCTTATAACTCCCACTATGGCAAATGCACATACCTCTTGGTAAAATTTAATTGCCGTCGCTATCACTCGAACCCGCGACCTCCTAGCCCCGTGCACCCTAACACAAGGGCCACAGTCACATGGGCTACAATTCCCCATGTGAACCAAGGAGCATGTGCTCCTTTATCTTCCTTCCCATCGATGCAAAAGTTGAATGGACTACACCAACCAACTTAGCTGCCACCTCACTTAGGTGGGGATAGGTACTTACCACTTTTTGTCCTTCTGCTACCTCTAAAAATCGTGAACGTCTGTACCTTTCTCTCTCTACCGCATGCGAGGAATAAATCGTGCAAGGGAAATCGAATGCTCAATTAATGTTTGGGCTTAGGCTACCTTAGCCTTATTTATACACATGCCCAATTTATCATATGACGTCGGCTGCCTTTGTTTTAATTCGAATTTGAATATTCGAATTATTATATTTAATTATAATTATTTAAATCCTAAAGGATTTAAATATTATAATTTAAATATTTAAAACCTTTTGGGCCTTTTCTTTTTAGGGAGAACCTTGCCACCATTAGTAAATATTTTAACCTTTGCCAAATTACCACCAAGGTAATTTATAAACACATTAATATTTTAACCTTTTCCAAATTACCACCAAGGTAATTAAAAAATATTTCTCACAAATATTTCCATCAATTTAGGACCTTTAACCTTTTGACATTAATCAACCCTTTTGACATTAATTTCATCAAATTGGGACATCCAATCTTTTGACATCAATGACAACAAAACATGCTCAAATTTCCAACAATCTCCCCCTTTGTCATTGATGGCAACCCTCTTTTTCTTTAAGCATTCCTTTTACTTTTTCAATACTGCTCCCCCTAAGAAATTACTCCCCTTGACTGAATGCTCTCTCCCTAACTCAAATCTCTCCCCCTTTGACATCAATGGCAAAGGGACTCCTTTGGGGCTAAATATAAGACTCTTAGCTCAGCCCCCTCCCCACCTCCTCTCCTTGAGGTGATTAATTTTGGGGTGGGAGTATCTCTACTCCCAACATACAATGCTCTTTTTCTTTGTCCACCTTCTTTCTCAATTGACTCTTCTGATTCTTTTGAATATCCTTGTTCTTGCTTGTCTCTGGAAATTTTGTTCTACACCACTTAGCCATATGCCCAACATTATTGCACTTATAACACTTAATTTTGTGGTTCCTTGAAGGTGCAAATATCTTGAAGTTCCTCCTGGTGAAGCCATATCCATTCCTATCATGAACCCTGCAATGAATTGCTTTATGACCAAAATGATTACAAGAGTAGCAATACCCTTGAAAGAGATGCCCATTTCTGAAATTTCTCTTAGTGAAACCATATTCCTTCTTTTCATGTGTCCTGCACTACATAGCCTTGTGACCAAACCTATTACATGAGAAGCAATATCCTTTGAAGAAATCTTGCCTTGAACCCATTGGTATCTTAGTCCTTTCTTCCCTGTGATGTTTCCTATTCCTCATTTGTGCATTGTTTCCTTCCTTGGTGAACCTTCTATTTTTTAACTTATCCTCATAAGTTTCACTTTCTCCTTCACTCTCTTCTTCTGAAGCTTCTTCTTATTTGGAGCTTGAGCTTGACTCCTCTCCTTGTTCTCTTTGTTCCTCTTCAAAACCAAGTCCTGTCTTGTTTGATGAAGATCTTTGTGCATTGAGAATCTTATCCAAAGTCTTTGAGCTTCTCCCAAACCTATGTAGCTTGTCTTTAGACTCTTTCACTTATTTCCTTAGAGAAACTACCTCATGCTCTAATATTTCACATTCTAAGACTTTTGCTTCTAACTTTTCTTTAAATCTCCTTGTCTTAGCTATTGAGTTTGTCAGATCTTGTATGAGCTTTCCTTTTTCTTCATCACATTCTAGAAATTGAGCCTTGAGCCTTGAATTCTATTTTCTAACCTTTCTTAATTCCTTAAGAGCATAAATAAGCTCAGCTTCTAGATCTACAACTCCTTCCTCTTCATTTTTTGATTCTTCCTCTGCTTCTTTGTCTTCAAGAGCATCTTCATACTTTTCAGATTTATCTTCAATAGGAGCACTTCCTTCTTCCTCTATTGCCAAGAAGAGGATTTCTTCTTCTTCATTATCTGAGGATCTTCCATCACTATCACTTGAACTCTTGTCTATCTTATCTGCATAGAAACTCTTCTTATACCTTTGGAAAAACTTCTTTCCATGCTTGCTTTGTCCATCCCTATTTTTCTTTTCATACCTGGATTTTCTTGCTTCCCTATTCTTATGATCCTATTTCTCTTCACCACTACTGCTTTCTGCTTCTGTACAATTAGATGCATAATGACCATATTTACCATAATTGAAACACTTTACTATTTTCATACCTTTGTGCTTTCCTGAATCCCTCTTGTTCCTTCTACCGTAGTTAGCTTCCTCATCACTGATTGAATCATCACTTGAAACAAGTTTCTTATCCTTTGCTTTCTTTGCTGCTTTGAAAGCTACCTCTTTATTTGGGATAGGATCCTTTACAATTCTCATCTCATATGTTGTGAGTGTTCCTTGTAACTCATCCAAAGTCAGATTTTCAAGATCTCTTGTTTCTTCTATGGCTGAAATATTTCCATCAAACCTCATAGGAAGTGACCTTAGAACCTTTTGACAAACATCAGATTCTTCAACTTTAAACCCAAGTCCTCGCATGGAGTTAACTACTTCATCCACATGAAGTAAGTATGTAGCAATGTCTTCTTCATCCTTCATCTTCAAGTCTTCAAATTTTTTCTTGTGATTTTGCAACTTTACCATCTTAACCTTTTTATCTCCCTCATATGCATTCTTCAACTTATCCCATATCTCTTTTGCTGATGTGCAATGCATAACTTTTACAAATTTTGCTTCACGTAATCCACCCAAGATTGCATTCATTGCCTTTGAATTATACAGGTGTAAGAGCTTACCATATTTATCTATAGGAGGAGTAGTTGGTGGTGTGTACCCATCCTCAACTGCTTACCATATCTCAATTCCTTGTGCCATTAGGTAAATCTTCATTCTTACACTCCAAAATGCATAATTATTCCCATCGAACAATGGTGCCTTATTTGCTGAAGCTCCACTCTAAGATGCCATCTATGTTCCTGTATACTTTTCCTTCAAGCTGTTAAACTCTTCCAAAGGAACCCGCTTTGATACCAATTGAAGAACACAAGCTTATACTGAGAGGGGGTGAACAATATAAGACCAACTTTTACTTTTCTTTCCAAATAATATTATCCAATATTATCAATGGAAATATCAACAACAATAATCAAAGCAATGCACAAATCATCACACACAATAGAGACACCAATTTAACGTGGTTCACCCAATGTGGGCTACTCCATGAAGAAAATATTTCCACTAAAATTTTCTCAACAAATATCTTGGGAATCACTTCCCTATTACAATATTTATGGACCTCTATCCAAAGGAGACACCAATCCCCTAATGCTCTGATTTGTGGATCTCTATCCATAGGAGAACTCTTTCCCCTTTTCTCTGGTTCGTGGAACTTGACCCAAGAGAACTCTTTCTCCTCAACTGGTTCATGGATCTCTCTCCACATAAGAACTCTATCTTCCTAGATGGTTCATGGATCACACTCCATAGGAGAACTCTTTCCCCTTTGCTCTAGTTTATGGAACTCTATCCATAGGAGAACTCTTTCTCCTCTGCTCTAGATGGTGATCTTCTAGAAGACTTTTTACCCCCACTACACTGGCTTATGGATCTCTCTCCATAGAAGACCTTTATCCTCACTACCCTAGCTAATGGATCTCTATCCACTAGAGACTATTATCCTCTACTCTATCACCTCTAAAGCCTATTCTCAACTCTACTCAATCTCTATCTCAAATATGCACTAAACACTTTCCTCGATCTAGTACAAATCTACTCCAACACTATCTCAGGTCTAGCACAAATTTGCTCATAAATCTGCACCAAAATCTATCCTCAAATCTATCCTCAAGCCTTAACAAAAAGCTTGATCAAATAACTAATCAACTTTGCTCAGATCTACCCAAGCCTTAACACAAAGCTTGAACAAATCAATCAATCAACTCTGCTTAGATCTACCTCAAGCCTTAACACAAAGCTTGAACAAATCAATCAATCAACTCTACTTAGATCTACCCCAAGCCTTAACACAAAGCTTGAACAAATCACCAATCAAACCTACTCTTAATGATATCTCAAATCTTCACAAGACTTGCTCAAATCTGCCTTCAAGTCCTCTCAAGAACTTGCTCAAATCTGCTCTCAAGTCTTCTCCAAGACTTGCTCAAATCTACCTACAAGTCTTTACCAAGACTTGCTCAACTATACCTACAAGTCTTTACCAAGAGCTTGCTCAATTCTGCCTTAAGATTTCACAAAAGCTTGCTCAAATCTATCCTTAAGCTTTCACAAAATCTTACTCAACTCTGTCCTTAAGATTTCACAAAAGCTTACTCAACTCTTTCCTTAAGCTTTCACAAAAGATTACTCAACTTTGTCCTTAAGCTTTCACAAAATCTTACTCAAATATATCCAAATAATTTCAACTCATGCATACAAAATACCACTCAACTTACTTTAAGAAATATTCTCTTCAAACAAATTCTAACTTGCCAATATTCTTCTCAAAATAAATCACTCAAACAGTTCTCATAAAGGTACTTAATTTATTTTGCAATCCTAGCACAAATGGTTCTCTCTATTTATCTCAAAACTTCCCAAAACTCACTTAGCAATACAACCTAGATTTTTCTCAAAATCTATCTCAAATATTTCCAAACCATTCAACAAAGAGATACACAAAACTTACTCAACTATTTTCAACAATGCTTATCAAACAATCCTTTTCACTCCACCTTATGTTTCACACACTCATTTCAATCACTTTAAACAAAATATTATTTACCCATACCTCTTATTTGATTGATGAAGAATTGTCCACAAAATCTGTCTTACTCACAAACAAATCCTTTTGCCAATTCAAGGTTAGATAGCAATAGTCTAACTCAAAATATTCACAAGAATATTCTCCTCACAAATATTTCTCCATACAATGCCAAATCACTTATACACCTTATTACTCCTATATTTTAAAAATAAATTTCATCAACAAGAGTTATCAATCACATAAACATAATTCTCACATACACCTTATAACTCCTTTCTTAAAATAATTTTCAATCAAACTATTAAAACCCCTTTTCAAAACAACATCACATACTAAATTTCATGCATTCCCTTTTTTATTTAAAACATAGTTAAAACAATCCCTTATGACTCCCTAATTGAGCATACACAGTAATATTTATTTAACCCTCATACATGGCAAAAAAACTTTATCAAAACCTTATAACTCCCAATTATGGCAAATAAAAATATTTATTTAAACCTTATAACTCCCACTATGGCAAATGCACATACCTCTTGGCAAAATTTAATTGTCCTTGTTGTCGCTCGAACCCGTGATCTCCTAGCCCCGTGCGCCCTAACACAAGGGCCACAACCGCATGGGCTACAATACCCCATGTGAACCAAGGAGCATGTGCTCCTTTATCTTCCTTCCCATTGATGCAAAAGTTGAATGGACTGCGCTCAACAAAAACTTCATGTAGTTCAAACTCCACACCTCGCTGCTCCCAATGCATTGCACCAACCAACTCAGTTGCCACCTCACTTAGGTGGGGATAGGTGCTTACCACTTTTTGTCCTTCTACTACCTCCAAAAATCATGAACGTTTGCACCTTTCTCTCTCTACCGCATGCGAGGAATAAATCATGCAAGGAAAATTGAATGCTCAATTAATGTTTGGGCTTAGGCTACCTTAGCCTTATTTATACATATGCCCAATTTATCACATGACATCGGTTGCCTTTGTTTTAATTTGAATTTGAATATTCAAATTATTATATTTAATTATAATTATTTAAATCCTAAAGGATTTAAATATTATAATTTAAATATTTAAAACCTTTTGGGCCTTTTATTTTTAGGGAGAACCTTGCCACCATTTAACCTTTGCCAAATTACCACCAAGGTAATTTATAAATACTTGCAAACATATAGATATTTCTCATACCCAAGGTAATTAGGAGAAATTTCTCACAAATATTTCCATCAATTTAGGACCTTTAACATTTTGAAATTAATCAACCCTTTTGACATTAATTTCATCAAATTGGGACATCCAATATTTTGACATCAATGACAACAAAACATGCTCAAATTTCCAACATATTCAACCTCCCCTACCATTGAAAACCACATTACCCATATAGACATGGTAAGAGTAGAAGCTTTCATGAAGTCTTCTAATTATGTCTTAGATTCTATTCCCAATTCACCTAGATAGGAATCTACTTTATAGTAAGATCCTGTTTACTCCCAACCCCATCCACCTTTACCCAAGTGTATTCTAACCTTATTTTTGAGGCATTAGTTGCACCTTCATCCCATGCTTCCATTCCCCAAACTTCATGTGCTCCTAGCACCTCATATACCTCCACTTACACCAATACCTTGTATGAGGCACAAGTCAATGCTACTTCACAAGTTCCAGCCTCACAAGTTGCCATATCTAGTGTAACTTGTACCCAAGACACATCTTCCATACCTTCTACCTTCATACCCTTAGCCTATGATAGATATATTAGTGAGGCATGGGAACACCTGAAAAAAATGCTTAGACAACATCAAAATGCTCAACAACAATTACAGGAAAACCCTAAGCCCTTACATAACTCTACTTAGACTATCCTTGTCAACCAGGGTCCATCATGGGCACCACAGTATTTTGTGGTTTCTATTCCTGTTCTCCCACCAATCCATACCATCACCCACCCTATTCCCATTGGTAAACCTAACCATAATATTCATCCATCAACATCATTTAATAATTCCCCATATTTTCATCAACAATACCCCATTCATCATATTCCATCCAATTCACCTAGTCATCAATACCAATCTCCTCATCATTTGATCATTCCACAAAATTTCTCCATGCCTCCATAAAATCATCAGGTAATTCAAGGCTTTCACATTCTTGAGGAAGACCCTCTAATTAAGGCCATGCAAAAATAGATAGATCAATTGATGCAATTTACTCCTGGTTTTTCAAACTAGAAACCAACCTTACACCAATTGATCAATCAACCAATTCATCCTTTGGTACCATCCCCGCCATATCCGACAGACTTTACAGTACCCAAGTTTGAAAAATTTAAGGGAACTGAGGATCCCAAAGAATATGTGAGTACCTTTGTTCATGCATGCTTTAGAATTCAATATGGTAATGCTCTCATGCTTCAAAATTTTCCTCAAATATTAGGATGAGATGCCATAGAATGGTACAATCAATTTCCAAGTCATAGTATTTATACTTTTGAACAATTGGTTGATCGATTATTTTATCGTTTCATCTTAAATTTTAAAAATAAGATCTCATTATCTGATGTCTATGCCTTAAGTCATCATGATGATGAATCTATCTATTATTTCGAAAACCATTGGAGGGTCATCATCACTAAATTACCATTCACCCTACCAATGGATGAGCTAATTAAGTTATTCACCAATAGTTGTTTAAAATATATCTCTTGGATGCTTCAACTATGGAATTATTAATCATTTGAAGAAGATTTAGGTCAATCTAGTGTCATTGAGTATATCAAAATCCAATAAGGCATATTAAAGCCTAAGAAGAAAGAATGACAAAACAAGGGCCAATAAAAAAACAACTATTTAGTCCAACAAAAATCAACACAGGCTACCCCAGCCACCCAATCCAATCAAGTCAATCAAGTGGTCATTGGCCAGCCAGTAATGGCTCAACAACAACATGTATAAAAAATACAATAAAAATTTTTATATCATGCGGTCCCCTTAACAACACAAGCTCCAATAGTTTAGAACACAGTGCTAGCTATGGAAAACCGTCCTCGATGATAGTATATCTAGAAAAATTGCCAATATACCCCATTAGATGAGTCATATGCCTCTATTTTTAGAAGGTTGTATGAGACAAATAAACTTGCTTTACCCGATATTATATCAGATGATCCCACCAGACATGGTAAAAATTATCGGGAATACTTATTTTACCCTTATCATAGGCAAAATAGGTATGACATCAACTACCATGTGTTTAAAAATGTAGTCCAAGACATTATTGACTTGGGGGCAATCAAGCTTGGTAATCCCCTTGCTCAAAAAAACCAAAACCTTTGTATATTTCAAACACCACTTTCTCATCATGAGGAGGTGCAACCAAATGTATAGGGATCTAACACCAAAACTCCCCCTAACCAAGTCAATCACATTCAATAATACCAAGGATTTGTGGGGGCCATTCATGTGGTCACTAGAGGTCAAAGGAATAACCAACAAAGTCAACCAACTCAGGCAAGTGTGTCACGACCTTCTACATCACCACCCATACAAGTTTTTCCTAATCCTTCATAACCTATCCATATTCCTAGCCAATAAAATCCACCAAATATACCCATCAATCATCCACCTCAACTAGTGATGAGTGGCTATTTGCCACATATTTCTGTACCAGAATTGTTTCATTTATATGATTAATTGATATGTTTTATATAAATTATTATTAATAAAATGTGATTTATTAGTAAATATGATTAATTATAGTAATCTAACATAAGTGTTTGATTTATATCAAATTTGTCCGAGTTCTGAGAAAAATGCAGGAAAAAGTATGGATGATCAATGAAGAGATTGTAGAACTTTGGAGTGCACCTCGGACGAGAAGAAGAACCAACAAAGTTCGATGACAATAGTAATTGATCTTGTTACAGATGCTGATTACTAAAGTATGTTATTGAAGGTAATTATTGAAGGTAACTACTGAAGGTAACTACTGAAGGTAACTACTGAAGATAGTTACTGAAGATTGTTTTACCAGCAGTTACTAAAGTTTATCAGATTTGGAAGACACATTAAGATGGACGACACATTAAAATGGATGACAACTGATATTTTCTATCTAGCAAAATATTCCATTTCTCACATACTATCCGCAAGAATATTTCAAGTTGACAAAGTTATGATTTACTTTATAAAGCTTGTAACCAATTTATTTTGGGAAGTTTGAGATATAAACGCAAATATTGTTAGACTTTCCTGGAATATAGGACATGAGATCCTAATGTATATCTTGCGAGTCAGTTAAAGTAGCATTGTCTTGTTAGGATTATTAGTAGGATGCCACTTGGACCAGTCAAAATATTTATAAGTCCAAGTAGGAGTACATATTATGATTAGGTTTTAGATTATTCTTGATTAATGTATAGTCATCAATCCACAAAATCCGCATGTCAAATACGTGGAGAATACTATTTAGAATTATATTAGTTACAGTATAAATTACATAGAAGACCTAGAAAGAGGTCTACACTCTAATGACATTGCTTGCTACCGTTACATTACAGTTTGTTCTAAGTTTACAATTCGAAGGAAGCATGTACAGTTGAAGCTCCAGTAATAAAACAACACTTTGTTCTTCAAATATGGTAATCTGTATCAATTCTATGGATTGTTTAAATTCTATTTTGTAAGTTGTGTATTTATTACCTGCATTCACAGAATATGAATAAATATTAGTATGAGATATAAAATTTAGTTACAGAGATAAGGTAAATTAGGGGAGAAAGTCTTACACTGCCCTTTAGGAGGTAGGGCCCACTCCTAATAGACAGTCCTTGAGCTCTCACCCCTGCATTAGGTTAGGATTAGTTAGAATTGCATTTCAAATTATATAAAATAAAATAGATTGCATGAGGATCCTCACAAATAAATTAAATCATGTTTATAGTAATTAAGTGCATCAGTAAATCAATTCATCAGTAATTAAGTGCATCAGTAAATTAATTCATCAGTAAAAGTAAAACATAATTGCATTCATTCATCATATCCTGCATCTCATTCATTTCTGCACAAATTTAATTATGTTCATTTACTTTTCTGTACACGTGAAGCCTAAAAAAGAAACTTGAGCTAAGCTTAGTATTAACTCCTATGATATAATCTATACTGGATTGTTACTCTTTAAATATGACCTTGATTTCCCTTGGATTGATAAAATTAAATGTAAGCTCTACAGCCGATCATTTTGGCACCATTGTCGAGGAGAGTAGCGTCGTAGTGGTTAGTCAGAAAAGTTGTTTGGTAGTGCAAAGCGAGAGGACTTACTTGTATGTGAAAAGGGGTACGTACGAGACCTTGGTGTGCATACGAGTTAGAGTGGCCCGTAGATGGTTCCAACAAGCCCCACATTTCGATGTTGCTAGGTTCATTTTTCATAAAGGTTTCATTTTTACCGCTTTCATAGATTAAAACTTTATTTCTTGCAAATTTCAATTCCAACAAATTTTATTTTCTGCAATTTCCTTGCTTTGGGTAATTACTATTGTTAATTTGATTTAGGACCTATGAAAAAGAATAGGAAGTAGGTGAACGCTGAAAACAACCTAATATTATTTTAGGACCCTATTTTTATTTTATAGGAAGTAGTTAGGTTGAGTGACACAACTGTAATGAAATCCCTCCTAATAGTCAAAGAACAATAGTAATTTACCTTTTTACTTCAGAAATTTTATTTCCAGTAAAACTTTACTTTCCAAGTACTTTTATTTTTCCCTAATTATGCTGAAATTAGTTGTATGATGCATCTAATTTTAGTAGCATTAGGACTATTTAGTAATTTTAAATATATTTATTTTCTACTATGTTAAGAGCATTTATAAGTTCTAAATTTTATATTAAGCTTAGAAAACAGTAGGATTGAAACAGAAAAGAAAATCCAAACCCAAACAAAAAAAAAAAAACACAAAAATCAAAGAGAGAAAATAAATAAAAATTGCCAAATGGTTGAAAGCAATCAAACTGAATTTATAGACCTTAGAAAATTGCTAATACAACAAGAGGTTAATATTCTTTTTGACCAAGGATACAAAACAACCAAACCAGAATGGGAAGCATTATGTGAACACATTGATTCTATCAATGAAAGATCAGATGAACTAAAGAAAATCAAGAGGATAAATATAGCAAAAACTTTACGGGTAAATCATTCTTCACCTTATCAAGATCTTGGAATAAGTTGTGAAAATTGGTTATGGGATAGGAGAACAATAGTAAATCCAGTAATTTATCATTGGAATCAATACCTAGAGGATTCCCTCACTATTCACAACTTCCTTGCAGATATAGAGAGGAAATAATTAGCCCTACAATACAATAAGAGATATTGTAGAATTCCTAGAGTTGTATATTTTAGAGAATTGTGCCAAGAGTTGTGTTACGAGCTACAATTTGGAATTCCTGATCCTATTGCAACTAAAGCTTACCTTGTTCAATTGATTCAATTGTTGGTAGACTATTTTAATTTTGAAGAGGAACATTTTATGACACCAGAACAACTTGATCCAATCAACGATATTCATAAATTATTCAAAGAAGATTAGACATATTGCTAAAAAAAAAAACAAGAAAGTTTAGAACATTCATGAGCAGACCTAGAGACTCTAAAGGAAGATTCATAAAAACTAACAAAACAGAAGAAAAATCCCCAAGAGACTTTAGAACGCCTGGGATTTATAAACTAGTAAAAACTGAGGCTACAACATCAACCAATCAAGCTGAAATCCTAGATCAAGATCCCAATTCATATTTATTGCCCAATCCAGAATTTGACAACTACATAGATCCTTCTTCTATATTTTTTGAACCTATACCTGATTCAATTCTTGAAATCCTATATTCAGGTATGGCTGATGAACAAAGTGGTTTGGGAGAGGAAGGAGAAAACCATGGAAATGGGAGACAAAGGCAAGAGAGAGATCAGAGAGAGAACAGACAAAGAAAAACATTCCCTTTCCCAATATTACATACAGAAGGGACAACAAGAGAACCTAAATCAGTTTATGTTTCTATATTGCCTACCTTTCATGGAAAACCCTATGAAGATCCTGATGCTTTTCTTTTCGAATTTGAAGTAGTATGTCAAGCTTACTTTTACACCACCAATGAGCAAAAGCTAATATTATTTCCATCTACTCTTAAAGATGCAACTTTAAGATGGTTTATGGGTCTAGGAGAAGGAGTTTGTAATCGTTGGGATGGAGAAAATGGATTGAAAGAATTATTCCTTGAAAGATATCAAGATTATTGTAGAGTTAGGGATAAGAAAGCTGAGATTTTTCATATGAATAAAAAAGAAGAAGAATATTTGGAGGATTATCTCGAGAGATTTCAATTTGTAGGATCTAGAGTAAATATAGATCTTGATGAAGAAATTCTAAAAGAACTTTTCTTGAAAGGATTAAAAGAAGATGTTCTTGAGATTTTAAATCTTATGGCAAAAGGAGACATTCATCTTATATCACTTGAGGAGATTATAAACCTTTGCAGAAATTATTCAAGAAACAAACCTCTCAGAAGTAATAAATATACATCCACAGGAGGAGGAGTGACGAGAGCTGAAATTGGAAATATGTTGGAAGGTTTAAAAACTGATTTGTTGAGTAATTTGACCTCATATTTGGACTTAATGGATAAAAAATCAAAGGATAGTGAAGAAATTTACTGCCATAGATGTAGGAAAAAGCACAATTTGAGAGAATGTCCTCTCAACATAACAAATATCTCCAATATTTTTGCTTGTTGCCAAATTTGTGATAAAAATCATAAAACTGAAAAATGCAAGTATATCTCCACTGTTAAAGCTGCCATAAAAGAACCTGAAGCAGAAGAAGCAGAAGATGTTTATTTTATCGCTCAAAGATGAAATGGTCCATTTAATGGCCCACCAAATTGGTCAAACCCTAATTATCCCAACCAACAAAGGCCTAATCAATGGTCTAATGCACCAAATTGGACAAATTGGAATTCTTACAATCAAGACTGGAACATACCCCCATGGGCTCAATTTATGGCTAACTCTTATGGAGGACAACCCCCATGGAATCAAGGGACACAAAATCAAAATATGCCTAGTTGGAATAATAGTGGCCAATATAATCAAGGTGGCACCAATTGGTCCCCAAATACAATGCAACAACCAAATATTCAAAATCAATTTAGGGGACAAAACACTCAAAATCCACCTCAAAATAGACTTCTACCACCTCCAAACAATAATAATAATCCTCCTAAGCAACCACCTCTTCCAGCTCAACCAATTCCTAACCCCAACAACAATAAGAATGTTCAACAAGTTTATGAAACCAATGAAACATGTTCTATATCTGTAGCACCATGTCAACAGATTCAATTAAGATCAGGAAAGGTGTTGGAAAATAATGTCACTCTCACTGAACTTGATGACCCTATTCCACATTTGGTTGAAAAAGAAGATAGTAACAAAAAGGAAACAGAAAACCAACCAGAAAATATTCCAACAAAGCAACAAGAAATCCAAATAAGGAAGGAAGTAGAAGTACCATTCCCTCAAATATTGGCAATACCAAAAGAACCATCTAAGCCAGCCTTTAACTTCCTTCAAGAAATAGAAGGCGTTACTATTAAAATTCCTTTATTACAAGCTATCAAGGATATACCCATCTATTCCAAACTTATTAAAAATATATGTTCAAGAAAGAAAAAGAAGAATGAATTTCAAACTATTCAAGTCATTGGACAATTATCTGAGATAATGATAGGAGATAGGTTATTACCAAAATATACAGATCCTGGAATACCTATACTCACTGTGCATATTGGAGACATAACATTACAAAATGTTTTGATTGATTTAGGAGCCGCTATTAATGTCATGACCAAAGAAACAATAGAATCCTTAGGGATCCATAAACTACAATTAACTTCTATTGTGCTTCAACTCACTGATAGATCTACTATTAAACTAGAAGGAAAGTTAGAAGACATTATGGTCTCAGTAAGTTCATGGGAATACCCTGTAGACTTTATAGTCTTACAACCCAAAAAGAAATTAGGGGGACATCCCTTAATACTAGGATGCCCATGGCTTGCAACAGTTGATGCTTACATTAGTTGTAGATCAGGAAACATGACTATTTCTAATGGCAAGGATACAAAAGATCTTAGTTTATTCCCTGAATCACCAATAGAAGAAGAATTTCCAAAGTAGTTGTGGTATGATTTTCCTCATGAATATGATGATATCCAAACCTTATCAGTTAATGTTCTAATTGAACAACTTGAACAAGAGATTGAGGGACCCCTACCATTATTGTTAGAAAATCAACAAGAGAATCAAGGTCAAGACAGTAGTTGTTCATCTCAATCTTCCATTTATGAGGCAAGCACAAGTCAATCTCAAATGGAACCATATGGTTATGATTTCAATATTTTTGAACATGAGATAAATGGGATAGATGCAAATACAAAAAAATGTAAACAAATAGATATTATATCAGGAAAAACTCTTAACATTAGTAATGAATTCATAGGCATGCAAGAATCTCAGTTAGTAGATGTGCTTAGAAAGCATCAATCGACATTTGCATGGAACTATGAGGATATGACAGGTATTCACCCAAATGTTTGTACCCATCACATATTTATTCAAGAAGGTTGTAATCCAGTAAGACAACCCCAAAGACGATTAAATCTAGCTATGAAAGAAATAGTTAAAGAGGAAATCATTAAACTCTTAAATGCAAGATTTATATACCCAATTTTTGATAGCCAATGGGTATCACCTTTGGTGATAGTCCCTAAAAAAAATGGTAAATGGAGAATTTGTGTTGATTATAGGGAATTAAATAAAGTAACCAAGAAATATTATTTTCCCTTACCATTCATTGATCAAGTCTTAGATACATTGGCTGGAAAGAAATATTTCTGCTTTTTAGATGGTTTTAGTGGATATAATCAAATCTCCATAGCTGAAGAAGATCAAGAAAAAACAACCTTCACATGTCCTGCAAGAACCTATGCTTATAACGTTCTACCTTTTGGACTATGTAATGCACCTGCAACCTTTCAAAGAGTTGTATTGGCTATATTTGCTGATTTAACTAATGAATGTGTGGAAGTTTATATGGATGACTTCACAGTATATGGTACTACCTTTGAAGAAACATTATCAAGCTTGCAAAAAGTTTTGGTAAGATGTCAAGAGCAAAACCTTTCTCTAAGTCATGAAAAGTGCTTTATGATGATGAAAGGAGGCATTGTTCTAGGCCATTATATATCAGAAGACGGAGTTAAAGTAGACCCTGCAAAGATACAAGTTATTCAAACCCTTCAACCTCCAAAAACACAAACAGAGGTGAGAAGTTTTTTAGGACACGCAGGATACTATCGTAGGTTCATTAAAGACTTCAGTAAAGTTGCTACTCCCATGTTTAAGCTCTTAACTAAAGATAATGAATTCAATTGGACAAACGAATGTCAAGAAGCCTTTGAAGAAATAAAAGAAAATTTGACTACTGCTCCAATCTTGAAAGGACCAAATTGGGAATTACCATTCCATATTCATTGTGATGCTTTCGGTTATGCAATAGGAGCAATATTGCAACAAATAGAAAATAAAATACCTTATGCTATCTATTATGTAAGCAAAAATTTGCATGGAGCTGAACTTAACTACATTGTTACAGAAAAATAATTTTTAGCTGTAATTCATGCTCTCAATAAATTTAAACATTACATAACAGGGTATGAAGTATTTGTTCACACTGATCATTCTACCATTAGATACTTAACGAACAAAGCAAAAGTGGGTGGTAGAGTGATTAGATGGCTTCTTTTACTACAAGAATTCAATGTCACAATTATAGATAAAGCAGGAAAAGATAATGTTATTGCAGATCATTTATCTCGCATGCAGATCTTTGATGATAACGAGTTAATTCCTGATAATTTTCTAGATGAACATTTGTTTGCTATTTCTATTTTTACCCCTTGGTATGTTGATATTGTAAATTATTTAGTAACAGGAAAAATACCTCAAAATTTTACACCGCATGAGCGTAGGAAATTAATACATCAAAGTATTCCTTTTACATGGATTCATGGAATTCTATTTAAAAAATATCCTGACCAAATCATTAGGAGATGTGTGCAAGAAAATGATGTATATGATATTATCAGGGCAGCACATGAAGAACCTTGTGGAGGTCATTATGCCACCCAAAGAATAGTTATGAAAATACTTCAAACTGGGTACTTTTGGCCTACTATGACTAAATATGTTCATCAATTTATTGATAGATGTGATGCTTGTCAAAGAGCTAGCAAGCCTACACCTTCTATGGAAATGCCTTTGGTTCCACAAATAGCTCTTGAACCATTTGAAAAATGGGGAATTGACTTTGTTGGACCAATAGACCCTCCAAGTGATGGTAATAAACACATACTTGTATGTACAGATTATGTTACCAAGTGGGCTGAAGTTAAAGCTCTTCCACGAGCTCAAGCTGAACCAGTAGCTGATTTTCTTTATGAAAACATAATGCAACGCTTTGGAGCACCAAGAGAATTAGTTTCAGATCATGGACCTCAATTTACTTCCAATGTGATTGATCATTTTGTCAACATCTATCAAATAAAACACAAGAAAACCTCACCATATCACCCTCAAGCTAATGGACAAGTAGAAGTTACAAATAGAGAGCTTGAAAATATTATCACAAAAACTATAACTGTTAATAGGGGTGATTGGGCTGAGAGATTAAAAGAAGTTGTATGGGCATATAATACAACTTGGAAAACTACCACAGGTTTATCACCATATGAAATGGTTTATGGAAAACAAGCCATCATGCCCATTGAATTTGAGATAGAAACCTTGCGCACATCGGTACAACTTAACATGAATTTGGATAATGCACAAAAACAAAGGTTGGAAAAATTGAATATTTTGGATGAGAAAATATTAGAAGCACTACATAGAACAAAAATAACTCAACAACAATGAAATAAATGGCATGATAAACACATTGTACCACGTACATTTCAATCAGGAGATTGGGCCTTGTTATTTGACTCTCGTTACCAAGATTTTCAAGGTAAATTAAGAACAAGATGGCTAGGACCCTATGAAATTGAGGAAATATTTGGAAACGGTACAATCAAGCTTAAGCCTATAGATGATTCAACAAGAAAATTATTAGTAAATGGACATAGGCTTAAACTTTATAAGAAGCCATTATCTAAGGAAGAATTCATACATCAGTTTAGACAACACACTGATTTGCAGTGTATTTCTGAACTGCAATCAATTACTATTCAATAAACTCTCTCTTTGAAAAGAAAAATAAAAATAAAAAAAAAAAAAAAAAAAATATATATATATATATATATATATATATACTATATAAAAAAAAATGATTATGCTTCCTTTATTTCATCATGAAGTATCTACATTCTTTTCCATTTTCAGTCTCCAAAGTTTTTCAAGAAAAATTCTTTATTATAAACCTTGTAGGAAGATGATTACCACATGATGTATAGTACCTTGTTGCTAGATGAAATCTAGGTATTTTTCAAATACTCAAATTATATCTGGTATACTAAACAAAATTTTCATTGAAAATAGAACAAATCTTTTGAAATGTTATAAGTAACTTCTAGATGATCAAGTTTTTCTCTTTTGACCACACACATATACACATCTAAAACATTGTGTAGTTTTGGAAAATTAACTCATGTATTATATTTGCCATAAGTAAAAAGTTTCCCTTGCTTATCTATTTATACGCATGGTCTAGATTACTAATGAATTGGCAAAAGGACAAGCTCGCCCTTCACCCTATTAAAAAAAAAATATATCCCTTGCTCCTCATCTAATCGAGCAAGTATCCTAATAAAATTTTTCTTGCTTCTCCTTAAAATAAGCAAGAACACCAAAAAGTAATGAAAAATTCCTTGCTTCTCTTCAAAATAAGCAAGAACCTCAAAAAGCACTACAAATCCCTTGCTAAGCAAGTATCCCAAATAAAGCATAAAGCAAAAAGGGCAAAAAGAGCTTGAATCCCTGGAATTCTTAGTATTTCAAATACCATGGGATATTCTTTATTAAGGTATCCTTACGTATTAGCAATAAGTCTGGACAAGACCTCTAGATGCTTATAAGATCAGCTAGCTTTTGGCATATATAATCCTTGTTGTTTTTCAATCCTTACTCATAATGGGAAATGAATCCTCATTGCACACACAGTTGGTCTTGAAGGAGGCTTGAAAATCCTAGGATAACTTTGACACTAAATTGATTTGTGATAGAAGTAAATGGAGTTTGTTTCAGCATTTCTAGAATGTTGTTTGACGACTTTGAAGAATCAACTTAGAAACATCATATGCAAAGACCAATAGTAAATCCTTATGACAGTACTATGATTTCAAATTTTCTACAAAAACATGGCATATATCCACCACATTTTATCCTTTAGAAGAAAAGCCATATTAATATCTATTTCACTTTTTCCTATATTTTCAGATATCCTAGAAGACTGAAATCAGATTTTTTTTATATAACTTATGTTTCTACCTTGAGAAACTTCTTAATGACATACAGGAAGCACAATCCCAAAAATTATAAATAAACCCCCGTATATAAAAATATTATTATATTATCCATAAAAATAAATAAGTACCTTTCCTTTTGTTTTGGCTATATAGCCAAAATTAAAGTTTGGGGGGAGGATAAATAAATACATATATAGCTTATAATATAGTTTGGGGGAAGAAAATAGGTAAAGTATTCCCTTAACCTTAATAATGATTTTGGTAGATGCCTTTCGTAAGTACCTTTCGTAAGTCCTTTCGTAAGTACCTTCCATAAGTGTCTTCCGTAAGTATCTTCCGTAAGTGTCTTCCGTAAGTGTCTTTCGTAAGTATCTTCCATAAGCATCTTTCGTAAGTAGTTTCCGTAAGTATTTTCTGTAGATACCCTCTGTAAAATAATAATTATTTTTATATAAATATTTTTTTTATATACAAGTTTCCGTAAATACCATTATCAGTAATACTATTCCGTAATACTCGTCTGTAATTACCACCTGTAAAAATCTAATATATATATATATATTAATAATAATAATTATAATAAAATATATTTAAAATAATTATATACGAATTAATATTATAAAAAAATATATAATAATGTATATAAAATATAACTTAAATATAATAATATATATAATATATAATAATATTATATAATAATAACTTTATTATATATATTAAATGTATAGTAATAACAAAATTATATTTAGAAATATAATAAATATATGCAATTGTAGCACCCTAAAATTGGCGCAGTAAAATTATAAAATTTACATTCACCTTAGTAAATAAATTTAAAATCAAATTTAACCTCCCAAACCGCCCGTTAACCGTCGGGAAATCCGTTTCCCCCTTTTTCGTGCCATTTTTAGAGGTTGTTTTGACCGTTTGACGATATCGTCGCCGATCAGACGATATCGCCCCAGATTTGATGATTTCGTCTGGACTAGGACGTCCAGACGATCTTGTCGCAAAACTGAATTTGCATAGTTGGAATCTGTTCCAACGGGTCTCCAATCCGGGCAGAAGCGTGTCTGCACCGTTGGGACCCTCCCCCGTTGGAGATCTCCCAAATTGGGATGATCTCCAACCTCCTAACTACTCCCCTAAGCCTATTTAATCACTAGGACCTTCCCTTCCCAACCCCTGGCTGAAATTCCCTGTAACTCGAATTCTACACGCACTAGACCATCTTAAATCACTGTTTGCATTTGCATTTTTTCAAGTTTGTTTGCAGGAACTTCATTGTTTTTCAGTCGGAGCAAGCTCAGTTCGTCTCAGACGATCTCGTACAATCTTGGACGATCATGCCACAATTCAAGACGATTCTTCATTTTGCAGACGATTTCGATTGCAGCCAATGTTGGGGGCAATCCGTGCCCTGAGTTTGCATTCTATGTCCATTATCTACTATTTTTGCTTTGCATTAGTTAAGCTTATTACTACTTTGCATCTTGGAGTTCACCTCATGTAGCCTAGATGCATAATAAAGTCAAAGTTAATCATTAAAACAATGCATTTTACTTAATATGTTATCTAAAGTTGTCATTCTAACATTCATACTTTCATTTCTATCATTTTCCCTTGCTTTTGCAATTGTATTTTTTGTTCTTGGTATCCATTTCTGTAGTTGCAGGTCTCTGACGAAATCGTCAGACGATTTCGTCAAATTAGAGACGATCTTGTAAAATTAGAGACGATATCGTCAGATTAGAGACGATCTTGTCAGATTAGAGACGATCTTGTCAGATCAGTAGATCAGGGACGATCCTGTCAGATCAGAGACGATCCTGTCAAATTCCAGACGATCTGGACTGCTTCAAAAATCAGAATCTCCATCAAACATCCGAAATCAGGTATGGCTTTTCTCATCTAGCATATTTTCTATGTTTTATGTTTAATTTTGTTTTTGTATTCATTTAATCTGCATCTTCATATAGCATAGCTTAGACGCATTTTGGCCAAACCTAGGACTTGAATGCTTAAGACTAAAAATGAACACATCAAAACACATTCCCAAAACCTAGGCGTGGAAACTGCCATTAAATGTTTCCTGGTGAACCCACCATCCGTCGAAAAATCACCAAAATGCACCTCCCTTGAGAGGCGGGACCTTCGCAAAGTCCTCTCGTCCGAGGTACCGCACCATCCTTTTCCCATCCTCCTTCCGGGCGCGGATCCAATAGCCTGAAGGTAGGGATGCGAAAAATTTGGAGCGATACATTTTGGTGAACCCGACGTGAATGCATCATAACCTTTTGAAAACAAAAACAAAAATATATATATTACACAAAAAAAAGAAAAAAAAAATCATCATTTCAAGTTTGTATGTTTTAGATTCAATTCTAAATAGTAGATGTTAAATATTACTTTTAGAAGTACTAAAGAAACCATGAGTTTTTACTCAAATCAATATGAGCCCATTAGTAATGTTGGAAGAATTCAGCCAAATACATTTGTTGATTATGACCAACCTCATCCCTATTCAACACCACCTCCATCACACTCTTCTCATTTTTCATCCATAACCCAACAAAACAATCCCTTTTCCAATCCTCTTCATAATGATATTATCTATTCTCCCATATATCCATATTATGTCTATCAACCCACATATAATCCTCCTCCACCTTTTCAATACTCTTCTTTCAATACAACACATCCATTTCAACAAGAAAATACTTATTCTTCCAATTCTACCATGCACTCACCTCCTACATCGCAATCTTCCTATCATCATTCTACCCATAATAAAGAAAGTAGAGGTGAGAAACCATTAGGTCCTTTTATGACGAAATTCCTAAGGCATTTATCAAAAACCTCTCAAAAACCTTCATCACGTAAATTTACTAAGCTCAATCAACCAATGGATATAATTCTCAAGTATTTACTTGACACAAATAAGATTGAACTTCCTTCCATAAGACAACCTGATACCACAACAGATTGGTTTAAACCTGAGCTACATTGTGAATATCATAGAGTAGATGGACATATGACACAAAATTGTAAAGATTTAAGATGTGCAATTCAAGATTTGATTGATAAGGATCTTTTTAATATAAAGGAATTACAATCTACAACTGATTATAAATCTCCAAGTAAACTATCAAACTCCTACACAACAAATACCAATAATCAATCAAGACATGGGGATCTCCCAAGAACCCCTATTCAATTATCAACAACAAGAAACCAATCAAATATTGCATGTTAATGTGTCCCATCATGATGATATTATTAATATTGTAACAAAAACTACAAATGAGCAACCTCAAGTTCAATCAACTCAATCTGATATTCAAGATATGGATTCCTCATTTGACCAACCTTCAAAACTATCTTTGGCTCTAGAGAATGATCCAAAATGGAATGTAAGCATAGAAAGCTCATATTTAGAATCAAAATCTCAATCTGAAATCCACTTTGATAACCAACAACAAGTGATTAATCCTCAAGCAAAGATATCCCTTTTAGAAGTATTACAAATTTATCACAAGGAAATTTTGTTCAAAATACCTAGCCAACAATTTGTTCCTCATCATATTTTCTCTAAGAACATAATTAATGGTGTAAACCCTCTTGAGGTTAACCATATTTCATTCTATGATGAGGATATTCCTTCCTCTACTCCACAAGAAGACTCCTATCTTTACATTATCAGATCTAGTAAAGAAACACTTGTTAGAACTATCATGGTAGATAATGACTCCTCTCTTAATTTATGCACTCATCAATTATTCCAAAAACTCAAATTAAAGGAAGAAGATATTAATGAATCAAATGTTATTATAAAATCTTTTAACAATGAAATTCAAGAACCTCAAGGTACTATAATTCTTCCCCTTAATATTGGATCCAAGATCCTGGATACTTTATTCTATGTAGGATATTGTCCTTCACCTTACAACCTACTTCTCCAAAGTCCTTGGATTCATACGATGAGGGTTGTCCCTTCCACTCTTCACCAATGTTTGAAGTTTGAACTTGCAAATAAAATTGTTACCATACATGGTGACCCAACACCATTTGAAGAATATTTAACGATTGAAACATCAAGTTCTATACATTCTCTATTATCACAATTATCTTCTATCCATCACTTTTCTTCATCCATATATGATCATCCTTGTTTACCAAATAACACCCATGCATATCTTTCACATATACTTTCTCCATCTTATCAAGACTTGGAATATAGTGATAAGAATGAAGAACCTTCTTATCCTTCCTACATTTTATTTTGTAACATGATCAATTTTCCACATATAAAAGTCAAATCTTTTTCTACATTATTCTACATTATAACAAAGCTTTTGTTATCACTACCTTTTATTCATCACCTTATATTCTTACCTTCACCTCAACCAGATTATCCTTCAAAACCTCCTTTGATTTTGAAGCAACCTTAGACATGCTATACTCAAATAAACCTTGTATAGTGTATATAGATCATCTTGTATATACCACCAATTTCAATTCATAAATTAAAATCAAAATACAAAAAAATCAAAATCCTCAAAATCAAAAAAAAATAAAATACAAATGCAACCAAAGAACTTAAAGGTAAATTTGAGCCCAACTGGCTCGGACCATACATCATTACTGCAAAATTTGAATCAGGAGCATATAAATTATCTACCTTAGATGGTAAAGAACTTAAAGAACCCATGAATATTTTACATCTCAAACGTTATTATGCATAAATTTGGTCATTTCATCCATGTATATATTTGTTCAAAATCATTATCTTGTATTTCTTTCAATTTATTCAAAAACCTCAAAAACATTCATAAAATCTTCAAAAATCTTCAAAAATATTTATTGCATTTATTTAAAGCACTTGTAAAGTTCCTTTTGCTTTAAAACAAAAATCAACATAAAAATCCAAAAACAGCTATATGCTTGACTCTTTCGAAACCAAAACAATATACAGAATAAAGAGAGAGTCAACATTCTCAAAACTTTCTCAAAATCATTATATTTTCTTACAATTATTGCAATTATATGTTTCAACTTATTTTGGATAAAATTAGCATTTATTTGGCATCCCTCACTTGCACACTCACAACAATAAATATCTTGATTTTATCTGGCATGATTACTAATCTCTCTTATATCAAAGTTCACAAAATTCAATTAAATAAAGTTTGAGCATAGAGAATTGATCTTGTTATTTACTTAAACCAAGCACATCTTTTCACAATAAAATGATTATATTTGTAATTTCCATGTTTTGCTACATAGTAGAACCGATTTCTTGAGTGAAAAGTTTCCCTTGCTATCCTATCATGCACATGGTCTAGAATCTTTGAGAATTGGCAAAAGGACAAGCTCACCCCTACCCAGAATAAAAATCCCTTGCTCTACAGCTAATCCGAGCAAGTATCCCTAGAAAAAGAAAAGAAAAGAAAAATTCAAGAAAAAAGAGAAAAGAAAAATGTTATTTCAGCAATGTTCCAAGCATTATCAAGCAAAAGAAATACAAAAAGAAAAATAAGCAAAGTTCAAAAGAAAGCAAGAAAAGCAATAAAATCCCTTTCCCTACCCTTTGAAAAGAAAAGAAGGGTTGATGAGCTTGAATCCCTGGAATTCTCAATTATTCGAAAACTGTGAGGTAAGCCCCATAACAGGTGGTTTGTGCCCAACCTGCTTGGCCTTGGGTAACTCCTAGCGTGGCGATATGTCTGTCACATTAGCGACCTTCTTTTGTACAGACCTATGTCCGCTTATGGATTAGCTAGCTCTTGATAATCCGATCTACATAGTAGCCTAGTATGGTTATATGCATCTACATCATGGTTAATGAACACTTATTTGGTTTCTTCAAATCACTTGTATCATAGTATCTTGCTCAAAAATGGTAAATGAACAATGCAATTGCACACACATTTGTATTTGAGAGATTTTGTCTATCATTATGATAAATCAAGATTGGCAATGAATTCACTTATGCACATGGGATTCCTTATAAATCTAATTTTTGTCTTCAAAATACTTTGAAATATTATTTTTGCAACTTGTTTGGAATAAATCAAGTACAATTATTTACCACAAAGACAACTATATAAAAATCAAAAATTCCTTCAAAACAAATCATATATATCTTATCGACTTTCGCGACGATGGTATAGTTTCAAAACCAAAATTGGAATTTTATGCCTAGCGCAAGTCCTCATTTTCATATTTTCTGTTCATCAAAAATCAATCATGCAATAAAACTATCTTTTCTTTGATTTTCGCGATGATGGTATAAGTCTATACCTACATATTCTATGCCTAGCGCAAACCATTGTAACAATTTTTTTTCCCAATTTATCAAAAATCATAAAAACCATATGACTTCATTTTACACAAATTATGCTTTTCAAAAGCAAACACATTTTTTCACTATTTTTATGTCATTATGTCAACCTTTACATTTTGCAATGATGGTATAATTCCTAAGGAATTATTCAACAAATTTTATCACACTTAGGAATTTATGCCTAGCAAAAATCATTTTAAAATATTTCATGCATAATATTTTCATGGAAATCTGAAAACAAACCATCATCATCATCATCATTTGCACCATCACAACAAAGTCTTAAGACAGTCTCTTAAGCACTCTTTTACTTTTAACAATATTTCTATCCTGGGATTAGCTTGACGACCGAGTGAGCAGCGACTCCATGAAATGGTCTATAATAGCGACAATGTCCTTTGAAATTATTGTTAGAAGTCCCTTTTTATTTTTATCACAATTATTGCATCACAAACAACCACTTTGTTACATCAGATTATTTCATTTAAAATATTTATAGCATGACATCCAAGTTATAATATTTTCCAACGACATAATTACATGAATCATCAATAAAATTATCACACAAATCAATCAATCAAAACATAAAAAGCATCATAAACATACACATAACACAAGTCATATGATCAAAAACATATCATATATCAAACATAATTTCATTCAAAAATAATTCAAATTAATTTTTTGCTTTTCCGCGTTTTTACCTCAAACGTTCGATTTGGGTAAAAACACGGAGGGGGCACCATAGTAAGTTGTCGTACGATTCGAGCAAGAATCGTCGCCTAAAAATGGAAATAATTTTTTGCTTTCTCGTAGATCGAGAAGAACTCATCTTTAACGCATTTTCTTCGAAAAATTCGCTAAAGAGGGGGCAAAATGTAGCACCCTAAAATTGGCGCAGTAAAATTATAAAATTTACATTCACCTTAGTAAATAAATTTAAAATCAAATTTAACCTCCCAAACCGCCCGTTAACCGTCGAGAAACCCGTTTCCCCCTTTTTCGTGCCATTTTTAGAGGTTGTTTTGACCGTTTGACGATATCGTCGCCGATCAGACGATATCGCCCCAGATTTGACGATTTCTTCTGGACTAGGACGTCCAAACGATCTTGTCGCAAAACTGAATTTGCATAGTTGGAATCTGTTCCAACGGGTCTCCAATCTGGGCAGAAGCGTGTCTGCATCGTTGGGACCCTCCCTCGTTGGAGATCTCCCAAATTGGGATGATCTCCAACCTCCTAACTACTCCCCTAAGCCTATTTAATCCTTAGGACCTTCCCTTCCCAACCCCTGGCTGAAATTCCCTGTAACTCGAATTCTACACGCACTAGACCATCTTAAATCACTGTTTGCATTTGCATTTTTTCAAGTTTGTTTGCAGGAACTTCATTGTTTTTCAGTCGGAGCAAGCTCAGTTCGTCTCAGACGATCTCGTACAATCTTGGACGATCACGCCACAATTCAAGACGATTCTTCATTTTGCAGACGATTTCGACTGCAGCCAATGTTGGGGGCAATCCGTGCCCTGAGTTTGCATTCTATGTCCATTATCTACTGTTTTTGCTTTGCATTAGTTAAGCTTATTACTGCTTTGCATCTTGGAGTTCACCTCATGTAGCCTAGATGCATAATAAAGTCAAAGTTAATCATTAAAACAATGCATTTTACTTAATATGTTATCTAAAGTTGTCATTCTAACATTCATACTTTCATTTCTATCATTTTCCCTTGCTTTTGCAATTGTATTTTTTGTTCTTGGTATCCATTTATGTAGTTGCAGGTCTCTAACAAAATCGTCGGACGATTTCGTCAAATTAGAGACGATCTTGTAAAATTAGAGACGATATCGTCAGATTAGAGACGATCTTGTCAGATTAGAGACGATCTTGTCAGATCAGTAGATCAGGGACGATCCTGTCAGATCAGAGACGATCCTGTCAAATTCCAGACGATCTGGACTGCTTCAAAAATCAGAATCTCCATCAAACATCCGAAATCAGGTATGGCTTTTCTCATCTAGCATATTTTCTGTGTTTTATGTTTAATTTTGTTTTCTGTATTCATTTAATCTGCATCTTCATATAGCATAGCTTAGACGCATTTTGGCCAAACCTAGGACTTGAATGCTTAAGACTAAAAATGAACACATCAAAACACATTCCAAAACCTAGGCGTGGAAACTGCCATTAAATGTTTCTTGGTGAACCCACCATCCGTCGAAAAATCACCAAAATGCACCTCCCTTGAGAGGCGGGACCTTCGCAAAGTCCTCTCGTCCGAGGTACCGCATCATCCTTTTCCCATCCTCCTTCCGGGCGCGGATCCAATAGCCTGAAGGTAGGGATGCGAAAAATTTGGAGCGATACATTTTGGTGAACCCGACGTGAATGCATCATAACCTTTTGAAAACAAAAACAAAAAAATATATATGTATACAAAAGAAAAAAACAAAATCATCATTTCAAGTTTGTATGTTTTAGATTCAATTCTAAATAGTAGATGCTAAATATTACTTTTAGAAGTACTAAAGAAACCATGAGTTTTTACTCAAATCAATATGAGCCCATTAGTAATGTTGGAAGAATTCAGCCAAATACATTTGTTGATTATGACCAACCTCATCCCTATTCAACACCACCTCCATCACACTCTTCTCATTTTTCATCCATAACCCAACAAAACAATCCCTTTTCCAATCCTCTTCATAATGATATTATCTATTCTCCCATATATCCATATTATGTCTATCAACCCACATATAATCCTCCTCCACCTTTTCAATACTCTTCTTTCAATACAACACATCCATTTCAACAAGAAAATACTTATTCTTCCAATTCTACCATGCACTCACCTCATACATCGCAATCTTCCTATCATCATTCTACCCATAATAAAGAAAGTAGAGGTGAGAAACCATTAGGTCCTTTTATGACGAAATTCCTAAGGCATTTATCAAAAACCTCTCAAAAACCTTCATCACGTAAATTTACTAAGCTCAATCAACCAATGGATATAATTCTCAAGTATTTACTTGACACAAATAAGATTGAACTTCCTTCCATAAGACAACCTGATACCACAACAGATTGGTTCAAACCTGAGCTACATTGTGAATATCATAGAGTAGATGGACATATGACACAAAATTGTAAAGATTTAAGATGTGCAATTCAAGATTTGATTGATAAGGATCTTTTTAATATAAAGGAATTACAATCTACAACTGATTATAAATCTCCAAGTAAACTATCAAACTCCTACACAACAAATACCAATAATCAATCAAGACATGGGGATCTCCCAAGAACCCCTATTCAATTATCAACAACAAGAAACCAATCAAATATTGCATGTTAATGTGTCCCATCATGATGATATTATTAATATTGTAACAAAAACTACAAATGAGCAACCTCAAGTTCAATCAACTCAATCTGATATTCAAGATATGGATTCCTCATTTGACCAACCTTCAAAACTATCTTTGGCTCTATAGAATGATCCAAAATGGAATGTAAGCATAGAAAGCTCATATTTAGAATCAAAATCTCAATCTGAAATCCACTTTGATAACCAACAACAAGTGATTAATCCTCAAACAAAGATATCCCTTTTAGAAGTATTACAAATTTATCACAAGGAAATTTTGTTCAAAATACCTAGCCAACAATTTGTTCCTCATCATATTTTCTCTAAGAACATAATTAATGGTGTAAACCCTCTTGAGGTTAACCATATTTCATTCTATGATGAGGATATTCCTTCCTCTACTCCACAAGAAGACTCCTATCTTTACATTACAGGATCTAGTAAAGAAACACTTGTTAGAACTATCATGGTAGATAATGACTCCTCTCTTAATTTATGCACTCATCAATTATTCCAAAAACTCAAAATAAAGGAAGAAGATATTAATGAATCAAATGTTATTATAAAATCTTTTAACAATGAAATTCAAGAATCTCAAGGTACTATAATTCTTCCCCTTAATATTGGATCCAAGATCCTGGATACTTTATTCTATGTAGGATATTGCCCTTCACCTTACAACCTACTTCTCAGAAGTCCTTGGATTCATACGATGAGAGTTGTCCCTTCCACTCTTCACCAATGTTTGAAGTTTGAACTTGCAAATAAAATTGTTACCATACATGGTGACCCAACACCATTTGAAGAATATTTAACGATTGAAACATCAAGTTCTATACATTCTCTATTATCACAATTATTTTTTATCCATCACTTTTCTTCATCCATATATGATCATCCTTGTTTACCAAATAACACCCATGCATATCTTTCACATATACTTTCTCCATCTTATCAAGACTTGGAATATAATAATAAGAATGAAGAACCTTCTTATCCTTCTTACATTTTATTTTGTAACATGATCAATTTTCCACATATAAAAGTCAAATCTTTTTCTACATTATTCTACATTATAACAAAGCTTTTGTTATCACTACCTTTTATTCATCACCTTATATTCTTACCTTCACCTCAACCAGATTATCCTTCAAAACCTCCTTTGATTTTGAAGCAACCTTAGACATGCTATACTCAAATAAACCTTGTATAGTGTATATAGATCATCTTGTATATACCACCAATTTCAATTCATAAATTAAAATCAAAATACAAAAAAATCAAAATCCTCAAAAAAAAAAAAATACAAATGCAACCAAAGAACTTAAAGGTAAATTTGAGCCCAACTGGCTCGGACCATACATCATTACTGCAAAATTTGAATCAGGAGCATATAAATTATCTACCTTAGATGGTAAAGAACTTAAAGAACCCATGAATATTTTACATCTCAAACGTTATTATGCATAAATTTGGTCATTTCATCCATGTATATATTTGTTCAAAATCATTATCTTGTATTTCTTTCAATTTATTCAAAAACCTCAAAAACATTCATAAAATCTTCAAAAATCTTCAAAAATATTTATTGCATTTATTTAAAGCACTTGTAAAGTTCCTTTTGCTCCAAAACAAAAATCAACATAAAAATCCAAAAACAGCTATATGCTTGACTCTTTCGAAACCAAAACAATATACAGAATAAAGAGAGAGTCAACATTCTCAAAACTTTCTCAAAAATCATTATTTTCTTACAATTATTGCAATTATATGTTTCAACTTATTTTGGATAAAATTAGCATTTATTTGGCATCCCTCACTTGCACACTCACAACAATAAATATCTTGATTTTATCTGGCATGATTACTAATCTCTCTTATATCAAAGTTCACAAAATTCAATTAAATAAAGTTTGAGCATAGAGAATTGATCTTGTTATTTACTTAAACCAAGCACATCTTTTCACAATAAAATGATTATATTTGTAATTTCCATGTTTTGCTACATAGTAGAACTGATTTCTTGAGTGAAAAGTTTCCCTTGCTATCCTATCATGCACATGGTCTAGAATCTTTGAGAATTGGCAAAAGGACAAGCTCACCCCTACCCGGAATAAAAATCCCTTGCTCTACAGACTAATCCGAGCAAGTATCCCTAGAAAAGGAAAAAGAAAGAGAAGAAAAATTCAAGAAAAAAAAGAGAGAAAGAAAAATGTTATTTCAGCAATGTTCCAAGCATTATCAAGCAAAAGAAATACAAAAAGAAAAATAAGCAAAGTTCAAAAGAAAGCAAGAAAGCAATAAAATCCCTTTCCCTACCCTTTGAAAAGAAAAGAAGGGTTGATGAGCTTGAATCCCTGGAATTCTCAATTATTCGAAAACTGTGAGGTAAGCCCCATAACAAGTGGTTTGTGCCCAACCTGCTTGGCCTTGGGTAACTCCTAGCGTGGCGATATGTCTGTCACATTAGCGACCTTCTTTTGTACGGACCTATGTCTGCTTATGGATTAGCTAGCTCTTGATAATCCGATCTACATAGTAGCCTAGTATGGTTATATGCATCTACATCATGGTTAATGAACACTTATTTGGTTTCTTCAAATCACTTGTATCATAGTATCTTGCTCAAAACTGGTAAATGAACAATGCAATTGCACACACATTTGTATTTGAGAGATTTTGTCTATCATTATGATAAATCAAGATTGGAAATGAATTCACTTATGCACATGGGATTCCTTATAAATCTAATTTTTGTCTTCAAAATACTTTGAAATATTATTTTTGCAACTTGTTTGGAATAAATCAAGTACAATTATTTTACACAAAGACAACTATATAATAGAAAAATCAAAAATTTCTTTCAAATTACACATATCATATATATCTTATTGACTTTCGTGACGATGGTATAGTTTCAAAACCAAAATTGGAATTTTATGCCTAGCGCAAGTCCTCATTTTCATATTTTCTGTTCATCAAAAATCAATCATGCAATAAAACTATCCTTTCTTTGATTTTCGCGATGATGGTATAAGTCTATACCTACATATTCTATGCCTAGCGCAAACCATTGTAACAATTTTTATTTCCCAATTTATCAAAAATCATAAAAACCATATGACTTCATTTTACACAAATTATGCTTTTCAAAAGCAAACACATTTTTCACTATTTTTATGTCATTATGTCAACCTTCAACTTTGCAATGATGGTATAATTCCTAAGGAATTATTCACAAATTTTATCACACTTAGGAATTTATGCCTAGCAAAAATCATTTTAAAATATTTCATGCATAATATTTTCATGGAAATCTGAAAACAAATCATCATCATCATCATCATTTGCATCATCACAACAAAGTCTTAAGACAGTCTCTTAAGCACTCTTTTACTTTTAACAATATTTCTATCACTGGGATTAGCTTGACGACCGAGTGAGCGGCGACTCCATGAAATGGTCTATAATAGCGACAATGTCCTTTGAAATTATTGTTAGAAATCTCTTTTTATTTTTATCACATTGCATCACAAACAACCAATTTGTTACATCAGATTATTTCATCAATATTTATAGCATGACATTCAAATTATAATATTTCCAACGACATAATTACATGAATCATCAATAAAATCATTACATCAACAAATCAATCAATCAAACATAAAAAGCATCATAAACATACACATAACACAAGTCATATGATCAAAAACATATCATATATCAAACATAATTTCATTCAAAAATAATTCAAATTAATTTTGCTTTTCCGCGTTTTTACCTCAAACGTTCGATTTGGGTAAAAACACGGAGGGGGCACCATAGTAAGCTGTCGTACGATTCGAGCAAGAATCGTCGCCTAAAAATGGAAATAATTTTTTGCTTTCTCGTAGATCGAGAAGAACTCATCTTTAACGCATTTTCTTCGAAAAATTCGCTAAAGAGGGGGCAAAATGTAGCACCCTAAAATTGGCGCAGTAAAATTATAAAATTTACATTCACCTTAGTAAATAAATTTAAAATCAAATTTAACCTCCCAAACCGCCCGTTAACCGTCGAGAAATCCGTTTCCCCATTTTTCGCGCCATTTTTAGAGGTTGTTTTGACCGTTTGACGATATCGTCGCCGATCAGACGATATCGCCCCAAATTTGACGATTTCGTCTGGACTAGAACGTCCAGACGATCTTGTCGCAAAACTGAATTTGCATAGTTGGAATCTGTTCCAACGGGTCTCCAATCCGGGCAGAAGCGTGTCTGCGCCGTTGGGACCCTCCCCCGTTGGAGATCTCCCAAATTGGGATGATCTCCAACCTCCTAACTACTCCCCTAAGCCTATTTAATCCTTAGGACCTTCCCTTCCCAACCCCTGGCTGAAATTCCCTGTAACTCGAATTCTACACGCACTAGACCATCTTAAATCACTGTTTGCATTTGCATTTTTCAAGTTTGTTTGCGGGAACTTCATTGTTTTTCAGCCGGAGCAAGCTCAGTTCGTCTCAGACGATCTCGTACAATCTTGGACGATCATGCCACAATTCAAGACGATTCTTCATTTTGCAGACGATTTCGACTGCAACCAATGTTTGGGGCAATCCGTGCCCTGAGTTTGCATTCTATGTCCATTATCTACTATTTTTGCTTTGCATTAGTTAAGCTTATTACTTCTTTGCATCTTGGAGTTCACCTCATGTAGCCTAGATGCATAATAAAGTCAAAGTTAATCATTAAAACAATGCATTTTACTTAATATGTTATCTAAAGTTGTCATTCTAACATTCATACTTTCATTTCTATCATTTTCCCTTGCTTTTGCAATTGTATTTTTTGTTCTTGGTATCCATTTCTATAGTTGCAGGTCTTTGACAAAATCGTCAGACGATTTCATCAAATTAGAGACGATCTTGTAAAATTAGAGACGATATCGTCAGATTAGAGACGATCTTGTCAGATTAGAGACGATCTTGTCAGATCAGTAGATCAGGGACGATCCTGTCAGATCAGAGACGATCCTGTCAAATTCCAGACGATCCGGACTGCTTCAAAAATCAGAATCTCCATCAAACATCCGAAATCAGGTATGGCTTTTCTCATCTAGCATATTTTCTCGTGTTTTATGTTTAATTTTGTTTTCTGTATTCATTTAATCTGCATCTTCATATAGCATAGCTTAGACGCATTTTGGCCAAACCTAGGACTTGAATGCTTAAGACTAAAAATGAACACATCAAAACACATTCCAAAACCTAGGCGTGGAAACTGCCATTAAATGTTTCCTGGTGAACCCACCATCCGTCGAAAAATCACCAAAATGCACCTCCCTTGAGAGGCGGGACCTTCGCAAAGTCCTCTCGTCCGAGGTACCGCATCATCCTTTTCCCATCCTCCTTCCGAGCGCGGATCCAATAGCCTGAAGGTAGGGATGCGAAAAATTTGGAGCGATACAACAATATAATTAAAGTTATAGGTTTTAAGGTAATAAAGGCGTTAATAATTAAAATGTGTATATTTTAGGTTATACGCTTTTTGCCCCCACGACTATTGCAGGCTACGAAGTAGCGGACACATGAGATACACCACGTGCCAAGACAAGTGGCGGACACACGAGGAATGTGGAAAAATTATACGCATATGCGTGGATTAAAATGCCCACCATTGATTAAAACACCCACTGTTGATTTTAAAATTTGATCAACGGATGAACTTTGCCCATATAAACACGTGAATTCCTCCAATAAATAAAAGGTGATGACACGGATAAACTATTTCCACTATCGATTATATTGGAAATCAAGGGCTAAGAAACAAACAAACAAACACAAATAAAATAATGCTTGATTATCGACACGTGTTTGCCAAATCAAGCATAAATTTTAGGGTAAATACATTAAAACACCGTCATTGATTACTACCATAGATCTTAGGGTAATTAGATTTAGATGAAATGTTTCCACCGTCGGGAAAAACCTTATCTATTGTCGACGTTGCATGCAGCCATGCAGAGAAAATTATCAGACCTCTAATATAATTCCATCGAAATATTTGTTAAGGGTTTGTATACTTGTAAACATTGTGAAGTAAGACCAGTTTTGTGTGACTTTCGTGTTGTATTCAGATGATTTTTAGAGGTCGTAAGCGAAGGTGGTCGATGATGTAAAAAGGTGGTAAAACTTTCAGTGATCGCGACAGGTAAAAGAAACTTTTCTTTTTCTCTTTATTTATTGTTTCTCTGTACATCCAAAATATTTTAAGTTTGAAATTAGGTAAAAATTAGGGATTAGGCAAATATTAGGCAAAAATTTGATTATAATTTTAAAAATTAGGTTTTAGGGTAACAATATACATGAAAATTTTTGTTTTGAGCTACAATTGAAAGAATTCTGAAACTAGATTTTAGGATAACAGTGGGAAATTTCATTCTAAGTTAAAATTAGGGCAAACCCAAAAAATTTATTAGAAAAAATATCTGAAATTTCATTTTCAGACTATATTTTAGGGTAAAAATTGGGGAAAACAATAATCTTATATTTTTAGGGCAAAATTACAGTAATTATTATTATCGAATTTGTTTTTTTTTTATATATAAAGCTTTACGTTATTATCTTTCAATATAAAAATAGTAATATTGCTATAAGTTTTACATTTTTATTTGATTTGATATCAGTAGGGTTTTTAATTCTATATGTTATAATTTTTACGTTTTTTTATTATTCTGAAGATATATTGTATTTTTCTTATTGTATTCCTCTTATATGTTGTACATTTTTACGTTTTGAAGATATATTGTATTGTATTCCTCTTATATGTTATAAATTTTTATGTTTTGAAGATATATTTGTATAAAATAAATAAAACTATAATAATAATATAAAAAAAAAAAAACAAACGAAAAAAAAAACAAATATAATATAATAAAAAAAACAAAACAATTTTTTTTTAAGGGTTTTTGCTGGCCTCTAAAAAGAATTTTGTTTACATAAAAATTGCAGGGTTTCTGGTGAATAAAATTTTCTCAACCCTCAGTCATCACCATGCCTAAACCTGTGTTCCAAAAGCATAGTGAGTCGTCATCCATCAACACACAAAATTCGAGTGATTCTGTAATTGAACTTTTTGAAAATGCTCGATGGTGGGAGGCACTGACCAAATTTAAAGGGCATGACTTAGGGGTAGCGAGGCAATTTATTTTAAATTGTAACCCTGATACTATGGTCACCCATGTTGGAGGTTTGCAGTTAGAATTAAACCCGAGTCTGATTTCTAAAATCTTGGGTTTACCTGAGGTTGGTTTACCTTTCTACAAAAATTTGAAAAGTGTCACCTAGTTGGTGACCAAATTCAAGGAGAAATGTACAATATTGAGAGATAATAAGGGGTCAATCAAAGGTGTTTCAACCTCTACACTCCCCTTTCTATGGTAGGAATCAACTGTAATTATTATTAAATTATTTACTCTTGAGGGACAAATGTCTGTTTTATCAGCCTATCACATTCGGATGTTAATAAATTTAAAATATTCAGCTAAAACTGACTGTGTTATCAACCTCCCTTATTTTTTGTTCCAATATTTGAATTCAATTGTTTTAAGAGTAAAACCCAAAAGTTCTCAAGAAAAACCTAAACCGCACCTGATTGGTCACCATGGCTTAATTAAATTAATTATTTTGAAAAAGGCTCATGAAATGAAAATGCCTTGGAATCAGATCGTAGAAGAATACAATGTACCTAAGTGTTCAGAATCCACTGATTCTGAGGGGAAAATAGTCATTAGATGAAGAGCATGACTCTGATAGCCAGGATTAAGAGCCTGAAAGCCCACAACAAAAACGTAAAACTATGAAATTTAAAATCTAACCCAGAAAGAAAAAGAAAATAGTAGAAAATTCTAAGGATGAACAAGGGCAAGAATTACCTGTAAATGAGTCTACTGTAGAGACCCTATCCTATATTAAAGCACAAAATATAGTACTCCAAATGAAAATTGACAGACTAAGAGAAGACTTTACAGAACAATCTAAAATTATTCGGTGAGCTCTTTCTGTTAAGTTTGAATTGATTAAAAAATTTTATGGATAAGACTCCAAGACCTATGGACTCTGTCAACCGACCATCACCTGTTGAAACTTCCCTACATAAAAGTTCTACCTCTGGGAAAAATCCTAAGAAATCGGTTAGTTTTAGTAAATAGTTATCTACTAATAAGCCAATTGACTTTTCAAGGATTCTTGAAGAGGATAGTTCCCAATATATTTGTAGTTTTACTCAACAAAATCAATCTGCAAAACTAGATTCGCCGGCTAATAAAGGAAATACATTAAATGGCCTTGCCTTGGATGTAGGGATACCTTTGGAGGTGGATCTGATGGTAAATAATGAGGAACTCCATCCTTCACAAGCAAAGGATGTAGAGCAGAAAGGACACACTCAAGAGGTTGAGCATATTAAAACAATTATGGTGGAAACACCAGTTGCAGTAACTATAGTAGCCATAGATCAGAAGGCTAGGGAACGGGTACAAAAAGTTAAAAAGACCACCAAGAGCAAGACTGCGATCATCTCGAATCTCTTCTCGAATATTATCTCAAAAGTCTCAGAATTAATGAACAGTGACAAAAAGACTTTCATTAAAATATTCAAACTTATATTTTTTATATCTTATTTGTATGGCATGTGTACAGGCAATATTTGAGACATTTTTATCTATATATTTTTATAAGTTGATGTACAGTTAGTTTTTACACTGTTTATGTAATATTTACAGTTAGTATTTGCACCATTTACGTAATATGTACAGTTACCATTTGCAATGGTTAGAAATATTTTTTTTATAAAAAAAATCATTTGCTAATATAGATTGTATTATATCTGTTATATATGATTTGTACAGATAATATTTGAAATATTATTGCTAATATAATTTTTTTTGTTTCTTAGTTTTATGAACTTTGTAATTTCTGATAAATGAATTATTTTATGATTATGTTTAGTTTTCTAAAAGAAACTTAGTACAGTATTGTTAAATTTTTTTGTATTTAAAATTGTTTTGAAAAATATCTGTATTTAAACTATTTTGAAAGAATTATGACAAACATTATGTGCATGTTTTATAAATTTTATGAAAATATTCATTGGAATTCTGATTATAATGTTATTTTTTCTATATTTGATGAATGCATAGGACTATTATTTCTCTTTCATGTAATTGTTTTTGCATGCATGAGGACATGCATGAACTTCAGTTTTGGGGAATGATGACTGGCTATCTGCCACATATTTCTATACCAAAATTGTTTCATTTATATGATTAATTAATTTTTTTAAAAATAAATTATTATTAATAAAATGAGATTTATTAGTAAATATGATTAATTATATTAATATAACATAAGTGTTTGATTTATATCAAATTTATCCGAGTTCTGAGAAAAATACAGGAAAAATATGGATGATCGATAAAGATATTTTTTTGGAATGAACCATGAACAAGAAGAAGAACCAATAGAATTTTGGTGAACAACAAGTAATTGATCTTGCTGCAGATGCATATTACTGAAGTATATTACTGAAGGTAGTTACTAAAGGTAACTACTGAAGGTAACTACTGAAGGTAATTACTGAAGGTAATTACTGGAGACAATTACTGAAGAATGTTACCAGTAGTTACTGTTGATCGTGGACGGTACAATCAAGTGGATGACATATCAAAATGGATGACAATAGATATTTTTATTTTTCAAAACATTTTTTTTCTTGCATACTATTTGAGGAAATATCTCAAGTTGAGAAAGTTATTATTTGTTCCACAAATATTGTAATCAATTATTTTGGGAAGTTTGATATGTAAACGCAAATATTGTTAGACTTTCCTGGAATAAAGGACATAAAAGTCCTAATGCATATCTTGTGAGTTAGTTAAATAAGTGTTGTCTTGTTAGGATTATGTGTAGGATGCCACTTGGACCATTCAAATAGTTATAAGTCTAAGAAGGATTACATATTATGTTAGGTTTTAGATTATTTTGATTAATGTACAGTCATCAGTCCACAAAATCTGCATGACAAATACGTGGAGAATATTTTTTAGCATTGTATTATTTATAGTATAAATTACATAGGAGACCTTAAAGGAGGTCTACACTCTAATGACATTGCTTTCTACCGTTACATTACAGTTTGTTCTAAGTTACAATTTTGAGGAAGCATGTACAATTGAAGCTCCAGTAATAAAACAATATTTTGTTCTTCAAATATGGTAATTTGTATCAATTATGTGGATTTTTTGAATTTTGTTTTGTAAGTTGTGTATTTATTACCTACATTCATAGAATATGCATAAATATTAGTATGAGATATAAAATTTAGTTATAGATATAAGGTAAATTAGGGGAGAAAGTCTTACACTGCCTTTTAGGAGGCAGGGCCCACTCCTAATAGACAGTCCTTGAGCTCTCACCCCTGCATTAGGTTAGGATTAGTTAGAATTATATTTCAAATTACATAAAATAAAATAGATTGCACGAGGATCCTCACAAATAGATTAAATCCTATTTATAGTAAATAAGTGCATCAGTAATCAATTCATCAGTAATTAAGTGCATCAGTAAATCAATTCATCAGTAAAAGTAAAACATAATTGCATTTATTTATCATATCTTGCATCATTCATTTCTGCACAAATTTAATTCTATTCATTTAATTTTTTGTACACTTGAAGCCTAAAAAAGAAACTTGAGCTAATCTTAGTAATAACTCCTACGATATAATCTATACGGTATTATTACTCTTTAAATATGACCTTGATTTCCCTTGGATTGATAAAATTAAATGTAAGCTCTATAGCCGATCAACCAACCATCTCATTGAGTAGCTGACTAACTACAAGTCTAAAAATAGCTTTCACCAAATTGTCAATTTATGAGCTAATCCAAAAATCTCCTCCGCATCATGAGGCATTAATGGACATTCTAAAATCCATCGAATTGTAATTGCAAGATCCTAATGCCTTCAACAACTTTGTGGAGAGAATCCAAACATGCATGGAGCCTTCCATAACATTTTATAACTTTGATATTAAACCAATATCATCGGAATAAGTAGACCCTCCTTTGTAAATCATGGATCTAAATGACAAGAAGCCTTTTAAAAGAGTCCTAATTGATATCAGTTCCTCTATCAACATCATCACCACATTTTCTCTCCATCATTTGAATCGTCCTCCGTCTCACATCACCAAGTCATCCTTCACCCTCAAAGCATTAAATTATGCTTTGTGTTCCATAGTTGGCACTATTATTTTGACCATTGAAGTAGGGGTTAAAATTTTGCACACAATGTTTCACATATTGGAAGTATCCATGGCATACAATGTACTCCTTGGAAGACCTTGGATGATGGAAATGAGATGTGTCCCTTCAATACTACATCAATATTTGAAATATATTCATGAGGGATAGGTACATTGCATACCAACGGATGTCGAGCCATTTAATTATTGCAACTTCATTTCAAATCCTTATGAATCCATGCTCTTTTCCACTCATATTTTTCTTTCACCATCATCCAATCCATCCACCACTTCACCAATATTTTCATCAAATGATCTCATTCTTGAAGAGCTCCCCACCATCAACTCTCATTAATCTTCCACATGCCCATCACCTTCATCATTGACTACATGCACATGTGGTCACATTAAGTCCACATCATCAACATCATTTCCATCCATTTCATTATAATTATCTATTTAGAATCCTTCCCAATATAATCCATCACCATAACCTAATGTTTCACAGGTCAAACTAACATATTGTGAGATACCTCAATTTTCACCATTTTTTGATCCATCACCTAACCATGATTCTTCCATGAAATTCCAAGTTGAGGTCCACCTCACTAATCCTAGTATTGGTGAATACGTGGTCCAAGACATCACCATCACACCCCTCACCATCCCTAGTACTAAGGATTTTGGTCACCCATGTGACCCACCTTTAGCAATAGGAGCAATATATAACATGGGTTTAGCTCCAAATAGCTTAAATTTTGTATATGAGAGGATTGATTCTTCATCAAGTCCAAAATCCATAGAGGAACCTAAAGAACCACAACTTGTCAATATTCCAAACATGTTGGGATTCCCATATTGATATTTTTGCATTGTCAATTGGCAAGGCCATGGTCTAAGATTGCGTAAACAGGGAGTGCATCAACCTATCGATGTTCCATATCAAGAGGTGCACAACCATTTAGGTCTAGGATACTACCCACTGTCCACCACTTATTCTCTTGAAAAAGTCTTCCAAAGGCTTAACCTTAATTCAGGAGAAAAAGCCCTCCATCCCAATAATTTGGATGAGGAAATCTATGAAGAATTCAAGCTTATGTCGATCATTTCAGATGAATCAGAAGAAAAATCAAATCCCATCATTCCCCATTCCAAACAAAGTGAGTTTTATCTCAACATGTTTCCTATCCATGATCCTATATTTTACCTACTTCTTCCACAAGAGCCACAAGAGCGAGACGCCCCTATCAGTGAACCACCACATCCATTCCATAAATCCATTCCATAAGCCAAATTTGTAACATATGTACACAACACAAAAATGGTGGTTTTCACCACTACAAAAAAAATCAAAAATCAATCAAAAAAATTAAAAACATGTTTTCTTTCTTTGCATTACATATGTAAATATACCATTTAGTAAAATATGTTTTGTGCTGCTTGTTTTTGTTCATGTTAAACAAGCCCCTAGCACTGGTTCCTAGGTTCCATCCATTCCATCCAACCTTGTCCACCTTGCCTTTAAGTCAGCATGAATCCCGTTGATTTATTTACCCCACTCTGTAATCCATATGATACTGCTAAACCAATTCTAATTGACATAAGCCTTATCGATATGGACTAGATTTCCTCACCCCCAATATTTGTCGAGTTTGTCTTGTCCAAGGAATTGTTACGGGCTTCGGCCAACTACATCCCTCTATCCCCTCCACCTTCACCTTCACCTTCACCTTCAGATCCTAAGGTTTTCTAGGTAGAAATAGATGAAGATAATACAAAAGAGTTTGATGACATCTTTGATGATATTCATTGATCCCTACACCCCATCAGCTTGAGGAAGGTTCCCACATGTCTATTGAATATACTATCGATGTGGACCTTAGTTCTAACAAATACAATCCCCAAATTGTCAATTTTGGTAAAATTTTATCACTCAATGAACAAGAGCAATTTATTTCTCTCCTCAAGAGGAAAAAGAGTATTTTTGCATGGTCCTATAAGGACATGCTTGGTCTTGAATCTAGTCAGGTTGTCCACAATATCACCTTACAATTTGATTCTAATCTAGTCAAATAAAAACTTAGGAGAATGCATCCTACAATGGCCCTCTTGGTAAAAATAGAGCTTCAAAAAATCTTAGACATGAACTTCATAGTTCCTATTGACTATCCTTTGTGGCTTTAAACATGGTACCCATTCACAAGCTTAACAGGGCAATACGCGTATGCACTGACTTTCGAGATCTCAAAAAATAGTGTCCTAAGGATGACTTTCCTCTCCCAAACATTGATACTCTTGTCAATACCTACATTGGCCATGAAATGTTGGACATTTTGAGTCCGTAAGCCAAATTTTTCATTGATGTCAATATGTCAGTGAGAGTTCTTCTTCAATTCAAGTGCAAAGTTTAATGGAATTTTATAATGGGTTAAAATATTTTATTTTACACCCAAAAAGATTGGGTCAGAAAGAGGTTTTTACTTCTCCATGGAAGAAATTCATCCAAAGCATTGGAAGGTTAAAAATATTATAATTGTTATTATAATATTTACCAAAGTGGTAAAAATATAATTAAATATTATAATTTTTAATTATAATATAATTAGATTTTAAAGGATAAAGTTCATTTGATTAAAACCCTAAGGTTGGGTTTTAGATAAATAAAATATATTCCAGCACAAAGTTTTTAATAATTAAAAACCCAAAGTTTGGGTTTTACTAAGGCTTTCAAAGCCTTAGAGCATCGACATAATGCATTCAATCAAAGCGCTGACGTTCCAAAATAAAGGAGGGCAATATAAATACATTCCCAAAGTCATTCATTAATTATCCTTGCTCGGATTAATTTTGTGTGGCATATGCTAAAATGAGCTCGTGTGGTTTAAAATGTTTGGAAAAGGAAGCAAAGGATAAGACAGAGTGAGACCACCCCCCAATTTGCATTCGGAAGTGTGGCCTAGTGGCATCTTGGAGATCATAAAGGCATTTAGAGCACGGAGGTCATGCATTCGATTCTCATGAAGTGGTTTTTGGGGCAGTGTTGTGGAAGCGCCCAAGGCGCATGTTTTTGTTAAACATGGGCAAGGAGAAGCACAAAGAGGAAGCATGTGGTGCTTCCTCATTTGCAAATGAGCATGTAGCTCGTGTGGCAACCTTAGCTATGGCTAAGGCACTCGCGATGAGGGAAAGTCATGGGATCAAAATCCCTTGAGGCAGGTATGATTTTTTAATTAAAATTTTATGGTTTACGCCCTAATGTTGGAGTGATAAGGTTGTCTTTAAATTTTATTAATTATTAATAAACTTTTTTAAATAAAGGTTGTGGTGATTGAATTTTGAAGGTGAAGTATTGATGATTGTTTGAGTTCTATAATCTGGAAATTGTTGTTTTGAGAGTTATTTTTAGGAGGTATAAGGAGTTATAATGAAGGCTTAACTGAGATTTATTTTAAGACTTGTTGGCTATTATTTTTGATAAGGGTTTCTTATAAAAGTAATTTGGTGGATGTTAAAATTAATTTGGAATAATAAGGTGTTATTGAGTTATTATTTTTGTATTGTGATTTTTATGGAAGTCTTCTAACCCTTATTGATATTGGAAAGGAAAAATTTGTGAGTGTGGTAGATTTGTGAGATCAACTCCTTGACATTCAAAAGTTATGGGTAAATTCTTCTTTGGTTGAATTGATTGATTGGATTGATTGAAAATTAAGTTTGGAGTGAAAAGGACTTGATTAGGATTTCCTTTTCTAAAGTGGTTGAGTTATTGCTTCAAGGTTTTCTTATTTGAGAGTTGAGATTAAAACCTTGTTTTATTAGCATTGTTATTGAGATCATTGGTTGAGTGAAGTGTTTGAGTTAATGCTTAAAGGTTATTTGGAATTAAGTGTTGTGATTAAAACCTTGTTTTATTAGAATTATTGTTGAAGTCATTGGATTGTGCAAATAACTTGAAATTGAGTTAGGAAAGAACATGAGTATCATTGTTATGTGAAGATTGATTTATGAGCATTATTGTTGAAGTGAGTTGAACTAGGGTTTTAAAATATCATGAGTATCATTATTATGTGAGATTTGTTGTTGAGCATTGTTGAAAATATTTTGAGTTGTATGATACATGCTTGGACTAGGATTTGTAAGCAAGAGTTGTTTCTTGAGTGATTGGTTGAGTAGAGTTGATTGGGCCTAGTCAAGTGGATGTATGAAGTTCCATAAAACAAACTATTCTATATTATGATTTGAGTTGAGATTGAGTTTTTGAGAATAGAACATATTGAGTATCTAAAAATTCTCTTTATGCTTCTATGAGAGTGAGTGGAGAAAGAGATTGAGTTTTGAGTATATAACATATTGAGTCTCTAACAATTCTCTTTACGCTTTTATGAGATTGAGTTGAGAAAGAGATTGAGTTTTGAGTATAAAACATATTGAGTCTCTAAAAATTCTCTTTATTCTTCTATGATATTGATTTGAGTTGAAAAAGTGATTGAGCAAATTTGGACAAGTTTTGTGTGAGCTTGTTGAGAATATTTGGACAAGTTCTGTGTGAGCTTGTTGAGCAGATTTGGAAAAGTTCTGTGTGAGATTGTTGAGAAGATTTGGACAAGTTCTATGTGAGCTTTTTTAGAATATTTGGATAGGTTCTATGTGGACCTGTTGAGCAGAGTTGTGCAGGTTGTGTGTCGACATGTTGAGTAGATTTGAGCAGGTTTTGAGTGGACCTGTTGAGCAGAGTTGTGCATGTTTTGTGTGGACCTGTTGATCAAATTTGTTTAGGTTCTAAGTGGACCTATTGAGTAGAGTTTTGCAGGTTTTGAGTGGGCCTGTTGAGTAGATTTGAGTAGGTTCTGAGTGGACCTATTGAGCATATTTGTGTTAGACTGATTAAAATGTGTTTAGTGTAGATTTGAGTGGACTTGTGGTAGATCGACTAGAATTTATTTAGTGCAAGAGTTAAGCATATTTGTGCTAGACCGAATGGACTATTTTTAATGTAGATTTGAGTGAGATTATTGAGAAGACTTGTGCTAGACCGATTGGATTATGTTTAGTGCAAGAGATTGAGAAAATATGTGCTAGACTAACTGGACTGTGTTTAGTACAAAATTGAGATAGAGCTTTGGATATGACAGAGCAGTGAGGACAGAGTCTCCAGTGGATAGAGATCCATCAACCAGGACATTGAGGATAGGTATTTTGAGTGAGGACAAGAGTCTTCAAGTGGAGATAGATCCACCAGTTAGTGCAGTGGAGGTCGAGTCTTCTAGAGGATCACCAGCCAGAGCAGAGGAGAAAGAGTTCTCCTATGGATAGAGATCCACAAACCAGATTTAGGCGATCAATATCTCCTTTGTATAGAGGTACATAAACATTGTAATTAGGAAGGATCCCCAATATATTTTATTGAGAAAATTTTAGTGAAATATTTTCTCCATGGAAGTAGCCATATTTGGGTGAACCACGTAAATTTTTGTGTCTCTATTGTGTGTGGCATTGTGTACATTGCTTTGATTACTAATGTTGATATTGCTATATTTACATTGCATATATTGGTTTGAGACAAAAGTAAAAAATGCTCTTATACTGTTCACCCCCCCTCTCAGTATAAGCTTGTGTTCTTCATGAAATGCTTTCACTTATGGATAATTTTTTAGGATACAACCAAATTCAAATAAATCATGATGACCAACATAAAACAACATTCACTACACCTTGGAGAACTTTTTGTTACAAGGTGATGCCCTTTGGCATCAAAAATGCAGGTTTCATTTATCAACATGCCATGAAATATGTTTTCCAAAATTATATGCATAATATTATCGAATATTATGTGGATTATCTCTTAGCTAAATATAAAACTCGACAAGAACATATTGGTGTATTAGAGAAAGTTTTGACCAACACCTAGATCATAATGTAGGTTGAATCCCAAGATATGTGTCTTTAGTGTTACCTCAAGAAAACTTCTATGATTTATTATCTCCAAAAGAGGCATTGAGGTGGATCCTAACAAGGTCAAGGTCATCATGGAGATGCCTCCCCCAACTAAATTAAAGGAATTGCATAGTTTACAAGGAAAGATTCAATCAATCCATTGTTTTATTGTACAACTTTCTGACAAATGTAGGTCATTCAATCACCTACTACAAAAGGGGGTGCCATTCTCTTGGAAAATTGAATGACAAAAATATTTTAATGACATTAATAAATACCTAGCTTCTCTGCTATTCTTAGCTCCTTCTCATACAGGGGTCCCATTTTATCTTTATATCTCGACAATGAACTTTGCATTAGGGACAATTATTGTACAAAAGAATGAACAAAATCGAGAGAAAGTTTTCTACTACATTAGTTGAAAATTGGTAAGCTATGAAACTAAATATTCTTATGTAGAAAAATTGTGCTTAGTAGTGGGTTTTTCCACTAAGATACTTTGATATTACATGGTTAGCCACACAACTTATGTCATAGCTAGAGAAAATCCTTTGTGTTACATGATATCCCACACTTACAATAATACCCGCATTGCTAAATGGATAATGGTCCTCACTAAATTCAACTTGGGATTCATAATCCAAAAATCAATTAAAGGTCAAGTAATAGTCGATCAACTAGTGGAAGCTCCACTACCTAGTGATCATCCTTTGATTATTGACCTCCCAGATGATTTCGTTGCTATCACTAAGTAAGAATAATATGTCATTCTGGAGGAAGACATCGATATCACACTATTATTTTATGGCTCTAATTTCATTAAAGGTCAAGGTGTCAAAGTCATATTTCACACACCACAGGGGGAACCTCTCCCCTTGTCATTCAAACTAGACTTTCAATGCAAAAAAAACATTAGAGATTATGAAGCCTTAATATTAGGTCTTCAATCATCCATAGATATGAGCATTAAGTGTATTATAATATTTAATTGATTCTCAACTTATTGTCAAGTAAATAAATGGATAATACCAATGCAAATAACCTACCATTAATCTTTATCATGAGGTAGCAATGAAGTTTCTCTCTAAGTTTGATTGGTATGAAATTAGTGGCTTGCCACATTTGACTAATAGATTTGTAGATGTGATGGTCTCCCTTGGATCATTAATTTCAAAATATTCATTTGGAGAGGTACAACCCCTTGTCATTTCAATGGTCTCTAAATCTACAATTTTATGTGTTGAGTCAAAATATGAAAAGGATGTTTGCTCTATCCAATAAGATTCATATGAGCCTTGGTCAAGTCAAATAGTATCCTTTATAAAGTTTGGAACACTCCCATATGATATATCTCAAACTGCCAAACACACTTTCAAGAAAAAATTAACCCGTTTCATTCTTTTTGGGGATGTGTTGTATAAACGTGGTTATGATGGAGTCCTCATTCATTGTCTTGAGGCTAGTGAAGCTCAAAGAGCAATAGCTAAAGCCCATGATGGTACTTGTGGTGGTCATTTTATTGGAATGGCCATTGCAAAGTATATTCTACACATGGGTTATTATTGGCCCACAATGGAACGTGATTATTGCACCAATGTCAAACATTGCAAAAAGTGCCAAGAACATGCTAATTTAACTCATGTACATCACAATCCTTACATCCTATTCAAATCCTTTGGCCATTTTAATAATGGGGCCTAGATATAATTGGAAAAAATTTACCTCCTTCCTTGGGACAACACACTTTCATCATCACAACCATTGAATACTTCACAATGTGGGTTGAGGAAATTCCTCTAACCAGCATGGCATGACCCATAATTGTGGAGTTTATACTCCACCATATCATTTGTCATTTTTGTATCCCCTCAAAAATAATTTTTGAAAATGGCAAGTCTTTCAAGAACAAGTATGTTCGAGCTCTTTGCGAGGAATATAATATTCAACATATTTTCTTGACTCCTTATTACCCACAAGAAAATGGACAAACTGAAGCTTCCAACAAGATCTTAATCACTATTCTTAAGAAACTTTTCAAATTAAATAATAGAGATTACCATACACAAATCCCCTTGGCATTATGGGCTTATCGAATAAGCATCCACATGCCTATAGGGGTAACACCATTTTCATTGGTCTATGGAGCTAAAGCAATTATGCCTCTTGAGCTCGAGATCCCTTCCTTGAAATTTTCTTTGCAGGAATTCATAGACGATGATACAACTATACAAGCACATCTTGATCAACTTACACTTATTGATGAGAGGTGAGTCAATGCTTTAGAGAATTTATGAGTTTATCAAGACCGCCTCAAACATTCTTACAATGCCAAAGTTCATCTATTTGAATTCCAAGTAGGATATTTTCCTTAAATAGAACCAACAAAACACCAATGTATTATCGCATCTTCATGATAAATTCATGACTAATTGGTTAGGTCCATGCATCATCACACAAAGAGTCAATAATGGTACTTATAGACTTTCCAATCAAGAGGGAGAGGAAGAATCCGAACCACTTAATGTTATACACTTGAAAGTATTCTATGCGTTATTTGATTGTTATATATGTATATATACATGGCTAATACACAAAAACATTTACATACATTTCATTCATAACATTGCATTTCACTTGCATTTACACTCCAAAAACAATGCATTCGTCCACATTGCATATTGCAAAATTTCATGTCATACATTGCATTCACACCCACATTTTGCATTCCATATAGGGATCATTTATTAAATTCAAGGTTTTAATTGGTCCAACAAAATTCATGTTTCCTTAATCAGGGGCAACTTCACAATGTCATCCACAAAATTCCATAAAGTCAAAATTGCCATTAGTACAAGCCACATATCATAAGTCTTATGTGTTTTCGGTCACTAAGCCACTCCTAGTGTTTTAAGAAACCTCTAAAATACATGTTGAGTTATTTTTAGGACCATTGCACATCTATACTAAGAAAATCTCGAGTTTTAGGAATTGACTTCAAAACATTCTTGAACCAAACACAATTTTCACATCTTAAAAACATATTGTGTCAAAGAGGGATAACACCATACATGGTATGAACCTTGAAGTAAAAAGGGTCATCCTTGCTAGTTCCATCATGCAACATAGTCCATAAAAATAGTGGTTTTCACCACTACCACAATTCCAAAAATAAAATAAAGAGTAGTGAAAAATTCCTAAAGAAAACTCTAAGCCTTTTACATCACACACCACTGATAAATTGGGTTGTAATGATCGTATTACATTTCTAGTCAAATGGGTAGGTAGTCATCTACAAAACTTAAGAGATCAAAAATAAAAGTCATGGAATATGGAGTTAACCTCCACCAGAGCTATAGATGCTTGACTGACATTGGAGTATTCTCATGTGTGGCGATGTCTTTTTTAAAAATATACCTTTGACTGCTCATACGAACAAGCTAGCCTCTTGGTTTCAACCATAAAAAGTTTACCCAATTTACTCAATATGAGTTAATTAAATCACATGCACACACATTAGTTCTTTATTTTCTTGGGTAATTTCCATGCTCTTGATTAAGTAGATGAATTCACTACACACACAAGGATTAGGCAGTTTTAGTGGGTTTGTTTGATGCCACTAGGATGTTTGAGTCTCTACAAAATATGTAGTCTTCAAAATCAATATCCATATATTATTCCATATCAACATCCATATCTTCTTCCATGTCAACACCCATGTCACATAAAAATCCATTCATCCCATATGCCACCAATTTTTGTGCCCCTGATTAAACAACAATGCTAGCAAAATGACCAAGAAAAGATCTAAACTATAAACGATTATTAGTAAATGCCATATTTCATTAATCATCCATATATTTCATCTTGCATTAATCATCCATAACATATCATATGCATTACTCATAAACATAAACATGCATTCCATAAAAACATTCCACAAAAAATACATTCACACAAAGATATAACAAAAAAAATAAAAGACTTGTGTATATATATATATAACATGTACAATGAGTGCCCAAAGGCTACATACAATGGAGCACCAAGGCTCATATACATAAGTGAATCTAAGCACTAACTACATCCTCCAAGAAGACCCATGCTACCCCTATGACCTAGCATGAGCCTCTAAACTAGTAGGAACCCTAAACCTAGAGCTATGCCTAGACTCGCTATCTCATAACCCCAGACACAAATGATGTTGGAGGATCAGGAAGTTGAATATGATGTTCCATCAACCTATACTCCAATACCTTGATATATCTATGCCAATATTGAAGACATTATATTTTGATGTTATGACGATGCTCTCTCTTTGCTAGCTTTTCCTGGAGCCTCATGATCCTTGCATCTCACTTTGCCACCTGCTACTCCAGCTGTGCCTAATCCTCCTCACTCTGTCTTGGGGGTATATTTGGAACCTCCTCTATATCATCCCCATCTCCTCTATCTCCTCCAATATCAGGAGCCTATTGCACTGCACCCATTGCCTTCTACCTCTGACTATCTGATCGAAGGCACCGCTACCACTTGAGGTCCTCTTGGATCCACTCATCTTGGGCCTCTTGGGTACCCTCATCCTGAGACTCTCCACCTCCATCCCCATAAATCACTTATCAATGAAGCACTCATGGTGGATAAGACATGAATAATGCATCATAATCCATGGTTATCCCCACATCCTCCACATTTGAAATATTCATCTCCTCATCATCCCCCAAGACAATCCTCCACAACTCCATGCAAGGTGGACCGATCTCCTCCCAATGTATTCTATACCATACTGACTCATCAGGGACATCCTGACTTAGCCCAAACTAGTGAAGCACTCATGATAACTGGAAGTAATCCACCTCAATACTATGCATCCCAACCAACCACCTAACCTATCATACCTATCATAGATATTCTTCATCCTCGGTCCATTGGGCACCCAACCATGGCCTCCACACCACTTGGGCAGATGTCAATCAAAACCACAGATCCTTGTACCACTAGCTTGTACTCACTAGATGACTCATATACACCTCCTCAACCAATTCCCATCACCTAGCATAAGGTTTATCCTTATCAAAATCCTCCACATGTAGGCCCTTTGGTCGAGCAACCCTAAAATGCTCCCATCCCTAGCATTGCAGCAATAACCTGCACCCCAATCCCTTTCGCCCTCACCTCATCATAATGTATAACTCTTGGTATACCTTCACCAGTAAGATGAGAGACCATACATACACCTATCTCTTATTGAGCATATCACTCACTATCCCTATCACGTTCCAATGGAACCTGCATCCGGTAATTTTTGGGGTGACATTATTGGCCAACACAAATATCACCAAAGCATGGAGGGGGTCCAACTCCTTGTCCACATACATGGACAAATAATATATGCCTGTAACCTCCACATTCACTTCCTACCATGCATCCCCCAAAATTCTCTTCATCTATATCTTTAGGTTGAGCCTAATATCAACCCGGATCCCCTCCATCGATACCTTGAGGGTGCGATATACATCCTCCAAGGTAATCATCACCTCGCTTGTGGGTAGTTGAAATGTCCCCTTGTCCACATACCACCTCTCCACCAAGGTGGAGAGGTGCCCCTCATCGACCCTCACCATATCCAATAGAGCTACCTCCACTAGGCCCACCTCACCTAGAAGTTCCCACTCCTCATCCATAATCACATTCCTCATCCTAGGGATGTAAGATGAAAACTAGCATCGAGCCTCCAAAACTCTAAGTTGCAGCGCAACACAAAATATTAATTACTAATTTTGAAAAAAACTTTTCACAATCCAAATAGCATAATATTACCTCCACATCTTGTACCCCATCTGCAACCTCGGCCCTTGCACTAGATCCCTCTACTGTCATATCTTTCATACCCAAACTTCAATACCTCACTTCACTTCTCACTTCCTCTCACTCCTTAGTCTCAAACTCCCAAACACACAAATGAGCTTCAATATCACATAGTAAGATATTTATAGCTACTTCAAGCACTTTGGGGTGCCCATGGGCGTTTCCTAGTGTGCTGAAGCACCCGCAAGTATTTTTGCATACAACAAGCATCCACAAGCATTTTGCATCAACATTAACAAAAGATAAACTAACACAAAATAGTGGCTTACCTTCACCAAATCAATTCAAACTGCATCCATGCATTCATTCAATCATTTTATTACATTTTGTGAATATTATAGCTAATTTGGATGCATAATCATCATTTGATATCACATATTGCAAATTCACCAAACTATTTATGAAAGCACCACAAAAGGGTACAAATATCCACAAAACAATGATCATCAGAAAATTCATAATTCATACACCATATTCACTTAATTTTACATCATCATTTGCATATTTACCCAAGTTCATATTCAAATTCAAGTGAACCTCGTATTTAGTGTTCTATTCTATATACTAGGTGATTGCAATGATTTGCATCCATGCAATTTGGTAAGATTAATAGCTCACCATAAGGACACTTGTCCCTGATCATCATCACTTATATCCTTGCTCAAGATCACAATCATATTTGATACTTCACATTTTGAGTGAAACTTTACCAAGAGCAATTTGCATAAACACTGTCATTGATGGCCTAGTTCATGGGGTTATAACATGGATAAAATCAACTTTCATCATTACACATTTTACTGATAGTCATCACAAAGATAGGTACTAGCTAGGATTATTGGTTCCAATCATGGAAATTATTCAAAAAATCACTAGTAGACCCTCCAAGGTTGACTTTTTTTATTCTTCTTTGCATCTTCATCTTTGCATATCAATGATGTCAGAAGGTAAAGTGTTTCAACAAAATTAAATCACCCCAAAATTTGGGGCAACCACATTTGGTTTTGACTTTATTGCAATGGGATACATCTTACATGATCATGGCATATACACTTGGCAAAATTCCCTTCATCTGTTGGGGCATAAACAGACACATCATATTACATCATCACCAATCCCCTTCCTACCGTTGGGGCAAAAATGATATCATATTTTACATCATTCATATCGTCCACATTACATCTGCATAGATCAATCAATTGTCTCATGAGATTCATCCACAACCTCATTTGCCAATTGAGGGGTTAAGCTACATAGAACTCAAATTATTTTTTTATTTTATCTCCAAGATCATGTTCCACATCCCGAGAGAAGTTGTTTCTGCACCTGGCCAAAACAAGTGTCTCATGTTTTTGCACTGCCTTGTATTTCATGCAATGTAATACAAAAAGGGGCATCTATAGACACCTAAATCTAGCCATTTGTCCTCCATCCATGATTTACTACCATTTCCACCACCAAAACCTAGTCATTTGTCCTCCATCCTAGCTTTCTTGCCATTTTTGCCTATTATTTATATATATTTACTATATATTTAAATAATAATATTTTATATTTATTTATTTATATAAATTTATCCCAACTATCCAATTTCATTTAATCTCAGCCACACAATTAGTGTCGTTGAAACCCTCACATGTCCTAGGTTATATTATAAATAGGAACCTTTTGATGGCTCAACCCTTGGATTTTCTAAGTGCCTTAAGTCTATTTTGGAGTTTTTGAATCCTGAGTTCCTAAATCCTTAAGTCTCCAACCAAGCCTTTTGTGCCCTAATCCCATTCCATCCATCATATTCCTTGCCCCATATCTTGTCATCACCTCCATTGCATCCCTTGTCCTCACCTGATATGCTTCTATAGAATCCTACCTCATCTACTAGGTGCCTTCAAGTGCTTTCTATCATCACCAAGCACCTCTGGGTGTCTCCCTACCAGTCCCGAGTGCCCACGAGCATTTTTTATAGCTACCAGGTGCCCACGGGAATTTTACATAAGCCCTTATGAAAGCCTTCTACCTTCATACGATGCTAGGGCACATCTTCGCCATCAACCTATAATAGATTCAGTTATCAAAGGATAACCAACAATGAACAAGGTAAATCATTCCCTATTTTGTTAATTTTAATATCTCTTTATTTGCTTGCAATTTCATTTATCAGTAGCTAGGATTTTATCGATATCTAAGGGTCTTATATAGTGGAGCCCTCACAATTATTACTAAATTCTTGCTATTATATTTATGTGTACAGATCTGGAGATTCATCAAAATTGGACAACTGTTTAAGTTGGAGTGGCCCGACTCAAAAGATATCTGAAACCCAATCAACTCTATTGGAAGAAAGAATGAGTTTTATAGACACCACAAGCATTGCTATCTAAGGTTTCAGAGAACCCTAGTGTTATTGTATTTATTGTATCTGAATAAATTATGTAAAACCTCTATTCAAAGTCACATTTGATTGTACTCAGATCCCCCAATGATAATAATATCAGATCTATTCCATTGTGCAATTTCTTGTATTATGTGGTTTATTCATTTTTAGTTAGTTATATTTGGTGTTTCGTTTTTTTCTTCACAAAATGAAAAAGCAAGATGACACAAATGATTGCACAAAGAAACAAACTCTTTTATTATTTTCAGTGGATCTCCTGTGTTACAATCAAATTAATCCAAATAGGGGGTTTACAATGCTTATTATTTTAATACAAATATTACAAAGCACTAGGGTTCTTCGAAACCCTAGTTAAACATGAATGGTGGTGTCTTCACACTTGATTAAATTCTAATAGATTGGTGAATAGGCTTTGGTATCCTATGTAGGGCCACTCGAGCTTCAGTAGCTACCAAAGAATGTGATTATTAGACTTACACATAGTAAATAATGACAAGAGTCAGTAATATCTATGAGGGCTCCACTGTGTGAGACCCTCAGAAAATGAAATCACTAAACTCTTGTTGCAGAAACAAAGTTGTAAAAAAATATGAGAATATGAAATAAGAACAATGATATTTTACCTTTTCAAATAACGTTGTTTTTGTCTTCATCATTGATTTAGGGAATGATTACCCAGATTCCCTAATGATCACCCGAGAGTCATAGTGCTATAGATCTAAAAGAGAAATACCTGTAGGTGCTCAGTGTTGATCAAAAACACCCAGAGGTACTCTAGAGATTTTAGCAGGTGCTCAGGAAGCTCAAGTTGGTGTTCAATAGCTGATGAGAAAGTTGCAGAACCATATCTAGTTCATGTGAGATGGGCAGCGGTGAGGGGATGCGAGGATGGTTATGTTGGAGATAGGGATTGAACTCCAAAAATATCTCAAGGAAACTTGGGCACTCAAGGAACTCAAGGAATTCAAAATCTTAGGACTTAGGAAAACATAGGGGTTGAGTCATCAAAATGAATCCTATTTATAATCTTCCCTTAGACATGTTAGAGTTTCAATGACACAAAATGTGCGGCTAAGATTAGAACATGAGGAAGGGTGGAGATTAAAGTGAGGCAAGTGTGATGGATTTGTTGGACATTTTAAGTTACTAAGTCAAAGTTGTCATTGATGTCACCAGATGAAGTCAAAATTAATACCAAATATTTCAGCAAGAAATAAAGGGGACAAATATGGTTATTTGATATCCATAAATAAGGCCAAAGATCAAGTGAAACAGTGCAAAAGACAGAAGTTAAAAAGGAGTTGTAATATTTATTTTATAAATTATTTAAATTTAGTATGAATTTAAATTTTATAAATAAATATTAAAGGTACATTATCGAAGGTTAATATTATAATAATGGTTATTATATTATTAAACTGTGCCATGGTGAAAACCCAAATAAAATATTTATAATTTTTATTATAATATTTTAAAATGCAAAAGTGGGTTTTATAAAGTCAAAATATTTGAATAAACCCAAAGGTTGGGTTTAAGACCAAAGGCCTTGATAATCCTCGTCGATGTCATGAGGTTTAATTACATTTTGAAGTGCTGATATTCTAAGCAAAGGAGGAAAAATTAGTATTTAAACCTATGCCCAAAGGACATTAAAATTATCCTTGCTCCATTAAAAAAGAATAACATACAAATTAATGTAGAGCTCGTCAAATGAATGTGCAAATTTTGTGTTTATCTTGATGGCGAAAGGAAACAAAATAAAAAGTGTTGATTAGTTGAAAGCCAAAAAGGCACCTTGTCCTAGTGGCAAGTAGGCTGCAAGCTTACATTTTGTGTGCAAGAGGACAGCATTCGAATCTCGATGAAAGCACTTTGGTGGGTGTGTTGAAAGAGCCAAACATAAGGTATACCTTTTTGTAAGGCAAGGAAGGCATAATATTTTGAAGCATGTGGTGCTTCTTACTCTCGAACGAGTGTGTAGCTTGTGTGGTGGTTTGCACCATGGGAAAGATGTTTGTGTGGGCTGCGTTGAGAGTTTGAAACTCTCCAAAGGCATAGGTAACATTTTTATATTTTATTTTATTGAATACCTAAGTTGGAGGTATAAGGTATTTGATGGTTGAAATTTGGAAAGGTTTCTTTGTAATAAAGTGTGATAGTTGAGAATTACCTTTAGGATTTATAAGGAGAATTCTATTTTTATTTCTTTAAAGTCTTAAAAATTGAAATTTTGGAATATTGAAAGGTCAAGACTTTGTGAATGGTATGTTATTTTGAATTAAGTGTTTTTTGTGATTATTGTGAGGATATTGATTATTATTCAAGTTGGAGTGATAAGGTGTAATTTTGATATTATTTTTGTGATATGTTTTGTTGAATAAAATTATCCTCTAACCCTTATTGAGATTGGAAAAGAGAAATTTGTGAGTGTGGCATATTTGTGAGATCAACTCCTCTTCAAGAAAATATATGGGCAAAATTCTTATTTATTGAGTTGGTTGATTGGCTTTATTGAAAATTAAGTTTGAAGTGAAAAGGATTTGATTAGGGTTTCCTTTTCAAAAAATTTTGAGTTGATGCTTCAAGGTTTTATGAATTGAGAGTTGTGATTAAACCTTGTTTGATAAGCATTGTTGTTGAGACCATTGGTTGAGTGAAGTGTTTGAGTTAATGCTTCAAGATTTTTTGGAATTAAGTGTTGTGATTAAAACCTTGTTTTATTAGCATTGTTGTTAAATCCATTGGATTGTGTGAGGAACTTGAGTTAGGGTTTGAAAAGAACATGAGTATCATTGTTATGTGAATATTGTTTTATGATGATTGTTGTTGAAGTGAGTTGTTGTGCAAAGAACTTGAGTTAGGGTTTTAAAATATCATGAGTATCATTGTTATATGAGATTTGTTGTTGAGCATTGTTGGAAATATTTTGAGTTGGATGATACATACTTGGACTAGGATTTGTGAGCAAAGGTTATTTCTTGAAGTGATTGGTTGAGTAGATTTGATTGAGCCTAGTCAAGTGGATGTATGAAGTGGTTGTTCAAGTTCCATAAAACAAACTATTTTATATTCTGATTTGAGTTGAGATTGAGTTTTTGAGTATAGAACATATTGAGTCTCTAACAATTCTCTTTATTCTTCTATGAGATTGAGTTGAGAAAGAGATTGAGTTTTGAGTATAGAACATATTGAGTCTTTAAAAATTCTCTTTATGTTTTTATGAGATTTATTTGAGTTGAGAAAATGATTGAGCATGTTTGGACAAGTTTTGTGTGAGCTTGTTGAACATATTTGGACAAATTCTATGTGAGCTTGTTGAGCAGATTTGGACACGTTATGTGTGGACCTATTGAGTAGATTTGGATAGGTTCTATGTGGAACTTTTGAGCAGAGTTGAGCAAGTTCTGTGTGAGCTTGTTGAGCAGATTTGGATAGGTTCTGTGTGGACCTTTTGAGCAGATTTTTACAGGTTCTATGTGTACCTATTGATAATATTTAAGCAAGTTCTAAGTGAACCTATTGAGAAGAGTCGTGTAGGTTCTATGTTGGACCTTTTGAGCACAGTTGACTAGATTTTGAGTGGACCTATTGAGCATATTTGTGCTAGACCGACTGGACTATGTCTATTTTAGATTTGAGTGGACTTGTGCTAGACCAATTGGACTATGTTTAGTGCAAGATATTGAGCAGAGCTATGCTAGACCGACTAGACCATGTTTAGTACATAATTAAGATAGAGCTTTGGAGGTGACTAAGCAGTGAGGATAGAGTCTCCAATGGATAGATATCCATAAGCTAGGATATTGAGTATAGGTATTCTAAGTGAGGACAAGATTCTTCAAGTAGAGAGAGATTCACCAGTCAGTGTAGTGGATGCAGAGTCTTCTAGAGGATCACCAGCCAGAGCAAAGGAGAAAGAGTTCTCCTATGGATAGAGATCCACAAACCAGATTTAGGGGATCAGCATATCCTTTAGATAGAGGTCCATAAACATTGTAATTGAAAAGGATTCCCAAGATATTGATTGAGAAAATTTAGTGAAATATTTTCTTTGTGGAAGTAGCCATATTTGGGTTGACCACATAAATTGTTGTCTCTATTGTGTATGGTGTTGTGTACATTATTTTGATTACTACTATTGATATTGCTATCTTTACATTGCATATATTGGTTTGAGAGAAAAAAAGTAAAAAGTGCTCTTATACTATTCACCCCCTCTCAGTATAAACTTGTGTTCTTCAATTGGTATCAGAGCGGGTTTCTTCAGAAGAGTTTGACATCTTGAAGGAAAAGTTATCAAGAACATAATGGATCAAAAGGATCAAAGTGATAGATCCATAAATAATACATTACCAATATTTGATGGAAGTGACTTCTAGTATTGGTGTATGTTGATGAAGTTTCACTTGATGGCACTTGGCAATGAAGTTTGAGATGCAGTGGAATTTGGATATGATTCAGCAGTCAATACTCCTAAAGATAAGGAAGGTAAGCTTCTAATGCATGCAAATTCAAGATCTATGAATGCAATTATAAAAGGGTTGCATAGATCAAAATCTATGAAGGTTATGTATTGTAAAACAACAAAAGATATGTGGGAACTATTTCATACCATATATGAAGGAGATAAAGGTGTTAGGAAAGCTAACATCAGAAATCTCAAAGGAGAGTTTGAAAACTTAAGAATGCGGGATGATGAAAATATTCATGACTATCTCAGTAATATTGATGAACTTATACATGAAATGAGAGGTCTTGGAATGAAGGTTGATGAATCTGATGCTTGTGATAAGATCTTGAGAAATATTCCAAAAAGGTACAGTGAAAAGGTTTTTGCTATAGAAACATCAATTGATAGTGATTCTCTGACAAGGAATTCTTTGCTTGGCATGCTTACGACTTTTGAGATAAGAAAAAAATATCCTATCCCTCCAAAAGAGGTTGCATTCAAAGTGAACAAGAATATGAAGGGTAAGAAGTCAAAATCAAGTAGTGAGTCATCTAGTGATGAAGAAGCTAACTATGGTAGAAGAGATAAAGGTTCCAAAATACCCATAGATCTAATATTTGTTAAGTGTTTCAATTGTGGAAAGTATGGATATTTTGCAACAGATTGTAAAGAGCCAAAGAACAACAATGGTGAATAAAAATAGAATCATAGGTACAAGGAATCAGAAAGACACATGCACCAAAAGAAAAGCAAGGATGGACAAAGTAGACAAGGAAAGAAGTTATTCTAGAGACAAAAGATAAGCTACTATGCAGATAATGCAAGTAAGTACTCAAATTATAGTGATTCTAGCTTTTCAGACAATGATAGAGATGAAGTCCTATTTATGGTTGAATGGAAAGAACCAGTTAAGAAAAAGACTTAAGTTATTCTCAAGTGTTTTAGACGTGGTCGATTTGGACATCTTGAAGATGATTGCACAAGGGATGGTTATAGTTTTAGTGATGATGATTTTGAAGATGTACTTGAAAGACCAAATGAAAATACTCTGATGGCATTAGAATAAAAAGTGAGTGATCCTATAGAAGATAAGCTAAAAGAAAGTAATGATGTGAACAAAGGCAAAAAAATAGAATATTATTTAAAAGAAAATGGTTATGATATCAAGAAAAAACTTATCTATGCCCTTGACATGGCAAAGAAGGTAAGAAAGCAACATTCCAAGGTTGAAATTCAGTTTCAAGAATGTGATGAAGAAATATTATTTCTCATAGAGGATTTAGAAAAATCAAAGGCTAAGGCAAGCAAGTTCAAAGATAAGTTAGAAGCAAATATCTTGGAATGTGAGAAGTTAGCACAAGAATGTTAGTCTTACAATGGCACTGAGAGGGGGGGGTGAATCAGTGCAGCTATTTAAAACTTAAAACTTTAACTCTTAAAGCCAAAACAAATGAATGCTTAAAACCAGATGCAGCAAGTGTAACAAGATAGCAACACATAACACAAGATTTAACGAGGTTCACCAGTTTTGGCTACTCCTCAAAATAGACTGCTTGGACTCCCATCCAAATCCAGCCATTGCAAAGCACCAACTTTACAATCAATTTACCAACATCCACTGGAAGGAGCACCAACCCCTAATTTACCAGCACCAACTAGAAGGAGCACCAACCCCTGATTCCAAGCACCAACTTGGATTTCTATTTTAAATCTTGATTGACATAAAAATGCCTTCTGTGTTACAAGACCCTCACTGGTCTATCTTAACTCAAATCAATCTCATGGAAGCATACACTCTTTTATAGCTCTACTTACTGCACACTTACAACCCTTTCTTATAGCTTACTCTTGCAGCTCTCACAGCTCCATCACAGCACTCTTTATGCTGCACTCTCTATGTTGCACTCTCTATGCTGCATTCTTTATGCTGCACTCTCTGCTGCACTCTCTATGATGCACTCTCTATGCTGCATTCTTTATGCTGCACTCAATCTACTCCATTTCAACCGTGCTTTGTATTTACTTTTTCACAGCTCTTTTTCTCTATTCTGCAACACGCTACTTTATGTACCCGCACAGAGCTCAACGCTCTCTTACAACACACTTTTACAACCTACTTTTCTCAACACATTTTCTCTCTATTTTTGTGGCACTTTTCACTATCAGCAGCACGCTGCTCTTTCTCCTCACGCATGGAGCTCAACCTCAATTCTTCATACAAACCTGCTTTTATAACCGTGTTCTCTTTCTATTTTTAACTTCTATATTTTTGCATGCAGCTTATTAATAGTAACGACTTCTTTATTCTCCCATGCAATCTTATTAATAGAACGGTTCTTTGAAACGTTTCTCTGTCCGACTCTTGGTCTTCTTCTGACGACTTTCAGTAACCACCCCTGCATGAAATTTCTTTATAACGGCCCCTGTCACTGCAGTAATGACTTCTATTTACTGTGACTATAAATGCCCCTGTAACTGCTACAATTACTTCAGATCACTGTTCTTCTTTTAGCTGCATGATTTCTATCAGTAACTGCACCTTTAACTATTGCACTGACTTTAGTTAACTCTTCTAATATTGGCTGCATGATTTTCCTATGCAACTGCATCTGTAACTGTCGTTTACCTCCAGTTAACTTTACTTCGGCTTTTACCCATGAAACTATGACATGTCGTGATATCGTGACATTTCTGCCCCTTTGACTTTTTCTTGGCAGTTGACCATGAAAACATAACATGTCACGATATCATGACACTTTTGCCTCCTTGTCTCATTATTCGGCTTGCACCCGCGAAAACACAACATGTCATGAAATTGTGACAGTTTTTGCCTCCTTGTCCACTTCTTCGCTTGCACCCACGAAAACCAGACATGTCATGAAATCGTGACACTTTTCACCTTCTTACTACTCTTCTTGGCTTGCTCTAGTGAAAACCAGACATGTCACGAAATCATGACACTTTTGCCTTCTCGCTACTCTTCTTGGCTTCAACCAGCGAAAATGGAACATGTCGCGAAATCGTGACATCTTTCTCTTTCGTACACTATTCTCTGCAAACCCCAGTGAAAACCTGACATGTCACGAAATCGTGACACATTCGTTGCCTTGTGCATTCTTCTACCTTTTGCCGCGAAAACGGAACATGTCGCGAAATCGTGACATCTTTCTCTGCCTTGTGCCTTCTCTTTGATCCTGTCGCGAAATCGTGACACTTTCTCTCCTTGGCACTTTCTCTTCGATCTTGTCGCAAAATCATGACACTTTATCTCCTTGGCACTTTCTCTTCGATCCTGTCATGAAATCGTGACACTTTCTCTCCTTGGCACTTTCTCTTCGAACCTGTCATGAAATCATGACACTTTCTCTCCTTGGCACTTTCTCTTCGAACCTGTCATGAAATCGTGACACTTTCTCATCCGTACAGTCCTTCTTGCTAATTGTCGTGAAATCGTGACACTTTCCTTTGCAAGCTCCTTCTCTCCGAACATGTCGCGAAATCGTGACAGTTTTCTTTGCCTGTGCCTTTTCTCCAAACATGTCACGAAATCGTGATAGTTTTCTTTGCTTGTGCCTTCTCTCCAAACATGTCATGAAATCGTGATAGTTTTCTTACTTGCCTTCTTTTCTGACAACATGTCACGAAATCATGACAGTTTTCCTTGTGCCTTCTCTCTCCTCGTCCATGTCATGAAATCGTGACAATTTTGCTTGCGCCTTCTCTCTCCTCGTCCATGTCGCGAAATCGTGACAATTTTGCTTGCGCCTTCTCTCTCCTCGGCCATGTCATGAAATCATGACAATTTTGCTTGCGCCTTCTCTCTCCTTGGCCATGTCATGAAATCATGACAATTTTGCTTGCGCCTTCTCTCTCCTCGTCCATGTCGCGAAATCGTGACAATTTTGCTTGTGCCTTCTCTCTCCTCGTCAAAACATGTCGCGATATCGCGACAGTTTTCTTACTTGTCTTTTTCTTTGATTTTGAGAATCTGGGCCACTTCTATCTTCCTGGAAATTCATTGTACATGCTCTGTATGATCTCTGAACTCTTGTTCACTTCATCAACCGATCTATCTAATGACTTCTGTGCTCCTATCCATTGCATCAACCGATCCTCTGTCTGTGTTGACAACAATGACAATACTTTGGCTGCACCTTGCTCATCAATCAACTCTTGTCCATCACCTTGCTCATCAATCAACTCCTATCCATTCCTGTCCATTGCATCAACTGATCAACCTGACTGTGTTGACAACAATGACAATACTTTGGTTGCACCTTGCACATCAATCTCCCCCTTTGGAATTGTTGGCAACACACGTAATTGTGTGCAATTACCTGTAATTCTTCTCCCCCTTTGACAATAATACCAAAGGGCGGCTGCAAAACTCCCCCTGAGTCCATGCACAACATTCTCAGGCAAAAATTATTACTGTTAGCCAAAATCATAAATATGAGCAATAAGATAAACAAATGCATAAATGCTCCCCCTGAGTATTTGATCCCGATAGCTAGTCAATTCTTAGACTATTCTTGGGAATATGTGACCACTTTAGTTCATGCTGTCTTCTGAGCCTCAACCCTCTGTACTCTGTCATAGGCTCACTAAGAACCTGCTTAACAAGCTCACATAGAACTTGTCCAGATCAGCTCACAAGTCCTCACTAGAACTTGTCCAAATCAGCTCACAAGTTCATCAAGAAAAACTTGCTTAGCATGAACCCACAAAGAGAATTGTTAGAGACCCAATGTGATTCATCAACCTCATAGAAGCATAAAGAGAATTGTTAGAGACTCAATATGTTCTATACTTAACTCCCAATCTCAATCTCACCTCAATCTCAATCTCAAAAGAATAAGATAGATGAAGTATGCTTTTCTCAAGAACATAAAACACAACCCAACAATTGCCAACCATGCAATAACTCATATACCAATGAGACTCATGTTCTTTCCACAACCAATATCTTTTCTCAACCAATTAGGGCTTTAACAACAATGCTTATAGACAAGGTTTAATCAACATCATTCAACTCAAGAGTAACCTTGAAGCATTCAACCATTCACTACATGAAAAGGAAACTAGTAGACATCCTTTTCCTTCCAAAGGTATTTGAACAAAACTTGCCACCAACATAAATCACCAATGCAAAGAATAACTTGCTCAAATCAATCTCAATGGAGTAAGCCCAAATCATGTATCAAGTAAAGCATTAACTTGATCAAAACAACCTCTATGACAACAACTCAACCATCAATCTCAAAACAGCCAACTAAGGGTTTCACCATCTCAATGCAAGTAGCAAGACTTGCTAACATAAACCCTAGTGCAAAATGCTTCCTCTTTGTTTGAAGAAGAAGAGAATAGTTCTTCAACCTGTTACCAACACCACCCTCAACTTTGCCACCAAGTTAGGGTTAGATCATAAAAGTAACCACAAAAATATTTATTCCATTAAAACACCTTATGACTCCAATCCTTAGAAGTCAACTATAAAAAGACATATAAAGCATACAAACAATATATCCTTTTACACCTTACTCAAACTCATACTTCTGGACCGTTACCTCTAGCGTTGGAACCTCAATCAGTGCACAGTCATCAACTCTCGGTATTCTACTTCCTCAAGCAATATCTCGCATTCCTCAAATAATGCAAGACTTTCTTAGGTGCATAGGCATCTTGTCCTCCTTGACGCTTCACCACTTGGGCGCTATTCTCTCAACGTCTCTGCCTTGCATGTGCCACTTGGCACTCTTGACCAACTGGGTGCTAGTGCCACTGTTTGCTTTGACTCTGGCATCTCTTTGATAACGACTACTTCTTTAGAGAAAATTAATGCTCTCTTATACCAAACGATGTGTTGAATTTTTGGTTAAGCACACGCCTTTCCTCTCAGAACACAAATTCTATTCAATCTGTATATTGGGAATGTTACAGGCTTTGTAAACCAGCACCTACCAGCTTATGCTTCTACGATACGTCGACCTATGTTGCATGTTCTATCTTAGATAACGCCTATCAGCTGCTGCATCAAAAACCTAGTTGTTCACCATGTTGTTTTATTGAAACACATCAGTTTAACACTATCTCCACAAACATCTACATGAAGTGAAAACACAATTGACAACTATACAACAATAACCTGACTGTTGGTCTTTCATCCTCAGATACCCAGACAAATACATAGGAGCATTAAAATAAAACTTTAATATTGCTCCCCCTGAGGATGTGCCACCTGGAGTTGCTTAGTGCAGTAGAGGAGTAATCTCCTTCTGTCCAAGGAGACACGAATTCCTTTCTTCTGCCTTTCTCCAGACTTTCCTGAACTTGGGCTTGAGTTTTTCAACTACATCCCTATTTTGCCCTTGTTCATGAACTTGAACATTTCTCTTGCGGGGTTGTCTCTTGTGCATTCTTGATGGATGATTATTTTCTTTTCTTTTATGCACATGATTTATTCTCTGTCTGTATTGCATTCTTTGAGTCTGATGAAATCTAGGGTTTTGCCTTAGATTAGATACATAAGTGCTTGGACAGAACCTTGCTATGTGCCCTTGACCATTGCATTTAAAACATTGCACATGTTTTATTCCCTGTCTGTATTGCATTCTGTGTGTATGATGAAATCTATGGTCTTGCCTTAGATTGGATACATAAGTGCTTGGGCAAAACCTTGCTATGTGCCCATGGACATTACATTTAAAACATTGCACAGGGTGTTCACTCAGGAAAGCAGATGTGTTTTTATCAGCATAACTCTTTGATCTATTATTCTGTCCATAATAAAATGCCTTGTGACCATAGCAGTTGCATTTAGAACAATAGCCATTAAAAGCATTATTATTAAAAGAGTGAGAGTGAGAGAACCTCTTTTGTTGTGGTTGCTTTGCTGTAGATCTTCTTTGATGCTTTCTTCCTTTTGAAGATTTAGCTTCAACCTTGAACTTCTTCTTCTCTGCATATTTGGAAGATGAGGGTTGTTCAACTTTAGACTTTTCTCACTTTGATCCTTCAGTAGTGTGCTTCTTCTTCTCCTGCATTTTTGGAAGATGAAGGTTGTTCAGCTTCATATCCAAGACCAAACTTAGCCGTGGAGCTTCTTTGTTGCTTTATCATTGTATCTAGCAACTCTGTGCTCTTCTCAAATTTGAGATTTACATTGGCCTCTTCTAGTTGTTTCTTCAATGAAACAATCTCTTCTTCTTGTTGGCAGCAAATAGTCTCTTTCTCATTGATTTGAGACCTGAGAATATCTTCAATCCTTTTGTACTTTTCTACTTGCAGCTTTAGATCAACAATAACTTTGTTAGATTCCTCTTCACTTGTGCTGCATACATCATCCAGGTGTGTCTTCAAGGCTTCTTCTGATTTCTTGGCCTTTTGAACTTGTAGGAAGAGATCTTCAATCTCATCCCCATATTCTTCTAACTTCTTGGACATTCTTTTGTTCTTTTTCCTTTCTAAACCCAACTCTTCAAGTGCAGCGATCAACTCACCTCTTAGATATACTTCAGCCTCAGCCTCAAGGTTTTCATCACATTCCTGTTCTTCTTCAGTGTTTTCATTGCATACTTCAGAGTTCACTTCTTCTACCTTCTCTAGTTTAGTTTTCTCTTCCACATGAACTAAAACTGGCTGAGATGCCTTTTTGGAGGAGGATCTATTCTTCTTACCCATTGTGTACTAATCCAAGATCAACCCTAACTGATTTAGCCTAAACTAGGAACTTGGATCTGATACCAATTGTTAGTCTTACAATGGCACTGAGAGGGGGGGTGAATCAGTGCAGCTATTTAAAACTTAAAACTTTAACTCTTAAAGTCAAAACAAATGAATGCTAAAAACTAGATGCAGTAAGTGTAACAAGATAGCAACACATAACACAAGATTTAACGAGGTTCACCAATTTTGGCTACTCCTCAAAATAGACTGCTTGGACTCCCATCCAAATCCAGCCATTGCAAAGCACCAACTTTACAATCAATTTACCAACACCCACTGGAAGGAGCACCAACCCCTGATTTATCCAACACCAACCTGGAAGGAGCACCAACCCCTGATTCCAAGCACCAACTTGGATTTCTATTTTAAATCTTGATTGACATAAAAATGCCTTTTGTGTTACAAGACCCTCACTGGTCTATCTTAACTCAAATCAATCTCATGGAAGCATACACTCTTTTACAGCTCTTCTTACTGCACACTTACAGCCCTTTCTTATAGCTTACTCTTGCAGCTCTTCATAGCTCCATCACAACACTCTTTATGCTGCACTCTCTATGCTGCATTCTTTATGCTGCACTCAATCTGCTCCATTTCAACCGTGCTTTGTATTTACTTTTTCATAGCTCTTTTTCTCTATTCTGCAACACGCTACTTTCTGTACCCGCACAGAGCTCAACGCTCTCTTACAACACACTTTTACAACCTACTTTTCTCAGCACATTTTCTCTCTATTTTTGTGGCACTTTTCACTATCAGCAGCACGCTGCTCTTTCTCCTCACGCACGGAGCTCAACCTCAATTCTTCATACAAACCTGCTTTTATAACCGTGTTCTCTTTCTATTTTTAACTTCTATATTTTCGCATGCAGCTTATTAATAGTAACGGCTTCTTTATTCTCCCATGCAATCTTATTAATAGAACGGTTCTTTGAAACGTTTCTCTGTCCGACTCTTGGTCTTCTTCTGACGACTTTCAGTAACCAACCCTGCATGAAATTTCTTTATAACGGCCCCTATCACTACAGTAATGACTTTTGTTTACTGTCACTGTAACTGCCCCTATAACTGTTGTAAGTACTTCAGATCACTGTTCTTCTTTTAGCTGCATGATTTCTATCAGTAACTGCACCTTTAACTATTGCACTGACTTCAGTTAACTCTTCTAATATTGGTTGCATGATTTTCTTGTGCAACTACATCTGTAACTGTTATTTACCTCCAGTTAACTTTACTTCGGATTTTACCCACGAAACTATGACATGTCGCGAAATCGTGACATTTCTTCCCCTTTGAATTTTTCTTGGTAGTTGATCGTGAAAACATAACATGTCACAATATCGTGATAGTTTCTCCTCCTTGTCTCATTATTCGGCTTGCACCCACGAAAACACATGTCACAAAATCATGACAATTTTTTCCTCCTTGTCCACTTCTTCGCTTGCACCCGCGAAAACTAGACATGTCACGAAATCGTGACACTTTCGCCTTCTCGCTACTCTTCTTGGCTTGCTCTAGCGAAAACCAAACATGTCATGAAATCATGACACTTTCACCTTCTTGCTACTCTTCTTGGCTTCAACCAGCGAAAATAGAACATGTCGTGAAATCGTGACATCTTTCTCTTCCATACACTATTCTCTGCAAACCCCAGCAAAAACCTGACATGTCGTGAAATCGTGACACATTCGCTGCCTTGTGCATTCTTCTGCCTTTTTCTCGCAAAAATGGAACATGTCATGAAATCATGACATCTTTCTCTGCCTTGTGCCTTCTCTTCGACCCTGTCACGAAATCGTGACACTTTCTCTCCTTGGCACTTTCTCTTCGATCCTGTCATGAAATCGTGACACTTTCTCTCCTTAGCACTTTCTCTTCGATCCTATCACGAAATCGTGACACTTTCTCTCCTTGGCACTTTCTCTTCGAACCTGTCATGAAATCATGACACTTTATCTCCTTGGCACTTTCTCTTCGAACCTGTCATGAAATCGTGACACTTGTCCTTCTTGCTAATTGTCGCGAAATCGTGACACTTTCCTTTGCAAGCTCATTCTCTTCGAACATGTTGCGAAATCGTGACAATTTTCTTTGCCTGTGCCTTTTCTCCAAACATGTCGTGAAATCGTGACAATTTTCTTTGCTTGTGCATTTTCTCCAAACATGTCACGAAATCGTGACAGTTTTCCTTGCGCCTTCTCTCTCCTCGTCCATGTCGTGAAATCGTGACAATTTTGCTTGCACCTTCTCTCTCCTCATCCATGTCGCGAAATCGTGACAATTTTGCTTGTGCCTTCTCTCTCCTCGTCCATGTCATGAAATCATGACAATTTTTCTTGTGCCTTCTCTCTCCTCGGCCATGTCGTGAAATCATGACAATTTTGCTTACGCCTTCTCTCTCCTCGTCCATGTCATGAAATCGCGACAATTTTGCTTGTGCCTTCTCTCTCCTCGTCCATGTCGCGATATCGCGATAGTTTTCTTACTTGTCTTTTTCTTTGATTCTAAGAATCTGGGCCACTTCTATCTTCCTGGAAATTTACTGTACATGCTTTGTATGATCTTTGAACTCTTGTTCACTTCATCAACCGATCTATCTAATGACTTCTGTACTCCTATCCATTGCATCAACCGATCCTCTGTCTATGTTGACAACAATGACAATACTTTGGCTGCACCTTGCTCATCAATCAACTCCTGTCCATCACCTTGCTCATCAATCAACTCCTATCCATTCCTATCCATTGCATCAACTGATCAACCTGACTGTGTTGACAACAATGACAATACTTTGGTTGCACCTTGCACATCAAAGAAGTGGCTCTACTAAAGAAATATATAGAAGACTCCAAGAATAAGCTATACAAGTATGTAAACATTGCAAAGAGCGTGGATAAAATAGTCAATATACAAAGAGGAAAAACAAACAAGACAGGTCTTGGTTCAAAACAGGTTCAAAAAAAAAGGGAAGAAGAGTGTACTTCAAGTATTGAAGAAGAAGAAACTTCAGATGAAGATACATCAAAAGAAAACAACGTAAGTGGGAGTGATACATCAGAGGATGAGTTGGATAGCAAAGAGTTCAACAAATATATGAGTAATGCACAGATAAGATACAAATGGAACAATAATCAGAATAGGATACCAATGAGGTCAAGACAAGGAAGCTTCAATGGAAGATGTTTTTCATGTCAAAAGTTTGGGCACATGGCTTCACAATGCAGGACACATGAAATATAGAAATATGGAAAAGGATAACTTTTCCATGGGTATTTCTACTCATGTAATGAGTTTGATCACAAGGCAATGGATTGCAGGGTTCATGACAAAAGAAGATATGGCTTCACTAGGATAAATCCTAAGACATTTGTACCTCCAAGGAATAATAACATTAAGTGTTATAAGTGAAATAATGATGGTCACATAAAAATATGGTGTAGTAAAAATGTTCCAAAAATAGGTATGAACAAAAACAGGAACATGAACAGGAACAGGAATATGAATAGAAATAGGAACATGAATAGGAATAGGAATATGAACAGGAACATGAACATGAACATGAATAGGAACAGGAACATGGATGAGAATAGGAACATGAATAGGAACAAGAACATGAATGAGAATAGGAACAAGAACAGGAACATGAATGATGTCAGGAACAAGGATGATGACTTGAATAGAAACAGTCAAAGAATTCATAAAACTAATAAAAGAAGGGAAAAAGATAAAGGTAAAGAACAGTGCTTTCAGGGAGTAGAAATACTCCCACCCAAAAATTAACCACTTCATGAGGAGGTGGGGGAGGGTATAATATAAGAGGCTCATTCTTAGCCCTGAGCCCCAAAGGTGACCTTTTTCCATTGATGTCAAAGGGGGAGAGATTTGTGTGATTTGTGTATTGGGGAGAATTTTGATATTGGGAGAGATTTGATATTTGAGAGAGCATTGAGCTAGGGGGAGCAATGTCCCAAGGGGAGCAAAAGAAAAAGGAAGGTAAGGTTTTAGTAAAATAATATGGGTTACCATCAATGACAAAGGGAGAGATTGTTGGACATTTTGAGTTACTAAGTCAAAGTTATCATTGATGTCACCAGATGAAATTAGAATTAATACCAAATATTTCAGCAGGAAATAAAGGGGACAAATATGGTTATTTGATATCCATAAAGAAGGCCAAAGATCAAGTGAAACAATGCAAAAGACAAAAGTTAAAAAGGAGTTGTAATATTTATTTTATAAATTATTTAAATTCAGTATGAAACAATGCAAAAGACAAAAGTTAAAAAGGAGTTGTAATATTTATTTTATAAATTATTTAAATTCAGCATGAATTTAAATTTTATAAATAAATATTAAAGGTACATTATCGAAGGTTAATATTATAATAATGGTTATTATGATATTAAAATGTGCCATGGTGAAAACCCAAATAAAAAATTTATAATTTTTATTATAATGTTTTAAAAGGCAAAATCGGGTTTTATAAAGTAAAAAAATATTTTAATAAAGCCAAAGGTTGGATTTAAGAACAAAGGCCTTGATAATCCTTGCTGATGTCATGAGGGTTAATTACATTTTGAAGCACCGACGTTCTAATAAAATGAGGAAAAAAAAGTATTTAAACCTATTCCCAAAGGACATTAAAATTATCCTTGCTCGATTGAAAAAGAATAACATTCGAATTAATGCAGAGCTCATGAAACAAATGTGCAAATTTCATGTTTTTCTTGATGGTGAAAGGAAACAAAATAAAAAATGTTTATTAGTTGGAAGCCAACAGGGTACCTTGGCCTAGTGGCAAGTGGGCTGCAAGCTTATGTTTTGTGTGAAAGAGGACGACGTTCGAATCTCGGAGAAAGCGCTTTAGTGGGTGTGTTGAAAGCACCAAATGTAAGGCACACCTTTTTGCAAGGCAAGGAAGGCATAATATTTTGAAGCATGTGGTGCTTCTTCCTCTCCAACAAGAGTGTAGCTCGTGTGGTGGTTTGCACCATGGGAAAGACATTTGTGTGGGCTGCGTTGAGAGTTTGAAACTCTCCAAAGGCAAAGGTAACATTTTTATATTTTATTTTATTGAATACCTAAGTTGGAGGTATAAGGTGTTTGATGGTTGAAATTTGGAAAGGTTGCTTTGTAATAAAGTGTGGTAGTTGAGAATTACCTTTAGGAGTTATAAGGAGAATTTTGTTTTTATTTCTTTAAAGTCTTAAAAATTGAAATTGTGGAATATTGAAAGGTTAAGACTTTGTGAATGGTATGTTATTTTGAATTAAGGGTTTTTGTGACTATTGTGAGGATATTGATTATTATTCAAGTTGGAGTGATAAGGTGTAATTTTGATATTATTTTTGTGATATGTTTTGTTGAAGAAAATTATCCTCTAACCCTTATTGAGATTGGAAAATAGAAATTTGTGAGTGTGGCAGATTTGTGAGATCAACTCCTCTTCAAGAAAAGGTATGGGTAAAATTCTTCTTTATTGAGTTGGTTGATTGGCTTGATTAAAAATTAAGTTTGGAGTGAAAAGGATTTGATTAGGGTTTCATTTTCAAAAGTTTTTGAGTTGATGCTTCAAGGTTTTCTGAATTGAGAGTTGTGATTAAACCTTGTTTGATAAGCATTGTTGTTGAGACCATTTGTTGAGTGAAGTGTTTGAGTTAATGCTTAAAGGTTTTTTGGAATTAAGTGTTGTGATTAAAACCTTGTTTTATTACCATTGTTGTTAAATCCATTGGATTGTGTGAGGAACTTGAGTTAGGGTTTGAAAAGAACATGAGTATCATTGTTATTTGAAGATTGTTTTATGAGCATTGTTGTTGAAGTGAGTTGTGCAAAGAACTTGAGTTAGGGTTTGAAAATATCATGAGTATCATTGTTATATGATATTTGTTGAGCATTATTGGAAACATTTTTAGTTGGATGATACATACTTGGACTAGGATTTGTGAGAAAAGGTTGTTTCTTTAAGTGATTGGTTGAGTAGAGTTGATTGAGCCTAGTCAAGTGGATGTATGAAGTTATTTTTGAAGTTGCATAAAACAAACTATTTTATATTCTGATTTGAGTTGAGATTGAGTTGAGTTGAGATTGATTTTTTGAGTATAGAACATCTTTAGTCTCTAAAAATTCTTTTTATGCTTCTATGAGATTGATTTGAGAAAGAGATTGAGTTTTGAGTATAGAACATATTGAGTCTCTAAAAATTATCTTTATGCTTCTATGAGATTGATTTGAGTTGAGAAAGTGATTGAGCAGATTTAGACAAGTTCTATGTGATCTTGTTGAGAAGATTTGGACAAGTTCTCTATGAGCTTGTTGAGCATATTTGGATAGGTTTTGTGTGGACCTGTTAAGCAGATTTGGACAGGTTATGTGTGGACCTGTTTAGCAGGGTTGAGTAAGTTCTATGTGAGCTTGTTGAGCAGATTTGGATAGGTTCTATGTGGACTTGTTGAGTAGTGTTGTGCAAGTTCTATGTGGACCTGTTGAGTATATTTGAGCAGGTTCTGAGTGAACCTTTTGAGCAGAGTTATGCAGGTTCTGTGTGGCCCTATTGAGCACATTTGAGTAGGTTTTGAGTGGACCTATTGAGCATATTTGTGCTAGATCGACTGGACTGTGTTTAGTGTAGATTTGAGTGGACTTGTACTAGATCGACTAGACTATGTTCAGTGCAAGATATTGAGTAGAGCTATGCTACATCGACTGGACTATGTTCAGTGTAAGATATTGAGCAGAGCTATGCTAGAACGACTGGACTGTGTTTAGTATAGAATTGAGACAGAGATTTGGAGGTGATAGAGCAGTGAGGACATAGTTTCCAGTGGATAGAGATCCATTAGCTAGGACATTGAGGACATGTCTTCTGAGTGAGGACAAGAGTCTTCAAGTGGAGAGAGATCCACCAGTTAGTGCAGTGGAGGCAGAGTCTTCTAAAGGATCACGAGCTAGAGCAGAGGAGAAAGATTTCTCCTATGGATAGAGATCCACAAACTAGATTTAGGGGATCAACATATCCTTTGGATAGAGGTCCATAAACATTGTAATTGGGAAGGATTCCCAAGATATTGATTGAGAAAATTTAGTGAAATATTTTCTCCGTGGAAGTAGCCATCTTTGGGTGAACCCCGTAAATTTTTGTGTCTCTATTGTGTGTGGTGTTGTGTACATTGTTTTGATTACTGTTGTTGATATTGCTATCTTTACATTGCATATATTGGTTTGAGAGAAAAAGTAAAAATTTCTCTTATATTGTTCACCCCCCTCTCAGTATAAGCTTGTGTTTGTTAGGATTAAGGTGGATGGATGGATAATATTAAAACATGATGGATGGTTGGGATTAATTCATATAAATCTATACATATATTAAATATATATATATATAATATAAAACATTATTATTTAAATATATATTAAAAATGTATATGTAAATATATATAAATAATGGATATGTGTAGTGGGAAGCTATGGATGGAGGACAAGTGGCTAGATTTTGGTGTCTACAGATGCCCCTTTTTGTACCACGTTGTGTGAAACATAATGTGGTGCAAAAATACGAGACACCTAGTTTGGCTTTGATGAAGACATATATTTCTTTCATTGGGATGTGAAAATTATATTGGAAGACAAATGAATTTGGAGTGTGTAACTTACCCCATAAATTTGTGAAAGAGTAAAAAATGAGTCTCATGAGCCAATTGATAGAATTGTGGGGTGAAAAATGTGATTGAATTGTACAAGTGCAAATGTAGGGTGTAAATGTGGATGATATGAATAATGTAAAATGTGATGTCATTTTTGTCGCAATGGTGGAAGGGGATTATTGTAAAATGAAAATGATTGAGTTTTTTTTTTGCCCTAACAGATAAATGGGTTTTTCCAAGTGTAGATTTCATGATTATGTAAGATGTATCCCATTGTGGGAATTAAAAATCATTTTTTTGTTGCCCCAAGTTTGGGGTGATTCCATGTTGTTGAATAAAATACCTTTTGGCTTCATTGAAATAAAAAGTGATGAAAATGCAACAAAATAAAAAGAGTCAACTTTGGAGGGCTTGCTAGTGATTGCCATTTGTGAATACAAAAATCAAGCAACACCAAACATAAACTATGAAATAAATGAATAAGTAAGATAACACAAATGATTGCACAAAGAAATGAACTATTTTATTATTGTCGGTGGATCTCCTGTGTTACAAATAAATTACCCAAAATAGGGGGTTTACAATACTTATTATTTTGATATAATTATTACAAAGCACTAGGGTTATATGAAACCCTAGTTAAACATGAATGATGGTGTCTTCGCACTTGATTTGATCCCAAAAGAATGGTGAGTGGGCTTTGGTATCCAATGCAAGGCCACTCAAGCTTCAAAAAATACCAATGAATGTGATTCTCAGACCTACACACAACAAATAATGACAAGAGTCAGTAATATTTGTGAGGGCTCCACTATGTGAAACCCTCAGAAATGAAATCACTAAAACCTAGTTGCAAAAATAAATATGAAAATATGAAATAAGAACAATGAGATTTTACCTTTTCAAATAACTTTATTTCTATCTTCATCGTTGATGTAGGGAATAAAATATGCAGATTCTCTAATGGGCACCCGAGGGTCGTAGGGCTATAGATCTGAAAGGGAAATGCTCACTAGTGCTTGGGGCTGACAAAAAATACCTAGAGGCACTTTGGAGACTCCGATGGGTGCTTGGAAATATTTGGATGATGTTCGGTAGCTGAGGAGAAAGTTGCAAAACCAAATATGGTTCATGTGAGGTGGGCAGAAATGAATGCGGAGGATGTGAACAATGGTGAGGGGATACAATATTGGGTATGATGGAGATAGGGTTGAACTCCAAAAATATCTCAAGGGAACTTGGGAACTCAAGGAACTCAAGGAATTCAAAAAAATAGGGCTTAGGAAAACTTAGAGGTTGAGTCATCAAAATGACTCCTCTTTATAATCTTTCCTTAGACATGTTAGGGTTTCAACGACACGAGGCGTGGCTACTATTAGAACATGAGGAAGGGTGCAAATTAATGTGGGGTAAGTGGCATGGATTAATGTGGATGGATGGATAAGATTAAAACATGACGAATTGCTAGAATTAATTCATATAAATATATATACATTTATTAAATATATATAAATATAATATATAAAATATTATTATTTAAATATTTATTAAACAAATATATAAATAATGGATGTGTGGAGGGAAGATATGGATGGAGGACAAGTGGCTATATTTTGGTGTCTATAGATACCCCTTTTGTACCATGTTGCATGAAACACATTGTGGTGCAAAAATACGAGACACTTAGTTTAGATGAAGACACAACTTTTTTTTATTGGGATGTGAAAATGATCTTGGAATATAAATAAAATTGGAGTGTGTAGCTTACCACCTCAATTAGTGAATGAGTGAAAAATGAGTCTCATGAGCCAATTGACAGAATTGTGGGGTGAAAAATGTGATTGAATTGTGCAAGTGCAAATATAGGGTGTAAATGCAGATGATATGAATGATGTAAAATGTGATGTTGTTTTTGCCCCAACGGTGGAAGGGGATTGTTGTAAAATACAAATTATTGAGTTTATTTTTTCCCTAATAGAGAAAGGAGTTTTTTCCAAGTGTAGATGTCATGATCATGTAATATGTATCCCATTGTGGGAATTCAAAATCAATTTTTGGTTGTCCCAAGTTTGGGGTGATTCCATGTTGTTGAATAAAATGCCTTTTGGCATCATTGAAATACAAAGTGATGAAAATGCAACAAAAGAAAAAAGTCAACTTTGGAGGGCCTACTAGTGACTGTCATATAATTCCCACAATTGAAACCAATCACCCTAGCTAGAGTATTTCTTCGTGATGATTTTCAATGTAAAAGGAATGATGAGTTATGATTTTGTCTGTGTGTCAAGCCCCACGAACAAGGCCATCAATGATAGCTTTTGAGTAAATTGGTTGTGTTATAATTTCACTCAAAAAATAAGGGACCACAAATGATTTTGTTTTTAAATAGTGATATATTTTATTATGAATATGACCAAGTGTCCTTATGGTGATTTATTCATCTTACCAAATTGCATGGATGCAAATCACTGCAATTGCCAAGGAGATAGAATAGACCACTAGATATGAGGTTCACTTGAAGTTGTGTATGAACTTGGAAAATGTGCAAATGCAATTATTGATGGATGAAAATGATGTTGTAATGAAGGTGTGATGATGAGAAATGCATTGATGATTGAATTGAGCGATTTTGTAAAATTTTGTATTGATTTGGAGCATTTTGAAGCAATTTTGGATAATTTTACACCTTTTGGGTGCAAATAAAAATTAGTCATCCAAATAAATTCATATTATCACAAAAATAAATGCAATGATGGGATGGTTGATGAGAATGATGAAAATGGTTGTTTTGTGAAAAATTGGACCATTTTGAAGCATTTTGAAAAGTGATAAGTAATTTTACGCCTTTTGGACGCAAACAAAGATTATGCATCCAAATCAGTTTGGACTTTCACAAAACATGGTATTATGATGAAATTGATGTATGGATGCAATTTGCAATGATTATGTGGAGGTAAGTTACCTTTTTGGATCATTTTTTGGTCTTTTTTCAATTTTGATGGCAAATGCTAGTGGGCGCCTACTGCATGTGCAAACATAGGCTAGAGTTTGTTCTCCAAATATAGGAGGGTGTTTCAATGCACCTAGAAGTGCCCATGCACATTTCAATGTACCTAAAATAGCTATAAATAACCTACATAATGGAAATCAATTTCATTCTTGCATTTGCAAGTTTTTGAAGTTGCATCTAAGGGAGTGGGGTGAAGTGGAGTGAGTGGGTGAACTGCAAGGAAGTACTGTGAAATCTATGGCTATAGAGGGTATGGATGCGGTAGTGAGGGTAGATGTGCATTTTGCTAAGGTAAATGTCTTTGAAGATTTTTTTTTATGAAAAAAAATTGTTGCTTTTTTTTTGTGACACTAATGTTTTGCTTTTATGTATTGTGTTGCAGTTGAGGATTTTGGAGGCTTAGCATTGGTTCTCACTTCTCATCCTTAGAATGAGGAATATAATGCAGGAGGACCGATGGGATTGGCTGGAGGCTGTAGTGCTGGTTGGGGTAGCCTTAATAGATGTATTGAGTGCAGACAAGGGGTATCTAGATAGGGGGACATTCAACTTCCTACTAGAGAGATGACAGTGACATTTGAGGATGTATACCACATCCTCAAGTTTCTAGTGGAGGGCTTATCTATCAAGGTTGGACACAATAAGGGGCATGAGATTAGCTGGTTGTTTGGAGATGATTTATGGGATATGGAGGTGACAGGTGGAGGGATAACATACTTGTCCATGTATATAGATAATAAATTGGATTCTATTCCTAATTTAGTGATGTTTATGTTGGCCAACATAGGGGCCCCAAACAACACTGGCTATCAGTTTTCGTGGAACCTTATCAGGTTTGTGTGTGATATGATCAACACACATTGATTATAAGCATGTGCTATTGCATTATTAGTGTATTTGTACCAAGATTTGTATGATTTTAGGAGGTAGAGGTGGAAGGAGCTAGGGTATAGTGTGTTACTACAATGTTGGGGCTGGGAGCATTTCAATGTGGCTTGGCTTGTGGGCTTACCAACTGTGGCATGGGATAGGGAGAAAACCTATTAAATGAGATGACCAATGGTAAAGGAGGTGCAACTGATTTATCTTGTTCAGATGAGTTAGTGGTACAAGGATTTATGGGTTGGATTGACATCAACTCAGATGGTATGGAGACCATGATGAGGTGCCATGTGGATAAGTGATGTGGAGCAACTAAAGAGGGTTTGAAAGGTTAGGTGGGTAGTTGGAAGACATAGGAATGAGGTGGAAATGATCCAGTTCTCATGGGTGCTAAAAAAATTTAGACTGAGGCAAGGAGTTCTAGAAGCACCAGTGATCTATAGATGCCATTGAGATGAGATAGGTTTGCTTTGTGCTTAGGAATGGAGGGTGACATATGAGGATGATGAGGATATGAATCTCCTAAATGTAGATGATGCATGGAATACTATGGAGTACAATGCATGGTTCACTATACAGTTGCCATGGGTACCAATTCTAGTAGTGGATGGTGGTAGTGGGAATGGGTATGAGGTAGAGGCTAAGGAGACTAATAAGGCTCTTAAGCATCAAAGGTACCTTTGATATAGTAGTCTAAGGAGCCATTCTAGGGGACTACTAAGAGGGCACTTGATTTTGGAGGTGATGGAGGTGGCATGGAGGATAAGGAGGAGATTTTGGATGGACCTCCTGGTTGGAGTGAGGAGGATTGGGTGAGGTTGGAGTAGCTGGTGGTAGATCAGGATGCTATAGTAGCAACTCAGGATGCAAAGATAGCTCACCTATGATATGTGGAGATGGTGGCTTAGGATACAAATATAGATCAATTATAGGTGGAGATCAAGGTTCAAAATACTATATGTTGAGGTAAGGATAGGACTGTGAGGCTCTAGGTAGAGCTACTAGAGAGGGGTCATTAGCAGAGACATGATTTGCACCACATTTGAGCTTGGGATGGATATATTTGGTTGTTGGAGGATTAGTTTATGGAGCATGACATTGAGCTTCCATATCCACCCTCCTCTTTCATATCTAGGTCTATTAGGCCTAATGAGTCTAGGTATACCTCTATGTCTAGGGTTCCTTTAGGGTCACAGGGGTCCTCTTATAGGTGTTAGCATGCACTTTTTGTATATGATCATTGGTGCTCCATTGTATATATCCTTTGGGAATTCATTGTACACGTGATATATATACATAGATTTTACTTTTGTCCTATGCTTTTGTGTGGATGCTTAATGCAATGATAATGTGTTATGAATGCAAATGTATATGGATGATTAATGCAACTGATAATGTGGATGAATGTAAATGTATATGGATGATTAATGTAAGTGATAATGTGTATGAATGCAAATGTTTTAATGATCATTCATAGTTTAGATTTTGCTTGGCCATGTTTATCATTGTTGTTTAATTAGGGGTACCAAACTGGTGGTATGTGAAAATTGGAAAACTCGTGTAATGTTATGGTTGGAAGAAGACATGGATTTTGAAATGGAATAAGATATAGATGTTGATATGGAAATTTGATTATTTTGCAGAGACTCATATATACTAGTGATATCAAACAATCTCACTTAATACTACCTAATTTCTCTAAGACCAAATGTGTGTGTAGTTAATTCATTTACCAAATCATGAACATGGTAATGACTTGAGTCAATCAATAACCAATGTGTGTGCAAGTGAGTTCATTAAATCATCTTGAGTAAATTGGGTGAAACATATTATGGATAAAACCAAGAATTTAGCTTGTCCTTATGTGTGGTCAGAGGTCTCTTTAAAAGAGATGTGTCACCACATGTAAGTATACTCCACAACCAGTCAAGAATCTATAGCCTTGGTGGAGATTAGTTCCATAGTCAAAGAATTTGATCTTTAAGTTTTGGATATGAATACCTAACTGTCTAACTAAAAATGTAGTACTATCCTTACAACTTGAGGATTAGTGGTGTGTGATGTGTAAAAGTTTTAGAGATTTTAGGGGTTTTACCCTACTCTTTCTTTTATTTTAATATTGTGATAGTGGTGAAAACCACTATTTTTGTGGACTATGTTGCATAATGGGATAAGCAAGGAATAACCTTTTCACTTCGAGGTACAACCCAAGGATGATGTTATCCCTCTTTGACACAAGATTTTTAAGATGTGTAATTGTGTTTGGTTCAAGAATTTTTTGGATTCAATTCCTAGAACTCAAGATTTTCTTATTGAAAATTGTGTCTTGGTCCTAAATAAAACTTGACTTGTATTTGGAGGTTTCTTAAAACACTAGGAGTAGCTGAGTGATCAAAAACACCTAGAAATTATGGACATGTGGCTTGTAAATGATAATGTTGACTTTATGGAATGTTGTAATGAAATGGATGATGACTTTGAGGGTGCCCTTGATTAAGGCAACATGACTATATTGGACCAAATATTATCTAAATAGAATAAATGATCCCTAATATGAAGTATGAAATGTGTGGAAATGTTGGTGCAAATGCAATGAATGAAATATGAGTTATGAAATGAATTGTATGAAATATGATTTTTTTGAAATAAAATGAAATGTGTGTAATGTAATGTATAAAATGCAAGATTTTTTTATGTAATATCCATGTATATATACATATATATATATCATATTATGCATAAAATTATTTCAAGTGTATAACATTAAGTGGTTCAAGCTCTTCAAATCCCTCTATACTAGCTGAAGAACACAATATTATACTAAGAGGGGGGGTGAACAATATAAGATAAAATTTTATTTTTCTTTCCCAAACAATATTATCCAATATTATCAATGGAAATATAAATAGTAGTAATCAAAGCAATGCATAAATCATCACACACATGAGAGACACAAATTTAACATGGTTCACCCAATGTGGGCTACTCCATAGAGAAAATATTTCCTCTAAATTTTCTCAACAAATATCTTGGGAATAAATTCCCTATTACAATGCTTATGGACCTTTGTCTAAAGGAGACACCAATCCCCTATGATTTTATTTGTGGATCTCTTTCCATAGGATAACTCTATCCCCTTTGCTCTAGTTTTTGGATCTCTCTCCATAGGAGAACTCTTTATCCTTTCCTATGGTTCGTGGAACTTGATCCAAGATAACTCTATTTCCTAAATTGGTTTTTGGATCCCTCTCTATATAATAACTCTATCTCCAAAACTAGTTCATGAATCTCACTTCATAGGAGAACTCTTTCCCCTTACTCTGGTTCATGGATCTCTCTCCACAGGATAACTCTATCCCCTTTGCTCTGGTTGGTGATCTTGTAAAATACTGCTATCCCCACTACTCTGGCTTGTGGATATCTCTCCACAGGAGACCTTTGTACCCACTGCACTAGATGATGTATATATATCCACTAGAGACTATTGTCATCTTTGCTCTATCACCTCCAAAGCAAACTCTCAAATTTATCACAAATTTGCACCAAAATTTATCCCAATTCTAGCACAAATATACTCTAAATCTGCTCATATATTTGCATCAAAATCTATCTCAAATATACCTTAAGCCTTAACACAAATATTGATCAAATAAACAACCAAACCTACTGATGAGGCCTGGAAATGCCTCAATCATAACATGTTTTGAACACTAAAATTGCCTATAAACTCTTATGTTTTATCTAATATGTTAGTCAAGTTGATTCAATATGCTGTATATTAACCATTTTGCATGATCAATGTATTTGGAATATTATATGCTGATTTTTACAGCTTTTTGCATAGTTTTGTGTTCTTTTTGCTATGACTTGCTAAAATGGGATATGCTTAGAATAATAGCAGCATTTCACTAATCATGTTTTGAATTGTCTCAAGCATTTATTTCACCTAAATCTGGCAACAGTGCAAGCAAACTATTGTTGTGCAGCAAAAACTGGTTTTTCCCATGTAAATTCCAGCCAACTGTCCATAAATAGCAAGGCATGGAATTCACATGTGGAAAGAAATGAAGACCATTGGAATTTGATCTTAGGAGATAACCCACCTGAGAGATGCAGAAGAAATCACTGGAAAAGCACACATTTGTTCATTCCGAAGTATCTTCGGAATGAACAGATATCTTCGGAATGAGAGAACACAGCGTCTTCGGAATGAGCGGATCTTCGGAATGAAGAATGCAGTATCTTCGGAATGAAGAATGCAGTATCTTCGGAATGAGCGATCTTCGAAATGAGAATTGTAGTATCTTCGGAATGAGCGATCTTCGGAATGAGAATTGCATTGTCTTCGGAATGAAGCCACTTATCTCCGAAATGAAAACAGAATGTGCTTTGACTTGTTGACCAATTTTTGAAGCTGGAAAAAGGGAAATAAAGGTCAAAAAAGGTAAAGGAAAAGATCTTCCATCTGTCTTTGCCGTCATTGCCGACCAAAGCCATCATTAATGGAAAGATCAAAAGATAAACCCAGGATTTGTTGCAGCATAGTAGGATTAGATCTTTTGAAATATTCACAGTTTGTAATTAGATCATAGGACAGCTATAAATATTGCTCCCATTCAGGTTGAGCCTAGTAGGTAGTAAGTAGTGAGAAAAGAGTAAGGAAGCTAGGAGAAAGCAGAAAATACAGAGAATAGGTAGAAATTGACTGTTACAGTCCTGTAACAGTTTTTCAACAGAATTATTGTAATCATGTTCTTTAATCAATAAAGTGCACCAGTTCTATTTCATATTGCTTGTAAATGAGTGTGATTAAGATCTAGAGAGAGAGAGACTCGTACCTTCTTCTGGACAAGGAGGCTGGCCACTTCCAGACCTAGGAGGAGGACTAACAGCAGGTTTTTATTCTGATTTTGTTGCAGCAGAATGAGTTGTAGAACTTGTTATTTCAATTGCTTGTAAACAGCTGACAATATCTACAGTCTTAGTTTATTTATGCTTAGATTAATCTTGTGCTTAATGTTTTAGCTGTAATCTTTACTTTCAGCAAAGCTTCCATTTTATTTCAGACTGTTATTTCCAGAATTTGTTGTTTTCTGCAATTTCTTGCATTTTGTGTTTTGTTGTCAACCCCTGCACAGAAGATTGACAACCTTCTGTTATAGAGCCTTGACAGGATTTTATTTTCCATGCTATAATTAGATTTCCATTGCTGCAAAAGTAAATAGATTTCCTTTTTGCAATTAGAATCAGACTTTCAATTCTGCAACTGTTATTTCTGCAACATAATTAGGTCTCATTCTGCAATTGTAAATCAGGATTTCATTTCTGCAGTTAATGATTAGTTTCCATTTTTGCAATTAGATTAAGGTTTAATTTATGCAATTAGAGATAGGAATGTCCTAAAACCCCCCACACAACCGGTTCCACCAATAAGACCTGTTGCTCTAGATTGACCTAAGTTATAGTTGTTTCACTTCTTCTTTCGTAGATAGCCTTGTACACTACCCTGGATTGACAGATTCATTGAGAATTAATGATGGTATAATGACTACGCATCATTTTGGCACCATTGTCAGGGAATAGTGTTGCCAGAAGAAAAAAATAGTCCAATAGCTGTAATCAGACTAAATTGTGAAAATTCAGGATAAAATCTGAATACAACAGCTGAGGAAGGTAACAACTATTGACTTAATTTATGTCATTCAAGAGTAAACATGAATGAGTAAGTCTAGGGATGAAAAAGGTAGAACTACCCCAAAGGATCCCTGGCTTGTTCCATTAAGGAGATCTTCACGCCTAAGGGGTGAATCACCTGTGTTTGAACTACCAGAAATATTGATAGAAAAATCACCGGTCTCACCATCATTAGAACATTCTGAGAAAGGAAAATCACCAATTTTATCATCATCAAAATATCTTAAGAAATACAATTCATCGGACTCATCATCAACAGAGAGGCTTGGACCTCTTGAGAGAACAATTTGGAAAGCTTTAACTTCTCCTAAGAAACAGGAAACTATGGCGAGAAGGAGGCAATATAGATGGCCAACATGGCTATGTCCATAATGAAGGAGATGATCGGGATATGCCCCAACCTTCCAGAACATTTGAATATCCTATTCGTCTCAATCCAACACAAAACTCTCCCATGAAGACCATTTCACCTTCGATACTTCCAACCTTTCGAGGTGTTGTATCTGAAGATCCTGACCAGTTTTTGTTTGAATTCAAGGTAGTATGTCAGACCTATGATTATATAAATGATAATCAGAAACTTAAGGTTTTTCCCTCAACACTCAAGGATGCAGCATTACGCTGGTTCATGAGCTTAGAGCCAAATTCCATAAGAACCTGGGATCAAATGGAAACTATGTTTTTAGATAAATATCAGGAGTATTGCCGTGTAAGGAATAGAAAAGATGAGTTATTCAGAATTAAGCAAGAAGATGATGAAACATTGGAAGATTATCTTGATAGGTTCTCCTTTGTTCAAAGGAGATGTGGACTTGTAGAACCAGAATTATGTAAAACCATATTTTTGAGAGGATTGCAAGATGAATCCAGAGAAGTTCTGGATTTGATGGGAAAAGGGGATGTAACCACTCTCAGTAATGATGAAATTGTGGATCTCTACAGGAATTACTCTCGCACTAAGTAGAGAAGAAGAAAAAGCCGCACAAATGGCACTGATGTGAAGGACCTGATAGAGGAACTTGCAAATTTCAAAACTGATATTCTAGTGCACCTAAACACTACTTTGGGGGAAATGTCTGCAAAAGCAAAAAACATAGAACCCTTGGCAATTTATTGCCCAAGATGTAGAAATAAACATGCTTTGCAGGAATGTCCTTTGAATAAAACATCTATCTCAACCATTTGTAGTATCTGTTCAAAAAGGCATTCAACTGATCAATGCCACCTGCTACCACAACTCAAAACTGTGTTAGAAAACCAGACTGAGGAACTCAACTACATTGGACCAAAACAAGGGGGAAATTTCTCTCAATACCAAAATCCCCCTCGTTTTCCTACAAATTGGGGGCATAATCCTAGTACTATGCCTTGGGGACAACCAGAACCTCCCCAACGTCCTTGGAATAATCCTCAATGGACAAATTCCCAAGAATGGCCACAAGCAAATTGGAGTAACCCAGCCTAGAATCCAAATCAAAACAACCCCTCATGGAATCAAAACAACCCATCATGGAATCAAAACAATCCAGCCTAGAATCAAAATCAGACTAATCCACATTGGATGCAAAACCAACCACAGTGGAGTCAACAATACCAGTCCTATCCAAGGCAGCAAAGGAATCAAGGTCAAACTCAGCATTTGTTGCCTGCACCTAATCAAAATTTTCAAGAAAAATAGCAGCAAACACAACAAGTGAAACAACCTCAACTACCACCTCAACCAGTCACTAATCCAAACAGCATGAGACAGACACCTCCTGTCTATGTGGTGCAAGTCGAAGAAAATGTTGAAATTAATGTTCTTGATTGTAGTAACATCCAACTTCGTTCAGGAAAAGTTGTACCTGAACCAGTTTCAATTGAAATTAAAGAAAATGAAGAGCAAGAATCATTGGAACCTGAGAAAGTCCAACCAACAATAGAGACAAGAAAAATTGGAACCAGAGAAAATCCAACCAACAATAGAGAAAGAGATAAAACCACAGGCAGAACAATTACCAAGGATAATTCCATATCTCGAAAGATTCAATGCAATACCAAAAAATTTTGAGTCAAAGCTGGTCAAAGAACTCAAAAAGTTAACCATATCATTGCCCTTATTGCAAGCCATTAAGGAAATACCGAGAGATTAACAATGACTTATCCAAAATTTGTGCATTAAAAGAGCGAGGAAGAAAAAAGAAAGCATTTCCTAAGACTATGCGAGGTTGAAGGAAAGATAGCTGATCTCTTATCCTGGAAAACTAGTACCTCCAAAGTATAGTGACCCGGGAAGTCCAGTTATCACAGTTACCATAGGTTCAAGTACCAATATCAAATGTCTTAGTAGATCTAGGAGCTGCAATAAATGTCATGACCAAGGATACAATGAAACAATTACAGCTCAAACATCTCAGCCCCACATTTACAGTTTTAGAAATGGCTGATAGGTCAGTTGCAAAACCTGAAGGTATCATTGAAGATGTCCCTATAGAAGTTTCTTCTTGGGAATTCCCTGCAGATTTTTTGGTTTTACAGCCAAGAAATTCAGCACATGGATATCCCATTATTTTGGGAAGACCTTGGCTTGCAACTGCAGCAGCCTTCATAGACTACAGATCTGGAAATATGACTATTTCAAATGGTATTGATCTGAAACAGATTTCTTTATATCCTCCTGCAAAACCATCTAGCAAATTTTTAGGTCAGTTATGGTTTTCTGACTCAGATGAAGAACCAGAAGAGGTCATTTCTACACTAGCTACCTTAGTAGTAAGAGAACACACAGAAGACCTCAGTGACACAAAAAATTTAGAAAATGAAACAATCCTGATGAATGTTCTGCATGAACAAGGTTTAGAAGGGGAAGCAACAAATATCCAACGAGTAGTTAAGTAATGAGGAGAATCAAAAATCTGAAGATGAACCATCTGTACTATCACAGGGAAACTCTGTTTCACTACCACATGGATGGCACCATCATCCGATTTTTCCTTCTCACTGTTCCATACAAGATATGCTTCCCTCAAGAAGCAATAAAATAGAAACTGCTTCTCTTCTCCCATCTCAACAATGTCCTCTTAATCCCCTAATCACCAGGTATGAAGGAGTGAATTCAGTCCTTCTAAATACAAAACAAATAGAAGTCCAACCAGGCAAATTTTTGAACATTTACAACCGGCTTGCTAGGGAAGAGGAAGAAAAATTGATAGTTGTCTTGCAGAAGCATGTTCATGCTTTTGCTTGGAACTACAAAGATATGTCGGGAGTTCATCCCGATATATGTACCCACAGAATCTATACTCGAAGAAGTCAAGCCGGTTAGACAACCCCTAGAGAAGATTGAATCCTGCCTTAAGAGATATTGTGAAAGAAGAAATTGAAAAACTTCTGGAAGTAGGATTCATTTACCCAATTTCTGATAGCCAATGGGTTTCTCCATTGGTAATAGTTCCTAAGAAAAATGGAAAAATGAGAGTATGTGTAGACTATAGAGAGTTGAATAAGGTGACATACAAAGACCATTTTCCATTACCTTTCATAGATCAGGTGTTAGATACTCTTGCTTGGAAAAAGATACTTTTGTTTTCTTGATGGATTTAGTGGATATAATCAAATTCAGATTGCACCTGAAGATCAAGAGAAAACAACTTTTACATGTCCATGGGGAACATTTGCCTATAGGGTTTTACCTTTTGGTTTGTGTAATGCCCCAACAACTTTTCAGCAAGCAGTCCTAGCAATTTTTGCTGATCTGACCACCAAAAGTGTTGAAATATACATGGATGATTTCACAGTATGTGGACAGACTTTTGATTTTACATTGGAAAATCTTGACAAAGTCTTAACTCGCTGTGAAACATACCGGTTATCCTTGAATCCAAAAAAATGCTTCATGATGATGAAGGAAGGGATAGTTCTTGGTCATCACATCTCTCCTGAAGGGATCCAAGTTGATCCAAAGAAGGTGGAAATTATCAAGAATCTCCTTCCTCCTAAAACTCAGACTAATGTCAGAAGCTTCCTAGGACACATTGGTTTTTACCGCAGGTTTATTCCCAACTTTAGTACAATAGCCAGTCCTATGTTTGCCCTATTGACTAAAGATTCTGAATTCTCCTGGACTGCAAGGTGTCAGGAATCATTTGAAGCTTTGAAAGAGAAATTAATAACTCCACCTATGCTCAGAGGACCTAATTGGACATTACCATTTCACATACAGATTGATGCCTCCAATACAGCAATTGGAGCAGCATTAGGACAAATTGACAATGGTGAACACTATACCATCTACAACATTAGCAAGAACTTGACAAGAGCCGAGAAAAATTATACAACAACCGAGAAGGAATTTCTAGCAGTAATTTATGCCATCAACAAATTCAGGCATTATATCACAGGTTATCAAATATTTATTCACACAGATCATACAACCATTAAGTATTTGATGAATAAACCTATGGTAAGTGCAAGAATTATTCGTTGGTTGTTGTTGCTTGCAAGAATTTGATATCACTATAATCAACAAACCAGGGAAAGCTAATGTTGTGGCAGATTTCTTGTCCAGGTTGCAGAACACAGATGAAGGGGAATTAGTTGATGACACTTTTCCTAATGAAAAACTATTTGCTATATCAGTCCAATCACCTTGGTTTGCAGATATAGCCAATTATTTGGTCACGGGGAAAGTTCCTCCACATTTCACTTCAAAACAGAAAAAACAATTGATCAAACAGAGTTCTTCTTTTGAATGGATTAAGGGTATGCTTTTTAAGTGCAGTCCTGACCATGTGTTACGTAGGTGCATCCGAAAGGATGAAGTATATGATATCCTTAGAGCTTGTCATGATGAACCCTCAGGTGGACACTATTCTATAAAAAGCACAGTTAGGAAAATCTTAGGGACAGGATATTATTGGCCATCTCTTCACAAGGATGTGAAAAAGTACATCAGGCATTGTGATGCATGCCAAAGAATGGGGAAACCCACTCATACAAATGAGATGCCACTACAGCCTCAAATGGTTTTAGAACCATTTGAGAGGTGGGGGCTTGATTTTGTAGGACCTATTGATCCACCTTCTCAAGGAAAGGTGCATATTCTAGTATGCACTGATTACCTGACAAAGTGGGTAGAGGTGCGTGCTTTCAAACATGCTCATGAAGAGAAGGTCACTGATTTCTTGTATACTCAAATTTTTTAGAGATTTGGAGCTCCACGGTCTATCACCATAGACCAAGGACCCCAATTTGCATCCAAAGTCATAAAGGCATTTACAGAATTGTATGAAATCAAACATAGGAAATCATCACCTTACCACCCACAAGCAAATGGCCAGGTTGAGGTAACAAACAGGGAACTAGAACGCATCTTGAAAAAAATAGTAGCTTTTCATAGGAGGAATTGGCTAGATAAATTACCCGAAGCGGTTTGGGCCTACAATACTACTTGGAAGTCCACTACTGGATTCACACCTTATGAACTAGTCTTTGGTAAAAAGCCCCTCTTACCTATTGAATTTGAGCTACTAACATTGCGCACAACATTGGAAATTGGAATTGAATTGTCGCAGGCACAGACAGACAGGATTCTGTAGTTGAATGCATTGGATGAACTTAGATTGGATGCTCTGCACCAAACTGAGGTAATTCAGGAGCAGAGGAAGTTGTGGCATGACAGTCACATTCAACAGAGGAAACTTCAACAAGGAGATTGGGCTTTACTATTTGATTCTCGCTATGAAGACTTCCCTGGAAAACTGAGAACTAGATGGTTGGGACCTTACTGGATTGAAGAGGTATTTGACAACGGAGCAGCTCGTCTATCTCCTATTGATGGATCACAAAGAAAGTTGGTAGTAAATGGACATCGCCTCAGAGTGTACCATACACCTCTGACTAAAGAAAAATTCTTGTAGCAACTTGATAGTTTGGATACACAACAGGTGGAAGAAATTTCCTCTTCCACTTCAAAACAATCAGCATGATCATGGATTTCAAGAAAAAATAGAAAATACAAAAAAATAAAAAAAAATAGAAAACAAAAAGATGAATAAATTCTGAGTATGAATTCCTTCATGGGCATGGTTTCAGGGGAAATCATGAAATTCCTTCATGGGCATAGTCAGAATCAAAAAAAAAAAGAGAGAAAAGGAGAGGTAAAAAAAAAAAAAAAAGGGAAAATCAAGAAAAAAAGAGAGAAAAATGAATAACTCAGCAGTGAAAACCTTTTTAAGGCACTACTGGGTTGGTATGCATGAAAACCAGTTTTCTGGCATGCATAACCTTGAGAAATTTCTGAACCATCATTGTACAAATTCACCAAGTGCACTTGTTTTGAAATGTTGCAGAAAATCTCAACAGAACATCAACAAAGGCAGTCATTCTTCAAAACTTGCATTAACTATTTTTATCAGGTATATATTTCTTACATTTCTTCATTGTAAAATGATTGGTATATAGTATATGATAGTTAACCATTAGCATAAAAGGTATTCATAAGAGTTGGCATACTTAAAACATGTTTTGAAAATGAAAATATTGATTTCTGCCTAATCTTCGGAACAAGAATGCCAAACACAGTGCCTGTTGTATTATCTTCGGATTGAAATTGTCTTCGAAATGACAGCAGAATGAATGTTGCACTTTGTCTTCGAAAGAAGCTTTGTCTTCGGAATGACAATTTGTCTTCGAAATGAAACTTTGTCTTCAGAATGACGACTTGCTGCATCATCTTTGAAATGAAGATCTATCTTCGAAATGAAGTCCTGTCTTCGGAATGATGATTTACCTTCGCAATACAGCCTGATCTTCGGAATGAGGATTGATCTTCGGAATGAGGATTAATCTTCGGAATGAAGATTTAAATTTGCAAAGAAGACTTGTCTTCGGAATGAAGGCCTATCTTCGGAATGAAATTATAATCTTCGGAATGAAGTTTTTTTGCAATTAAATTATAATCTTTGGAAAGAGCATTTCCACGTGGCATCCAAGAAAGACAAGGTACGATAAAATCAAATTCTTTTAGCTGCATACGATAAAAAGGAACACGTGTCAGCAAGGATATGGTTTATTTTGCATGGTACTAGAATCAAGGAAGACATGGTTTATTTTGCACGTGAGAATCTACGGACTAAATAGAAAAATTAAAACCGAATGAGGTGGATCTGACGGCAAGGACGTCCACGCAATCATTGATGGACAGGTGTTCGATGCAATAGTAGAAATGCATGCCACCTTTCTTTTCGAAGACGTGTTTGCGAGGTACAGTGCTCAGGTTACGGTTCATTTCGAAGAAGAAGACGAGAAACAGGGCAAGCGAAGATTTCGAACTAAACCCTGCAAATCTGCAACATAAAAAAAACCAGAGATCCAGTAGAGGAATAGCAGTAGTAGTGAATGGTTTTTAAACAGAAAATATGGGGCGAAAGATCAGAACGGAACCAGCAGATACCACCTACCTCCGAGAAAATCTGATAGTCCTGCAGATTTTTGAAGATGGAGGGCTTATGCCATTTTTGGATAAGTTTAATGGGTCCTCTGAAGATTTGGCTGGCATGTTCGCCCATACATTCAGAAACAACCGAGCACATGTTAACGACATGACTATTGAGGTAACCCCTAAAATTTTAAGTCAGATTACTGAGCTGCCATTAGAAGGGATTTCAATTTCTAGATCTGGCAAGAATACATTGGCAAACGTAGTTAATCAATTTGTAGAAGAAAATGATAGAGAGCCAGAGTATTTAACCCACAACAACACATGCAAAGGGTTAAAAAGGGCCAGCCTACAGGAACCCTGGGATGAAGTAGCCACCTGGGTAATTAAATTCCTAACCTATGAAGGGTAGTATGTGTTGTTGTCAGGGCATCATCTACGAATTTTGAACCATCTCAGACATGGTGAGCAACAACCAGAAGTTAGGGTAAATCTTCCCCTGTATCTGTATCAAGAATTAATAAACATGGCAAAGAGATATCAGGAGGGTAAAGGAAGCCTTCGCCATCATGGCCTCATCAAACTAGTTTGCCAACACCATTTTAGAGGAAACCCTAGGAGTTTTGATAGGTTTTACTCTACCCTAAACGATGTCATTTTTAGGGATGAAGATGAGGAAGAAGAAGAACCAGATGTTGCTGACATTATTGTAGAAGAAGAAACAACTATTGCAGAAAAAGAAACAGAGGCTACTGCAGAAGCTGTTACAGAACCACACCCAGCAGCAGCAACAGAAAACCTTGCTCCTGAACCCTCAACTTCATGAACCAAGAAACAAAAGAAAAGAGGGTCTGGAACTGGCAGCAGAACAAAAAAACAAAAGAAGGTTCATTTTTTTGGAGTGACTACTGATTTGACAGAGCAAGAAATGACAAGGGAAACAGAGGCATCTGAAACTGTCCCCACAACCCCTGCTGACACAGGAAATAGAGCAAAAAGAAGAAGTTTGCATCTGGAACTAGGAGGTCCACTAGAATCCATTTGAAAGAAACAACAGAACAGGTTATGGAGGAAGAAAAAGGACAAAGCAGCCCAGATGTCACAGAAATACAACTAGCCTCTAAAAATTTTCTAGAATTCCTTGAACAGATAGCTGAGGCAAAAACTGGGCAGGATAATTTGGAGGAGGCTACAGTTCAACAGGCTACAGATATGGTGGATACAATTATAAGCAGTTTCATAGAACCTGTTGAACAAGAGCAAATTGTTGTAGAAGAAGAGATATTAGTTGAGCAGCCAACTATAGCTGATCTGTCTACATCAGATTCTGAGGCAGAAATAGAAGTGGAAGACATCACAGAGCAGTTGAAGGCAGCAAGAAGTGTTGTCAGAACACAAACCAAGTGGATTGAGGAGAAAGAAAGCATCATTGAGATACAGGAAAGAAAAATTGTAGAGCTTCAGCAAGAAGTGGCAGAATTGAGAAAAATGTTGTCACAATCTAAAAAATAGCCAATTGTATCCTTTGATGAAAACAATTTGGCTCAATTGCTTTTGGGTCTATCAAAGGCAGATGACTCTGTTGAGACAGACATGGGCGTTCATTCTGAAGTAGCACCCCTTCATTCTGAAGAAGTGCCTGTTCATTCTAAAGCAGCACCATCTCATTCTGAAGCATTGCCTTCTTGTTCTGAAGATGCTTCAGAAATGGTAAAGAGCATAGCAGAGGATGTTGAAGATGAGCCACCAACACAAGAACAGTCCCAACAACAAGAAAATGTTCAAGTAAGTACTCCTATTGAGGTCCCTGTATTTCAAACTATTACACCTTCAGTTGAAACAGCAGATAAGGGGATACAAGTAGAATTACTATCTGATGACAACCCAATAGAAATAGCAAATAAGGGGGTACAGGTAGAATTATTGGTAGATAGTCAACCAGTGGAAGTGGCAAAAAAGGGAGTTCAGGTAGATCTGCTGCCTAGGATTCCCCCTGTAGTCAGACCACCTAATACTGTGTCTCTAGAGCAATATAATGCAGACATAGCCAATTGGATGATTAGATATGAGCAGCTTGCCACTAAGACTGAGAAATTCAAATTGGAAAGGAAACAACTAGAGGCAAAAGAAACAGAAAACCAAGCATTAAAAGAAAAGGTGTCTGACTTATGCCAAATTGCTAAATTTTTAGTTCAATTTAGACGACCAGCCAGATTTTATAGCCTTATTTTGAAGGAGAAATACCTCAGATGGCAGGTCATGAGGATTAGTTCAAACCTCCCATATAAATTGGACACAACTACAGATTTCTTGGAGGCATATTTTGACAGCCCCATAGAACAGAAAAATCTCCTATGTGAACTATTTTTGCACAACTTCTTCATTCCAGAGGAAGTAGAGTTTCATCCTCAAATCTACATTGGAGATGTTCAGCTGAGAGCATTTATGTCTACTTTGCAGAATCAGCTTTACTGGGATCAAGAGAAAAAGTAGAATAAAGAGATTGAAACAAGGGCTGAATTGTTAGTCAGAGCAATCCAGCCAAATCACCCAGTTATCACCAGACAACACTTCTCAATGATGAACAGGGATGATGTAAAGAGGATGTACTTGAACAACTTAAGGGACTGTGTGGCTAGATTCCAAAATTTTTGTGATCATAATTTTTTCCCAGCATTGTCAGTGTGCAGAAATAGATGGGATGAACTTTCCATGTCTTTGCAAAAAAGAGAACCCATCTCCCCCATCAACATAGAATGGTCCAGAAGAAGAGCAGAAGGTGTAATCCAGCTGATTGAAATCATGCAACATAACTGGATAGGTCTTAGGTTTAGGCCTCCAACCATCATTACTCTAGTTCCATTCTATTTTGAGGAAGATGCCCAACCTGATGAACAGTTTGAAGACTGGCTCAGAAACATTCAGGAAAACAGGGGGTATTATATAGGCAAGAAATTATTCTACAGGTCATGGAATCTAAACATGGACATATGTGATTCCATAGCCCAACAGAATGCATGAGGACATGCATTAATATAAGTTGGGGGGAAAATGATGAGGCCTGGAAATGCCTCAATCATAACATGTTTTGAACACTAAAATTGCCTATAAACTCTTATGTTTTATCTAATATGTTAGTCAAGTTGATTCAATATGTTGTATATTAACCATTTTGCATGATCAATGTATTTGGAATATTATATGCTGATTTTTATAGCTTTTTGCATAGTTTTGTGTTCTTTTTGCTATGACTTGCTAAAATGGGATATGCTTAGAATAATAGCAGCATTTCACTAATCATGTTTTGAATTGTCTCAAGCATTTATTTCACCTAAATCGGCAACGAGTGCAAGCAAACTGTTGTTGTGCAACAAAAACTAGTTTTTCCCATGTAAATTCCAGCCAGCTGTCCATAAATAGCAAGGCATGGAATTCACATGTGGAAAGAAATGAAGACCATTGGAATTTGATCTTAGGAGATAACCCACCTGAGAGATGCAGAAGAAATCACTGGAAAAGCACACATTTGTTCATTCCGAAGTATCTTCGGAATGAACAGATATCTTCGGAATGAGAGAACACAACGTCTTCGAAATGAGCGGATCTTCGGAATGAAGAATGCAGTATCTTCAAAATGAAGAATGCAGTATCTTTAGAATGAGCGATCTTCGAAATGAGAATTGCAGTATCTTCGAAATGAGTGATCTTCGAAATGAGAATTGCATTGTCTTCGAAATGAAGCCACTTATCTTCGAAATGAAAACAGAATGTGCTTTGACTTGTTGACCAATTTTTGAAGCTGGAAAAAGGGAAATAAAGGTCGGAAAAGGTAAAGGAAAAGATCTTCCATCTGTCTTTGCCGTCATTGCCGACCAAAGCCATCATTAATGGAAAGATCAAAAGATAAACCCAGGATTTGTTGCAGCATAGTAGGATTAGATCTTTTGAAATATTCATAGTTTGTAATTAGATCATAGGACAACTATAAATATTGCTCCCATTCAGGTTGAGCCTAGTAGGTAGTAAGTAGTGAGAAAAGAGTAAGGAAGCTAGGAGAAAGCAAAAAATACAGAGAATAGGTAGAAATTGACTGTTATAGTCCTGTAATAGTTTTTCAGTAGAATTATTGTAATCATGTTCTTTAATCAATAAAGTGCACCAGTTCTATTTCATATTGCTTGTAAATGAGTGTGATTAAGATCTAGAGAGAGAGAGACTCGTACCTTCTTCTGGACAAGGAGGCTGGCCACTTCCAGACCTAGGAGGAGGACTAACAACAGGTTTTTATTCTGATTTTGTTGCAATAGAATGAGTTGTAGAACTTGTTATTTCAATTGCTTGTAAACAGCTGACAATATCTACAGTCTTAGTTTATTTATGCTTAGATTAATCTTGTGCTTAATGTTTTAGCTGTAATCTCTACTTTCAGCAAAGCTTCCATTTTATTTCAGACTGTTATTTCCAGAATTTGCTGTTTTTTGTAATTTCCTGCATTTTGTGTTTTGTTGTCAACCCCTGCATAGAAGATTGACAACCTTCTGTTACAGAGCCTTGACAGGATTTTATTTTCCATGCTATAATTAGATTTCCATTGCTGCAAAAGTAAATAGATTTCCTTTCTGCAATTAGAATCAGACTTTCAATTCTGTAATTGTTATTTCTGCAACATAATTAGGTCTCATTCTGCAATTGTAAATCAGGATTTCATTTCTGTAGTTAATGATTAGTTTCCATTTCTGCAATTAGATTAAGGTTTAATTTATGCAATTAGAGATAGGAATGTCCTAAAACCCCCCACACAACCGGTTCCACCAATAAGACCTGTTGCTCTAGATTGACCTAAGTTATAGCTGTTTCACTTCTTCTTTCGTAGATAGCCTTGTACATAGCCCTGGATTGACAGATTCATTGAGAATTAATGATGGTATAACGACTACGCATCACCTACTCTTAACTTTGCTCAAATCTATTTCAATACTTAACACAAATCTTGATTAAATCAGCAACCAAACCTGCTATAAACTATACTCAAATCTACCTTCAAGTCTTCTCAAATACTTGCTCAAATATTCTCTCAAGACTTCTCACAGACTTTCTCAAATCTGCCTTCAATCATTCTCAAATACTTGCTCAAATTTGACCTCAAGCCTTCTCAAATATGCCCTAAATCCTTCTCAAATACTTGCTCAAATATATCCTCAAGACTTCTCAAATACTTGCTCAAATCTATCCTCAAGCCTTCTCAAAGACTTGCTCAAATCTACCTTAATTTTGCTTGCTTAACCTGCTTAATTATTTCCAAACCTTGCATACAAACCAAGCTTATATATTTTTCAAAAATGCTTTCTTCAAACATATATATTCTACTCAAAATTTGTTTAAATTCTAGAACATATAGAGAATGATATGCTCTATCAAAAACTCAATGCATTTCACATTCACAAATATTGGACTCAATTAACCACTCTCTATCTCTTGCCAAATCCCTTTCAAATCAAATAAAAATAATGTATGAAAAAAACTGGTTTATTATTATTGAAATTTTTTTCTCAAATATCAACCACACCAGTGCATAATTTACCTCATAAAATTAATCTCAAATACTTTCACAATTGCTATCAATATCTCTCAAATCAATGTTCAGAATATTTCACAAAGATGCGCTGACTTGTCTTCAACCCTAGCACAAGTAGTTCACAATATCTAGCTCAAATGTCTCAAACCCTTTCAACAATAGAAGTATAGATTATTCTCAAATTCTATCCCAAATGTTTCCAAAATATTCAACAATGAAGCACAAAATCCTCACTCAAATATTTCCAACAATGGTTATCAAACAATCCTTCCACCTTATATTTCAAAATATTCACTTCAACAAAATACTTTAAACAAGGAATGATGTGCCCATACCTCTTAATTTGCTCTTATGGAGATATGTCTTCAAAACCTATCTCACAAACAACCAATTATCCTTCTGCCACTTCAAGGGTTATATAGCAAGATTCTATTTCAAAATATCCACATGAATTTTCCCTCAAAAAGTGCTCAATGAAATATGAAAATAATGTTCTAGGACTCTTCTTTTGTTCTCAAGGATAATGCATTAAAGCTCAACAAAAACCCTCTCAAAAATTTCCCTTTCATAAAGCAAGAATTACAAATAATAAAATTATCTTTTACATATTTTATCTTCCACTTTCATAAAATAATTTCTAATCCACTTTAATGTCCAAGAACAAATATTCAAAATTTTAAATAAAACATTTACACCTTATCACTCCAACCTTTGCATATTAAAATAAATGAGAACAATACCCTTAAAATATTATGCAAAAATTAGTTTTCCCTTATACCTCATATATGCCAAGACTATACACCAAATCACATCCACCAAACACCAAGCATAGCCAACATTAATTAACTTAGAGCATACCTTATAAAAATTAATGTCCTTGCTGGCATGGATGAGAATCGACCCTTCAACCTCAAAATTCTAAGTGCAACGCTTGATCGCTTGCGCTAGCCAAGTGGTTGATACCTAACATGTGGTATCCACCCTTTATCTTCTACCACATCTACCAAAAAGGATAAAATGCTTCAAAATTGGTGCTAGGGAGAATTGAACTGCGAATATCTTCCCACTATGCCTTAGTGCAAGATGAGCTACCACTGGGCCACCCTAGCAGATGACGTAAATGCACAAGAAAATAAAATTTGTTCATTCTGATACATGCTATCCAAAAACAAAGCATTGTCCTTTCCTCTTATTCATTGTATCTCTATACATGGGGTACACTCATCGTTCGAAGGTCTTTTCAAAGCATTGAGGGGGTATTAATACATTTCATGCATGATTTAAATGACGTCAACCCTCCTTTGAATCATGCTAAAAAATTAGATGTCGACCCTTATTTGAATTTTAAAAAGAATAATTTAATTTTTCTTTTGTGCCTTGAACATTAGAATTAGGGTTTATAATATTTTAAGAAATATTATGATAAATCCTTTTATTTGTTTTGGGTATTTTTCACCAATAAGTAAACTTAGACTTTCCTTTGCAAACCCTTGGGTTTTTTATTTACCAAATAAAACCTTTGTCACTATCAAACTTTCTTAATAATATTTAAATATTAAAATTTAAATATTACAATCCTTTTGAAGAATTCTCTTTGCCTTCTTTCAGGGTTATGCCTAAGGATTTGGGCTTGAAATTTACTTGTAAAAAAATGGTGAATCCTAATCGAAATCAAGGTGAATCAAGCCAAATTCTAAGTAAATAAAATCAATCATTTTCACACCAAGATTTGGGGATTTTGAAATCCTAAAACGTAATTTCATCTTTGGGGTAACTTTTGACCTATTAGATCACCTTATAACTTCATAAAAAATACCACCATTAGATCAGGCTCAAAAATATCTTTCCAATGAGTACCAATATGCCTATGTTTGGATATATATTATGGTGAATTGACCCTAAGAAACAATTGGTCCTAAAAATTTTAGGCGAATGGGCCGACATTGAGGGTCCTCATATTTGCCAATTTTCAATTTTGGAAATCCTAATATTCACCCAATTTGTGAATATTCACCACTATGCATAACCATGTTTGCTTTCTTAACCATAGAAAATATTTTATCTTTGCCACCATAAAATATTTTTCTTTTGCAAGTACCACCATCATAAATGCCTCATATTTTCTTGCTACCATATTGCCTTAGACCCTTACAAAAATGCCATCAACTTATGACATCAATCCTTTGAAATAAATGACAACTCATCATACTCAAATTTACAACACTAGAAAGCCTATCAGTTCCTTTACCCACTTTTTGAGTGAAAATGTATGGTCCTAACCAATTAGCCATGAATTTATCACAAAGATACAACAATGCATTGGTATTTTGTTGATTATATTTAAGAACGAGAACTCCTACTTGGAATTCATGTAGATGAAATTTGGTGTTTTAAGAACATTTTAGGTTGTCTTGATATACTCGTAAATGCTCTAAATAATTGTGTTAGGATTCTAATCCTAACCTTATTATTTAATTCATTAATTATATGGACCAACATGTCCTTTAATCAAACTCACAACTCTAGATACGATATATATTTGCAATGTGTTGGGTGTTATAAACCATCCATCGAAGAATATAATTATTAATTAATTTTTGGGTTCCCCATACAATACAACAACGATTCCTTAATAAAAGCGATTCCTTTTTATTATTCTAGCATTATAATCAATCTTTCTCTATTGGGTTCACTACATCTGGATCAGAGCTAGTTCAATCCAATTTTTTTTTTCCCCACAAAGCCACCGTCTCCACTTTACGTGCCACCTTGTCATAAGTGAGTACGGGTCTGCCTCACAGCATCGTATTCCTCTATGATAACACAGACCGACAATGGAATAAAAAATAGAGCTCCACCATAATATAAATTGCCGACATCGGTTGTGAGTTCTGACACAGCGATAGTGCAATAAGCGGACATAAACTCTGGATTTTTTTTTACAGTGAACGAACAGGCTGTCATAGTCTCTGTTGTGGCTGATCCACAACACACCCCAAAATTGGGGACCCACTTTTTTTTGCATGCTTTCAAAGAAGATCTCAGTGACCCAGATGCTAAAAATCAAGAAAAAAGGCAAAATTGCACAAAAATGAAAAAGTGTCACGATATCGCGACATGTCACTCTGTCGCTGCCAAGAAATAAAAGTTGTCGCGATTTCACATGTTGCTCTGTCGTTGCTAAGAAAAATAAAGTGTCGCGATATCGCGACATGTTCCTCCGTCGCGGCTGAAAATGAAAAAGTGTCGCGATATCACGACATGTTGCTCTGTCGCAGCCAAAAATGAAAAAGTGTCGCGATATCACGACATGTTGCTCCGTCGCGGCCAAAAATGAAAAAGTGTCACGATATCGCGACATGTTGCTCCATCACGACCGAAAATGAAAAAGTGTCACGATATCGCGACATGTTGCTCCGTCGCGGTCGAGAGAGGAGAGAGAAAGACAGAATGGAAAATTGTCGCGAAATCACGACATGTCACAAAATCGTGGTCAAACCAGTCAAATAGGGCAAGGCACTAAAAGCGTCGCGATTTCATGACAGGAAGCAGCAAAAGGACACGAGGTAGAAAAACATCGCGATATCGCGACAGGAAGAAGCAAAGGGGCACGAAGCAGAAAAACGTTGCGATATCGCGACAAGTTGCATTTTCGCGGCTCCAAGCAGCGAAGTGGTATGGAAGGAAAATATGTCGCGATTTCGCGACATGTCGCATTTTCACGGCCAAATACAGCAAGAGCAGCCCGAAATAGAAAAGCATCGCGATTTCACAATAGAAAGCTGCTAGAGTGTAAGAAACGAAAAATGTCGCGATATCGCGACATGTCGCGTTTTCACGGTGAAAGTAGAGGAGCAAAGCTGCATGCATAAAAACGTCACGATATCGTGACATGCTATTTTTTGTCATGATTTTCACGGGGCCATTACAGAACATGCAGAAAAGTGCGGAACACATGGTGTACATGTGTAAGGGCTGCAGAGGCGTTACAGTTCACACAGAAGATCAAGCGTCTCAATGTCGAGCATAAAGTCAAAAGTAATGGAAAGGCGGGGAAGGTGAAACGAGGCAATCTGGAAGACGAAACAAACCGTCATGGAAGGAGAAGCAATTTACCAGAACTTTAAAAGCGGAAGCATAGATTGGTACGGGGGTCGAAAAACCACTGTGGGCAGAGTTGCAGAGCCAAAGGCAATAAGCAATTCTAGGCCTATTTTTGTGGTGTTTTTCTTCCACTTTGTCTGGATATTCATTTACATTGGACTGGGTAGGAAATTGCTGTAAGCAGAGTTGCAGTACTGAAGGCCAGGGGGCCATTTTGGGCCTTCTTTGAGGCTATTTTCTTCCATAGACTGGGTTTGGGAAACCAGAGATTCTGTTGTTGTATAATGACCAATTTTTAATATAGAAAATTCATAGAGTTGCACCTCATTGGCAAGAAAGGAGTTATTTTCTGCATGCAGGATTAAATGTTTATCTTTCCCATTTTCAGATTTCTAGGCTTATAGGTGAATTTTAATGCAAGTTCTCTTGGTTTCTTCATGCGAATGTCTAAATCTAAAAATTACAGTTTAAACCCCAGAAACCAGCACCTAACTTACCTGGATTGTGCGAGTTTGCAGGTTCAATAAGTTAGGTTGTATGCAGAAAACCTCATTGGCTTCGGTTTTGTCAAAGAGGATAGCATCATACTGAATGCACTTTTTATTTTTCTTTCACATTTTATTTTCATTTTTTTTTCTGCATTTTATTTTATTTACAGGCATTAAAATAAAATTAAAAAACTAAAAATTCCAAAGTCAGAAAATAGAAAATTTCCATTTCAAGGCCAGGGTTTCATTTTTTAGTTTTGTTTTTCATTCATGAGCAGATGATGAAATTCCCTTCATAAAATTCCATTTTCATTAAAGGGTTTATGTTTATGACATTTCATCAATTTTCATTTTGAAGTTACAGTATAGTCATAAAGGGATCAAATCACATTTGCTTTATTCGGGTTCAATGAACGATCATTAAAGTTTCACAGTAAAATAAACCAACATTGCCCCTTGTTAACAGTTACTTGCAACCACTGAGGTGTTCCGAGCATTTTAATTGAATATCTTTATTTGAGATTATTAATACACAGATGCAAAATGCTAACATAACAGGAACCTTGGAGAAGTTACTTGTTTAATTTCTTTGCAAGCAGAGGATTTAGAACCCAAATCCTATCGGAGAGTGTGTTTTCACAATCGGGTGAAAATACCACTCAACAGATTGGCGCTAGAAGGAGGGCATGAAAAGGTTTATTTTAGTGAGATTTAAATTTTTTGTATATTTCATGCCCTACTGATTGTTATCTTTAGTCCTCTAACACTCGGCAGATTGTTAAAAGGATGGCCTGAATTGGTTTACTTTATTCTATTTTAAGCAATTCAGGTATGCTGTATATTTTTCTGATTGTTCATACAGAAACAATGTGATTTGATTTAATTTTGAAAATTTTGGTTTTGACTAACAAAGTGTTGTTTCATGCAATTACTTATCATTTTATTGTAAGGAATACATCTCTTGGTTGATGCTAACTTGATTTTTTTTTACCTTGCAGGTTGAATATTCAACAGATTTGGTTCTAAAATTACATTTTAAGTTTCACTAATGGCAACACTTGAGGAGCAAATGGTATCCCTAAGAGCTGAAATAGTGTCTCTAAGAGAGAGAATGGTATCAATGATAGAGGATCATTATAAGGGTTTGTCTATACCTGTGGTACCCTATCAAATTCCTACAATGTTATTGGATTTTTTATGGTGTTTTAATCAAGAGGTGCCACTAGGATACTTGCAAAAACTGCATGTCTACAAGAATACATTATGTCAATTCCAGATTTTCTATGAGGAGGTAGCTTGTAGGTTATTTGCATACATTTTGGATGACAAACCATTCTTTTGGTACAGCCAACTACCTATGGAGGTTAGGACTTCTTGGATACAACTAGAAGCCACCTATATTTATCATTTTGGTAATCAGGTTGACTTAGAAATCCTGAAAAATCAGTTTACCTCCATATGTAAGGAGCCTAATGAATCCTTGAGTCAATTCAATGGAATATTTCATGAGTTGCACTCCCAAATGTGGGAAAATTTTAACACATTAGAAGAGGAAGCCATGGAAGTATACCTAGGAGCCATACACCCCACACTTGCTTCACTCATTGAGGAAAAACTGAGTGGTTTGTCTTTAGAGAAAATCCATGAGATATTAGAAGAGATAGAACGACAAGGTCTTGAAGAAGAAAAGGCACAACATGCTCACATAAGATATTGTCCTTCTAAAGATATTGATGCCAACCTACACCAACCATCAAATATAGCACCCTCCACTCCAATGATACCTAAGGTGAATGATCAAGGGGATGAATTTGAATATCCAAATCTTACAACCACCTTAGATGTAGTCCACGAGGAGGTGCAAAGTGCTAAACCAACATCCGCTAGTGAATATTATGCAGAAATGATCTCATTCATAGAGATACACGATTATTCGGATGAAGGGGTTCTAAATTCAACAATGTTTGAAATATGTGATAGGACAAAACCTACCATAGAATTGAATGAAGTGGTTGAAAGTGAAATTGGGAGAAAACCAATAAATGAATTTGAAGACATGATAGAGTTTCACCACTTGTTCTTGGAAGATACTATTGATGAGATGTGTAAAATTAAAGATCAAGAAATTCTTCACCCTCCAAATTATGAAAAAATTGAATCATGGGTTACTAATTTGGACGATGATAGCCTTATAAATTTGAATTCAAGAAATAACCCACTTTTGGAAATAATTGAACCATCTAAGGAAGGTGAAGATGAGTTTGATGAGAAGCATATTGATGAATTGGAAGATGTTGAAGAAGTAGTTGAACGTCACCACTTGATTTTGAAAGATGATTATTATGATGCTTGGAAGAAGTGGGAAGATTTCACTCATTCCAAAACTACTAATGAAACTTGTGTGCCCATTGATATACAGGACAACATAATCGCCTACTCAAAGGAAGACTTTACAACTCCTATACAATTTGAGGATGTTTTGGAAGAAAGTTTTAAATATCATAAAATTTTGAAAGATCATGATGATTCTATTGCCAAGGACAAAGAAGAAAAAGAATTTATGAATGAATCAAGAGATCATGTCACAAACATCATGGAATTTCATTCTATGGATCTGGATGACGATTTTTATAATGGTTGGGGGAGATATGATAATGCATTCTTTTCTCACATCTCTATAGAGGAAACTCATATCTCACTTGATATACAAGATATGGAAACTTTCGAGGAACGGGAGATGGTGAGGGAAGAAAGTAGAGAGGGGAGGGTTGTGGTCCCTCCCGTGTTCCCCCTCCCATGGCTCCTGGTTCCTGCCCAGTCCCTGGCTCAACCCAGGTCATGCCTCCCCGGGAGTGGTTGTTTGCAGATGATCTCCTGGGGGAGATCCTTCTCCACTATCTGCGCCCCTCCCGACTGGCTAGGGTTTCCTTGGTTGTTTTTTCGGACTGGTGCTTCCCAGGGATCCTTGTTTGGTTGGGGATCCCTTCCCTTTTTCCCTCAGGCTTCCCCCTGGGGTTTTTTGTAGGTTATTCGCGTGGATCTGGTCCCCTACGTTTCTCGGTGTGGTGGAGGTGACGGTTTAGGGTTTGGACAGCTTCCCCCTTTTTTCTTGTGAATCCTCGGCAGGCTCTGTGCTTGGACGAGATTCTTGGTCCCTGCTGCTGGGATCCTCTTCTATTTTCTCGGGGCGGGTTCCTTGTGGTGCAACTCTCTGGTCACTTCCTGATGGGTTGGATCCTCTCTGTGCTGGCTGTCGGCTTCCTGCAGGATGGCTCTCACCGAACGGAATGTTTTCCCGGTGGGCGGATGGTTTCTCCATAGGGCGGGATCTGCCAAATCTGCCGGTTTTCCCGCGAGGCGGGATCCTTTATTTTCTGCTGGTTTCCCGGATGGTGGGATTTCCCTGTTGCTTCCCGCTAGGCGGGACTGTTTGTGGTGGTTTTTACTGCTTGCCACAAGGTGAGATTTTATTGTAACAGTTTTTCTTTGCTTCCTGCTGGGCGGGACCTTCTCGATGGTGGTTTTTGGCTATTTGTTTCCCGCTGAGAGGGATTGTTTCATGCTTACTGTTACCGCTAGGCGGGATTTCTATTTTGGTGTTCAGTTTCAAGGGATTGATGCCCTAGGCCCATTGCTTATGTAATCAGGTTTTGGGATCCTTGTTAAAACCCGTTGTAAATACAAACACTACTTACCAAAAAGATATGGAAACTTTCACCTCACATGAAGAGATACCATGGATAGTGAACAAATAATTAGAACCAAATGATAAAGAGATTGATCAATTGGAAGCAACTCAAATGAAGGATCATCAAGATGAGTCATGGGACCTACACTTTGACCAAAAACATTTGAGGGTTGAAAAGGAGGGGCATGTTTTCAATTGGGTGCCCAACGTTGGTATGTTTGATAAACAAGTAATCAATGAAGAGTATGAGGACCATGAGGTAAAAGAGGGAATTGCAAATCCCCATCAAATTTTGGTAAATAAAAATGTTCAAAAGTTAGAATCTAACCTTTTGTGTTCAAGTATCCAAGATTTGGGTGAGAATTTGCATGACCATGTTTTGAATTTGAATGATGAAATGTCATTAAAGGTAAATGAAAAACAAGGTATAATTTTTAATCACACCTTTAATAACATTGTTTCAATGAATGGAAAAGAAGTTGATGCACTTGAATTGTTAAATAAAATTCATCAACAATTACTAATTGAATCTAGGGTAAAAATTGTTAATGATCCTAATTTAGTAAATATCCTAGATGCTTGTAAATTATTACACAAATTTGATTTGCCTACAAATTTGGAAAATGATTTGGCTTTGAAATTTGTAGAAATAGGCTCTTACTTACAAAATTGCATATTTGAAAAAGATAGCCTAATTCTAAATCAAGGAGGGAATTATGAAGTTTACATTTTAAAGAATAGACATGATAAAATTGAAAATCATTTATTGTCTAATAATTTTAGTAATTTGATGTTCACCTATGGGAGTATTATTATAACTAAATCAAATTGGTATGGTGAGCATGGCAAGTGGAAATTTGTTGCATTGTTTGCTCTAGTCTTGTTTTTGTGGGAGTCCCACAACATTTGGCATGCATATCACGTTATATTGTTGTTGAAATGTTCTAATAATGTTTGGGATCCAGGAAAGTGATAATCCAAGCTTTGCATCATCTTGTATTATATTGTACATTTGTATATAGATTTTGTTTTTTTTTGGGTTTTGGTTTGTGTTTTCAAATTTTCATTTTTGGGATTGCAATTTGGTTTTGGATTGAATAAGTTTTAATTTAAAGTTGTGTGTTTATTTGACATGTTTTGTTTGTCTATATATAAAAAAAAAAAAAAATGATGAAAAATTTGCCTTGAGATGCTAACTTATGTTCTAGATCGGGGAAATATGGAACATTGGAATTATGTGGTAGAAAGCTCCGCAAGAAATACAAACAGTTTAATAGTATCGTTTGAAACTTGTGATGCATGAAGTAGTCAGTTTTATATGGCAATATTTCATCTGCAATTCAAAAGACAATGCATTTCATATTACATCTCACTTTGCACATGCATTCCATCTTAGTTGCATATACATCTTAGGTACAAATCATTAAAGTGTGTCAAATCCTCTTAGGGTCATGATATAACATAAATGTGAAAAAATCCTAAGGTTGGAAACTGAGCCTCATGATATCTAGAACTAAGCACATCTTATACACATTAAAATGATCTTGAGCAAAATGATCAAAACCTAAATTGGAAGAAAAGGTCAGGCGAAAGAAGTATTTCATGTCTATCCTATTATGCAACATGATCCTTAAACAGTGGTTTTGACCACTTCCATAAAACTTAAAGCCTAAAATCAGAGTAGTAAGGATAGGGTTAAATCCTCATCGGACTTAGGTTGAGGATCCAACTCCCCAAAGCTTTGATTTGACCTACATGGAGTAGTAAGGATAGGGCATAATTCTCATCTCGCCTAGGTTGAGAATCTGATTCCCCAAAGCTCCTATGTCTCATTTCATGATAAATCTTGGATTGGAAGGATCATACTACTTGTCCTCTGCAAAGGATGGGTAGTCATCCCCAAGGTCCAAGCAATAAAATTAATATTCTTCATTTTGCATCCAAAGCTTGGATTGGAAGGATCGTACTACATGTCCCTAGCAAGGATGGGTAGTCATCCCCAAGGTTCAAGAAGTAAAAAAATTAATTTTTCCCATCTCATATTTATATTGGATTGGAAGGATCGTACTACTTGTCCTCTGCAAAGGATGGGTAGTCATCCTCAAGGTCCAAATAAATGAAGCTAAGTCATGGATTATGGGGTTAAGCATGCCTATGCATGGCAACATGTCTTGTCTAAAAAACAAGACCACTGACTGTTCAAAGGGTTAGACTAGCATGACCATTTCTTCTATAATTGGTTAAATTATTTTTCTCAAAGTGAGGTAATGAATTCCAAATCAGAATAGTAAGGATAGGGTTAAACTCCCATCTCGCTTAGGTTTGGAGTCTGATTCCCCAAAGTTCTGATTTCACATTCAATTGCACATGGGTTCAAGATAGTAGGGACTCATAACCAACTTTGGGATATAATAAAGCATTTCATTAGTGGATCCTAAGAGGGTTTGGTAATCTTGAATGTTTGTGCATGATACTAGAAATTTTAGGCCTTTACAAGAGCAAAATCTCTAAGCTTAGTTATCAGGTTACACAAATCATTCACAATCTCACATATGCATTCATGTAAAACTGAAAATGGAATGTTGATCAATTTCAAACGATAGGGAATGAAAACACATTGCACACATCGAGCTGATACTTAACACTTCTGATGATTCATGTATTTCTGATCTTTGGGCATTTGTTCATATTTCTTATGTGCTAACACATGTTTTCGGGTTTGTATGCTTCCAGGTAGGGTTCTCACTAAAATGCTCAGGAGCATTTGACAGCAGAGTCGCCATTTGTTGTGGCTGATCCACAACCCACCCCAAAATTGGGGACCCACTTTTTTTTGCATGCTTTCAAAGAATATCTCAGTGAACCAGATGCTAAAAATCAAGAAAAAAGGCAAAATTGCACAAAAATGAAAAAGTGTCGCGATATCGTGACATGTCGCTCTGTCGCTGCCAAGAAATAAAAGTTGTCGCGATTTCGCGACATGTTGCTCTGTCACTGCTGAGAAAAATAAAGTGTCGCGATATCGCGACATGTTGCTCCGTCACGACCGAAAATGAAAAAGTGTTGCGATATCACGACATGTTGCTCTGTCGCGGTCGAAAATGAAAAAGTGTCGCGATATCGCGACATGTTGCTCTGTCGCGACCGAAAATGAAAAAGTGTCGCGATATCGCGACATGTTGCTCCGTCGCGGTCCAGAGAGTAGAGAGAAATACAGAATGGAAAATTGTCGCGAAATCGTGACATGTCACAAAATCGTGGTCAAACCAGTCAAACAGGGCAAGGAACTAAATGCATCGTTATTTCACGACAGGAAGCAACAAAAGGACACGAGGCAAAAAAATGTCGTGATATCACGACAAGAAGCAGCAAAGCGACACGAAGCAAAAAAACGTCGCGATATCGCGATAGGTCGCGTTTTCGTGGCTCCAAGCAGCGAAGTGGTACGAAAGGAAAATATGTCATGATTTCATGACATGTCATGTTTTCGTGACCAAATACAACAAGAGCAGCTCGAAATAGAAAAGCGTCGCGATTTCATGACAGAAAGATGCCAGTGTAAGAAACAAAAAATGTTGCGATATCGCGACATGTCGCGTTTTCATGATGAAAGTAGAGGAGCAAAGCTGCATGCATAAAAACGTCACGATATCGTGACATGCTATTTTTTGTCACGATTTTCATGGGGCCGTTACAGAACATGCAGAAAAGTGTGGAACACGTGGCATACATGTGTAAGGGCTGCAAAGGCGTTACAGTTCACACAGAAGATCAAGCGTCTCAATGTCGAGCATAAAGTCGAAAGTAGTGGAAATGTGGGGAAGGTGAAACGAAGCAATCTGGAAGACGAAACGAACCGTCATGGAAGGAGAAGCAATTTACCAGAACTTCAAAAGTGGAAGCACAGATTGGTACGGGGGTCAAAAAACCATTACGGGCAGAGTTGCAGAGCCAAAGGCAATAAGCCATTCTGGGCCTATTTTTGTGGTGTTTTTCTTCCACTTTGTCTGGATATTCCTTTACATTGGACTGGGTAGGAAATTGTTGTAAGCAGAGTTGCAGTGCTGAAGGCCAGAGGGCCATTCTGGGCCTACTTTGAGGCTGTTTTCTTCCATAGAATGGGTTTGGGAAACCAGATATTATGTTGTTGTATAATGACCAATTTTTAATATAGAAAATTCATAGAGTTGCACCTCATTGGCAAGAAAGAAGGAGTTATTTTCTGCATGCAGGATTAAATGTTTATCTTTCCTATTTTTAGATTTCTAGGCTTATAGGTGAAGTTTAATGCAAGTTCTCTTGGTTGCTTCATGCGAATGTCTAAATCTGAAAATTATAGTTTAAACCCCAGAAACCAGCTCCTAACTTACCTGGATTGTGCGAGTTTGCAGGTTCAATAGGTTAGGTTGTATGCAGAAAACCTCATTGGCTTCGGTTTTGTCAAAAAGGATAGCATCATACTGAATGCACTTTTTATTTTTCTTTCACATTTTTTTTTCATTTTTTTTTCTGCATTTTATTTTATTTACAGGCATTAAAATAAAATTAAAAAACTAAAAATTCCAAAGTCAGAAAATAGAAAATTTCCATTTCAAGGCCGGGGTTTCATTTTTCGGTTTTGTTTTTCATTCATGAGCGAGATGATGAAATTCCCTTCATAAAATTCCATTTTCATTAAAGGGTTTATGTTTATGACATTTCATCAATTTTCATTTTGAAGTTACAGTATAGTCATAAAGGGATCAAATCACATTTGCTTTATTCGGGTTCAATGAACGACCATTAAATTTTCACAGTAAAATAAACCAACATTGCCCCTTGTTAACAGTTACTTGCAACCACTGAGGTGTTCCGAGCATTTTAATTGAATATCTTTATTTGAGATTATTAATACATAGATGCAAAATGCTAACATAACAGGAACCTTGGAGAAGTTACTTGTTTAATTTCTTTGCAAGCAGAGGATTTAGAACCCAAATCCTATCGGAGAGTGTGTTTTCACAATCGGGTGAAAATACCACTCAACAGTCTCTTCAGTGTGTACCTCACCAAAAGGAAGAAATAGTAACCCAATTCGGAAGAAAAGAAAAGCGAGAAGTTATAAAAAATTCAGAAGTATGGTTGTTGAAGACTAGCAGAGTGATTCGACCAAGCGCAGATTAAAAAAAATACATCAAATCTGAAGAAATCACAAAAAAATTGGTCGCTTGCAGATCTTTCCAGCAAAGACACAGGTTAATGGTGGAATCGTATAAAATTAGAGTATAAACTTAAGGTTTAAAATAATTTTTATCCATCGACGGCTACAGTTCGCATCACTGGAAAACTTTGACATCAAAGAAAGTACAAAGGTCACAAGACATCGCAAAGGATATTGCGAAAGAAGTCTCCAAAGAAGTGGCAAAGGATATTGTGAAAGAGGTCTCGAAAGAGGTTTCAAAAGAAATGAAATAAGTGATGCAAGAAATGGTCGATGGAAGAATATATCACGACCCCAACCTACTTTTGCTACTTAATCTTTCCGACCTACATCAAATTACATCAGTGCGTGTATATAAAATTTAGTTCCAGGATATCGCCAATCGCATCATAGGGTTGGATGAATCAGTCCTCATAAGTGGGTTCATCAATGGATTGAAAGAATAAATTAGAGTGAATATCATGATGTACACTCCTCACACCCTATAGGAAGCCATTGTATTAGCCTTGTTAGCCGACGATACATTCAATGTTCAACGTCAACATGGGGAGCAACCTATTGATAAATCAACATTCATGCACACTATTCCAAAATGCAAACCCTTGCCAGTTAAGTACCTTAGCCTACAAGAAATGGAGGAGCGATGAACGAACGACCTCTGCTATACTTGTGATGAGAAATTTGGGCCCCTTCATTGTTGTGCTACACAAACATTGTATTTATTGAATATAGTTGATCCTGTCACTCCATAGAGGAATAAGGTGAGGAAGATGTGCACGACATGACCAAAGCACCTGATCATAACAATGAAGGAAATGAGGTCGATGTGCAAGAAGTGCTCGATGCATCATGAAAAGATGAGGTAGACATCCATGCAGTAAACAATGAAGGCAAGACATACACTCTCAAATAACTACACACAAGTTCATCGCCAATAGTGAGTTCTCATCATATAGGCAGCCTGATTCAGAAAGGAGACAAAAGAGTGATTGCACCTTTATTTTCCCTTCATTCTACACAGGAAGAATCGGCTAAAGCGAAAGCATACCGCCATCACAATTCTGCTAAGGAAGATTCTACTATTCTTTCTAGAAACCCCCCACTAATTCTTCGACCTTCAATATATCCTTGCATTCAAAAAAGTGACATTAAAATAGTACAAGAACTTGCACAAATTCAATTGGGAAAACAAGCAACAAAGCTCCTTACTTTGAGCTTTGAGGACAAAGCTCTTTTAAGGAAGGTGGCATGTTAGGATTCTAATCCTAACCTTATTATTTAATTCATTAATTATATGGAGCAACACGTCCTTTCATCAAACTCACAACTCTAGATAAGATATATATATGCAATGTGTTGGGTGTTATAAACCATCCATCAAAGAATATAATTATTAATTAATTTTTGGGTTCCCCATACAATACAACAACGATTCCTTAATAAAAGCGATTCCTTTTTATTATTCTAGCATTATAATCAATATTTCTCTATTGGGTTCACTACACATTGACTCACCTCTCATCAAGAAGTTAGAGTTAGTCAAGATATGATTGTCTAGAAGTATCATCATCTATGAATTCCTACAGTAAAATTCACAATGAGGGGATCTCAAGCTCAAGAGTCATGATTTTAATATATATGAGGAATGTGGATATGGTGTATGAAACATGACTAAAATTTAAACTTGGGGTGTATGAAAAAATAATCTAGCACCTTGACCTTTTTCACACTTAGAACCATCAAAGAAGAGAGTGATATCAACATCTTCCTCTGGAATGACATCTTCTTCTTGTTCAGTGATAGTGAATACCGAATCATCTGGGAGCTCAATAATCAAGGGTTGATCACTAGGTAGTGGAGCTTTCGCAAGTTGATCAGCTATGACCTAACCTTTAATGGATTTTTGACTAATAAACTCAAGATCAAATTCAGTAAGAAGCATTATCCATTTAGCGGTGCGAGTGTTATTGTAAGTGCGAGACATCATATAACATAGAGGATTTTCTCTAGCTATGACATATGTGGTGTGACTAAGCATGTAATATCTGAGTTTCTTAGTGGCAAAAACCACTGCTAAGCACAATTTTTCCATGTAAGCGTATCTGGTTTCATAGCTTACCAATGTTCGACTAATGTAATAGATAGCTTGCTCTTGATTGTTTTCATTCTTTTGTGCAAGCATTGTCCCTAATGCAAAGTTCATTGCTAAAACATAAATATGGAAGGGGACCCCTAGATGAGGAGGAGTTAAGACTGGTGGAGAAGCTAGGTATTGATTAATTTAAAGATTAATGTCATCAAAGGCTTTCTGACATTCATCTATCCATGAAAATGTCACCTCCTTTTGTAGCAGGTGATTGAATGACCTACATTTGTTAGAAAGTTGTGCAATGAAATGATGGATCGATTGAATATTTCCTTGTAAACTATGCAATTCCTTCAAGTTTATTGGGGGAGGCATCTCCATGATGGCCTTGAATTTGTTTGGGTCCACCTCAATGCCTCTTTTGGAGACAATGAACCCTAGTAGTTTTCCAGAGGTAACACCAAAGACACATTTCTTGGGGTTCAACCTTACATTATGCTCTAGAAGTCGATCAAAGACTTTTTCCAATACACCAATGTGCTCTTGTCGAGTTTTAGATTTTTCCAAGAGATCATCCACATAATATTCGATGATCTTATGCATGTAATCATGGAAGATGTATGTCATGGCATGTTGATAAGTGGCACCTACATTTTTGAGGCCAAAGGGCATCACCTTGTAACAAAAAGTCCCCCAAGGTGTAGTGAATGTTGTTTTGTGTTGGTCATCAGGATTTATTCAAATTTGGTTGTATCCTAAAAAACCATCCATGAGAGAAAGCATTTCATGGCCAGCATAGGTGTCGACAAGAGTATCAATGTTTGGAAGAGGAAAATCATCCTTAGGACACGCTTTGTTAAGATCTCAAAAGTTAGTGCAAATGTGTATCACCCCATTAGGCTTGCGAATGGGTACCATGTTTGAAAGCCACTCAAGATAGTCAATGGGTACAATGAAGTTCACATCTAAAAGCTTTTGAAGCTCTTCTTTGACTATGAGGGCCATGGTAGGATGCATCCTTCTAAGTTTTTGTTTGACCGGCTTAGCATCAAAGTGTAAGGTGAGATTGTGGACAACCAAGTTAGGGTCAAGACCAGGCATGTCTTTGTAGGACCATGCAAAAATACCCTTCTTCTTCTTGAGGAGAGCAATTAATTGCTCTTGTTCATCTATGGATAAAATTTTTCCAAGTTTGACAATTTGGGGATTGTCTGCATCTGAACTAAGGTTCACATCGATGGTATCTTCAATAGACATGTGAGAACCTTCCTCAAGTTGATGGGGCATTGGGATCAGATGAATGTCATCTATGATATTATCAAACTCTTCTGACTCAACCTCATCTATGTCTACCTGGAAAACCTCAGGATCTGAAGGTGAAGGTGAAGGTGAAGGTGGGGGTGATGGAGGAATGTAGTTGGCTGAAGCCCTTAACAATTCCTCGAATAGGACAAACTCGGAAAAGGATGGTGGCGAGGAAATCCGGTCCATATCAATAAGGCTCATGTCAATTGGAATTGGCTTTGCCAAATCATATGGATTATGGAGTGGGGTGAATAAGTCAGTAGGATTCATGTTGACTTAAGGGGAAAATGGATGGTTGGAAAAGGTGAATGGATGGGTGGATCCTATTTTCTAGAACTGATATTAGAACATTGGTAAACCTGAACAACAACAAGCAACACAAATAAATGCAATGTACATGTAATGCAAAATATTTTTGTTTTTGTTTTTTTAAAATTTGAAATTTGTTTTTGTTTTTTTTTGAATTTGAGTTATGTACATATATTACAAGCAAAATGGTCGATGATGGGGATCAATGGAATGGAGGTGGTGGTTCACCGGTTGGTTCAGCTCGCTCTTGTGGAAGAAGCAAGCGAATGATGGGCTGATGGATGGGGAACATTCTGAGGTAAAACTCATCCTATTTACATGTGTGGGATGATGGGCTCTGATTCCTCTTCAGATTCATCAAAAATTATCGACATAAGGTCGAATTCTTCATAAATTTCTTCTTCAGAGTCATCGGGGTGATGGTCGTCTTCTTCTGAATTCAAATTAAGCCTTTGAAAGGCTTGTTCAAAAGAAGAGATGGAAGAAAATGGATGGTAGCCTAGACCTGAATGGTCATGCACTTCTTGATATGGAGTATCAATTAGCTCATGCACTCCCTATTCATATCGGCCTAGGCCATTTCTTTGCCAATTATATCGATGAAAATAATAGGATGGAAAACCCGACATTTGTTGTATATTGGTAGTTGTTGGTTGCTTGGGTTCATCTGGAGGAGAAGGATTGGACAATGACTCAATTCCTCCATACACAAAATTTATGCTATTTGACATGGAACCCATATTATACACCACTCCTATAGATAAGGGTGGGTCACGTGGGTGACCATAATCCTTGGTAGTTTGGATGTTGAGCGGTGTGACTATAATATCTTGGACCACGTATTCACCAATACCAGGATTAGTGAGGTGGACCTCAACTTGGGATGACATGGATGCAGATGTGGAAATGGATGACTCATGATTGGCTTGGGGTATGGACTGAGATGGTGTCTCACAATCTATTAACTCGACTTGTGAGACATTGGCTAATGTGGATGGTGGTGGATTTGACTGAGATGATTATTGAATTGGCAATGATGTGGAAGGAATGGTGGAGGATGATGATGATGAAACTGATGTGGATTGAGTTTGACCACATGTGCATGTAGTCAAAGGTGATGAATATGGGGGCATGGAAGTGGAAGCTTGATGTGATGTGGTGATGGGAAGCTCCTCAAGGATAGGAGCTTTAGATGATGATCCAGATTGGGTGGATGATGAAGTGGTTGATGATGTGAGAAATAGATGAGTGGAAGGAAGCATGGATTCATAGGGATTGGAGATGAAATTGTAATACTTAAATGGTTCAACATCCATCGGTATGCAATGTACTTGTCCCTCATGTACGTATTTCAAGCATTGATGTAGTATAGAAGGGACACATCTCATTTCCCTCATCCAAGGTCATCCAAGGAGTACATTATATGCCATGGATCCTTCCAAGATGTGGAACATGGTATGCAACATTTTGACCCCCACTTCGATGGGTAAAATGATAGTGCCAACTATGGAGCAGAGAGCATCATTAAATGCTTTCAGGGTGAAAGTGGATTTGGTGATGTGGGATGGAGGAAGATTGAGATGATGAAGAGTAGATGTGGTGATGATGTTAATAGAGGAGCCAATATCAATTAAAACTCTTTTGAATGGCTTCCTATCAATTTGAGCCATGATGTGTAATGGAGGGTCCACCGATTCCGATGATATTGGTTTAATCTCAAAATCATAGAATGTAATGGAAGGCTCCATACATGTTTGAATATTCCCCATAAAATTGTTGAAGGCATTAGCATCTTGAGATTGGAATTCAATGGATTTTAGAATATCCATTAATGCCTCATGATGTGGGGGAGATTGTTGAATGAGCTCATATATAGATAGTTTAGCCGAAGCCATTTTAAGGCTTGTGGTTAACCGACTACTCAAAGAGATGATTGGCCTTGATGGATGATTGATGGGATGAATGGGGGGATTTGGATGACTTGGAATATGGATGGGTTGAGAAGGATTGGTAGAAATTTGGATGGGTGATGATGAATTTATAGGTTGAGACACACTTGCTTGTGGAGGTATGGGTGATTGAATAGACTACTACTGAGCATTTTGTTGATTAGTGCATTGTTGTTGACCTTGGGTTACTACATGAATAGCACCCATAAAACCTTGGTATTGTTGGACATGATTGACTTGATTAGGAGGGGTTTTGGTATTAGACCCTCCTATTGTTGGTTGCACCTCCTCATGATGAGGAAGTGGTGTTTGATAAATTCTAAGGTTTTGGTTTTGTTGAGCTAAGGGACTATCAAGCTTGATTGCCCCTAAGTCAATGAGATCTTGCACTCTATCCTTAAATACATGGCAGTTGTTAATATCATGCCCATTTTTCCTATGATAAGGGCAAAAAAAATGCTCTCGGTAGTGTTTACCATATTTAGTGGGATCATCTGGTTTAACCTCAGGCAAGGGAAGTTGGTTGGTGTCATATAACCTATGGAATATGGAAGCATAAGATTCGGCCAATGGGGTGTATTGATGATTTTGTCGAATAGATTATCGATGTGGTCGATTTTCCATAGCTGGCACTATGTTTTGACTTGATTGAGTTGTTGAGGGAACCACATGATATTCAATTTATCGTGGTTGTTGTTGCATAGGTTGTTGTTGAGCCATTACCGATTGGCTCATGACCACTTGATTAACTTGGTTAGCTTGGTTTGCTGGATTGGCCTGGTTTGATTTTGACTGGCCAGAATAACTACCTTTATATTGGCCCTTGTTTTGCCATTCTTTATTTTTAGGCTTAAGCACACCTTCTTGGATTTTTATCTCCTCAATTATGCTAGCCTGGGCAAGAGCTTCATCAAATGATCTATATTGTTGTAATTGTAATAACCAAGAGATGGGTTTTAAGCAACTCTTAGTAAACAATCGGATCAACTCCTCCATTGGTAGGGAGAATGGCAATTTGGTGATAACGACCCTCCAACGATTACCAAAGTCATAGATAGACTCATCATCATATTATTTTAGACCATATATATCAGATAATGAGACTTTATTTCTAACATTAAGGGAAAATATTTCAAGAAATTGGTCAATCAATTGCTCAAAAGTATAAATACTATGGTGAGGCAAGTGATTATACCATTCTACAACATCTCCCCCCAATGTCTGAGGAAATGTTTGAAGCATTAGAGCATCATTACTTTGAATTCTAAAGCATGAATGGATAAATGTGCTCACATGTTCTTTAGGGTCCTCAGTCCCTTTAAATTTATCAAACTTTGATACTATGAAGTCTACCGGATATGGTGGGGATGGTACCAAAGGATGGATTGGTTGATTGATCAGTTGACGTAAAGTGGGTTTCTGGTTTATCATACCAGGAGTATGTTGTATCAGACTATCAATCTGTTGTTGCATAACCTGAATTCTAGGGTCCTCCCCAGGAATGTGGAAGCCCTGAATCACTTGATGATTCTATGAAGGTGGAGTGGAAATATGTTGAGGTGTAATGAGATGATTATGACTTGGTAGAGTGGATTGGAATTGGTGATGATAAGGTTGATGAAATGATTGTGAATGAAGAAATGGAGAAGATGCATGAGGACTATGGATGAATTGACCCATAGAATGGGCATGGGTTGATGGTGGTGTTGGAATGGAAACCATAGAATATTGTGGTACCCATGATGGACCTTGGGTGACAAAGGTGGGTTGAGTGGAAATAGGTTGAGGCTTAGGATTGACCACATGAACTTGTTGTTGAGGATAGGACTGAGCATTCTATCGCTTCTTAAGAAATTTGTTAAGGTGTTCCCATGCTTCATGTATTTCCATATCTGAAGTGGAAGGTGTGGATGTGGTGGCTGAGGTATGTGAAGGATAAGTTGCAACCATAGTTACAGTTGAATGGGTAACATTGGCTGAGCTGGAAGCTGGCATCTGTGAAGCAACATTGACATGTGCTTCATACAAAGGGTTGCCATAGGTAGTGGTGTAAGATGATGGGATGGATGTGCTTTGAGCACATGATGATTGGGGTATGGACCAATGTTGGGAAGGTGCAGTTGATGCCTCAAAAAGAGGGTTGTTATACACCTGGGTAAGGCTTGAAGGCTGGGAGGAGATAAGTTCCTACTGGAAAGAAGGATCATGCCTAGGTGAGCTATGGACTAGTTCTAAGACATAGTTAGTGGATCTATAAAGAGCCTCCACTTTGGCCATGTCTATATGGGTTATGTGGTGGTCAATGGTAGGTGAAGATGATTCTATTTGTGGAATGGCCATGTGAAATGACTATGTGGATGACACAGTGTGTGAGGGACCCACAGACAAATCTGAACAACTTGTCTGTATCACACTAGTGGGATTGACCACATAAGTGGTGGGGAATGATGATGAACAATCCATGGATGAATTGTCTTGGTGGATGGAAGTTTGATTCAATACTTTAGTTTGATTTCTAGTTAACACCATAAGCTACTGAATCAAATATGCAATGTGCAATAAAGAAAGTGTAGAAGAAAACTTCACAAAATAAGCAATTCAATTCTATGTTTTGCAACAATGTTTCTTACCTCCTTTCTTTTTTTATCTCATTTTAATGTTTTTTTTGTTGTTTTGTGTGTTTTTGATGTGCTAATCTGAATTATGAAGGGTGAAATCTATGGCTTGGCTAGGCAATGAGATTCTTTCTAGTGATGAAGTCCAGAAATTTTGCTCATGGGTATCCTATGGTGGCTAAGGGTAGAGATTGGTGGATGGAGATGAAGCCCACCATCACCAAATCTCAAGCAATGGTTGGTGATGAAATCCAACTCATTACTATTTAATGTGAGACGTGTTGTGTGTGATTCATTTTAAAAATTTCATGTTTTCTATTGTGTTTCATACAATGTCAATAGTAACCAATTTTACAAGCCTAAATCAGAAGCCAAAAATAGAAATACTAAGCTCCTCAAAATATGTAAGGTACACCGCTTAAGACCCACTCTGAACAGTGGAGGGTTCACTTACTCTTCCACCTTGAATCACCAAATGTGGGAGTATACTTAGTTATCCTAATTTTGTTCCTACTTAGACAAGAAAAAGAGGAATTCTTGACCCTATTGTGCAAACTATTTTATGCAATTCTCATTTTACATGAAAATAATATGCATATCTTTGAATGAAAAACACATCAGAAAACAACAAAATTTTAAATTTGAAATGTGTGCTAATGTGAATATGAATGCAAAGTAAATCTAAATGCAATGTATAAATGCAAGTTCCTAAAATGCAGATGTAATATGATTGTTTTTAACAGACATTGAATGATGTTCTTTTTAGCAATTAATCTATAAAAATGTAAAACAAAAATGAAATAGAGGGGTTAGGGTTTTGAGGTAGACTTACAGAAAAGCCTATGTATCCTTTTCCCACTCTATGAAATACCTTTCAGAGTCTATGAAATGCACTAGGGCACCTTCTAAACTCTAGGGGGCATCCCTCGAGCATAAGGCATCTACACAATCTTGGATCAACTTCTACAGCTCCAGAAACCCTAGTTCAAAAAATCATGCGATAGAATTTCTAAAACTTGCAAGATAGAAAAAAAAATAGTGAGTTAATGACAAGATAATTAACATAAATAACCCATTGTGGGTCCCACCATGATCACCATTTGTGAATACAAAAATCAAGCAACACCAAACATAAACTATGAAATAAATGAATAAGCAAAATAACACAAATGATTGCACAAAGAAATGAACTCTTTTATTATTATCGGTGGATCTCTTGTATTACAATCAAATGTACCCCAAATAGGGGGTTTACAATGCTTATTATTTTGATACAATTGTTACAAAGCACTAGGGTTCTCCGAAACCCTAGTTAGACATGAATGGTGGTGTCTTCATGCTTGATTTGATCCCAATAGAGTGGTGAGTGGGCTTTGGTATCCTATGCAGGGCCACTCGAGCTTCAATAGCTACCAATGAATGTGATTCTTAGACCTGCACACAACAAATAATAACAAGAGTTAATAATATCTATGAGGGCTCCACTACGTGAGACCCTTAGAAAATAAAATCACTAAACCCTAGTTGCAAAAATAAAGTTATAAACAAATATGAGAATATGAAATAAGAACAATGAAATTTTACCTTATCGAATAACATTATTTCTATCTTCATCATTGATGTAGGGAATGATTATGTAGATGCCCTAACGATCACCCGAGGGTCGTAGGGCTGCAGATCTAAATGAGAAATACCTATGGGTGCTTGGTGCTGACCAAAAATACCTAGAGGCACTTTGGAGACTCTGATGGGTGCTCGAGAAGCTCTAGAGGGCATTCGATGGTTGAGGAGAAAGTTGTAGAACTAGATCTAGTTCATGTGAGGTGGGCAATGATGGATGTAGAGGATGCGAACGATGGTGAGGGGATGCGAGGATGGGTATGATGGAGATAGGGTTTGAACTCCAAAAATATCTCAAGGGAACTTGGGCACTCAAGGAACTCAGGGAATTCAAAAACTTAGGGCTTAGGAAAACTTAGGGGTTGAGTCATCAAAATGACTCCTCTTTATAATCTTCCCTTAGACATGTTAGGGTTTCAATGACACAAAATGTGTGGCTGAGATTAGAACATGAGGAAGGGTGGAGATTAAAGCGGGGTAAGTGGCATGGATTAAGGTGGATGGATGGCTAAGATTAAAACATGATGGATGGTTGGGATTAATTCATATAAATATATATACATTTATTAAATATATATAAATATAATATATAAAATATTATTATTTAAATATATATTAAACAAATATATATAAATAATGGATATGTGTGGTGGGAAGCTATGGATGGAGGACAAGTGGCTAGATTTTGGTGTCTACGAAGTATCCAATTTGGTTGTGCTAAGTATCCAAAGTTAATTTAATGATTTTTTTAAACATTTGAGATTTTAAAATTTCTCTCAATCTTAGTGCTAATGTACCAAAACTGTCTATAGGCCATCTCTTTTGCATACAAAAGCATCTGAATCCCATTTGTTTTTTGTATTGCATGATTTTTTAAGCTCTATGTAGTGATGATATAAATTTATAGACATGTTATAGCTTTGCATGGGATTTGTTTATAAAATAGATTCCCTAGTGTATGTTTTTTCTCTCTTCAAATGGATGGATTACTCAAAAGAAATAATATCTTGTTTATTTTCAATGATGAATCAAAATAAATTCTTAGTGATCATGAACTTGGTAGGAAGAAGGAGAAAGCTCTTGGACTCTTTTTCATGTTGAACCAAATTTACTTTTCCATGTCTAGAAGAAAACTAATCCTATTGAGGTATGGACTAATTTGAAAAATCTCTATAGAAAAGTAAGTGCTAGTGAAGTTAACAAAATAGAGATAGAAATTTCCAATCTTAGAACTTTAGATTTTAGTAGTGTTGAAGACTATATTTCTCACTTCAAATACCTAAAATCTAACTTATCTATGATATGAGGTAAGGTAAAGGGTGAGGTAAAGCTAACTTAAAATCTTTCTCCTCATTTTCATACAGTTGGCTTGATTCTTTATGTGAATCTATGACTATCAAGGATCCACAACCCATTTTTATGGAATTTTCAAGCTTCTTATTCATTATGAAGTTGCAATAAAAATTTGTGGATTTTTTTCTCATATACAAGCTCACCCAAAGGACCTAAAATCAAAGGAACTCAAGGCTTAGTTTTCCAAGAGAAATTTTAAATTTTCAAAGTCAATTACTTTTGAGTATTGTAAAAGGGAAGAACACTCCATGAAAAAATACATTACAAGGTTGAAGAAGATTGAGATAGAATTCTTGAGAGTAGAACAAAATATTTATGATAATGAAGATACAGATGAAGATGGTAAAGTATAGGCTCATTAGAGAATTAATTATGGGGGAGGTGTTACTTCTAATTCCTTATCTCCTTGGTCCCTCAGTTTAGATTATGGGGGATTTTGAAATATGTGTAATCTAATATTGTTAGGCCAATTCCAATAATGTGAAAAAGTGCTTATGAGCATCATTAACGTAGCCTGCATGCATGTGCATATGTAAGCCTATGGGAATTCCTCATTCATGTAATGATAAGGGATTTTTTTATATCTCATCCTTAGTGATATTGGGCAAAACACCTTTATGCATAACCTTGATTAAAGGGTGTAATTAATTTTTATTATATATATATTTTTTTAATTTACATGGTGGAATCAGTAGCCACCATGAATCTGGGTAGGTTGTTTGACTTTTATGGCTGCCACAGTATTCTGCATTATCCGCCCTAAAATCCACCACATATATCTTTGCGTAGTCTGTCCCTATAACCACCATGCCACAATCATTTTAAACCTTTTTCATCACTGAAAGTACCAGGAATTGGACAAGCATTCAGTCCGACGAGGACCGAGATTTAAAACTTGGACCTCCGCCCCCTTACGGGGTTTGGTCGAACCAATTGATCTACACCTCGGACCTTATATTATTGTAATTTTATCTCAAAAATATTTTTATTAGGTTAACCTAATAAAAAAATCTATCCTCAAATTCAAGTCAATATTGAGTTGAGGTTAACTACTCATTTAGGTTTTATATCACTATAAATACCCCTCAGTGAGTAATCATTTTTAAAATACTATGAATAAAATGTAAAAATTTTAGAGTGCCCATAGATATCCACCTTCTATTGTGTCTTCTCGTTTATATTTCTCTTTCCTTAATTTCTTACTTGTCTATTAATACAATATTTAATACACTCTTGAATATTTTCTAGTTATGATTGTTGTGAATGCATATTTTAGAATTATTATGGAAAGGATTGTGAATTCACCCACATAATATGCTTGTCTTAGAATCAATAAGTCATGCATTCAAACCCCATATACTTTCAGTTGTGTAGGTGTACATAAAGATTAATTCTAGTATGGAAGATAGTGGAACTAATTTAGTTTGTGAAATATATAGTAAAGGAACTTAGATTGGTTGCATCCAATTCTAGGTTCAAACCATGATCAGTTTTCCTTAGCTAATGTGGCATATCATCGTTCCTCTGTCATAGGTCTATTGAAAAATAACATACATATACATTAGAAAGACCAATATCATATACATTAGATCAACATTTAATAGTATGTTGTATTAATATTTTTCATAATGAAGTACATCTATATGGTAGAATAATTTATAGTGAGTTTGTTAACTTATAAGACAATATCCTAAATGGAATGGTAAGGAACACATAAGAGAATATGAGGACTATTTTTTTATAATTTTTAAAGTAGTGCATTGTTAAAAATAAGGTTAGAAGTGAAAAAAGTATTTCTAAAGTAAGATAAAGTGGTAGTGAGTTTGGTGATCCTTCACCTAAAGTTGGAAAATAATATTTATATTATGACCTTTTTGGAGTGTATTTTAGCCACAATAACTTTTGCATAAAAACTTATGTTAGAATCATTTGCAGTATTGAAATACTGGTTTGATTTATCCAACTTATTAATTTCTTTGAAGAATATTTTACATTAAGAAATTTATAATATTCAAATAAAATTGATGACTAATATTATAATTTCAAGCGATTTTTGTTTCTAAATATTTGTCATAACCAATTACAAAAAACTCAAGGAAGAGATCTAGATATTAAAAGCAAGAAAACAACAACTCAAGGATTATGACAAGAGTATGCAAGAAACTAGATGATAAAAATGAGAAAGAAAAATATGAATCCTATATGGAAATTGAGAAGGGAAATATAAAATAATTATTTTTAAAGAAATCCAAGTTTAGTGTTGAAGATTTAGAAAAACATAAGAATTAAATATAGAACACTCTACAACAACTTTTTGTAGTAAATAATATCTACTTGTATGACCCCAAGAAGCGTGCACCCTGGCTACCCTACTTGCAATTTTGATTTATCATGTATATTATCACTTACACAAAATGAAAGTACTAAAAGCACATGCAACACAAAAGTAAGAAAACAAATAAATATGCTTTATTTATTGATATCTTGAATCCTCGGTTACAAGTTCAACCCTCTTAGGGATATCCATAATTTGATACAAGGATTTACACAATATAGAGCAGCAATTGCATGTATTCCCCATAAGAGAACGGTGTGTCTACGTAGGCCTCCTAGTCCTGCACACAAAACTGTATGGGGGCTTACAGATTCCCCCTTATCCATATCTAGTCCTAGAGGGATCTTTGTGCTCCTGCTTCTTCAATATGGTCCTAAAGATCTATGCCTATGCTCATAGAAGCAATACAGCACACTTAGTAGGATGGGCCACCTCTCTAGATGAGGCCTCTGTCAATGGATCAGATAGATATGATAATAATGAACTACAAGCATAAATAGAATAATAAATGCATTAAAAACTGATAAATACAATTAGATGCATTAAAGAAAGTAGATCTAAGATATGAATAACCAACAAACTAAGCATTAATGAATCTAGACTAAATCTAAGGGAAATAACATTTATGCCCTAAAATGTGCCTGTGGGCCACTGTCTGAGATAGCGACCATGATATGAAGATACTATCCTTGTGAATTAGGGGCTGTTGTGCTATCCTCCTTATCAAAATTGATGTTCAAGGGTCACTGGATGTGTCTCCTACACTGATTGGAAGTTGGAAAAAATAAATCTAAAAATTGGTGCATGGTCATATCTTAGTCAGATGACACTCCAATGCTCCTCAAAATGGGAGTGGATTGGTTCTATGTTTCGATAGGGCTCTGCTACTTAACTATGAAACTTCATGGATCATTTACTTTTCATGGGATATTCTATATATAGACTTCCCTCTCAGATCTAGAACATGGATTCCTAGTGAAGCTTCAACCTAGATTGCATACGACTGACAATTCTAGGTGGGAAGCATCAGTCAAAAACTAGCAATGAAGGGGCAGTTAGGAGGAACTCAGGGAGTTCCTTGCCAAATTTTACCCATAAAAAATGCAAAGGTGTAGTCAGACTATGTGATCTGGGTCTGTATTCACAAACAGATTATGCATGGTGCTAGCCACTATCAGGTTTAGCATCCAGGTGTGGTTGCTGTAGTCTTTAGTGGCCAGGTGTGTTGGTCACTCTTCTTGGGAGCAAAAAATCTTGGATGGGCTAGAACTACCTTGGTTGAGTGGTTAGGACCACTTCTTGATCTTGGAGATATCCAAGAGGATTCATATGGTCTATGAATGTGTCCATATGGGTAGTCTCCTAAACATGATGTGTTTTAGGTGTCTACATGTACCCATTTTTTGGATGTATTGTGAGCAACACAATGCATCCTAGATTTCCCCTAGGGCTATATTGTAGGTTGGATTATGATAATTTATCTGATCAACATAGGATTCCCCATTCATGTAGAAGGGCACGAATCCTAGAATCAATGCTTCCAATGGAATGGAAGGCTTAAATATGTGGGAGTTGATGAGACTTGAAAATGCCTCATTTTTATACTATGTTTGACATATAAAAATGACCATATTATTAAGTTAAATTCCAAATAGTTGATTATAATATATATTTGTTAAGTGTTTGCATGATTTTATGTTAGGAGCATTGTGTCTCTGTTTTTGACTATTGTCAACATTTTGTGACTGCTTTTGCTTTATTACATAGAAAATAAAAATGTGCATTTCAAACAGAAAAATGTGGTGTGCTGATATCCATTAACTTTACAATGGTTTATGAATGGTTTCCTACCCTTCAACTTGTTTGACGTCCACATTGGAGCCAAATTATTAGGATTGTTCTAAATCTGAAAATCTGTAGAAAACAACCTTATAAAAATCAGCAAGCTGTCACTTTATAGGAGCACCTTGAATTTGTCAAGCAAAGCATGAGAAAATGGATGGAATACGTTTAGAAATACTACAAAAGACATCTGGCCTATTTAGAAGCATTCCCACATGGTCTAAGTAGGCAGCAATAGGGTATAACGGGACAATTGTGCAGAACTGTTGCACTATTTCAGCATGGTTTTTATTTTTATTTTTGGAAAACATCCCAAAAGGGATGCCACTTTCGGGTAAGACCCAAGGAGGTAGGGGTATCCATTCCACCAAAAATGCCTAGGACTCGGACTTGGCCTACCACCTTTGACATACTCAAGGAGCAAACAAACACACAAAACCAATTTAAAAATAAGTAAATAAATAAGTAAATAACAACAAAAATAATAAAATAAAATAAAAAATATGTTCCTTGAGTGTGTCAAAAACAAAAGCACAACCAAAAACGCACAATAAGATAAAATAAACCACAACACAAACCACATAGAAAAACACAAGAACCACATAACAAAACACAAACAAGACAAAAACAATGGAACACTACAAAGACATAACCCAAAAAAAAACATAAAAAATAAACACAACCAAAACCTAAAGATTAAAAAAAATAAAAATAAAAAACAACCAACATCAGACAATAAACAAAAACAAAAAAAATAGAAAACACTCACACATAAAAACACGAATTAACACAAAAAAAGAGAAACCCAAGAACAAGAAAGAAAAAACACAAGAACAATAACAAAAAACATAAAACATAAAAAAAAACACAAAACAACAAAAACACAAGAACAACAAAAAAAAACACAAAGAACACAAAAACAAAACAAAACAAAAGAACCCACTCACCTTAAAAAACTAAACAAAAAAACAAAAGAAGAAAAAAAAATTGAACATAACAATGACCTATCTAGACCAGAAGACTATTAAGGCAAGAATCAATAGAGGAAACAAAATAAAGAATAGAATGACCTAGGGAACTAAAACAAAAACTAAATGAACCAAAGAGAAGCAATATATATATATATATATCAAGAAGAAACTAGGTACCTTCAGAACTGGAGCCATCCAAAGAAATGATAGAAAGAAGAGCTTCCCTAATTTGAGAAGCCCACCATCTAGGAGGGTGGCCATAACAAGTAAGATCACCTTTTTCCAAAGCCCAATTAGCTAAAGCATAAGCACTCTTGTTTTTATCTTTTACCACATGAATTTAATCAAATTTCAAAAATCCCATCTAGATTAATTGAATCTTCTTAATAATTCTTTTTGTTCTCCAATCCACCTTATGATTCTTAGAAGGAGTCTTCAAGAGATTAATCATAAGTTGAGAGTCAGACTCAACTAACACATTTTCCCAGCCAACCTTAGTAGCCTCCTAAAGGAATTTGAGGATACCATACCCCTCAGCAAGGTTATTGGAAATAATGCCCAAATTCTCAGCAAAAGTAAAAACCAGGGAGTCATATGAACATCTACCAATTCCTCCCACACTAGCTTTTCCAGGGTTCCCTCTAGAGTCTCCATCAGTATTGAATTTTTCAAAATCCTTAGGAGGAGGTTGCCAATTTCTTGTCCTATCCATATTACTAATACTCACATTCCATTTAAGTTGGTTGCCCTTAGGATATTTAATCTTCAATATTTGCATCACTTGATCCCATATTTGGTGGGAGTTTTGGGGGTGATTAAGGGAGTTGATGGACTGATTCAACTAAGTTGGCTATGGTCTTTTGTCAAATATAATGAATATCATTCCTATCTTGATTAAAATTTTGGCTGTTCCTTTCATTCCAAATATTCCAAAGAAGAATGGCAGAACCCATCCAAACTAACTACCTAATAAAATTATCAACACCCTCTTGATTAGGCCAATCCCTCCAAAGCTGTTCAAAAGTAAAAAGAATTAGACCACTGTAAGCCAAGTAAAGTGGCCATTCTCCTCCATAGCTTAGAGGCTAAAGTAAACTCAATAAAAATATGGTTGAGAGTTTCTACATTCTCTTCACACATATCACATCTAAAATGGCCATGAAAACCATGCTTCATAAGTTGCTCACCAGTAAGCACCCTACGATGCAATACAAGCCAATTAAAGAACCTCACCTTAGGCCAGATCTTTTGAGCCCACAATCAAGAAAATATGTGAGAAGAATGGTTGTGATTATTATGGCATAAGGTAAAATAACCTTGAGCAACTGAATACTCACCCTTAGTAGTGTTTTTCCATCCAAAATAATATTTTTAATGGGACCAAGAGAGGGATCTCATATGAAGGATGCCTTGGATATCTTATCTTTGCCTTTCTAGGATTTGAATAGGCCAGTCCTCAATAGGGATCCAATATCTACCAACCTTTTAATTACCAGTATGGTACCGATAGTAATTACCCACCTTTATCCAATTAGCTCGGTGAAGATCCTCCATCTAAGGCCTCAAATCGGGAAACTGAGTTATCAAAGGCTTGTGACCATCCCAAGAATCCTATTTCAACATGGTTACTTGGTGAATAAAGTATATAAATTCAGTTGCAACTTGATGTACTTCTTCATGTTGATATTTGAATTATTTTTCCATGTTCTAATTTGTTGAACTTGCAAGAAATACCAACATTTTAACAACTGTGCAACAAATCTGGAAAATGCAATAGTTTACCATGTAAATTCTAGCTAGCTACCAATGAATGGTAGGGCATGGAATTTACCAATAGTGGAAGATAAATATGATTGTAATCACCTTCTGGGAGATGGATTTGTAGACCTACATAATAGAAGCAACAAAAATCAACATTTGAAGGTATTCTAAGTTTGAATTGCATCTATAGCTAGTCAATTTGAAGATCATCGGATTGATAGGGGATAAGCTGTAGTTTGAATATCTATGGTTTCCATTGTGTTGACAAAGCAAATAAGGGTTGAGAAAATTTAGGAAAATTATTTTCCAGATGTCTTCACCATCCCTTGCCGACAAAGAATATGTAGCACCTAAAATTATCAATTGAACAGTTGACTTTGTCCTAAAATATCCCCCAAAATTGTTGCAGCATAATAGGCAGTTAAAGCTATAGGATAGGAATGACATATTTTATGTTTGTAAATAGATATTATGCATATATAAAAGTATATATCCCTTATTGGTTGAGCTAAGTAGGAATTAGAATAGAGGAGAATAGTAGCAGCAACAAATAGGACTATACAACAATTATCTATAACAGTTTTTAGCATGTTTTGACAACAATAAAAGTGTAGTATTTTTGTCAAATTCTATTCTGAGTGTTAATTAGTTAAGGAGTGTTTTTACACCTCCTTATATATTACAAATTATGGGCCCACTTTCAGATCTAGAAGTTGGATTTTTATGGCAGGTTTTAATATGTAATTTTGCTACAGCATAATTAACAAATTGCTTGCCAAATTTCATTTTCTTGTTTTAATTTTGTATTATGTTATTTATGTTTTCTTAATTATATTTTTGTATAGCTAATGTGTGTGTGTCAGCTAAAAAATTAGATTAAACATTTATTTCCATGTTTCCTTTGCTTTTCATGTTCTTTACTTTTATGTTTCAACTACTTTCAATTTTAGCAGATTTCATTTTGCTATCAATTCCTATAGCAGAAGATTGACGACCTTTTATGGCAGGATATTGACAGGTGTTTTTAGCATAGGTTTTATTTTAGCATCATTTCAATTTAGCAATTTCACTTCTATTATTTCAATTCTGCAAAAGTATATTAGATTTTAATTCAACCATTTCCAATTCTTGCAATTGTAGTTAATTGTTAAATTCTGCAATTTAGATTTAGTTTTCAATTCCTGTAATTTATTTTAGTTTCCATTCTATAGACTAGGTTTAGTGTGACACCAAAAGGCTAAACCAAAATCTTCTTCACCAATAAATTCTTGAAATCTGAATTCTTGAATTGCACTCTACCCTAACCTTCTATCGTAGATAGCCTTGGACACCACCCCGGATTGATAAATCATTGAGATTAAATGATGAGATTTAATGACACTCATCATTTTTGCATCATTTCTGGGGATCATGGTGTTTTTAGAGGGTAAAAGTAGTCAAACAATTATTATTATGCTAATTTATGAATTTTAGAGTAAAATCTGAATGTAATAGCTAGTATAAATAATAATTATTGATAGTTGTATTTTAGTCCATTTAGTAAATAAGCAACCACAGGGAGGTGATATTCATACTTGGGGGTTAAATTACCTATGTTTGAAATTATTGATAAAAATTGAAAGAATTCATCATCCTCATGATCAAGAAACATAAGATCTCTTGAAAAATTTAGAAGAGCCATCTTCTAGTACTACCCTTTTTATATCCATATCATCAGGGTAGTATAAAAAAATTTGTACTAGGTGTTGGGAAGATATCATGGTAGATATACAAGACTATCCCTTGAAAAAAATAGCCATATCAACTACCTATAGCATTTGTTCATAGGGACATATCACCGATGAATGCCATTTACTTCCATAACTTAGAGATGCAAAAATTGTTGCCTAATCTGAATTCTTCTCAAAGAGAGATCCCAACAACAAAAAACATGGTAAGTAAATAAACCACCACCTTCAGCACAACTTGTGGTCAATATGAACAATACAGGATAGGCAACCCATGTCTATGTAAGCTAAATCTCTTAAATAATAATAATAATAAAAAATCATAAAACTTTTGTACAATCAAAATAGAAGTTTACAGCTCAAACGGTGATCCTAAAGTTTTGTCATTATTGCTTAATTATTGTTAGGTTTTTACCTCGCTAAACTACAACTAGCAATTCTTAGCCTACAAATACAATAGTTGATCTCATTAGAGGTGATCCTACCTAACAAGTAGTTGATCTGCTAAATTTATACACTTCTTGTCTTATTGTGTAAACCAAAAACATATTTAATTAAATTGTCTTTTTCAGCCCAACCTGTGATTAGACTGAATAATAGAGGATAGACAACCCCTGTCTATGTAGCTAAATCTGGTAAAAAAAACTGCAAGAAATGTTATGGACTACAACAACATCCAACTATGCTCAAACAAGAACTTACCTAAATATTGAAGAGATATTAGTCAATGGAGATACACAAAACCCTTTAGTCTAGACACAGAAATCAGCCTTGTATAAAGAAGAAAAACTAGAAAATCTTCACATAGAAAATTTACTTCCATTAAGGATAAATTTTGTCCTCCTAAGAATGAAATAAACTGAAGTACAACCAAGGAAATTCTTGAACATTATTGGTCGGTTGAATTATGAACAAAAAAAAAATATTTGTTGTTTTGAAATAATATTTCAATCCCTTTGCATGGAATTACAAGGGTATATCAAGATTTCATCTTGATGTATGCACTTAACATATTTTAGAATTGGTATTGAATTGTTTCAAGTACATATTGACAAGATTTTGTAGATTAGGAGGCATGGACAAACACTTGATTGAAGAAATTTTTAGCTATGAAGCAGTGTTTCTTTCTTCCATTTGTGATTCATAGAGGAATTTAGTGGTGAATGGATATTGCCTTTGGGTATACCATGCACCATTAACTAAGAAGGATTTCTTGAGGTGAACAATTGGATGTACACAGAATGGAGGAGAATTTCTCTTCCATGTCAGATTTAGAGTGATGATAAAAGTTTGACAAAAAGAAAAAAAATAAGAGAAATATAAGAAAAGATAAAAATAATAATATTGCTTGTGAAATTCCTTCATGGTCACAAGCAAGACAAGAGAAAAATCTAAAAAAGAGAGAAAAAAAAAGAAAAGAGGAAAAGGAGAAAAACAAATCAGCAAAAGGCATGTCCTACAAAATAAGGATACATGAGGACAAGCATAAATTTTAGCATGGAGGAGGAAAAATGAAGTTAGCACTTCATTTCCAACAATAAGGAGTTAAATGATAACATAAGCAGATTCTTACTGCTCATCTAGAAAGGAAGGTTGCATCATTGTTGCAGATTTCAGCAGAAAAAGATGGTGTTTTCATACAAATATTGACATGTTTTTGCAGAATAAGGATTGTTCTTATCCAAATAAGAGTGAGATACATTCTCTCTCATTGTAGCCTCATGGAAGACACTCTTTTATTGAGGAACTTGAAAAAAAGTGATAGAATTTGGTTGAAAACCAAAAATGGTAGCCTCTTCTGATGAAAAAAAAGAAAAAAATAAAAAAAAATAAAAAAAAATGAGAAAAATGAATAATTTAGTAGTGAAAACCTCCTTGAGGCGCTGATGAGTTGGCTTGCATGAAAACTAGTTTTTTGGCATCATTGCCTTGTTGATCCACCCATCATTGTTCCACCATAGTACAAATATCACACTGCACATGTGTATATGTTTTCAGATAGCTTGCTAACAATCATCAAAAACAACTTGTAAGGTGCATGATCAATTTTCAAGACAACAAGGTATATGTTTCTTGCATTTAAGTTATAGTAAGCATTTATTATTTAGTATATGATAATTGGTATTTGGCATAAACTATTCATACAATATTAACAATTTGAAATTGGAACATGTTCAAAATGTCAAGAAACACCCCCTTCTACCCTTAGTTGCATGAGAACTTCAAAACTGTACAAAAACATGATTTTGGGATAGACATGGCAGAAATTCTATCTCAATTAGTAAGGCAGGTTTCATAAGTAGGACTGCAAGTTTATCTCACAATTGGCTCATAAATTTGAGGAAGAAAATATAGAAAATGCACCTGAAGATTCTGTTTTACTACTGCTGCAATAAAATAGCAATATACAAAATGAAAAATAGCATCTAAAAAAAAGGATAAAGAGGGGATTTTTGATGTTATGGAAGACTTATACACACTAGATATGGGCCATCAATAGAATCTATAGCTAAATTTTGCATATGAGATCATTTTTGCATTTTTTTATGCATCTTCAGAATAAGCAGGATATCTTCGAAATGAGCAGGATATCTTTGGAATAAGCAAAAACTATACCAGAATTGCTGAAAATGCTACAAAATAGCAAAAAAAGTAGGGCACATCAGATATTAAGGCTCCTAAATCTCAAAATCATCTCACCACAAGTAGTACATCCCTCCAAAAATATTCAAATTCAATTTTTTGTCAATTTTGCTTCAAAAGTGCAAAAATAACAAAATAGACATGGAGTAAACAAACGGATGGAGAAGACATTTTTGATATTATGAAATGCTTACACCATAGAATATGGTTCCACAACGTAATATATATCAAACCTTTGAAAAATATGTCATTTCTGCATTTTTTGATGCATCTTTGAAATAAACAAGCATATCTTCAGAATAAGCAAGATATCTTCGAAATAAGCAGAAATTATACCAGAATTGCTAAAAATGCTACAGAATAGCAAAAAGAGTAGGGTACATCAAATATTGAGGTTCCTAAGGCTCTACCACATGTAAGTACATCCCTCAAGCATTTCAAAATCAAAATTTTATCAATTTTGTTCAAAAGGTGCAAATAATAGAAATAAGCATTTAGGCTGAAATATTGTTAAGAATAGAAAATTTCACCAGTGGTAGTGCATCTACCAAATACGGTTCCACAATAAGGCTATTTCAAGATGAATCACATGATACCAAGCCTTTAAGAGGTACCTTGTAGCACTAAAACTTGTAGAAGGGCAGAAAAAGAGTCAAAATTGCAGTAATTGTAGAAATTGCAATATTGAAGGATGAAAGTGTAGAAGTCAAAAAGTTGCAAGTTGCAAATGAAAAAAAAAGATATGCAAGAAAAGAAAAAGACCAGAATAAAACAAATTTGAAAAAAAATTGATTGAAATGTTTTTTTGCAAGGTTGTAGAAAAATTAAATACATGTGTTTAAATTGCAAAATGATTGGTGTAGTGCAGTAAGGAGAAATTTCTCAAGTAGCAGGTGGCAATGGATGTTTTTCACAAGGATAAAACCAGCATATTACTATGGCCTACTAGGATGCATGAGGGCATGCATCAGTTCAATATGGGAGGGATGATGAGGCTTGAAAATGCCTCATTTTTACACTATGTTTGACATATAAAAACTTCCATATTATTAAGTTAAATTCCAAATAGTTGATTAGAATATATATTTGTTAAGTGTTAGCATGATTTTATGTTAGAAGCATTATATCTCTGTTTTTGACTATTTTCAGCATTTTGTGACTACTTTTTCTTGATTAAGTAGCAAATAAAAATATGTATTTAAAACATCCAAATATGGTATGCTAATATACATTAACTTCACAATGGTTTATGAATGTTTTCCTACCCTTCAACTTGTTTGAAGTCCACATTGGAGCTAAATTATTAGGACTATTCTAAATTTGGAAATCTGCAGAAAACAACCATATAAAAATCAACAAGCTGTCACTTTATAGGAGCACCTTGAATTTGTCAAACAAAGCATGAGGAAATGGATGGAATAAGTTTATAAATACTACACAATACATATGACCTATTTATAAGCATTTCCAAATGGTCTAAATAGGCAACAACAGGGTATAACAGAGCAGGGACAATTGTGCAGCATTGTTGCACTATTTTAGCATGGTTACTTGGTGAATAAAGTGTATAAATTCAGTAGAAAATTGATGTACTTCTTCATATTGATATTTGAATTATTTTACCATGTTCTAATTTGTTGAACTTTCAAGAAATGCCAACATTTTAACAACTATGCAACAAATATGGAAAATACAACAGTTTACCATGTAAATTCCAACTAGCTACCAATGAATTGTAAGACATGAAATTTACCAATAGAAGAAGATAAATATGATTGTAATCACCTTCTGGGATATGGATTTGTAGACCTACATAATAGCAGCAACAAGAATTAACATTTGAAGGTATTCTGAGTTTGAATTGCATCTACAACCAATCAATCCGAAGATCTTCAGATTGATAGGGGATAAGCTGCAGTTTGACTTTATACTATTTCCAATGTGTTGACAAAGAAACTAAGGGTTGAGGAAAGTTAGGAAAAATATTTTCTAGTTGTATTCACCATACCTTACCAACCAATAATATGTAACACCTAAAAATATCAATTTAACAGCTGACTTTGTCCTGAAATATCCCTTAGAATTGTTGTAGCATAATAGGTAGTTAAAGCTATAGGATAGGAATTACATATTTTATGTTTGTAAATAGATCTTATGTATCTATAAAAGGATAACTCCCTTCTTGTTTGAGATAAGTAGTAATTAGAATAGAGGAGAGTAGTAGCATCAGTAAATAGAACTGTACAACAATTATCTATAACATTTTCAACATATTTTGACAGTAATAAAAGTGCAGTCTTTTTTTAATTTCTTTTCTGAGTGTTAATTAGTTAAGGAGTGTTTTTACACCTCCTTATAGATTAGTAAGTATGGAACTACTTTTAGATCTAGAAGGAGGATTTTTATGGTAGGTTTTAATCTATAATTTTGCTACAACAGAATTAACAGATTGCTTGCCAAATTTTATTTTCTTGTTTTAATTTTGTATTATGTTATTTATGTTTTCTTCATTATGTTTTTGTACAGCTAATGTGTGTGTGTAGATGATAAATTAGATTAAATATTTGTTTCCATGTTTCCTTTTATTTTCATGTTCTTTGCTTTTATGTTTCAACTACTTTCAATTTCAATAGATTTCATTTTGTTGTCAATTCCTATAGTAGAAGATTGACGACCTTTTGTGGCAGGATATTGATAGGTGTTTTTAGCATAGGTTTTATTTCAACATCATTTCAATTTAGAAATTTCACTTCTATTATTTCAATTCTGCAAAAGTATATTAGATTTTAATTCAACCATTTCCAATTCTTGCAATTATAGTTAATTGTTAAATTTTGCAATTTAGATTTAGTTTTCAATTCATGTAATTTATTTTAGTTTTCATTATGCAGACTAGGTTTAGTGTGACACCAAAAGGCTAAACCAAAACCTACTTCACCAATAAATGCTTGAAATATGAATGCCTGAATTGCACTCTACCCTAACCTTCTATCATAGACAACCTTGGACACCACCCCATATTGATAAATTATTGAGATTAAATGATGAGATTCAATGACACTCATCAAGAGTTTGCACTCATCATCAAGTAATTGGGTAGCTTTAGTACTACTATAGGTCCGAAAGGAGTAGAGCTACAAACCAAACTGTCACATTTGCTTTTTTGCCCCAGCAAGGGGTAAGCTTATGATAGTTTTTTGTAATTATTTATAAGATGAACGCAACAATGACATGATCGAGATGATCTTTTGTTGAATTTGATTATGATTGTTGAAATTTTTTTACTACCCCCTCAAGCGATGAGTCGATGAGGAAAGGACAATTAATGAAGCGACAATTCACTTGACCAAAATGAATGATTTGGACCTCTTTAGAGGTTTGCATTTGTTTTTATAGATTAGTTCCCATCCATGTGTGATTTTAATTCTACTTGGTAATTGTACGTCTTTATCCCATGGGGCGGTCTGACTATTATAACCTTCTTTGGGTTTGAAGTGAAGTGTCTCAATTCTACCATAACTATCCTACCCAAGTGGAATTAGGGTAATTTGCTCATCTCACCGAATTGCATGGAGTGCTAGTCGCTGCAATCGCCTAGTGTATAGAACAAATTACTGACTACGAGGCTCAATTGATGGTTTTTGTTATTTGATTTTTGATTTTGGATTTTATGATGTTTTTGGATTTTGATATATGTAAATTTTTTTGGTATATTTGCATATTTCACTTTTTGGGCCAATAGGTGTGCTTTATGGCCTATTTTGAGGTGTTCTGTGGTGAGAAATTGAAGAAATTTCAAATTGGCTCTTGGCCACTGTCAAGTACAGCGACCCCCAATTGGTGCTTTGTGGTCGATGTCAGGTCCAATGGCCAGGAAGTTCAGGCCACTGATGCAAGCAGCGATCAAGGTTTGAATTGGAAATATTAAAGTAAATTAGGGTTTTTTTCCTTTCATTCTTCTAACTGTCCATTTTGCTTTTGCAGATTTGAGTTGAAAGTGATAGCTTGTGACCTAAGATGTTGTTCATCTGAAATCATGGCTGAGCAGGGTGAGGATTCGACAATTGGAGGAGTTGGAGCTTCATAGGTACCTCTCTAAACCCTAACCTTAATTTATTGCTATGGTAAAATTAACCTCACTAAGTAATTTGGAAAAGGAACCTTATTAACTCTGTTGGAAATGAACTAAACCGATAGATAGGCTTAATTTAGGGCTTAATCAGATGGATTTCCTTTAGATTTATGTTTTTGTGCATTTTTGTATGATTTTTGGCCATAGTGGCACATGTTGGTGTATCTCTCGCTAGTCGCTACTGCTTAGAGCAGCTAGCTTGGCCTGTGGATGGCTGTTGTCACTATCAATGGCTAGCTTGAAATCCAACAGTTAAATTTTTAACCATTGGAAACTGGCTGCTACCGGCTTTAGCGACCGCTTGGTGGCCGCTCTCTACACCAACGACCAGGTGGCCTTAGGTGTATTCTCTTGATTTTTGTTTTGTAAAGTCATTTACTTGATTTTTTTTGAAGAATAGTGTTTGATATTTTTGGATGATTAGGTGCATTTACCCATTATGCTTGTTGCCTTAAGTGCATCTTAGATTAGCTTACACTGGATTTATTTTATACATTTATTTAGTTGTTAGTGCATTTGATTTAGGCTTTATTTTACACTCTTAGATCTTGTCTACTCGGGCTTAGGACCCAAAGCTACTTTGTAACCTTTTGCCTAAGATGGATGATATGAACTGGGCCTAGCTTAATGCTCGTGGGCTCCTGTATATCACTGGACTTTTGATGATCATGTCGGATCAGGCCTATTTGACTACCTTGGCCCACAAGTGGGATTCTATGACCAACACCTTCCACCTTCCTATCGATGAGATGACCATTATGTCGGAGGATGTCTACAGGGTCCTTAGGATCTCTTTTGATGGAGTGCCCATTTTCTCTTCTCCCACAAATACATGAGATGTAGTGTTTGTGAGGATATTTGGGAGACATGTCATTGTTGCCTTTAAGGATAATCATTATGGTAAGATTTTAGTTGCTCAATGGTACCAAGAGGATGTCTTCTCCTAAAGGTATGTTGTGTTGCTGATGGTCATCTACAACATCCTTATTCCTGACTGCTCTAGAGTGAGGTTCCCATGGAACCTCTTGGTGATGGTGTAGGACTTGATCGACAATAGAGAACCTATTATCTATTCTTGGGGGAGTGCACTGCTGGTGTAGTGCTATGATGAGCTATACCGCATCCAGTATCGTAGATGGGCCAATTTTACTTGTAAGTTGTTCCTCTAGATTTGGAGATAGGAGCATATCAGAGTTGATTGCCTAGTAGGACTTCTAGTGGAGATCACTACATTATATGATTATGTCCAGTGTTATAGATCCAGGTGGCCTAGAGCACTCGAGGAGAGCAAGATTCGGTCTTTCATAGGGGATATTTCCCACTACATGATATCCTTGCCTGGTTTGCGGTCCACTGACATCATTTGGAGACCTTATCATGAGTACCCTATCTAGGAGGATCCAACTAGCTTCATAGTGAGGACTCAAAATGACCAATGCATTATTGACCACAAGGATGGTATTAGAGAGTTTGTCTACTACTCTAGGGTGCTCTATCAATTTGGAATTCAGAAGGATGTTCCCCTCTAGCCAGTTTTCTATCACTGGATTTCCATAGAGAGTAACCTTCCACCATCATGAGTTATAATAGTGCTAGAGGAGGATGACCCTCCTACAATTGATCTTGGTGTGGATGATGCTGGGGTTATAGAGGCGTACATCCATTGGTGGGGTACATGATTATGGAATGATGGTGGCCACCTGAGGTTGTCTTTGGATGAGGCTAAGGCTGAGCATCCTGATGGATGCTGAGTGCAGGATCGAATGGATGATTAGGGTCAGACAGGGTAGTAGGATCAGATGGTAGAGGAGCAAACTATAGAGAAGCAGGTTTCCCCCAAGGAGGAGGAGGAGCTAGCTCCTGAGGAGTAGGATTCTACTCTCTGATCTTAGCTACACCAGGTTGAGGCTAAGTTGTAGATATCCTAGATTTAGGTGCAACAAAGGGATACCACCATTATCAACCTTCAAATATAGGTTGTCCAACTTACTGCCGAGCGAGATGTTGCTCAAATCCATATTGTGCCACCTCCTGTAGCACCTCACGGACCTAGTGGTCTAGATGCAGGTACGAATATCCAACATTTGCATGGATTGCTAACAGATGATTTGGATGAGCACACTTGAGATGCCTCCTACATCCTATCATTGGATCATGAGGTCAGGCTTTGGGGAGACCATCTGACAAAGAGGCCCAGGGTAGGAGGGTCATAGAGGATCGTTTAGAGCACTTCAATACAGTCATCATCTTGGTCAAGACATAGGACCAGGTTCTTAGACAAAGTGGACTGGGGGTGCCAGATCTATATCGCCTCCCAGAGGGAGCAGTGAGGGCAGAGGTGATGCTAGTGGTGCAGGCCACTCTTGAGCATTGTGGCTCCTTGGACATTTTGTACCTCTTTTTGGGTGTAAGGTAAGTCGACCTATATAGTTGTAGCCTTATTGGTAATTTTTGTACCCACTTGTACTTATTTGGACACACATTTATATGATATCTAGACTTTGAGACTCATTGCGTGTATATTTTATGATTATACTTTTATTTTTATGGATGCAGTATCATGATTTTATGATATGATGTGATGTGATGTTTAGATGCTATGATCTAGATGATGATGATGGATGCATATGTGGATGCAATTATTATTGTTAAACGCATGTTTGATTTTGATATGTTGTATGCATCTAACCTTATTTTTCTATGATATGGCAAATGAAATATGTTATGATTATTTCTTTGAGGTTTTTCCTAAGCCTCAAACACCCTAGATTCCTTATCAAAAGTTGTATACTGATTATATAGAGCTTCTGAAGGATAAATTTTTGTTATGAAGACCTAGATATTCATTATCCTTGTGTGTGCCAATGAATATATTAGATAGAACATAAGCATACCCCAATTCCAAGAAGGATTCATGCATCCCATTACTGTATTTGGGATCGTCAAATATTCATCCTGATCCCAAGTTGGACTCAGTTGGATTAGACCACTAGGAAATACATGACACCTAAGGCTAGCTCTTCCACATGCAAACATTGGTCTGCACAAAATCGAGATGCTAGTGTGACAAACATATTGTTGTGCGCAAGGATACCTTATGAATCATTCATGTTGAGAATTCCAGGGATTCAACTTAAATACTCCCTTATTTTCTTCATATTTATTTGGGATACTTGCTCATGATTTAGTGATGAAAATCACTATTTATTTTGAATTTTTGTTTTTCTTTTGAGCAAGGGATTTATGTAGTGATGATAATTACTTGTTTATTTTATTTTTGAATTTTGCTTTGTTTAGGATTTTGCTTGTTTTGATTGAAGTAGGGGATTTATTTGGGTAGGGGTGAACTTGTCCTTTTGCCAATTCTCAGCATTTTTGAACTGGTCGTACAAGGGGATGAGCAAGATAACTTTTCACCTTAGGATACCTAATACCACTCTGTAGTGTTCATATTTCTCTTGTTCCAACTAGGATTTTAGTGTTTTTATTAGTGATGGGATTCTAAAATATACCAGGTGCTATCAGAACCAAACCTCATCTATTAAAAGCAAAGACAACTTTCTACGAATTTTGATAAAACCACTTGGTATGACTGAGTGACCAAAAAACCCTAGTATATTCCTTATAGCAATAGGAAGGGGTTGTGTTGAAAAACACAGTTACACTTATGGGTGATGGATGATGATGGATTTTTAGGATGCACGATTTATGTACAAATGTCGTGTCATTTTTAAGATTGCAAACACAAATGTATCTAATGCAAATGTGATGGATGGAAATGCCTAATGCAATGCAACTAAGTGAATGCAAATATGGAATGCTAATGCAAATATTTTTGTATTTTTGATGATTTCAATTGTTTTTGAGTTTTGATTATTATGAATGTTTTTGAACTTTTTGACTTTAAATTGTTTTTGTGCTTTTATGTTTTGTTATTTGACCAAAGGGCTTAAGGATGCCTTTGGAGATTTTTGTGATATGACCATAGGGATTTAAGATGCCTTTGGAGTTTTTTGTTAATTGACCAAAGGGCTTTAATATGCCTTTGGATAATTTTGTTAATTGACCAAAGGGCTTTAAGATGCCTTTGAAGATTTTTGTGTTTTTGACCAAACGGCTTGGATATGCCTTTGGAGCCTTTCTGTTTTTGATTTTAATGCTTTTTGATTTTTTTGGATTTTTATGATTTCTATTTTTCTTGAATTATTTGAAATTATTTGAATATTTTTTATATTTTATTGATTTATGTGTGAAACACCTTTAGATGAATGATATTGAGAGGTTTTGGCTCCTCAACACCTTCTAGCGTTGTTAGGCGATATGCCCCCGTCCCAATATTATTTGAGATGATATAGGGACCTATCCAATTGGCCATAAATTTGTTTTGTAGATGCAGTGGCAGATTTGAGTTTTTTTTAATTTTATTTAAGCACATGATCCCCAAATTTAAATTCTCTTAGATGGACTCTATTATTATAAGATCATGTTAGACAATCCTGGTAAATGCGAAGGTGCTCAAGGGAATTGACGCGTCGTTCATCCAGAAGGGTCAATTGATCCAGGCGAGCTTGCCACATAGTGTTGTCATTGATGAACTCTTTCAATGTGACACGTAATGTTGGAATTTCCAACTCTAAATACATAATGGCTTCAACACCATATACTAGAAAAAATGGTGTTACCCCAATGAGCGTCCGTATGCTAGTCCTATAAGCCCATAATACTAAGAGAAATTGCAGATGCCAATCCTTATGATTTTCTTTCATCGTATTCTTTAAGATGACTACTATTGTCTTGTTTGAGGCCTCTGGTAGCATGTTTGCCTAGGGATAGTATGGTGTCATAAAACTATGTTGAATGTTGTGTTTGGTTGTTAAATATCACACATTTTTGTTTTTGAATGACGAACCATTATCCGATATTATCTTGAAGAGTACCCTGAAATGACAAATGATATTATGGAGTATGAAATCCACAATCCAAGGATCAATTATAAAGGTTAAGGGGACTGATTCAACCCATTTTGTGAAGTACTCAGTGGTCGTTAATATGAATGTGTGCCGACATGAAGATGGGGGAGAAATATTTCCAATCAAATTGAAACCCCACTGAGAAAATGGCCAAGCTGCCTGAATGGGGTATAAGGCCTGAGATGGCAAGTGTGTTAGGTTTGCATGATGTTGATATTTAATGCATTTCCTAACATACTCACAACAATCATTCTCCATGGTGGGTCAGTAATAGCCCATTCAAAGAATGCACTTGACAATGGCCATGCTGCTGAAGTGGCCACTACACGTACCATCGTGAGCTTGCAAAATAACTCAAGTTAATTCTGGGGGATCTAAGAAATATAGGAGAACTCCATCGTAGCTTCAATGATATAATATACCTCCTAGCAAGATATATCTAGTAATTTTTTGCTTGAATGCTCGTATCTTGGCATGCGATAGTCCCTGTGGGACAATTCTAAGCCTAAGGAAGTCTTGATATCGGGATAGCCCATATTTATAGGCTACAACTTTGACATCTAAGATGACTTGTTCCTCCTGCAATTCAACTTACACAAACATAGATTGAGAAACAACCTTGTGGTGAATAGTGGTACCATTCCCCATAGGACCTTGAGATATCTAGGACCCCTAAGGCACATTTTGTAAGAAGGCTCTGGAATTACAGAACCAATCATGTTCTGGCTCTAGATGGATCATGTTGACTGATTCCTTGTCATCAAAATCCTCATATTAGATCGTTGAATGTGAGAGCATTTTGACATGAATGGTAGTGAAATTAGTAGATATATTTTGAGGGATCAAGGATCCCAAAGATTCCATAGTGTCTACGAATCTATTTGATGAACGAGGTATTACCTCAATTTCGTACCACTCTAGTTTGGCTAGATATGTATCAAAAGCTCATTTTAAGCTTCCAGGATTGGATCCTAGCATTGAAGCAGTCCTTTGACCTGGTTGACTATGAAGATGGAGTTACCAAAGATATTTAGCCTCTTGATTTTCATGGTGATGGCTATTTGGAGACCCAATATTAGAGCCTCATATTCAATGTTGTTATTGGTGCAAGGGAAGTCTAGCTTGAATGACAAGGGTATTGGAGCACCTTGTGGCATGAAAAATACAATCCCTACACAACCTCCTTGTTCAAACTTCTAACCATCAAAGAATAGAGTCATATCAACTTCATTTTCTGGCTCTATGGTGAGGGGCCTACTATTCTGAAGAGGTATCTTAGATAGTTTATCAGCTATGACCTATCCCTTGATGGAATTTTGGCTTATGAATTCCAAATTGAATTATGTCAATAGCATGATCCACTTTGTAGTACATGTGTTATGATATGTCTTGCTCATCATATACTGCAAAGGATTTTGCTTGTATATTACATATATCGTATGGTTCAACATGTAGTGGCACAATTTCTTGGTTGCAATACCACTGCTAAGAACAACTTTTCTACATATGAATATCCATTTTTCTAGCTCACCAAGGTGCGGCTAATGTAATATATCACTTGCTCTTTGTATTGCATATTATTTTGAGCCAACATGGTGCCTAAGGCAAAATATGTAGTGGATATATATAGTAGAAATGACACATCTGGCCTTGGTGGATATAGGACTAGGGAAATTTCTAGGTATTCTTTGATCTCAGCAAAGGCTTGCTGACATTCTTCATCCCATTTGAATGGTAATCCCTTGTGTAGCAGTAGATTCATGGGTTGATATTTGTTCGATGTTTATGCAATAAATCACTTTATGGATGCTACTTTGCCCTATAAGCTTATTAGTTCTTTGATGTTTGTGGGTGGAACCATTTCTAGGATAACCTTTACCTTTGCTGGGTCTACCTCTATGCCTTGTTTAGAAATAATGAATCCCAAGAGTTTTCCAAAATTTGTGCCAAAGACGCATTTCTTGGGGTTCAACTTGACATTGTGCTCAATCAAGCGATCAAAGACCTTTCTGAGGATCTCAGCATGCTATTCTCATAGTAATGACTTGGCTAGCAAGTCATCAATGTATTCTTCCAAGATCTTATGCATGTAGTCATGGAAAATGTATGTCATAGCCCGCTGATATGTGGAACTATTTTTTTTAAGGCCAAATGGCATCACTTTGTAATAGAATGTCCCCTATGGATTAGTGAATGTGGTTTTATGCTGGTCTTTAGGCTTAATCCAAATCTAGTTGTAACCAAAAAAATCATCCATTAGGGAGAGCATCTCATGACCTATAGTTGCATATACAAGAGCATCTATGTTGGGCAATGTAAATGAATCCTTTGGGATTGCCTTGTTGAGATCCCTGAAATCCATGCAAATGTGGACTCTTCCATTAGGTTTTCCTATGGGCACCATGTTTGATACACACTATGGATAATCGATGGGAAAAATAAATACTATGATAGTTTTTGTAACTCATTTTTAACCATCAAAGCAATGGTTGGATGCATATTTCTAAGCTTTTACTTGACCTATTTCTTTGCAGGATCTAGCAATTGGTTATGGACAACCAACTTTAGATCTATCCCTGTCATGTATTTGTAGGTCCAAGAAAAGAGATTTGGTCTATATTTTAGTAGAGGAATTATTATGGTTTGTTCTTTTGGAGATAAGATCTCTTTGAACTTGACTTTATTTGGTTGAGAAGGATCATTGCTGATGTCCACTTTGAAAGTATCCTCTATTTCCATATGTGACCTATACTCAAGCTGGTGAGGAGTGGAGATTAAATGAATGTCATATGCTAGATTTATGGTTCCTACTGACTTAGGGTCAAGATCAACATAATAGACATACTATGCACAACCTAATGCAAAATGAAACGGTTGTAGCATATCTTCATTAGGAAAGAAATCCTCAAGCTCTAGGGGTGAGTCAACGTGATACCAATCGATAGTATCTAAGTTAAGACATAATGATTTTGTAGGATCTATTGGGTTATGGAGTGGAGTGGTAAAATCAATGGAGATCATGTTTATGTATGGAATGAAATCTCCAGGACCATGCGAGTGAAACTCTATATCCTGGGTGCACCCTCCATACTCACGATGAGGCTCTAGGGGCATATGGATCTCAGGATCCAATCTGTAGACAAACAATATGAAGGTATCGTTAGGCAAAAATTGCTCTCTAAATGTTGGGGGATCCAGGTTGACCATGTGATGGATATCATCTAGATTTACTAGTCTCCCTAGGAAGTTAAGATTAGGATCGATGGCACGGAGTGCCGCTTCTCTCTCCACAAGAAGATCAACTGGTCATAAGTATTGAGGTACAAGATAAGCCATCTCAGTATCATACTCAAAGTTGTCATTGCTTATCTAGAATCCATTGGAATTGGTTTTTGGCCCTAGGATGGAATGGTGGCTTGCCTTCTGGTGCCCCATATAGGCCATCTCAGTCTCGTATTCATAGTCATCATCACTTATGAAGACCCCATTGGTGTTCGTCTATGGCCCAATGATGTAGTTCGTATGTCTAGGTCATAGGTAGGCCATATCTGTTGAGTCCTCTGACTCATAGCCACTCTCATTCAACATGTATACACCCTCATATGAGATGTATTCGCTCTCATCTGAGATGTACCCACTCTCTATGTGGCATTTCCAAGTAAGGTGTTGTACATACCAAGGCCCATGGTAGGCCAGACCGATTCTATATTTTTCCTTGCTTGAAACATAATCGTACTCCTTTCATTCATATCCATGCATTGGATCTTCCTCCCATATTATGGCTCTTGATGGGGATGCTTCGAGAGAGGATTCAAGGTGATATTGATCAGGTGGTGTGACATTGACCATCGACACCCATCCATCACCCAAGTAGTTTCTTCTAGGGGTTGATAGGGATTCCAATTGATGTCCTCCCCAAACCCAATGCTTAGCATATCTAGGGTTGTTTCTAGAGAGTCATTATGACTCCACATTTGATAGCCTACATCGTACCTATCAGTAGGCAATTGGTATTATGGCTGAAATGGCAGTCGACACCCTTGCTCATATAGGCCTAAGCCATAGCCTTGCCAGTGACACTACTCAAAGTACTTCAGAGAAAACTAGGGATTTGACAAGTAATGAATGTTCATGGTGAATGGCTCATCCTCATCCCTTTCCAAATTAGGAGCAATATGTGCATAATATATACTAGCATATATAAAATTTGTTTGGTTGGGTAGAACCCCTAGGGGAACCACTATTCCTACTAGTAGATTTGGGACTCTTGGTTGTCCCATGTCTTGTGCAAATTTAATAATTCACATGAAGATCATGTTTTGCACAAGATATTCACCTAGTGTTGTGTTGGCTAGGTGAACTATCACATGCGGTACATATGATGATGTTGATGATGCAGGTGAGGCAGCTTGAGGTACCTCCTCAGATATTTCCTAGGAGTGTCCCTCCTCCATGGAAGTAGGGACTCCTACAAATGCTATGGTCAAAATTTCCTTGGGTCCTTCCACCACTAGGGGTGCCTTCAATTTTTGTTTGTGCTTTGCCTTATTCGTAGAAGGATTTTCAGAAGCACCAATAGCTTTGGATGTAGGAGGTGGTTCTGGTGTGGATGGATCACCTTGCACTGATCTGCTTCTACTACCTGGATGTGTCATTGGGGATGAGGGCCTTATGTACAAGTGCATTGACAAAAGGAAAAAATCCTTTGGCAAGTTGACTTGATGCATGTACTTGAATGGCTCTTCATCGAATGGAACCACGTGAAATTTACCCTCATGCACATACTTGATGCATTGGTACAGGATTAAGGGAACACACTGCATGTCCCTAATCCAGGGATGCCCTAGTAGTATTTTATATTGCATCACCCATTATAACACATGATACATCACGAGATGGTCTTATGTACTACCTTTATAGGTAAAATAATTGTACCCACTGTGGAGCATAGTGCATCGTTGAAAGCCCTGAGTGTGTAGGAATTCAAGATAATGTTGGACTTAGGGATATTCAAGTGCCCTATAGCCTTGGTGGTGATTATGTTGATCTATGAGCCTGTATCGATTAGAACCCTCTTGAATGGAATGTCATTGATTGATGCAATAATGTGTAGAGGTGGGTTTTCTGAGGTAGTAGGTACTGCATTCCCATCATGATCTCCATATGTGCGACCCTAGGAAGCATGCACCCAAGCTACCATACTTGCAATTTTGATTTATCATGTATATTATCACTTGCACAAAATGAAAGTATTGAAAGCACATGCAACACAAAAATAAGAAAACAAATAAATATGCTTTATTTATTGATATCTCAAATCCTCGGTTACAAGTTCATCCCTCTTAGGGATACCCATAATTTTGATACAAGAATTACACAATATAGAGCAACGATTGGATTTATTCCTCATAAGGGAATGGTGTGCCTATGTAGGTCTCCTGGTCCCGCACATGAAACTGTATGGGAGCTTACAGATACCCCCTTCTCCAGATCTAGTCCTAGAGCGATCTTTATGCTCCTACTGCATCAATTTGGTTCTAAATATCTATACCTATGCTCATAGAAACAACAAAGCATGATTAGTAGGATGTGTTGCCTCTCTATATGAGGCCTTTGTCAGCAAGTCATATAGATATAATAATAATGAACTATAAGCATAAAAAAAATAATAAATGCATGGAAAATTGAGAAATACAGAATAGATGTGTTAATGGAAGTAGATCTGGGCTATGGCTAACTATCAAATTCAGTAATAATGAATCTATACTAAAGCTAAGGGAAATAACGTCTATTCCATAAAATGTGCCTACGAGCCACTGTTTGAGACAACCACAATATGAAGCTCTTCTCCTTATAAATCAAGGGTTGTTGTGCTATCCTCCTTGCCAAAATTAATGTTCAAGGGTCACCAGGCATGTCTCCTACACTGATTGGTGATTGGGAATAATAAATCTAAAAACTAGTGTGTGGTCGTAGCTCAGCTAGACGACGCTCCAATGCTCCTCAAAAGGGGGGTGGCTTGGTTCTCTATTTCAATAGGGCTTTGTTTATTAACTCTAAAACTTCATGGATTCTTTGCTTTTTTTGGGAGAGTCTATATGTAGACTTCCCTCTCAAATCTGGAACTTGGCTTCCTAGAGAAGCTTCAACCTAGATTGTATGTGACTGACCATTTCAAGTGGGAAGCATCAGTCACAAAATGACATTGAAGGGGTAGTTAGGATGAACTCAGGGAGTTCCTCGCAAAAATATAACCATAAAAAATGTAAAGGTGTAGTCAGAATGCATGATCTGAACCCGTATTCATGGCCAGATTATGCATGATGCTAGTCATTATCAAGTTTAGTGACGAGGTGTGGCCGATGTAGTATTCAGTGTCCAGGTTTTCTGGTCGCTCTTCTTGAGAGCAACCAAGCCTGGATGGGCTAGAACTTCCTTGCTTGAGTGGTTAGGACCACTTCTTGCTCTTGGAGATATCCAAGAGGATTCATATGTTCTGCGAATGTTTCCATATGGGTAGTCTCCTAAAAATTATGCATTTTAGGTTTCTACAGTACCAATTGACAAGTCTAGATGTGGATCTCTCAAACCTTAAACCTCTTTACCTTTTATGGGATGGACATTAATATTTCCAAATCTAAATGATATACAAAGGAAGAATAGGAAATATGGAAATGATCATAAAAAACATAATTGTTATCTAATTATTATGGTATTATAATTTCTATTATAGCATAATAATATATTTAGGACGCATGTTTGTAGCACAATATAAGACAAAAAAAACCATGAATAACTTATGTGCTAAATATTTTGCAAGAAACTTGATAATTAAAAAGAATTTCTTAATAACATTGAATGCTTGGGAATAAATAATTAATACAATCCACCAAAGGAAAAAATATATATGAGGATAATTCTAAATTTTAAAGGTTCAACTCCATAATAAATACAAAAATTAAAAAGTAAGAGAAAGAGGAAAATATGGATAACCTATATATCTATTAGGGTGCTCTTACTCCAACAAAATTATGCATAAATAAATTAATTTATATGAGAAGACAACTATGAGTGTAACTGATGGAATATAGTTTGCAATTGATTCATATGACTATAACCCTAGAAAAGCAAATAACCCTCTAAAAGATAATTAAAACAAATCATATGATATTTTTATTTTCTCATACTTACATTTAGATATGATCCATGTAGAAAATTATATTTTGAAGTAAGAATATGTTGTAGAGAAAATAACACTACAACTATAGCTCTAACTTAGTATGTTTTCTAACATCGTAAAGCTAAGTGTACACACACATCTCTCTCTCTCTCTCTCTCTCTCTCACACACACACATATATATCCATGTGACCTTTATGGGCATGTGTTTTTATGCATGAATATATATCCTAACCACACTATTAGTGGCATAATTTTTTCTTAGGACTCCATTTTGATCATTTCAAGAAGTATCATAAAGAATAAAGAGAATGAATAATTTTAGAAGCAATTCTATCATAGACATGTTGCCATCAAATTCATAGAAAATAAGCTCTAGAGGCCATAAAAATTGTAAAAAAAAATATTTACCAAAACTATTTGTTCATAGGACTCCATTTTGATCATTTCAAGAAGTATCATAAAGAATAAAGAGAATGAGAAATTTTAGAAGCAAATATCATAGAAAAGTTTCCATCAACTTCATGGAAAAGAAGCTCTACAGGCCCTAAAAATTACAAAACAAAATATTTACTAAAAATATTGATTTTCTATTTTTTATTGTGTAGCCAAAATGCATCTCTAACCATGTTGATATATCACTAGAAGATAGAACATAAAAAGAAAAGTCATATGTATGTAATTTTTATTTAATGTGCATTTTATAACTCATGAAAGGTTAATCACCACATTCCATGGGTGATCACCTAACTAATGGAAGGTGAACCACCACATTTCTATATGGGTGACCTTGCATATTCAATATGGTGGATTTCCAACACACTACTTATTGTATAAAGAGAGATCCAACCCTAACTATAAAAAAATCATGACTAAATGATGTAAGATTACAATCTCACATATATTCTTACCGATTGATTATTATACACCTAATTTTAAGAATATTATCAACTATGCAATTAAGAAAAAATCTACCCTATCAAGAGTGATAAATATTATAACCAATCAATCAAGCTAAAAACTCATTAAAAGTGCATTTAATGACCTAAATAAAAAACATTATACTTGAAGTAGTAATTTTAGTAATGGTTCTAAGGGGCAATAATTTTTCTAAAATTTCAAAAAATATCTCCCACTCAACTGATCCAACAATAATTATTTTCTTCATTACTGGTGGGGATTTTGTACCATGATACTTTTTACTCTAGTGTTATTGCCTGATCATGAACCAAAAAAGAGAAAAGATAAATAATTTAAATTATGTCAACATAATATTTTGTCTCCTCCACCACTAGCAACTCCCCATGCAATTTTTCTTGACTACCAATAATATCTCATAATTTTCAACCACATCAATCATTATCTTTAAAATCATGGTTGAAAATTAGTGGGGGTTGCCAAGAAGAATAGTAGGATCGTGATGACGATGGGGGAGGCAACCCTTGGAGTTCCTCAAACACTTCAGATTGATGCATCAAAAGTGGTGGTAACACTTCTACATATTTATGTTGTTCCCTAGGAGATTCAACATTAAATGAGTGTGTAGCCACATTTCTGCCTTATTTTCAGATAGGTTTTACCATGTGGCAAGAACTCACTATTTGTGAGAAATTTGTATGTAGTATTTTTAGAGTGAATGTATAGCCTTCATTGGTCACTTATATATCTATCTCATTATTTTCTGAAGTATTGATCACTTCTTGTACATCGATCTCATTACCTTCATTATTGTGATCAGGTTCTTTGGTCACGTCTTGCACATTTACCTCACCTTCTCCTCGATGGAGTGATAAGGATCAACTACATTCAAAAATTGTACATATACCTCATATTTTCCCCATATGGAGGGAAAAGGATCATCTAAATTTAATAAATACAATGTTTGTGTAGCGCAACGATGATGGGACCCAAATTGCTCATCACAAGTATAGCAAAGGTCTTTCACTCACTGCTCCATTTCTTGCAGGCTAAGATACTGAACTGGAAATGGTTTAGGTTTTGGGATAGTGTGCATGAAAAAAAATTTATCAATATATTACTCCTTGTTTCAACGTTGAACATTGAATTTATCAATGACTAATAAAGCTAATCCAATGGCTTCCTACAGGGTGAAAGGAGTGTGCATCATGAACTCCACTCTAATTTCTTCTTTCAATCCACTGATAAAGTAGCTTATGATAAATGATTTGTCTAACCCTATGATGTGATTGGTGATATCATTGAACTGAATTTTATATGTATGCACTGATGTGATTTGATGTAGGTGGGAAATATTAAGCAGCAAAAACAGGTTGGGATCATGAAATATGTTTTTGTCAGCCATTTACGTAGTTTTTGGTGAAAAGGTGTTGCAAAAAGTGATAAAAATAATCATAAAAACCATCATGAAAATTTGTTGAAAAATATTTTTGGTCCAAAAATTTATCATCAAAAATTTATCATCGAATGTTGAAGTAAAAATAATTATTATCAATTGAAAAAATTTTCAATGGTCATTTTTATTCCAACAACTATATTTCACAATGGGCACGCAAAATTTGGTTTTCACATTAGCAACTATTGTTGAAACATGGTGATATTGGACCTAACAAGATATAGATGAATTATACATGGAAATCTAGTGAAGGATATTATTTACGAGACTGATAAGGATAGTGGTGCAGGGACATGGAAGGACTGGTGGATAAACTAGTAGTTAAGAATTTAACCAAAAACAATAACATACAAACCAATCACAACTTGAAAGGATAACCTCTAAGTAGTATTTCAACTTTCACTCTTCATCAACAATAAAATTCATATGCAAATTTTAATCTATCTAACCAAGATATGGATTTAACATAAATAAAAAGCAGAAAGCTTACACACAAAAAACTGCTCTAGGAACTAGAGTTAAGTATCTTTTGATTAAAGCAAAAGTTTAAACTCAAATATTTTTTTGGTAGAATATCTATCCATCACTTTTACATCAAAATGCTTAGTATTTATAGAGGATTTCACCTCTAAATTAAGTGCACATAAAAAATGTGGGCTAGTCAAAGACCAAAAAGAGCAATTCTCTCTTCGATAGAAACAATGATCAAATCAAAACATTCTTTAGGAAGCAACAATCCCTCTTTCATGAAGAGCGCCTGGGAAATCAGCAGATATGGACAATAGAATATCATTCCAAACATCGGTGCATTGGAACACAATAATATTACGTGAAAATCAAGAGTTCAAACATCAAATATCGGTTACCACTTTGTCATATTGCGCCTTGAAACTTTATCTTTTATAGGAAGACCCATCGAAAATTAACTTTGTTTTGAAAAAGAGCAAAATCAATGGATGATGCCTTGGGAATAAATCAGATCATACAGTTATTAGGAGCATAATATTTAATGTTGGCAACTCTTCAAGTAGGGTTTCTGGAAATATTTATTTCATTGCACCAAGAATTAAATTCCACCAATTTTGAATCCTTCCTAAAAAATATCTGCAACAATGGTTCCCTCGGAAGTAAATTCACTGAGAGTTGCGCTCAATCATGGAGTTTCACCCTTCATGCAGTTTTTTTCACCCCAAAATTATATTCTTTTAGGAATTTCACCCCAAAATGCTATCTTGCTTGAATTAGAGGCAAAAAATGGAATTTCATCCCAAAAGGAGGGCAAAAATATGTTTCACCCCAAGTCGAGATGACTTTGAATTTGACCAACATAAAAGGATGATTTTTATGAACTTGGGCACTTTCATTGCTTTCACCCCATCTTGGGTGAAATCCTTAAATTTGCTAAAAATAAGGTAAAATTACCTGGGAAACACCTTCATCATATTGCATGCTTATTTTTGTTGGATATTTTGAGATTTTTTTTGTTATTGATGTCAAAAAAATTTTGTGCTATGTTCGCCATCTTTGAGGACTTTAAGTGTTTCTTCCAAAAGCAAGGAGGTATTGAAAAGCAATAGGTTATAATATTTATTTTTAAATATTATATACCTAGGAGGGCTCAAAGGATGAAGACCCAAGGAAGGAGAAGCAAGTTCAAATTAAATAATAATATTTTATTATTATTATTTTGGGCCAAAAATCAAGTTGAAGAAGATCAAGGACCAAGTTGAAAAAGACCCACAAGCATATTAAATTTAAAATATTTTAATATTTTATTAAAATTTTAATTTAAATAATGATGGGTGCTAAGGTTTAATTTAAATATTTATTTAATATTTAAAATTAATTTTAATATTCGAATTCGAATTCGAATTTGAATGCTCATCGATGTTGGAATATGCTATGGTTTGCATATAAATAATGCCAAGGTTTGGCATTTGAAAATTATCCCATGCAAACAATTTTTTGGCTCATGCAAAGGAGAGAAAAACTTGTGCATTTTTGCATGTGTGTTGAGCGTAGAAGAGGACAATAGTTCATGGCCTCCAAAATTCACTCAAAGCCCCTCGTAGCTGAGTTGGTAGCCAAAGGATGTGTTAGAAGCATTCGAGAATTCCAGGTGCGGGTTCAAACCTCGTGCACTTCATTTTTGCTGAAGGGAAGATCATGTTGTGTTTGCACCATTCGAGGAGGAGGAAATCAAAGGCGCATTCATACCTTTTGGTTCTTGTGGAACCACACAACCTAGTTGGTGGGCACGAGCACTACATAAGCACTTGGGGGAGAGCCATCGGTGCCTCAAATCCCACCAAGGCCTTTTGGACAACATTAACAAAGGTATGCACATTATTTGGGTTGACTTGGCTTGCAAAAAATAAAAGAGAGAAAAATATTTTTGTTTTCCAAAGATTTATTTTAATTAAGGTTTTTATATAATTAATTTGGATTATAAGTTGTTGAAGGGAGTTAAAAGGGGTTTGCAAAACTTTGATTTTTATGCTAAGTTTTTGAATGATTAAGGAGTGATAATGTAGTAAGGAAAGTTATTATTTTTGTGTTGTGAATTATTTGAAGGAGGTTTTGTCATCTAAACCCTTGAGATTGGCAGAGTTTGATTTTGTTAAAATAGGCTTTTAAGGGCACTTCTTCATTAAACAAAAAGGTATGGGCACATCTTTCATGTGAGTGACTGTTGGATGTTGTGAATGCTAAGTTGGAGTGAAAAGGATTGTTTGGTAAGCATTGTTGAGTTTGGTTTTGTATTAATGCTTCAATATTTTTTTGGAATAAAGGTTGAAGATAGAAACCTTGTTTGATAAGCATTGTTGGAAACATTGGTTGAACCTTTATATGCATGACTAGGGTTTGTGAAAGAACATGAGTATCATTGTTATGTGAAGTTGTGAACTATATTGAACTAGGGTTTGTAAAAGAACATGAGTATCATTGTTATGTGAAGTTGTGAACTATATTGAACTAGGGTTTGTGAAAGAACATGAGTATCATTGTTATGTGAAGTTGTGAACTATATTGAATTAGGGTTTGCAAGATCATGAGTATCATTGTTATGTGAGATTGGTTAATAAGCATTGTTGGAAATATTTGAGTGAGTGTTCATATGCTTGGACTAGGGTTTGTAAGCAAGGAGTATTTCATTAAGTGATTGATTGAGTGGAGTTGATTGAGCCTAGTCAAGTGGAAGTGTTGAAGTGATAGTTCTAGTTTTGTGAAACAAATTGTTCTATATTCTAATTTGATTTGAGAAAGAGATTGAAAGTGATTGAGTATTGTTGTGAGTGTGAAGCATATTGAGTCTCTAATAGTTCTCTATATGTTTCTATGAGATTGAACAAGATTTTTTGTGAAACTTATTTATGTGATTGAAGAGGTTTTCTATGATAGATTGAGTTGAGTTGTATAGAGCTTTTGTGAAAGCTTGTTGAGAAGATTTGAGGTAAGTCTTGGTGAAGACTTGTTGAGCAGAATGGACAAGTTCTAGTGAGGACTTGTTGAGCAGATTTGAGGTAAGTCTTGGTGAAGACTTGTTGAGCATATTGGACAAGTTCTAGAGAGGACTTGTGGGAAGATTAGTGTGAGCTTTTGTGGAAGCTTACAAGGAAGATTTGAGACAAGTCTTTGAGAAGACTTGAGAGCAGATTTGATTGATTGATTTGTTCAAAACCTTGAGTTAAGGTTTGGGGTATATCTAGCATATTTTATTTGTGATTGAGTCAAGATTTGTGTTAAGGATTGAGGATAGATATTGAGCAGAGTTGTGCTAGACTGAAGGACTGTGTTTAGTGTATATTTGAGGATAGAGAGAGAAGTTTGGCCAACCCAACTATGTTTGGTGCATATTTGAGGACTAGTTTTGTGCCATACCGGAACGAGGACAGATATTGAGCAGATTTGTGCTAGACCGAAGGACTATGTTTAGTGTAGATTTGAGATAGAGTTAAGAGTAAGCTTTGGAGGTGACAGAGTATAGAGGATGATAGTCTCCAGTGGATAGAGGTCCATTAGATAGGGTAGTGAGGATAGGTCTTCTAAGTGAGGATAAGAGTCTTCAGTGGATAGAGATCCATTAGCCAATGTATTGGAGGCAGCAGTTCTTCTAGAATATCACCAACCAAAGCAGAGGATAAAGGAGTTCTCCTATGAATAAAGATCCACAACCAGGAGATGGTGTCTCCTGTGGATAGAGATCCATGAACTTGATTAGGGGATTGGTGTCTCCTTTGGATAGAGGTCCATAAAAATTGTAATAGGGAAATATTTCCCAAGATATTTGTTGAGAAAATATTAGTGAAATATTTTCTCCGTGGAGTAGTCCACATTGGGTGAACCACGTTAAATTGGTGTCTCTATTGTGTGTGATGATTTGTGCATTTCTTTAGTTATTGCTATTGATATTGCCATTGATTATATTGGATAATATTTTTTGGGAAAGAAAAGTAAAAAGTGGTCTTATACTGTTCACTCCCCTCTCAGTATAAGCTTGTGTTCTTCAATTGGTATTAGAGTTGATTCCTTCGAAAAAGGTTTAACAAATTGAAGGAAGATCTTACAAGAACACAAATGGCAAAGAAAGGCAAAAGTAGAACCATGAGACACAAGAAGAAAAGAACACACATGGTCATGAAAGAAAAGGAAGATGAATTTTATGTTGTCATTTTGAGAGGAGAAATGGAAATAGATTCAAGAGATGAATCAAGCAATGGAGAAAAGGTCATATTGATAAATTTTTGTACCAAATGTAGGAAGATATGTCACCATGCAACTTATTGTCCACAAGAAGGTGAAGAATATTTTTTTATGGTCAACTCGGTCATGATGCAAGTTATTGCAATGGGTTTAGTAGCAGTGAAGATGAAATGGAACTCAAGGAAAACAAGCACAATCAAAACAGGTATGAAGAAGAAACTCTACTTTCAAAAATAGAAGGAAATGCTCCTATTGAAGACCAAAGAAAAGAAGAAAATTCAGAAAAAGAAAAGGAGGAAGCCACTCTTAAGGAACTTGTTGAGTTGAAAAGGGAGAACTTAGAGTTAAAGGCTCAAATACAAGAGGATGAGAAATTTAAGACAAAGCTTCTACAAGATCTCTCTGACTTGAAAGATAAGGTTGAAAAGGCAAGGAGAGCTGAAAAAGGTATGGTTGAATAGTCAAAGGTAAAAGAGCTAGAATGTGAAAAAATTATTGTTGATCTCGAAGAATTAAAAATGGAGAACTCAGGATTAAGGTTTCAAGCTCAAGAAGATGAGAAAGCAAAAGTAAAGTTTCTACAAGAGCTCACTAACTTTAAAATTAAGGTTGAAGAGGTAAGGAAAATAGAAGAAGGTATGGCTAAAAAATTAAAGATAAAAGATCTAGAGTGTGAAATATTAGAACATGAGATAGTTTCACTAAGGATGGAAGTGAAAGACTCTAAGGAAAAGCTACACAAGTTTGAGAAAAATTCAAAGACTTTGGATAGGATTATCAATGCACAAAGATCATCAACCACCAAAACAAGACTTAGTTTTGAAGAAGAACAAGGGAAAAAAGAAGATGAAAAAGGAGAGTCAAGCTCAAGCACCAAAAAGGAAGAATATTCAAAAGAAGAGAGTAAAAGAGAGAGTGAGACTTCTAAGGATAAGTTGGACAATAGAAAGTTCAACAAGGAAAGAAATAATGCACAAATAAGAAATAGATGGAACAAAAAACAGGATAGGGTAGAAGAGACTAAGAGACCAATGGGGTCAAGGCAAGGTTTCTTCAATGGATGATGCTTCTCATGTCATAGGTTTGGGCACAAATATTCACAATGTAGGACACATGAAAGATAAGAATATGGGAATTTCAAAAACAAACATCTCTTTCAAGGGTATTGCTACTCTTGTAATCAGTTTAGTCACAAGGCAATAAATTGCAGGGTTCATGACAAGAATGGATATGGCTTCACTAGGATAAACCCCAAGACATTTGCACCTCCAAGGAATCACAAAATTATGTTTTATAAGTGAAATAATGTTGGGCATATAACAAGGTGGTGTAGAACAGAATCTCCAGAGCTTCCAAGGACAGACAAGAGAGAATTCTCAAAAGATTCAAAAAGGTATGACTTCAAAGGTATGGAAAAAGGTGGACAAAAGTAAAGAATAGTGTATAATGGAAGTAGAGATACTCCCAACCCATAATTAACCACCTCAAGAGGAGGTGGGGGAGGGTCTAAGCTAAGAGTCTCATTCTTAGCCTCGAGCCCCAAAGGTGACCCTTTGCCATTGATGTCAAATGAGGAGATATTTGAGTAAGGGGAAGAGATTTGAGTTAGGAGGAAAGCATTTAGTCGGGGGGAGCAGTTTCTCGAGCAGAGCAGAACAGAAAAAGGTTAAGAAAATGGTAAAAAGTAATTGGGTTGCCATCAATGACAAAGGGGGAGATTTTTGGACATTTTGAGGAGTTTTGTTGTCATTGATGTCAAAAGCATTTTTGTGCTATGTTTGTCATCTTTGAGGACATTAAGTGTTTCTTCCAAAAGCAAGGAGGTCTTGAAAAGCAATAGGTTATAATATTTATATTTAAATATTATATACCCAGGAGGGCTCAAAGGATGAAGACCCAAGGAAGGAGAAGCAAGTTCAAATTAAATAATAATATTTTATTATTATTATTTTAGGCCAAAAATCAAGTTGAAGAAGATCAAGGACCAAGTTGAAAAAGACCCACAAGCATATTTAATTTAAATTAAAATATTTTAATTTAAATAATAATGGGTGCTAAGGTTTAATTTAAATATTTATTTAATATTTAAAATTAATTTTAATATTCGAATTCAAATTTGAATGCTCATCGATGTTGGAATATGCTATGGTTTGCATATAAATAATGCCAAGGTTTGGCATTTGAAAATTATCCTATGCGAACAATTTTTTTGGCTCGTGCAAAGGAGAGAAAAGCTTGTGCATTTTCGCATGTGTGTTGAGCACAGAAGAGGACAATAGTTCGTGGCCTTCAAAATTCACTCGAAGTCCCTCGTAGTTGATTTGGCAGCCAAAGGTTGCGTTAGAAGCATTCAGGAATGCCAGTGTGGGTTCAAACCTCATGCACTCCATTTTTGCCAAAGGGAAGATCATGTTGTGTTTGCGCCATTCGAGGAGGAAGAAATCAAAGGCGCATTCATACCTTTTGGTTCTTGTGGAACCACACAACCTAGTTGGTGGGTGCAAGCACTGCGGAAGCACTTGGGGGAGAGCCATCGGTGGCTCGAATCCCGCCAAGGCATTTTGGACAACATTAACAAAGGTATGCACATTATTTGGGTTGACTTGGCTTGCAAAAAATAAAAGAGGGAAAAATATTTTTGTTTTCCAAAGGTTTATTTTAATTAAGGTTTTTGCATAATTAATTTGGATTATAAGTTGTTGAAGGGAGTTAAAAGGGGTTTGCAAAAATTTAATTTTTGTGCTAAGTTTTTGAGTGATTAAGGAGTGATAAGGTAGTAAGGAAAGTTATTATTTTTGTGTTTTGAATTATTTGAAGGAGATTTTGTCATCTAAACCCTTGATATTGGCAAAGAGTTTTATCTTGTTAAAACAGGTTTTTAAGGGCACATCTTCATCAAACAAAAAGGTATGGACACATATTTCTTGTGAGTGATTGTTGGAGGTTGTGAATGCTAAGTTGGAGTGAAAGGGATTGTTTGGTAAGCATTTTTGAGTTTGGTTTTGTATTAATGTTTCAAGGTTATTCTTGAATAAAATTTGAAGATAGAAATCTTGTTTGATAAGCATTGTTGGAAATATTGGTTGAACCTTTATATGCATGACTAGGGTTTGTGAAATAACATAAGTATCATTGTTATGTGAAGTTATGAACTATATTGAACTAGGATTTGTAAAATATCATGAGTATCATTGTTATGTGAAGTTGTGAAATATTTTGAGCTAGGGTTTGTGAAAGAACATGAGTATCATTGTTATGTGAAGTTGTGAACTATATTGAATTAGGGTTTGTAGGATCATGAGTATCATTGTTATGTGAGATTGGTTAATAAGTATTATTGGAAATATTTGAGTGAGTGTTAATATGCTTGGACTAGGGTTTGTAAGCAAGGAGTATTTCATTAAGTGATTGATTGAGTGGAGTTGATTGAGCCTATTCAAGTGGAAGTGTTGAAGTGATAGTTCTATTTATGTGAAACAAATTGTTCTATATTCTAATTTGATTTGAGAAAGAGATTGAAAGTGATTTAGTATTGTTGTGAGTTTGAAGCTTATTGAGTCTCTAACAATTTTCTATATGTTTCTATGAGATTGAACAAGATTTTGTGTGAAACTTGTTTATGTTATTGAAGAGGTTTTCTGTGATAAATTGAGTTGAGTTGTATAGAGCTTTTGTGAAAGTTTTTTGAGAATATTTGAGGTAAGTCTTGGTGAAGACTTATTGAGCAGAATGTACAAGTTCTAGTGAGGACTTGTTGATCATATTTGAGGTAAGTATTGGTGAAGGCTTGTTGAGCATATTGGACAAGTTCTAGAGAGGACTTGTGGATAGATTAATGTAATCTTTTGTAGAAGCTTACAAGGAATATTTGAGATAGGTATTTGAGAATACTTGAGAGCAAATTTGATTGATTTATTTTTTCAAAGCCTAGATTAAGGTTTGGGGTATATATAGCATATTTGATTTGTGATTGAGTCAATATTTGTGTTAATGATTGAGGACAAATATTGAGCAGAGTTGTGCTAGAGTGAAGGAATGTATTTAGTGTATATTTGAGGATAGTTTTGTGCCATACCAGAGACAAATATTGAGAAGATTTATGCTAGAACAAAGGACTATGTTTAGTGTAAATTTGAGATAGAGCTATGAGTAAGCTTTGGAGGTGATAGAGTAAAGATGATGATAGTCTCCAATGGATATAAATCCATTAGATAGGGTAGTGCAGATAGGTCTTCTGAGTGAGGACAGGAGTCTTCGGTGGATAGATATCCATTAGCCAATGTATTGGAGGTAGCAGTTCTTCTAGAATATCACCAGCCAAAGTAGAGGAGAAAGGAGTTCTCCTATGAATAAATATCCACAAACCAACTGAGGAGATTGGTGTCTCCTGTGGATAGAGATCCATAAACTTTATTAGGGGATTGGTGTCTCCTTTGGATAGAGGTCCATAAATATTGTAATAGGGAAAGATTTCCCAAGATATTTGTTGAGAAAATTTTAGTGAAATATTTTCTCCATGGAGTAGCCCACATTGGGTGAACCACGTTAAATTGGTGTCTCTATTATGTGTGATGATTTGTGAATTTCTTTGGTTACTGCTATTGATATTGATATTAATTATATTGGATAATGTTTTTTGGGAAATAAAATTAAAAAGTGGTATTATACTGTTCACCCCCCCTCTCAGTATAAGATTGTGTTATTAAATTGTTACTAGATTTGATTCCTTCGAAAAAGTCTTAACAACTTGAAGGAAGATCTTACAAGAACCCAAATGGCAAAGAAAGGAAAAAGTAGAACCTTGAGACACAAGAAGAAAATAACACACATGGTTATGAAAGAAAAGGAAGATGAATATTATGTTGTCATTTTGAGAGGAGAAACGAAAATAGATTCAAGAGATGAATCAAGCAATGGAGAAAAGGTCATATTGATAAAGTTTTGTACCAAATGTAGAAATATATGTCACCATGCAACTTATTGTCCATAAGAAGGTGAATAATGTTTTTCTATGGTCAAATCGGTCATGATGCAAGTTATTACAATGGGTTTACCAGCAATAAAGATGAAATAGAACTCAAGGAGAACAATCAAAATCAAAATATCTATGAAGAAGAAACTCTAATTTCAACAATAGAAGGAAATGCTCCTATTAAAGACCAAAGAAAAGAAGAAAATTTAGAAAGAGAAAAGGAGGAAGTCACTCTTAAGGAACTTGTTGAGTTGAAAAGGGAGAACTTAGAGTTAAAGGCTCAAATACAAGAGGATGAAAATTTTAAGATAAATCTTCTACAATATATCTCTGACATGAAAGATAATATTGAAAAGGCAAGGAGAGCTAAAAAAGGTATGGTTGAATAGTCAAAGGTAAAAGAGCTAGAATGTAAAAAAATTATTGTTGATCTCGAAGAATTAAAAATGGAGAACTCGGGATTAAGGGTTTAAGCTCAAGAAGATGAGAAATCAAAAGTAAAGTTTCTACAAGAGCCCACTAACTTTAAAATTAAGGTTGAAGAGGTAAGGAGAATGAAAGAAGGTATGGCTAAAAAATTAAAGATAAAAGATCCAGAGTGTGAAATAGTAGAACATGAGATAGTTTCACTAAGTATGGAAGTGAAAGACTCTAAGGACAAGCTACACAAGTTTGAGAAAAATTCATAGACTTTGGACAGGATTATCAATGCACAAAGATCATCAGCCACCAAAACAAGACTTAGTTTTGAAGAATAACAAGGGAAAAAAGAAGAAGAAAAAGGAGAGTCAAGCTCAAGAACAAAAAAGGAAGAATCTTCAAAAGAAGAAAGTAAAATAAAGAGTGAGAATTATAAGGATAAGTTGGATAATATAAATTTCAAGAAGGAAAGGAAGAATGCACAAGTAAGAAATAGATGGAACAAAAAACAGGATAGGGTAGAAGAGATTAAGAGATCAATGGGGTCAATGCAAGGTTTCTTCAATGGATGATGATTCTCATGTCATAGGTTTGGGCACAATTATACAAAATGTAGGACACATGAAATACAAGAACATGGGAATTTAAAAAATGAACATCTCTTTCAAGGGTATTGCTACTCTTGTAATCAATCTAGTCACAAGGCAGTTAATTGCAGGATTCATGACAAGAATGGATATGGCTTCACTAGGATAAACCCCAAGACATTTGCACCTCCAAGGAATCACAAAATTATGTTTTATAAGTGAAATAATGTTGGGCATATAGCAAGGTGGTGTAGAAAAAAATTTCCAGAGCTTCCAAGGACAATCAAGAAAGAGGATTCTCAAAAGATTCAAAAAGGTATGACTTCAAAGGTATGGAAAAAGAAGGTGGACAAAAGTAAAGAACAATGTATACCGAGAGTAGAGATACTCCCAACCCATAATTAACCACCTCAATAGGAGGTGGGGGAGGGTCTAAGCTAAGAGTCTCATTCTTAGCCTCGAGCCCCAAAGGTGACCCTTTGCCATTGATGTCAAATGAGGAGATATTTCAGTAAGGGGGAGAGATTTGAGTTAGGAGGAAAGCATTTAGTCAGGGGGAGCAGTTTCTCAGGCAAAGCAGAACAGAAAAAGGTTAAGAAAATGGTAAAAAGTAATTGGGTTGCCATCAATGACAAAGGGGGAGATTTTTGGACATTTTGAGAAGTTTTGTTGTCATTGATGTCAAAAGCATTTTTTTGCTATGTTTGTCATCTTTGAGGACATTAAGTGTTTCTTCCAAAAATAAGGAGGTCTTGAAAAACAATAGGTTATAATATTTATGTTCAAATATTATATATCAGGAGGGCTCAAAGGATGAAGAACCAAGGAAGGAGAAGCAAGTTCAAATTAAATAATAATATTTTATTATTATTATTTTAGGCCAAAAATCAAGTTGAAGAAGATCGAGGACCAAGTTGAAAAAGACCCACAAGCATATTTAATTTAAAATATTTTAATTTAAATAAATATGGGTGCTAAGGTTTAATTTAAATATTTATTTAATATTTAAATTAATTTTAATATTTGAATTCAAATTTGAATGCTTGTTGATGTTGGAATATGCTATGGTTTTCATATAAATAATGCCAAGGTTTGGCATTTGAAAATTATCCTATGAAAACAATTTTTTGGCTCGTGCAAAGGAGAGAAAAGCTTGTGCATTTTCGCATGTGTGTTGATCACAAAAGAGGACAATAATTTGTGGCCTCTGAATTCACTCGAAGTCTCTCGTAGTTGATTTGGTAACTAAAGGCTGTGTTAGAAGCATTCGGGAATGCCAGGTGTAGGTTCAAACCTCATGCACTCCATTTTTGCCAAAGAGAAAATCATGTTGTGTTTGCGCAATTCGAGGAGGAAGAAATCAAAGGCGCATTCATACCTTTTGGTTCTTGTGGAACCACACAACCCATTTGGTAGGTGCAAGCACTGTGGAAGCACTTAGGGGAGAGCCATCGGTGTCTCAAATCCCGCCAAGGCCTTTTTTACAACACTAACAAAGGTATACACATTATTTAGGTTGACTTGGATTGCAAAAAATGAAAGAGGGAAAAATATTTTTGTTTTCCAAAGGTTTATTTTAATTAAGGTTTTTGCATAATTAATTTGGATTATAAGTTGTTGAAGGGAGTTAAAATGGGTTTGCAAAAATATAATTTTTGTGCTAAGTTTTTGAGTGATTAAGGAGTTATAAGGTAGTAAGGAAAGTTATTATTTTTGTGTTTTGAATTTTTTGAAGGAGATTTTTTCATCTAAACCCTTGATATTAGCAAAGAGTTTTATCTTGTTAAAACAGGTTTTTAAGGGCACTTCTTCATCAAACAAAAAGGTATGGACACATATTTCTTGTGAGTGATTGTTGGAGGTTGTGAATGCTAAGTTGGAGTGAAAAGGATTGTTTGGTAAGCATTTTTGAGTTTGGTTTTGTATTAATGCTTCAAGGTTATTCTGGAATAAAGGTTGAAGATAGAAATCTTGTTTGATACTCATTGTTGGAAATATTGGTTGAACCTTTATATGCATGACTAGGGTTTGTGAAATAACATGAGTATCATTGTTATGTGAAGTTATGAACTATATTGAACTAGGATTTGTAAAAGATCATGAGTATCATTGTTATGTGAAGTTGTGAACTATCTTGAGCTAGGGTTTGTGAAAGAACATGAGTATCATTATTATGTGAAGTTGTGAACTATATTGAATTAGGGTTTGCAGGATCATGAGTATCATTGTTATGTGAGATTGGTTAATAAGTGTTATTGGAAATATTTGAGTGAGTGTTAATATGCTTGGACTAGGGTTTGTAAGCAAGGAGTATTTCATTAAGTGATTGATTGAGTGGAGTTGATTGAGCCTATTCAAGTGGAAGTGTTGAAGTGATAGTTCTAGTTCTATGAAACAAATTGTTCTATATTCTAATTTGATTTGAGAAAGAGATTGAAAGTGATTTAGTATTGTTGTGAGTTTGAATCTTATTGAGTTTCTAATAATTCTCTATATATTTCTATGATATTGAAAAATATTATGTGTGAAACTTGTTTGTGTGATTGAAGAGATTTTCTATGATAGATTGTGTATCGCTCCAAATTTTTCGCACCCTTACCTTCAGGCTAAAGGATCCGTGCCCGGAAGGGGGATGCGAGAAGGATGGGACAATACCTCGGACTGAGAGGCCCTTTGAAGGTCCCGCCTCTCGGGGGAGGTGTATAAGGGTGAATTTTCGACGGATGGTGGGGTTCACCAGGAAATGTTTAGTGGCAGTCTCCACGCCTAGGTTGGGAATGTGTTTGATGTGTTCAGTTTTACCTTTAATCATTCAAATCCTAGGTTTGGCCAAATGAATCTAAACTGTTCTATATGAAATGCAGATTTAAATGAATACAGAAAATAGATTTAAATAGAAAATACAGGAAATATACTAGATTAGAAAAGCCATACCAGATCCGGATGTCTGATGGAGGTTTTGATTTTTGAAGCAGTCCAGATCGCCTCGAATCTGACAGGATCGTCTAAAATCAGACAAGATCATTTGAGATCTGACGAATTCGTCAGACGAATTCATCAGAGACCTGCAATCAGAGAAATAGACACAGAATACAGAAAATGCAACTATGTTGATAAAGGAAAATGATGTGAAATGATAATAATGATGTTAATAAGATAATCCCAAATAGAAATGCAAGTAAATTATCATGCTTTAATAGCTAATCATGATTTTATTATGTATTTAAGCTACATGGGTGAACTCCAAGATGTAAAGTAATAACAAGCTTAACTTAATGCAGAAATAAACAATAGATAAAGGTAAAGAATGCAAACTTAGGGCACGGATTGCCCCCAATGTTGGCTGCAGTCAAAATCGTCTGTGGAGTACGAAATCGTCTCGAATTGGGGCGTGATCGTTCGAGATTGTACAAGATCATCTACGATGATCTGAGCTTGCTCCGGCTGAAGAATGACAAAGTTCCTGCAAGAAAATTCGAAAAGGGACAAAGGCAAACGGTAGTCTAAGACATTCTAATGCATGTAAAACTCGAAGTGCAAAAAAATTCAGCCAGGGGAATGTCAAGGGGAGGGCCTAAGATTAAATAGGCATAGGAAGGAGGTTGGGAGGTTGGAGATCATCCCAATTTGGGAGATCTCCAATGGGGGAAGTCTCTAACCATGCAGACACGCTTTTGCCCAGGTTAGAGACGTCGTTGAAACAGAAGCTAATTATGAAAAATTAGTTTTGGGACGAAATCGTCTGGACGTTCTGCTCTAGACGAATTCGTCCGATCTGAGGCGATATCATCTGATCGGCGACGATATCATCCAACGGACAAAACAAACTCTAAAAATGGCATGGAAAACGAGGAAACGGGTAGCGAGCGGTTTTGGAGCGATTTTGGGGTTGAAATTTGAATTTGAATTATTACTAAGGTAATTTTAATTATTTACTAAGGTTTACTGTGCCAATTTTAGGGTGCTACATTTTGCCCCCTCTTTAGAAAATTTTTTGAAGAAAATGCGTTAAAGATGAGTTCTTCTCGATCTACGAGAAAGCAAAAATTATTCCCATTTTTAGGCGACGATTCTAGGTCGAATCGTACGACAACTTACTATGGTGCCCCCTCCGTGTTTTTACCCAAATCGAACGTTTGAGGTAAAAACGCGGAAAAGCAAAATTTTAAAATGTTTTTAATTGTTTTTGAATAAAATTAAGAAAAATAGGGTAAAACCCTAATTCATTTTTACTGTTCATTTTCCTGGTTTCTAGAGCTCTGCAGACAAGATGGTCGAGACAGCGCACAGATCGATAGAGGTCCGACATGGGCTACGGGTAAGGGTCCAAACTTAGTTTAGAATGCTTTAATTTTGAATTTCATGCTTTTTAGATTAATTTTGAATGATTTTTGAGCATCGCGGCCATTTTTGGGCCGTCGACGTCGTCGGGACGAAATCGTCTCAATTTCATCAAAATCGTCTCGATATCGCCGATTTCGTCCAAGGGCGAAATCGATGATATGGGGACGATTTCGTACAATAAGGGACGATTCCCTCTTGCGAAATCGGAGACGAATTTGCTCAAATTTTGGACGATATCATCCAATAGTGGACGATATCATCATTTGTATGAAATTGAACTTGTTTTACTTGCATTTTTAATCACTGTTTTATTAATGATTTTTATTGTTTTGTTGTTTATGTTGCAGAGAGGATTACTAAAGAGCCGAGAATGGAAATACGGTGGGCTGAGGGATGACTTGGCCGCTCTATCTCAGGAAGAGCGAGATCAGTTGGCTCAAGTCGGCTTGCAAGCATGTGGCAGATATGCCACAGGTTTCTACAGATATGGGGCTATTGACGACCCTAGCAGAGAGGTGGTATCCGGGTTCTTCTTGTTTTCGGTTATCGATAGGGGAGATGACTCCCACATTGGAGGATGTATGGAGGATTTTGAGGATCCCCATACAAGGATGGCTAATAACTCCCATGGCCAATCAGGGCCACGCGATGATGCGACTATGCGAAGATCCGAGCTTCGCCCTGGAGAAGGGCGGAGTGAACATCGAGTCGCTACGCCAGATGCCTGGGGCATCTAGACTGACATAGGTTTTGGCTGGGGTGGTAGGTGGTCTGCTGCTATGCCATCAGAGTGGATGCAGAGTACCATGGCTACTGACAGATGTGGTCTACGACATGAGAGACCATGGGTACAGGTTTGCTTGGGGGAGCTTTGTACTATGTCGATTGTATAGGATCCTGCATGGGGTCGTATACAAGGGCGGCCGATGTCTGGTCATGACATCACTACTATAGGTTTGGTGCTGGGAGCACATCATGGTGCGGAGGCCGATAGGGCTCCCACTGATAGGGATTGACGGGGAGAGGCCCCGAGTTTTCTACTGGTGGCTCCGGAGAGGGTCACAGCGGCGGATAGATCTGCCAATGTCCCAGAGACTACTTGATGACCTTGTCTCCGACCAGATCACCTAGAGGCCTTGGAGAGATCATCCAGGGTGGGCCGAGGATGGACAGGAGCTGGCTCACGTTAGGCGAACCTGTTGGCTGAGGATGGAGAGGAGAGAGGTGGAGCTCCACCGCTATGACCGAGTTTTGAGGCAGTTCGGTCTACAGCAGGGGATCCCATCTCTTAGGGACTATGAGTTTTCTCGGACCATCTGGGATAACACTATAGTCAGTGGGGCTCCAGATATGCAGTGCTTTTGGAGTGAGGATGCGGATGATGCCCCCATTCAGCCAGTGGATGGGGATGACGCAGGGGTTGTCGATGGCTACGATGCCTGGTACGCAGGCATCCACCCTCCTCGGATGACGAGGGCTCAGGGTCCGATTCATGTAGTTGTGCATCGGATGGGGAGGCGGTGCCAGGTAGCCATTGAGGTGGCACAGGGTCACGGTGGGAGAGAGCAGAGGAGGCCACAGGCTCAGCAGAGGCCATGGCAGCGGGAGAGGAGGGAGGAGAGACCCCCTTCTCCACGGAGAGAGAGGCCACCATCGCCCGATAAGGGCAAGGGTGTCGAGGTAGGAGAGAGTAGCGAGATGGCTACTCTTCGGGTGGAGACTATCCGTCTCCAGGCTCAGGTGCAGTCCTTGCAGGATGAGGCCGCATGACACCGAGAGGAGGCCACACAGCTCGGAGATGAGGTCGCACGCCTCAGAGCACGGAGCGGAGGGGCGAGCACTCGGGACCTAGCACGGGCTATTGCCCAGATCACATTCTATCAGATGCTATACCACCATATGGTACCAGAGGGGCAGAGGTTACCGTTGCCGGCCCACATTACGGAGCCTGTCATGATGAGGTCATCGAGGACATCATCACGATCAGAGTCCAGGACTCATAGCACCACATGGACTACGATGGGGCCACCTCGTCCACCTCAGGGCGGGGGAGGAGATGAGGCTGAGAGCTCGAGAGGTTCTCGAGGCTAGCTGCTACAGATTGCACTGCACATATTGATACATAGTGTTTATTATTTTTGATAGAGGATTGAGTATGCCGAGGTACAGATTGTGGCATACCGATCCAGTTTTGAGATGATGTATATATTGTTGATATATATATAGATGAGATATTTTTGATCATATGACTTGTCTTATGTGTTTGTATGATGCTTTAATGTTTTGATGTGATTGATTTGATGATTCATGTAATTATGTCGTTTGGAAATATTATGGTTTGAATGTCATGCTTTTAAAATTTAAATGAAATAATCTGATGTAAACAAATTGGTTGTTTGTGGTGTGATTTGATAAAAAATAAAAGGGACTTCTAACAATAATTTCAAAGGACATTGTCGCTATTATAGACCATTTCATGGAGTCGCCGCTCACTCGGTCGTCAAGCTAATCCCAGTATAGAAATATTGCTAAAAGTAAAAGAGTGCTTAAGAGACTGTCTTAAGACTTTGTGTTGTGATGATGCAAATGATGATGATGATGGTGATTTGTTTTCAGATTTCCATGAAAATAGTATGCATGAAATATATTAGAAAATGATTTTTGCTAGGCATAAATTCCTAAGTGTGATAAAATTGTTGAATAATTCCCTAGGAATTATACCATCATTGCAAAATTGAAGTTTTGACATAATGACATGAAATAGTAACAAGTGTTTGTTTGTTTGTAAAGCATAATTGTGTAACATAATGATTCAAGTCACATGTTTTGATGAATTTTGTTTTAAAATAAATGGAAAAGAAAATTAGAACGATGGTTTGCGCTAGGCATAGAATTATAGGTATAGACTTATACCATCATCGCGAAATCCAAAGAAGAAAATAGATTGTTGGTTTTATTGCAAGATGCATTTTTGATCTTTGATAAACAGAAAAATAATAATATGAAAATTTTTGTTTGAAATTATTTTTGAAATTTTGTGAGAAGATGTATGTAATTGCTTTGATACAAAACAAAAATTCTGAAATAAAAGAATAAAATTATTTCGAAAAGAGTTACAGAAATATCTTAAATTATCTCAAAGAGAAATGTAGATTTATAAGGAATCCTCATGTGCAAATGTGAATTCATTACCGATCTTGATTTATCATAATGATACAAAATCTCTCAAATACAAATGTGTGTGCGATTGTATTGTTCATTTACCAGTTTTGAGCAAGATAATTTGATACAAGTGATTTGAATTAACCAAATAAGTGTTCATTAACCATGATTTAGATGCATATAACCGTACCAGACTACTATGTAAGTCGGGTTATCAAGAGCTAGCTAATCCATAAGCAGACATAGGTCTGTACAAAAGAAGGTCGCTAATGTGACAGACATATCACCACGCTAGGAGTTACCCAAGGCCAAGCGGGTTGGGCACAAACCACCTGTTATGGGGCTTACCTCACAGTTTTCGAATAATTGAGAATTCCAGGGATTCAAGCTCATCAACCCTTCTTTTCTTTTCAATGGGTAGGGAAAGGGATTTTATTGCTTTTGCTTTTGCTTTTCTCTTTTGCTTTTTTTTTTGTACTTTTGTATTTTTGCTTGATATTTGAGATAATGCTGAAATATTGCTGTGATGATTCAAAATAACCTTTTTCTTTTTCTCTTTTTCTTGAACTTTTCTTTTTCTTCCTATGCTAGGGATACTTGCTCGGATTAGTCATAGAGCAAGGGATTTTTATTCTGGGTAGGGGTGAGCTTGTCCTTTTGTCAATTCTCAAAGATTCTAGACCATGTGCATGATAGGATAGCAGGGGAAACTTTTCGCTCAAGAAACCACTTCTACTATGTAGCATAGCATGGACATTACAAATATAATCATTTTATTGTGAAAGGATATGCTTGGTTTAAGTAAATAACAAGATCAATTCTCTATGCTCAAAACTTTATTTAATGCCAATGTGGACTTTGATATAAGAGAGATTAATAATCATAACAAATAAAATCAAGATATTTATTCATGTGTTTGTGAAATGTGAGGGATTCCAAATAAATGCTAATTTATCCAAAATAATATGAAAATATAACTGCAATACTTCACAATTTGAGAGGTACAAAAATAAAAGATTATTTTTTTTTGAAATTTTTATATGAACTTACTAAAATGAGACAAGATGTACAATATATACAATGACGAAATTACCAGAATTATGCATAATAGCGCTTAAGATGCATAATGTTCATAGGTTCTTTTAAATATTTACCATCTAAGGTAGCTAATTTGTATGCTCCCGATTCAAATTTAGCAGGTGATAATATATGGTCCAAGCCGGTTGGGTTCAAATTTACCTTTAAGGTCTTTAGTTGCATTAGTATTTTTTTGATTTTCTTTTAAAACAAGGTCGCCGACCTCAAAGGATCGATGACGAACTTTCTTAGCATATGATCTTTTAAGCTTGTTTTGGTAGGCACGAAGATGCTCCAAAGCATTGATGCACTTTTCATCTAGGAGTTCCAACTGACTGAGTCTGCCAGCTCGATATTCATCTCCTACTTCGGTATCTTGAAGTAGTAGAGCCAAAGAAGGAACTTCTAATTCAAATGGAAAAACAACTTTAGCGCCATAAACCAAAACAAAAGGTGAAGTACCTATGGGAGTACGAACACTAGTGCGATATGCCCACAAAGCAGGATATAATTGAATGTGCCAGTCACGGCCAAATTTATTGACCAATATTTTGAGAATTTTAATTAATGTTTTATTGGATGCTTCTGCTTGGCCATTACCCTGAGGATAATAGGGAGTGGACCAGCGATGTTGAATCTTATATTTTTGGCATAATTTCTTAACATATTTATTTTTGAAACAAGTTCCATTATCCGAGATGAGATTTGCAGGAATTTCGAACCTACAAATGATTTGATTAAAAATAAATTTAGAGACTTGTGTTCCAGTGCAGGAAGCTAAAGGCATAGCTTCAACCCACTTCATAAAATACTCAATGGCGGTTATGATGAATTTGTGTCCATCAGATGACACAGGATTAATTTTGCCAATAATGTCTAAGCCCCATTTTGAAAAGGGCCAAGGAGATGAAATAACCTACAGTTCTTGTGTAGGGGCATGGACAAGGTCAGCATGTTTCGGGCACTTGTCGCAATGGCACACATAATCATGTCCATCATTTCCATGGTAGGCCAAAAGTAGCCTATCCTAAGGAGCTTTTTAGCAATGACACTACCACTGAAGTGTCCTCCACAAGATCCATCGTGGGCAATCATTTCAGGGTAGGCTATGGATAGCATATTGCAGGTAAAATTATTCTTTGGATACAAAGAATCTTGTTTATCTAGATAATATTGATAACATATGAGATGGTCATCATCCTCAAATGGAAAGGGCTGACCCTTACTAGGAAATAGGCCCACACCACAGCAGGCAGGCCACGGTTCTACCTCGAAAGGTTCTTTCATACCATTTTGGAAAGGTCCCAAACCTTTCCCTTTATAGCCCAATTTAAGCATTATGGGTTTAGCTTTAATATATTCATTAGCAAAATAGCATCGAGCATATCCATCACAATGCGTCTTGATGTTTCGAGGTATTCTTCCCCAATCATATCCTTTATAAACAAAAGCACAACTCTCGACTTGGTAGATACTTCCCATAGGTTGTGGGAGGCCCAAGGTACGAGGAGAAGGTGGGAGTTTATTTAAAAGGAGGGAAGTCTACATGGCAGTGTTGATCTCTTCTGATATAAGAATTTTAGATAAATCGGGTAAGAGCTCATCAGTGAGAGCATAAGAGGTAGAAGGAACATTTCCTTGATCTTCTGATGTGGGAAGGATGCCTGTAGTGGATGATGATGTTATAGGGATATCGATGGATGAGTCTATGGGTATGGAAGATATAGGAGTAAAACGGGAAGCATTGGGTGTAGGTTTAGGCTCTTTTCGAGGTCCTAATGTGGTTTGTTCAGAATATGGTTGAGTTAAATGTATAGGTGTAGTTGATGGGGTAGATGATGTTATGGGTGTGTGTTTCACACGTTTGGACGGATGATAAGAACTAGGATGTGTGGATGATAGGGCGGGGCAAAATTGCACTCCAACGGGTTCTGCCAAAGCACACATATCAAAGGGTCTAGGATCACCATGAATGGTAACCAAATGGTTTTTAAATTCAAATTTAACACACTGATGTAAAGTGGAAGGGACCGCTCGCATCGCATTGATCCAAGGGCGACCCATAAGTATATTGTACGATGCAGGGCAATGTACAATAAACACGGTTGTATCTAGGGTTCTAGGACCAACTTGCAAGGGTATAGTAATGACTCCACACGTTTCTTGTGTCTCGTCATTGAAGGCTTTGATAATCATATCCATTCTTTTCATCTCGTCACTCCTAAAGCCAAATATTTGGTAGAAGTCAAAAGTGCATATGTTTAAAGATGAACCATTATCAATCAAGACTCGTTTAACAGCTACATCTCCAATTAGGGCAGTAATATATAAGGGGTTATCCTTATGTAAACTATGTTGTGGGATATCTTTATCTCGAAAGTCAATACAATCGACTTCTCGAGTGATGATAGTATTGGACATGGCTTCAGGTTGAATATTTTGAGGTACCATCATTTGGCTTAATGTGAGCATTAACTCATCCCTATGGGTAGGAGAAGATCTTAACAAGTCCAAAAGGGAAATTCTGGCTGTAGTATTGGATAATTGTTCATTAATATTGTAAGGAGGCTTAGGTTGAACATTAGACATATGATTCCCTTTATTGGGATTTTTCAAAATAAATGGAGTTGATCCATCATTCTGAGTTTGATCCTGTTGAGAGTTTTGAGCCTGTTGTCTGGTAACGACTCCGATGGTACCTACAATGTTATATTGAAGACGTTGAACTGGTCTCGGTTGAGCATTTATGGCTTGTTCATTAGGAAGGAACTGATTAGAAGAGGGTCGAGTAGTAACTCTTCTAGGAAATGGTTCTTCCGAAACCATAGCATCTGTGATAGGTTGAATCGGATCTGATTCATTTTCAGAACTATTCGATTGGTTTGAGGTGATGTCTATTTCACTTTCAATATCCGATTCTACATCACTAGGATCCGGTGTTTGAGTATTATATAGGGGTCTGGACGTAACCATGGAGAAAGTTGTGCCAAATATTTGAGGATCCTGAACAGATAATTGTCCGCTAATAGTCCCTACATATCGGGTAGGAGGGGGAACATTATGATGTTCGATTTGATTAGCCACCTCTTTACCATGTTTTGGTAAAGGATGTTGAAATATGTCCAATGATTGATTGGCATTCTGATTCTGATTTTGGGGAATGTTCTTTTGAGCATTATTAGGAGGATTTTGTTTAGGTTGAAAGGCTTGCACCTCCATTTCATTATTATCAATCAAGTCTTGTATTTTATGTTTTAATATTTTGCAAGAGTTTGTAGCATGTCCAGGTCCTCTATGAAAATCACAATGTAAATCAGCTCTGTATCCGGGTATAGTTGGATCAGGTTCCCGGATAGCTGGTAATTGAATCAAGCCTCATGCTAGTAATTGAGGAAGAATGGTTGATAAAGGTTGATTCAATCTAGTAAATTCTCGGGGTGGTTTATCAGGAGGTTTTAATATAAACTTTTTTGTTGTCTTCGTTGTATTAACATTAGCAATGTTTCTACTATCAGTGACTCCGTCACCTACAACTTGTTTATTTTTATATTGATTTCTGGATGTTTTCTCATCATCTTTCTTTTTGAGCTGACCTCTTCTAATGAGAGCATCTTCCACCCTTCGAGCTAAGTCTATAGCTTGATCGAAGGTGGTTAAGGTAGCAGTTGATAACTCATAAGATAGTTGTTCTTGCAAATTATTAATAAAAATGTCCAACATTTCCCTATAAGGTAGCACAAAGTGCAGTTTTCCTATCAACTGCCTCCATCTAGCTAAGAAATCAGCAAAACATTCATCTTTGTCTTGTTTTAAGTTGTATAAATATTTAATGGTCACGTGCCTCTCGATGTAGGCACTAAATTGATGGACAAAAGATTCAGTTGTTTCTTCAAAATTTCTCAAAGAATGAGTGGGCAATTGATAGTACCACTCTAATGCCATTCCTCCTAAACTTTTTGGGAACATTTTTAGTAATAGCAAGTCATCATGTGATATATCATGACATGCTATCCTAAACATGCGAAGATGCTCTATGGGATCTTCAGTTCCTTTATATATAGGCAGGACGGGCATGGGAAAGTGCTTAGGGTATGGTTGTGCTACAACTATGGGATCCAAAGGTTGACTACACATCTCTCGATAATTATACGAGGGACGGTAGGGATCTATCTCGGTCCATGCGAGAAGCTAATCTGTTTCACCATGGCTTCCAGATTACTGGTTTGCCCACCATATTGGTTCGATAGGGCATTAATATGGGATTTGTGAGCATATGATGGAGGGACATGAAGATTAGATGCTATATTGCTATTGTGTAAATTGTTGGTAGGAAGGGTGTTATGAAGAAGTTTTGAAGTTGTATTATGTTGTATCCCAGATTGTTGAAAATTGGTGTTTGGCTTCATTTTAGGTTTTTGTCGATTTGAAGCATATTGATCAATAGTTTGGCGAAATAAAGCAGTGAATGAAGGTCTCTTTTGTGTGGGAATGATTTTAGGCTCAATAACAGGTTCCTTAGGGGGTTGGGTAACCTGTTGTTGTTGCATGTTCTAAATCATAGTGACCATATCTCTATTGGATGGTCCAACTTTATCACTTTCTTGATCAACAAAGGACAAAGGATTAGTGTGTATGTTAAACATATCTTCCATGGCTGCTTGAGTGTCACTAATTTGTCCTCTATCAATACGAACTACCATATTAAGAGCACCAATATTATTATTGAAGAATTTCCAGAAATGATCTAAGTTATCAAAAGTAACAGTTCCGTCTGGAGCCATTCTAGGGGATGAGGATCCTTCCTCTTTAACATTTTCTTCTTGTTCATCTACAACCAACTCATCTTCTAGCTGTTCTAGAGTTTCTCCTTCTGGAATTGGATCCTCAGGAAGGGCATTTGATTTTTTTGTTTTCTTTCCTAACCAATCTTCTTCTTCTTCTTCTTTTGTTTGTTTACCATTCCTAAGTCTAGTCATTGTGCTTAAACTTAGATTTCAGCAAATATATATATATTTATATATATATATATATATATATATATGCAACAAGCTTAAGAGGTATATATTTTAATTATATACCTACTATAGTATTTAAAATAAAATGTTTTGGTTTTGTTATGTTTTTGGTTTTTTTTGTTTTTTTTTATAACAATATTATAAAGATAACAAACAACACACTAAATGCAAGAAATAATAATAATGAAAGCAATGATCTAGTTTTCTATAAACAATTTATAAATATCATTAACGGGCTCAAGTTCTTCGGGGAGTCATGAAATGTTCTTCTTCAAATTGAAAATTTTCTTTCAAGAATTTGACAAAAAGTGCTATAGTGATATTATCCGTCTCGGGACTCGGTTGGTAGAAATAAAGTTCGTGGCAATACTCTCGATATAACACAGCTCTAGGAACTCTCCTCCACCTTTCCCTATCCGTAAGAATGACCTCTTGGTCTTCTACATGACCTAGGAATTGGTGTATAACAGTTGCATTCTCGAGGTATTCCTCGAAGGTGAACAATTTTGAAGACACAAGGGCTCTCCTATAAGCTAACCACCTATGGCAAGCTCTCTGAAGTTCATGATAAAAAATGAGTTGATGAGGATCCAAGATTCTATCTAGGGCAAACCTCTTGATTTGCCTAAGTTTAGTTGCTCTAGATGAAATGATACCTAGTCTCCTATTAAGTTCGTCCCACAAAAGTTGGTTTCTATCTGTTTCAGGCACACTAAGCACAAAATTAATTTCTATGGCTGCTAATTGGTTTTCAACATTTATAGTGACAACTAGTCTTTTCTTAGGAGCTACCATCTAAACATGATATGCAACTTAGTAGTTTTCTAATGATTTTAAATGCATCTATGTTTTTTTGTTTTTGTTTTCAAAAGGTTTTAGTTTCACGTCGGGTTCACCAAAATGTATCGCTCCAAATTTTTTGCACCCTTACCTTCAGGCTAAAGGATCCACGCCCGAAAGGGGGATGTGAGAAGGATGGGACAATACCTCGGACTGAGAGGCCCTTTGAAGGTCCCGCCTCTCGGGGGAGGTGTATAAGGGTGAATTTTTGACTGGATGGTGGGGTTCACCAGGAAACGTTTAGTGGTAGTCTCCACGCCTAGGTTGGGAATGTGTTTGATGTGTTCAATTTTACCTTTAATCATTCAAATCCTAGGTTTGGCCAAATGAATCTAAACTGTTCTATATGAAATGCAGATTTAAATGAATACAAAAACAGAATTAAACAGAGAATACAAGAAATATACTAGATTAGAAAAGGTCATACCTGATCCGGATGTCTGATGGAGGTTCTGATTTTTGAAGCAGTCCAGATCGCCTCGGATTTGACAGGATCGTCTATAATCTGACAGGATCGTCTGAGATCTGATGAATTCGTCAGAGACCTGCAATCAGAGAAATAGACACAGAATACAAAAAATGCAGCTATGCTGATAAAGGAAAATGATGTGAAATGATAATAATGATGTTAATAAGATAATCCCAAATAGAAATGCAAGTAAATTATCATGCTTTAATAGCTAATCATGATTTTATTATGTATTTAAGCTACATGGGTGAACTCCAAGATGCAAAGTAATAACAAGCTTAACTTAATGCAAAAATAAACAATAGATAAAGGTAAAGAATGCAAACTCAGGGCACGGATTGCCCCCAATGTTGGCTGCAGTCGAAATCGTCTATGGAGTATGAAATCATCTCGAATTGGGGCGTGATCGTCCGAGATTGTACAAGATCATCTACGACGATCTGAGCTTGCTCCGGTTGAAGAATGACAAAGTTCCTGCAAGAAAATTTGAAAAGGGACAAAGGCAAATAGTAGTCTAAGACATTCTAATGCATGTAAAACTCGAAGTGCAGAAAAATTCAGCCAGGGGAATGTCAAGGGGAGGGCCTAAGATTAAATAGGCATAGGAAGGAGGTTGGGAGGTTGGAGATCATCCCAATTTGGGAGATCTCCAACAGGGGAAGTCTCTAACCGCGCAGACACGCTTTTGCCCAGGTTAGAGACACCGTTGAAATAGAAGCTAATTATGAAAAATTAGTTTTGGGACGAAATCGTCTGGACGTTCTGCTCTAGACGAATTCGTCCGATCTGAGGCGATATCGTCTGATCGGTGACGATATCGTCCAACGGACAAAACAAATCCTAAAAATGGTGCAAAAAATGAGGAAACGGGTAGCAGGCAGTTTTGGAGCGGTTTTGGGTTTGAAATTTAAATTTGAATTATTACTAAGGTAATTTTAATTATTTGCTAAGGTTTATTGTGCCAATTTTAGGGTGCTACAAATTGATTTGAGTTGTGTAGAGCTTTTGTGAAAGCTTGTTGAGCAGATTTGAGGTAAGTCTTGGTGAATACTTGTTGAGCATATTGGAAAATTTTTAGTGGGGACTTGTTGAGCAGATTTGAGGTAAGTCTTGGTGAAGACTTGTTGACCAGATTGGACAAGTTCTAGAGAGGACTAGTGGATAGATTAGTGTGAGCTTTTGTGGAAGCTTACAAGGCATATTTGAGAGAAATATTTGAGAATACTTGAGAGTAGATTTTATTGATTGATTTGTTCAAAACATGTATTAAGGTTTGTAGTAGATCTAGCATATTTGATTTGTGATTGATTCAAGATTTGTGTTAAGGCTGAAGAACACAAGCTTATACTGAGAGGGGGGTGAACAATATAAGACCACTTTTTACTTTTCTTTCCCAATATTATGCAATGTATAGATAGCAATATCAAAAAAAATAATCAAAGCAATGCAAAAATAACCACACACAATAGAGACACAAATTTAACATGGTTCACCCAATGAGGGCTACTCCATGGAGAAAATATTTCACTAAATTTTTCTCAATAAATATCTTAGGAATCATTTCCCTATTACCATTTTTATGGAAATCTGTCCAAAGGAGACACCAATCCCCTAATCAAGTTCATGGATATCTATCCATAGGAGAACTCTTTCTCCTTAACTCTTATTTGTGATCTTCTACAAGATATACTACCTCCACTACTCTAGATAAGTGGATCTCTATCCACTGAAGACACCTATCATCACTACCCTGGCTAATGGATCTCTATCCACTGGAGACTGTCATCCTATATACTTTGTCACATTCAAAGCTCTATCTCAAATATACGTTAAATACAGTCCTTCGATCTAGCGCAAATTTGCTAAATCTCTATCTTTGGTCTGGCAAAAACCTATCCCCAAATCTGCACCAAAATTTGTCCTCAAGTTTGTACTAAACACAGTCCTTCAATCTAGAACAAATCTATCCTCAATATCTATCCTCTGATCTGCACTAAACACAGTCCTTCGGTCTAGCACAAATCTATCCTCAATATCTGTCCTCAGTATCTGTCCTCAAGCCTTAACACAAATCTTGACTTAATATCAAATCAAATCTACTAGATCTAACCCAAAAATTAACTCAAGGTTTGAACAAATCAATCAATCAACTCTACTCTCAAGTCTTCTCAAATACTTATCTCAAATCTGCCTTGTAATATTCCACAAAATCTCACACTAATCTATCCACAAGTCCTCTCTATAACTTGTCCAATATGCTCAATAATTCCTCACTAGAACTTATCCAAATATGCTTTCAATATCTATTCTCAAACTGTATTGTAAGGTTCCACAAAAGCTCACAAAAATCTATCCATAAGTCTTCTCTAGACTTGCCTCAAATCTTCTCAACAAGTACTCACTAGAACTTGTCCAATCTCATAGAAATATAAAGAGAATTGTTAGAGACTCAATATGCTTCACATTCACCATAATGCTCAATTAATTTCAATCACTCTTTTACCATAGAAACATATAGAGAATTGTTAGAGACTCAATATGCTTCATACTCACAATAATGCTCAATCACTTTCAATATTTCTTTTACCATAGAAACATATAGAGAATAGTTAGAGACTCAATATGCTTCACAATCACAACAATACTCAATCACTTTCAATATTTATTTTTAACTATAGAAACATATGGAGAATTGTTATAGACTCAATATGTTTCACATTCATCAACACTTAATCTCTTTTTCAACTCAAATCAAAATATAGAACTATTTGTTTCATAGAACATGAACTATCACATCAACACATCCACTTGACTAGGCTCAACCAACTCTACTCAACCAATCACTAAATGAATTAATCCTTACGTACAAACCCTAGTCCAAGCATATGAACACTCACTCAAATATTTCCAACAATGCTTATCAACAAATCTCACATAGCAATGATACTTATGATATTTGTAAACCCTAGTTCAAGTTCACTCAACTAATCACTTCAAAAATAATGCTTATCAAATACAGTTTTATCAACAACTCTTTATTCTAGAAAACCTTGAATCATTAATTCAAAACACACTCAACAATGCTTACCAAACAATCCTTTTCACTCCAAATTTACATTCACAACATTCAACAATCACTCACTAGGAAGATGTGCCCATACCTTTTTGTTTGATGTAGAAGTTGCCTTAGAAAACCTTTCACAATCACAATTTCCTTATTTCCAATTTCAATGGTTAGATGACAAAATATCACTCTTAACAATTTCTCAAATATTCCTTAGACACAAAAATAATCAAAGCTCAAATACACCTTATTGCTCCTTCTTGGAATTAACATTCATCAAATCTTACATCAAAAATAATTATTTGGATACACCTTATAATATCCAACTGAAAATAATATCCAACACCACAAAACCTCAAATAATCTTCCTAAAACACCTTTATTTACCTTTTCAAACACTAAATAAAATAACACCATTATTTTGCATCAACCTTATAACTCCCCTAAAACCTTACAAGCCAAATAAAATATGCAAAAATTAATTTTTAAATACCTCAACTAATTCCTCTAAAAAAGTTGGTGCTCAACTAATGCATACCTTTGTTATCTCCCCAAAAGGATTTTGGTGTGATTCAAACTACCGTATCTCCAAGCACCAAGAACCTTAGTGCTTTGGTGCCCATCGTGTGGGATATAGGCGCCCACATGAAGGAATGAAGACTTCCTTTCCTTTCAACCTTCTTTTGCCACCGAATTCAACACAAAATAAAAATTCCTCTCGCAGATTCGAACCTATGTCAATCACTGCCCCTCACGACTTGCTTGCACTACGGTTGCCAAATACGCTACCAGTGCTTGGTGACCAAGTCTCCCTCCTTGGTGGGTCAAATGCTTTTGGCTACTCTTAAGCACTTAAAAATTAAAACTAAAATCCTCTTTGCACAACACGATTCGTATAAGCTTGCATAGCATCAAAATTAATTCGAAGGCATTGGTAACTTTGGCTAAGGTGGGGTAATCCCCCTTTTATACACACATGGTTAATTTGCTCCCCACATCAAAATTTAAATTAATAATGCACCTTAGGGTTATTTAAAATTAACATAAATTAATATATAATTAATATTAAAATTAATTAATAATTAATTTAAATAACATAAAGTTAAGTAATTTAATAAAATTATATTTATTAATTTATAATTAATTTAATATTCCTTGTATAATATTATAAATAATTATTATAATATTATTCACTTGGGATTTTTCTTTGCACTTTGGACCACATCTGACTTCCTAGAACTAGGTCTTGATCAACTGAAATTGGAGAACCTAAAACTAATGTTGCCCACTGAAACTACCACTAACTAGTGTTGAAAGCTTGACATCAATGACAACTCATCTACTCAAAATTTCCAACAATCTCCCCCTTTGTCATTGATGGCAACCCAAATTATTTTTACCAAAAAATGACCTTTTTCTTGTTCTGCTCCCCCTGGGAAATTGCTCTTCTTGACTCAATGCTCTCTCCTTAAATAAAATCTCTCCCCCTTACTCAAATATCTCCCCCTTTGAAATAAATGGCAAAGGATCACCTTTGGGGCTTGGGGCTAAGAATTATTCTCTTAGCTTAGCCCCTCCCCCACCTCCTATTGAGGTGGTTATTATGGTGTGGCAGTATTTCTACTTCGAGCAAGCACTGGTCTTTACCTTTGTCATATTTCCTTCTCATATTATCCTTCTGATTCCTTTGTCTATTCCTGTTAATTTCCATGTTCCTATTCCTATTCCTATCCATATTATTGTTCTTATTTATATTCATGTTCTTGTTCATGTCCATGTTCCTGTTCATGTCCATATTCATGTTCCTATTCATGTCCATATTCCTATTCCTGTTCCTATTCATGTTCCTATTCATGCTTGATTCTGGAATGTCTTCTCTACACCACTTTGATGTATGTCCATCATTATTGCACTTATAACACTTAATATCATTATTCCTTGGAGGTGTAAGTGTCTTAGGATTTCTCCTAGTGAAGCCATATATGTTCCTATGATGTACCTTGCAATTCATTGCCTTGTGACCAAACTGATTACATGAGTAGCAATATCCATAAAACATTTGCCTACTTCTGAAGTTCCCATATTCCTGTATTTCATGTATCCTACACTGTGAAGCCATGTACCCATATTTCTAATTATTCCCTTAGTAGAGCTACTTCTTGTTCTAACTTTTCACATTCTAAGACCTTTGCTTCTAACTTATCCTTGAACTTATTTGTCTTAGCTATTGACTTGTTTATATCCTCTATGAGCTTTACTCTCTCTTAATCACATTCTTGAAACTGAAACTCAAGTTGGGAGTTTTGTTTTCTTACCTTTAATTTTTTAAGAGCATAAATAAGCTCTCCCTCAAGATCAACTCCTCATTTTTCTGATTCTTTCTTTATTTGTTTATCTTTGAGAACATCTTCATTCTTTTCTGACTTGTGTTCTGTAGGATCACCTCGTTCTTCTAGTGCCATTAGAATATTTTATTCTGGTCCTTCAAGTGTATCTTCATATTCATCATCACTGAAACTAAAACCATTCCTTATACAACTATACTCAAGATGTCAAAAATTACCACATCTAAAACATTTGAGAATTATTGGTGACCTTTTCTTAACTTCTTCTTTTTCTTCAATCAAAAATAGGACTTCATATTTATCATTGTCTGAGAAACTATTATCACTATCACTTGAGTACTTACTTGCCTTGTATACATAGTAGCCCCTCTTTTGTATTTGAAAGAAATTATTTCCTTGTTTGCCTTGTCCATCCTTGCCTTTCTTTTGGTACTTGCTTATTTTCGATTCTCTATTTTTGTGATTCTATTTTTCTTCATCATTGTTATTTTTAGCTTCTTGAAAATCAGTTGCATAGTGACCATACTTTCCACAATTGAAACATCTAATAGATTTTGCATCTTTAAATCTTGTTGAATCCTTATTCCTTCTGCCATAATTAGCTTCTTCATCACTGGATGACTCATTGCTTGAATCTCACTTTTTGCTCTTTATCTTCTTAGTTGCTTTGAAGGCTGCTTTCTTCTGGATATTAGGTTCCTCTTTTGTTCTTAACTCAAAATTTGTAAGAATACCAAGTAATATATCTCTTGTCAAAGAATCACCATCTTTTGATTCTTCTATAGCATATATCTTTTCACTAAATATTTTTGGAAGAGATCTTAAGATCTTATCACAAACATCATATTCTTCAATCTCAAGTCCAAGTCCTTGCATGGCGTTAACAACTTCATCTACTCAAAGTAGATAAGTACTAATATTTTTCTCATCCTTAATTCTTAATTCTTCAAACTGTCCTTTTATATTTCGTATCTTTGTATTTTTGACACTTTTATCTCCTTCATATATGCTTTGCAAATTATCCCAAATTCCTTTTGCATATTATAATTCATAACTTCAAATTATCCCAAATTCCTTTTGCATCTTTACAATGCATAACTTTTATGAATTTTATTCTATGCAAACCTCTCAAAATTGCATTCATTGCTTTTGAATTGTAATATCGTAGAATATTACCTTCCTATATGTAGGTGGATCATTTGGTGGTATGTATCCATTTTCAATTGCTTCCCAAATTTTATTTCCAAGTACCATCAAGTGAATCTTCATTCTCATACTCCAAAATATATAATCGCTTCCATAAAATACTGGTGTTGAATTATCTGAGGACCCATTCTTAGAATCCATTTTGTTCTTGAAATTTTTTCCTTCAAGCTATTAAAATCTTTCGAAGGAACTCGTTCTGATACCAATTAAATAACACAAACTTATATTGAGAGGGGGGTGAACAGTATAAGACCACTTTTTATTTTTTTTTCCCAATCAATATTATGCAATGTATAGATAGAAATATCAAAAACAGTAATCAAAGCAATGCACAAATCACCACACACAATAGAGACACCAATTTAATGTGGTTCACCCAATGTGGGCTACTACACGGATAAAATATTTCACTAAAATTTTCTCAATCAATATCTTGGGAATCCTTTCCCTATTACAATATTTATGGACCTCTATCCAAAGGAGACACCAATACCCTAATCAAGTTCATGGATCTCTATCCATAGGAGAACTCTTTCCCCTTATCTCTAACTGGTGATCTTCTATAAGAACTGCTACCCTGACTGCTCTGGCTAAATAGATCTCTATCCACTAAAGAAACCTATCCTCGCTACCCTGGTTAATGGATCTCTATCCACTAGATACTGTCATCCTCTATAATTTATCACCTTCAAAGATTTGTCTCAAATCTACACTAAGCACAACTTTGCTCAATATTTATCTTTGGTCTGGCGCAAACATGTCCTCAAATCTGCACCAAACTCTGTCCTCAAATTTGTACTAAACATAGTCCTTTGGTCTAGTACAAATCTATCCTAAATATCTATCATATGATCTACACTAAACACAGTCCTTCGGTCTAGCACAAATATGTCCTCAAGCCTTAACACAAAGCTTGAATTAATCTCAAATCAACTCTGCTAGATCTTCCCCAAAACTTAACTCAAGGTTTGAACAAATCAATCAATCAAACTTGATCTCAAGTATTCTCAAAGACTTGTCTCAAATATGCCTTGTAAGCTTCCAAAAAAGCTCACACTAATCTGTCCACATGTCCTCTCTAGAACTTGTCCAATATTCTCAATAAGTCCTCACTAGAACTTATCCAAATTCACTCTCAATATCTATTCTCAAACTATATTATAAGCTTCCACAAAAGGTCACACAAATCCGTCCACAAGTCTTCTCTAGACTTACCTCAAATATGCTCAACAAGTCCTCACTAGAACTTGTCCAATATCATAGAAACATAAAGAGAATTTTTAGAGACTCAATATGCTTCACATTCACCATAATGCTCAATTACTTTCAATCACTCTTTTACCATATAAACATATAGAGAATTGTTAGAGACTCAATATTCTTCATAATCACAATAATGCTCAATCACTTTCAATATTTATTTTACCATAGAAACATATAGAGAATTGTTAGAGATTCAATATGCTTCACACTCACAAAAATGCTCAATCACTTTCAATATTTCTTTTTAACCATAAAAAAATATAAAGAATTGTTAGAGACTCAATATGTTTTGCATTCATCAACACTCAATATATTTTTCAACCCAAATCAGAATATAGAACAATTTGTTCCATAGAACTTGAACTATCACATAAACACATCCACTTGACTAGGCTCAACCAACTCTACTCAACCAATCACTCAATGAATTAATATTTGCTTACAAACCCTAGTCCAAGCATATGAACACTCACTCAAATGTTTCCAATAATGCTTATCAACTAATATTACATAAAAATTATACTTATAATCTTTGTAAATCCTAGTTCAAGTTCACTCAACTAATCACTTCAACAACAATTCTTATCAAATAAGGTTTTATCAACAACTCTTTATTACTGAAAACCTTGAAGCATTAATTCAAAACACACTCAACAATGCTTACCAAAAAATCCTTTTCACTCCAAATTTGCATTCACAACATTCAACAATAACTCACTAGGAAGATGTGCCCATACCTTTTTATTTGATGTAGAAGTGGCCTTAGAAAACCTATCACAATCACAATTTCCTTCTTTCCAATTTTAATGGTTAGATGAAAAAATATCACTCTTAAAATTTTCTCAAATATTCCTTAGACACAAAAATAATCAAATCTTAAATACACCTTATTGCTCCTTCTTAGAATTAACATTGATCAATTAATACATCAAAAATAATTATTTTGATACACCTTATAATATCCAACTTAAAATAATATCCAACACCACAAAACCTCAAACAATCTTCCTAAAACACCTTTATTTACCTTTTCAAACACTAAAGCAAATAACACCAAAAATTTATTTTGCATCAACCTTATAACTCCCCTAAAACCTTACAAGCCAAATAAAATATGCAAAAATTATTTTTTTAATACCTCAACTAATTCCTTCGAAAATTTCGATGCTCAACTAATGCATACCTTTGTTATCTCCCAAAAAGGATTTCAGCATGATTCGAACCACCGTCTCTCGAAGGACCAAGCGCCTTAGCACTTTGGTGCCCACGTGAAGGAAGGAAGACTTCCTTCCCTTTCAACCTTATTTTGCTGCAATATTCAACACAAAACAAAAAGTCCTCCCATGGATTCGAACCTGCGTCAATCCTTGCCCTCATGACTTGCTTGCGCTATGGTTGCCAACTGCGCTACCAAAACATGGTGACCAAGGCTTCCTCCTTGGTGGGTCAAATACTTTTGGCTCCTCGTAAGCACTTAAAAATTAAAAATAAAATCCTCTTTGCACAACAAGATTCGCATAAGCTCGCATAGAATCAAAATTAATTCGAAGGCATTGGTAACTTTGGCTAAGGTTGGGTAATCCCCCTTTTATACACACATGGTTAATTTCCTCCCCACGTCGGTGCTAGAATTTAAATTCGAAATTCAAATTAATAACCCACCTTAGGGTTATTTAAAATTAACATAAATTAATATATAATTAATATTAAAATTAATTAATAATTAATTTAATAAAATTATATTAATTAATTTATAATTAATTTAATATTCCTTGTATAATATTATAAATAATTATTATAATATTATTCACTTGGGCTTTTTCTTTGTACTTTGGACCACATCTGACTTCTTGGAACCGAGTCTTGATCAATTGAAACTGGAGAACCTGAAACTGATGCTGCCCACTGAAACTACCACTAACTAGTACTAAAATTTTGACATCAATGACCACTCACTCTTCTCATCAATGACAACTTATCTACTCAAATGTCCAACACAGGATTGAGGATAGATATTAAGCAGAGTTGTGCTAGACTGAAGGACTATTTTTAGAGCATATTTGAGGATAAATTTTGGTACAAATTTGAGAATAGGTTTATGCTAGACAAGAGATAGAGATTGAGAATATTTGTGCTAGATCAAAGGAATATGTTTAGTGCATATTTGAGACAGAGCTGAGAGTAATATTTGGAGGTGAAAGAGTATAGAGGATGACAATATCCAGTGGATAGAGGTCCATTAGAAAAGGTAGTGAGGAAATGTCTTCTAGGTGAGGACAAGAGTCTTTAGTGGATAGAGATCCATTATCTAATGCAGTGGAGGTAGTAGTTCTTCTAGAATATCACAAACCAGAGCAAAGGAGAGAGGAGTTCTCCTATGGATAGATATCCAAAAACCAGATGAGAAGATTGGTGTCTCCTGTGGATAGAGATCCATGAAATTGATCAGGGGATTGGTGCCTCCTTTGGATAGAGTTCCATAAATATTGTAATAGGGAAAGGTTTCCCAAGATATTTGTTGAGAAAATTTTAGTAAAATATTTTCTCCATGGAGTAGCACACATTGGGTGAACCATGTTAAATTAGTGTCTCTATTGTGTGTGATGATTTGTGCATTGATTTGGTTACTGCTATTGATATTAGCATTGATTATATTGGATAATACTATTTGGGAAATAAAAGTAAAAAGTTATCTTATACAATTCACCCCCCTCTCGATATAAGCTTGTGTTCTTCAATTTTGGAGTGAATTTGACTTTGATCGACACATGCTTTCACCCAAATAACGTCTGCTCAATACTTTCTCTCCAAAATTGTCTTAAAATAGCAATTCACCCAAAAGAGGGGTGAAAATGAATTGTGCCCCCTTTCTGGGGTGACATTGACTTTGACTGATGCCCACTTATTATTTTTACCCTAGACTTAATTAAAAATAGTAATTCACCTGAAAAAGGGTGAAATCACATTGAATGCATAATTTTGAGTGAAAGTACTTAATTTCTCTTCTTTGTAAAAATACTGCCTTCACTTCAACCCGAGTTATTTTCACTACCTTCGCTCCCAATTGGGTGAAAACATATTAATGTTGTAATTCACCCAAAAGAAAGGCAAAAATGATTTTCACATCTTTCATGGGTGAAAACATCTTTGTTTTCTTTGTTGGATCTTTCCTTTTAATAATTTATTTGTTGATGCCTTTGATGATTTTCGCTACTCCTTTGATCCTTAGACATTCTTTTGCTATACATTTCCCCCTTTATACTTTACCCATGATTTACATCATTTCTTTACTAGTAAAACACTTGTTTATTTCCAGGGATGAAATCAACCTTATTTATTTACACTAGAAAAATCAATAAAAGGAGGGGAGCAAAAATATTACATTAAAATAGTAAAGACAAAAGACCAGCAAAACAACTGCATCAATTATCTTTTATACTTGGAATTTTACAATCAAAATTCAGTGTGGCAAAACTGCCAACACTTTTGGTGGCTCTCGGGGTATTTAGTTCATCTGGATGCAATCGACCCTAGGCCTTCATCCATTGGGCTCAAATATCACCTCCTCTGGTTTCATCAAATGGTTCTTTTGATTCAACAACCTATTTTTGCTCTGCCTCAACCTATTTTTCTTGCTCTTTGGTAGCCTCTTTCTGCTCTCTATCCGCTCGTGCTCATTCTTCTTGCTTTGCGAGACTCGCACTAGTAGTCTCATATACTGCAACCACCTTGGCCCAAGAATATTTATCGAGCATCAAAGGATACTAGAGTGAATTAACAACAAAGCGCAATGTCTGGATCTATTCCAAGTTGATGTGGTTGGCCCTCTAGCGTAGTTCATACAAGGAAGACTCGATGCGGGTAAGCCTTTTCATGAATGGCAATACCTACTCCTCTATAATGGGCTTTGTCCAGCTATCGATCTCAGAGGTATCCTTCATAAACTCCTTCCATGCTACCTCCAACTCTTTCTTTGGAAAGATATCTCCCTGATCATCGATGAAGCTCGGGAAGCCGACATCAGCTATAGTCTCAAAGTAAATGAGCGAAATAGATTGCTCCTCCTCATACATATCGAGTAACCTACGACCTTCTTTGGCGAGATCCAATCTAGAAAAATAACTACGCAACATCACCTTGGCATTAGACCAAGCTCGGTCCATCCCACTCATGGGTTTACATTGGAGGGCAACGGTAGCTAATGTTTGAATCTTCAGTGCCATCTCCAGTTTTGGTTCTAACTGCTCCTCAACATACTGCAATGATTGCTCACCAAATATTATTACTGTTCGTGCCTCCTGAAGATATAGTAGAACCAAGAGCACCTTTGCTGCCCACTTTGTGCAGTCTTCAGTTAAACAACGGTGAGCCTCCTTGATCTTCTCCTTGGAGAACCCCACTGATTGGGTGGCCTTTTTAGCCAACTGATTCCGTAAATATTCTAGCTGGGCAGTTAATGTCTGCACCTATTTTTCAGCTTCCTCCCATGCCTTCTGATTCTCTTGGCTGCTTCCTCCAAGCCTTTCGCCTTCTATCACCAAAACTCTACCTATGATCTCATTGTCTCCTATTGTGCCCTACTTTCTGCCAGATCTTCTTCCAATTCAACAATATTTGCCTTGGCCTCAAAAAATATCTTCTTATAATGCTCACCATGTAGGTAAAGTGAGCTCATATCCACCTGAATATTCCCCATTTTTTCTGTAGTATCAATATTTGTCAGGTCCTCTGTAATGAATTCATAAGCATAATCGCTTGGAGCCATTTCTCCTTGGGGCTTCTAGACCTAGGGGATCATTTTTACAGTGTGGGACTCCATAGCTTTAGGGTCAAAAGTGACCTTCTTCAATGTCTTTGCTGGAGCTTGAGCTTCTTTTTTCTTATGACTTTTCAGCCACTATGATGAACTCTGGTGGGCTCGACTTATTTTTGCTACAATAGGATGCTCTGGCACAATCTCCATCTCTAGCTCTGGTAGCACCTACAACTCAAGAAATGGAGCAAAGAGAAAATGAGCCTACTGAGGGCTTGGCTTAGGAAGGGAAGTAGAAATGGGAACAGTTGGTGGAACAAAAGTGGTTGAGGGAATGGAAGTGAGGGGTTCAGCTACAGTTACACTCACCCGAGGAGGAGCTTGTGTACTTATAGCCATGGTAGAAATTACCAAAATGGAGGATGAAGGGAGCGAAAATGGATTGGGCCTGGATGCAAAAGAACTGAAAGAAAGGGAAACTAAAGAAGAGGGAATAGAAGAAGAGGGATCATGATTGGGGACTGGGAAACAAGAATTGAAATGGAAGTGGAAGGTATACCAAATGGGGGTGAAATGGAAGAGACAACTATAGAGAGGGGTGTAACAGTCATCGAATGCTCAAGAGTAAGGGAAGAGGGTAGAGAAAATGTACCTTTAGGATCTGACACCATTTGAGCCGATGTTGAGGGCGGTTGTGATACTGGCTCTCCCTTGTCTTGTTCCTCCTCTGTCTCCTTCTCCAGATCTATAACTTCCATACGCTAGCCAAGCTGTTCTTCCTGAACCAAAGGAGGATTATTTAAAGCGTCAGCCTATGCGACTTCAACTGCAGGAGGAGGGTTTGCACTAGATGAAGAAACTGCACCAGTCCTTGGCTTCTTGGAGACTTTCGGGAAAGAAAGTGCTTCATGCTTACTCCTATTTTTATACTAGGGCTGCTCTTTCGGTGATGGTTGTTTCTCTTCCTCCACAAGTGGTGCTTCCTCAACCACATGTTGCTCCCCTTCGACCATGATCTCTTCATTGTCAGATCTTTGAAAGCTTCGAGGTACGATTTTGGTGAAAGAGATTGGCTGGTAACTATCATAATATTCATCATACACATCCAAAAATGCACCATCCATCACCAGGCCATAGGCTGACCCAGTTTTTCCTTGGTGGGCCCTCATAACCCACCAGTTGGTGATTTTCTCCTCAGACCAAGTGGGCAACTGATCCTTCATTTTTCTAAATAGGCCTGGAGGAGGAATTTGGTGCTTGTGGACTACAGGGTTATACTCGACCTCCATCTCATAAAAATCATGCCATGGTGGGAGTGACATCATATTTTTGACATGCCATTCAAGATCATGCCCCTCCAGATTGTTTCTGTGTCACTCAATATCTAGTCTAGGGTAGCAATGAAAACTTTTTGCTTTGATCAATATCATGAAATGACCCAAAGGGTCGTATTTCCACCACTGGGGCAACTCCACCATACCGAGGTCATAGAGAGCTTCATTAATCAACTTATTCTGGCCAACCTGGTCTACTTCAATATCGTCAAAGTGAAATGGCATGGTGCATGTAGTTTTATTTCCTCGACCTGCCCCATAAACGTCATTGATGAAGTCGTTCTAGTGGATAACTTCCAATGCAAAAAGGTGCTCTGTAGTAAAATACGAAAGGAGAAATGGCTTGCTAGTGAAGCCAAAAATTTGTACCATGATACCTTGCATCAACAAGAAAATATCACCTTTCTCCTTTGCAATGACCTCCTCCCTCATCACCCTTGGCACTCTCTCACATGTGCCAAAAATAAGTTCGAGGGTGGGCCCAAAAACATGCGATTAAAATTGTAAAATGACTCCTTCCTGGACAAGCTTGGAGTCCACAAATAAACTGGCAGCTTCCTGTCTGCCTCATCAACCTGCTTGACAACTATGAAAGAAAAATGTTGGTGCATGTGGAAGAAGAAATACTAGGCCAAAAATGAAGTGTGTCTGAATGATACTACTTCTTCACTCTACATCTTCTCTAACTATGTGTGCATCCTTCGAGCTATGTAATCTACCCAATCGAAGAAAATTAGATTCATGCTTGCTATCATTGTTGTTGGAGCATAAAATTCTACCTATGAAATGCATTGTACTAGCATCACTTACCATTTGTGCACCACAGAGTCAGTAGGAAGACCAACAATCCAAGCTAACATAGAAAACAAGTCGAGACTTTTAAAATCTATCAATGGCTTTGGTAGAGTCGATAGTTCTCCAAACTATGGAATTTTTATCAACTGATTCTCCATGAACTGGTGCAACATCATGGTTGACTGGTATCTCTCCTCCTGCTCCCCAAGATGTAACTTTTTGAACATAACATCAGAAGGAGGTTTGACCCCGCAAGTGAATGCTTCTCAAACTACATTGGATGAAATACTAAATAATTTATCTCCATTTGCATTCTGAACAACTCTTGTGAGAGGATTATAAAATTTTGAAATTGCTAGCACCAACTCTGGGCAAGCGTGGATAGGTGTACATAGGTACCAAAAAATCTGTGCATAGTATGCAATGGTGAGTGGGATTTCTAGCATCAAGCCTTGTTTGACTACAATCTCCACATCCTGGCATAATTTTTCCACACCCTTGTTTGAAATAACACAATCACCAATCTGGGCCAGTGCATCATAATATGGATCAAGCTCTATGTTTTCATTTTGCCTAGCTTTTTTAGCTTTCTTACCTCCTTGTGCTTTCTTTGGCTCAACAACTTTCTTTCCCATCTTCGTACTTCAATAGATTTACTACGATAGTATGACAATTCTACAACAAAGAAACTCAAGAAAACTAAATGATAATCTAGCAATGCTCCAAAAAAATAATCTCAATCTTTCTTTATCTACAAGATTTTGGTTCACCGTATTTATAATTTGTGCCCCCAACTACCCAATTTAATGCAGGTGGTGCACCTAAAAAATCTAGGCAAACATGCTCCTTGATTCTCTCATCCAACACGCTCTTCCATGATATATTTAACTGTCAATAACACCCTTGCATTGTAAATATTCCTTGAACTCCATGTTCAACTACTTTTAATCTTGGAGGGTGCAATTTGGGTATTTAACAACTAATTTTAGGAATGATAAATGCCACGTGTGAGTGATGGGAACTTTTTGGGGGTGAAAACTATTAATTTCATTGCATTAAAATGCTAAAAACATATTTGGAGAATTTTACCAATGAAATTAGCTCGATCTCATGTTTTAAACTATAGTTTATTCCGAAATTAGCCCGTGCCAGCAATAAACATCAACTAGGCACACTTATTTTACCTAAAATGTCAACTAGGTGAAAATACTCATGCAATTGGTATATTCATTCAACTGGCACTCTGAAAATGCTCTTCCCTATTTTTCTTGGTGAAATTACTTTCTTAGGAGCCCTTTTAAAATAATTTATCTTTTTTTAACTGAGAGTGATTTTTCTTGAAAAAGCAAGGTGAAATTAATTTTACCCCCTTCTTTGCCAAAAATAATCTTGCCAACTAGAGTTCTTGAAAAAGCATGTGATTTTTTTTCTTCTTTTCTTGGAGTTTCATCCCAAAATCGCCCTCAAAGTCTTTTTTGGGTGAAAATAACCTCCCCTTTGCTTTTTTTTTTTTTCTTTTTTATTTTTATTTTTGGCAATTAATAATAGGGGTGCTTTTTGAAAAAGCAAACCATGCCCTTTGAATAAAAAAAATTAACTTAACTTTACCTCCAAAATTAATTTTCGAAAATAACATGTTTTACTCCATAGTTGCTTTCTTTTAATGGTTTTCACCCATAATATGACCGAAAGGCTTTTTAAAATTTTTTGGGATGAAATTAATTATTGCTCAGTAAATACATGATTTTGGGGTGAAAACACTTACTTGGGGTAGAATTAAATTCTCTCGGTGAAAACAAAAAAAACTATATATATTTTTATTTTTTATTTTTAACTTAACCAAAATAAAATGACATAAAAAGACTATGTACATATTTACATACTTGGTTTGAAATTTTATCACTGATGGTAGGCCTTCAAATGAAGACCATTTACTAGAATCGGCAACCCATGACCATCCATATCCTACAAATAAAATGAGTTGATTTGATTGACATCGAAAACCCGAAATGGACCCTCCCATATCACTTCAAACTTGTGATGCTTGCCAGGCTTAGCCTTGTTCTCATTCCACTTCAACACAAGATCGCCTACCTTAAAAGCTTTCTCAAAAGTCTTCTTACCAAACCATTTTTGTGTCATTTGGGCATGTTCCATGAAGGCATTGTACGATTTCTCCCTTTCTTCCTCCAACTATAAAATCTGAGCCAACCTCATGCACTCATGGGGTCGAATTCATCATCTTCACCATCCAATAAGTGCAATGATTGAAGGGTCAACAATTCAATATGAATGGGTAAAATTGCTTCTTTATAGTATACCAAGGAATAAGGGGACATTTTGATATATTTTTCACTGAAATATGATCGACCCATAAATCTTGGTTCAAGAGCAAGTGCCAACTATGCTTATTATCTCCTAGAGTCCTTTTCAGAATCTTGAGAAAATTCTTGTTTGTGGATTCAGCCAAGCCATTTCCCTACAGATAGTAGTTTGATGATATCTTTAAATAAATCCTATACTTACCTCATGAATTCATTGATCTTGGCATCGATGAATGGGGTTCCATTATCTATAATGATTGCATCTGGTATGCCAAAATGAGTGATTAATCCTTCAAGGAAAGAGATAACTATTGCCTGGTCCACCTTCTTGGTCATAATTGCTTTGGCCCATCAAGTGAAATAGTCAGTTGTAGTTAGAATGTACTTATACCTAATGGATGAATTAGGATCAATGACCCTAATAAAGTCTAAGCCCCATTGCTAAAATGGTGCTTCTACTTGAATCATATGAAGGGGTAATGATGCATTCCTACTTCTATCAACATATCTTTGGTATTTTTCATAACTTTGATTGACTTTGAAAGCATCTACAAAGAGAGTGGGCCAGAAATAACCTGCTTTGATGATCTTCAATGCCATTGGTCTCCCTGCATAATGGCCTCCTGAAAATCCAGAATGGAATTATTCTAGGATTTTTTTCTTCTATGATTCTTTGATGCACCTAAGAAGTACTCCATCAATATTTTTGTGGAACAACCCATTTGGCAACATCACATACCTAAGAGCTTGTAATCTGAATCTCCTTCTCTATGAAGCATTGAGATGTGAAGGACACCTTCCTGAATGGAAATATTCGACAAGGTCCTCTATCCAATCACGATCAACTATAGAGTGATTAGCAAAATTACTTTCGCTTACTACATCCTCAAGTTGGCAAACTATGGATTTGGAAGTAGCACTTCTTGCAAGCTCCTGACATAGTGCTCGACCTCGAACTAGCTTGGTTGGATGAATTTCAACATCATACTCCTAGATTTTGGAGACCCAACAAACTCTCTTGTCTCCAAGCTCTCCTTGAATGATGAAACTCTGTACATCTGGATGAACAACATAAACTATTATTTTGCTCTGGGAAACAAAATGTCGAAACTTCTTCAAGGATTTCATCACCGCATATACTTGCTTCTCAATAAAATTGTATTTTTCTTCATGTGGTTGGATGACTTGGCTTAAGAAAGCAATTGGCCACTCATCTCCATCATCTCCCTTTTGCATGAGCACCACTGCATAACTCTCCTGTTCACCAATGACATACAAGATAAAATATTTTGAATAATCAGGGTTTACTAGAACCGAGGCTTGAGCAATTATTTATTTAATTTCTCTGAATGCTCACTTCCTCTACTCAATCCACTTGAACTCAACATTTTTCTTTAAAAGCCTAGTCATTAGTTTTACCACTTGGGAAAAATCTGCAATGAACTTTTGAATAAATTTTATCTGCCCAAAGAATGACTACAAATCCTTCTTATTGGCTGGTAGTGGAAGCTTTAGAAGAGCCTCAACTCTAGCTGGATCAATAGCTAAACCTTTCTCCGAAATGATGTGGCCTAGGAGCTTTCCTTATTTTATAGCAAATATGGACTTCTTCGGATTGATGGATATTCTGAACTCTCAACATTTCTTGAATACTTGTCACAAATGTAGACTATGCTCCTCCTATTGTGAGAGAAGATAGTCATGTCATCCAGATAAATCACAATGATGTGATTTAACAACTCACCAAAAGCTACGTCCATCACTCTTTGAAAAGTTGCTCCAATATTCGAGAGACCAAATGGTATTCGCTGATAAGAAAATGTTCCCCATTTCATGGTGAATGTCATTTTATATTGGTCTTCATCCTTGACCTAAATTTGATTATAGCCAGAGAATCCATCCAACAAAAAAAATCTCTGAGCTCCTACAACTACATGAAGAATTTGGTCAATCTGAGGTAAAGGATAATGATCCTTTAGGGATGCCTGATTCAAATTCTGAAAGTCAACACATAGGTGAATATCCCCATTCTTCTTCCTCATAGGGACCAGATTTGCTACCCAGGTAGAATGCTTAATTGGGTAAATGATCTTGGCTTCCAGCATCTTCAGTAGTTTCGCTTTCATCAAGGTTTCAATATTGGGATTGACTAGCCTCTACTTTTTCCTGAAGGGTTTCACTCCTTCCTACAACTCAATGGTATGCTGGATCACATCTTTGTTGTAGCCTTTCAAATCCTAGTAGCTCCAAGAATAAATGTCTGGGTACTCATGGTATAGCTCCTTGATCTACTCCAGCTCTTCCAGAGTGCAATCGGTGCCAACTTTGATCGACTTCTTGGGTCCCAACTGTAGTTTAGTGTACTCCTTCTCATCCACTTTGATCTTATGCTTTTCTGCTCTATCATTCTGATCAAAGAGACTCTCAAGCATAATAAATCCTTTCAGAATATGATTATTCCTCAGCTGGATCAATCCCTCAGCTTCTTCCTCATCAAGTGTTCTTTCTTCCACAGTACTAGCTTCTCTTATAAGGAAATTTACAATCTGTTCATCACTGTCAAACACTTGCTAGTAGATATTTTTGTTAGGGACTGAAGGTCTATAAACTAACCTCATAGTCTTGGGTTTTCTCACCACATGCTCAACTAGAGAAAATTTGGTGCTAAGGGATGCCAAGAGATCGACATGCTTGTTCTACTCTCGTGAGATCGCTTGGATGTTCAACGCTGTGTAGGCCTCAAACAGGTCCCAAAATTTGTTGCGGTACACCTTCAGGTAGTGCTACTTGGAGATGCATTTATTTGTTACTTGATGTACAATCAATTCAGAATCTCTAAAAATCTGTAGTTGTTTAATCCCAATCTTCTCTACTTTCTTCAAGCCTAGGCATAGTGCTTCATACTCGATAGCATTGTTGGTACAACTCTAGGTCAACCGGTATGAATAAGTCTTTTGTATGCTAAAAGGAGAAATGAGAATGATCCCTGCTCCTGCACCATTCTTGCATCTCGCATCATCGAAGTACAGCTTCCATAATTGATCTAGAATAGGATCTTGATCATCAGACACCCTCACTTCAGCCTTTTTAGGCTTGGTAATGGTGTAACAACCAATTTTAATCTCCATCATGGCATTAAAATCGAGCATTAAAAACTCATCTTCTATTCGAAGCTCATCCAAAACTTCTTCCATCAAATCCAATTCTTCAGTCATCATGTTGATAGAATTCATGGATTTTTCTTCTTCTTCAATATTCTCTATGTGATAAGTAGAAGGCTTCTCATTATAGATATAGATTCTCCTCCCTTTGATAGGAATATCCAGATGAGAATAGTCCAGAGAAAGGTAGCCTCCCAACTTGGTAGTGAACTCCTGTGAAAGGCACATGCTGAAATACGACTCCAGATCAACCACAACCACCTCTTGGATCACAGTGATCTGAGGTATTTTATGCAACACAATGGGGATGTCTTTGATGACCCCTACTATCCTCATAGGGGTTCCATATAATTTCAAAATTCCAGGGCTTCTCCTTGTATATTCCATGCCCATAATGTCATAGACTACCTTTGGCATGACAGTCGTCGTAGCGCTAGAGTCGATCATGCAATTGTGCACAATCCAACCTTCCATCCTGAGAGACAAGTAGAAAGGGGGTGGTCTATTCTTTTTAGTGAAGTGGTTAGCATTTGAGAAAAAACTGTCTGAGTAGGATTCTTCCCCTTATCTTTCACAAACTTCAGCGATTCTTGCAACAAGTCGACTTGTCCAAGCAATTGCAATGCATCATAGAGACTCACCTTGGCTGGAATCCTCTTCAGCTCCTCAACAATGTTGTACATAGATGCACTGGACTCCTTTCCTTCATTGGAAGCCTCATACTTGCTTTGATACTACTATGTAGCCTCTACCCTCTAATGCTTAGTCAAGGATGGGTATTTGAGCTTTTCTCTAGCCTTGTTCCTCCATTTCAGCTTTCGCTTGTGAAGTTGAAGCCTTTTATTACAATCTTTCTTTTTCTTGTGGAGGCAAAATATATTTTAATAGGATAGGTGCATCTGGCTTAGGCACTGGAATAGATGCTTTCACTTGCATTTGTTTTTTCATTTTTCACCTTTGGATTAGCAGGTACCTTCAAGGGCTTCATTTTAGCTGGATCTACTATGACGAGTTTTATTCCAACTCTCATTAGAACTGAAACTTGTTCCTTAGAAGGGACCATGAAAATTTGATCGACTTCTATAATCATGTTGATCTGACCATCAAAAGAAATTTCTACCAATGTCTACATGTAGTTCAAATGAACCATACAAGTTTCTTCACCATGTAGATCATTACAGGTAGAGCACCAGTATGCTTTATCTGATGTGCTAGCTTCTTTGTTTGTCAACACAGTCGAATATCTCTCAAGCACCTTGATAGTTGAAGTTGCTTGTTCCCTGGTGATCGACGAAGGTTGAAATATCCTAGGATGGAAATCTCTTTCAGCATACTTCTTAATCACCGTGATTTTATTACTCATTGCTCTTATGGATGATTTCATTAACTGTATATTTTTTAGCAACTTCTCTTAGGGATCGATATTCAAGGATACTAGAGGAGCTGGTAATGGAAGAGGTATAGGTAAATATGGTAGTGCTAGGAATGGAACCAGAGTGGGTAGTTGTAGAATATATGGAACAGGCAGTTGTAGGATAAAAATTGTCATCACAGTTTGAGATGAACTCGAATTCCATGAAGGAACTAGATACATGGGAGGCATTAGCAAGGGTTGAATAGATGCGTTGTAGTACAGATACTATGGAAGATCAGAAAATATAGGCATCATAAGTTTTGGTGGAAGCTTACCGATAGAAATCAGATCAACCTCAACCTTTTGTGCAGTAGAATACAAAGCCAAACATGTGTCAACATTGGACTGATGGATGGTCATGCTAATGTCATAATTGAAGGCATAAAGGCAATAGAATGTGGCTTTTTCGAGAGTCGATCGGAGACCATCAGGTACTCTCTACTAATTTCAGGTGAACCTGAAGTTGAAGTCAAAAATTTCCTCCTAGGGATAACTTTGAATGGTGGTAAATTGATGCAACATAGAGAAATAATCTGCTTGTTCATTGAAACCTTTGATCAACAATTCAGCTAACTATTCCTAGGTGGTAATAATGGTAGGATATAAAGACAAATTCTAGTAAAGCAACTTACCTTTAAGAGGGAGCACAAGCAATCTTACCATGACATTTTCATTCGTAATACTATGAATGGTTGCTAGAATAACCACATCTTGGAAATGCTTGTAAGACATCTTACCCGTACCATCGTAAGTAGGCAATGCCATTAACGCTACTTATGGAATCAAGTTTTGAGCTTGCAGATTCAATGGTCTAGAGTGATTCCAGGCTGATAACTATCTAAGTGGTTGAGGTGGTGGATTTTGGGCCATTTGTACTGGAGTGTTTTCCTAAGGAGTAGGAAAGCTAGTGGTTGTGCTAGCTAGACTTGAAGGAACAAAAAACACACCAATTACATATGAAGATGTTGCAATGGATGGGACCTTATGAGCCTTTACTCCCATAAACACATCTAACCATCCAACCATTAGTCATTATAATCATTCCATCAAACACCACATCATCACAAGCACCCATTCCAGAAGAGTTACCTATAGTTTATCTAGCTTTCGCATCTAAAAGTGTTATCTCAACGCATCCTTCAAACACCATATTTCATTTTCAAATTACACCCACTCATCCTTCTAATAAATTGCCATCTCCATCTAGTACACTTACAGATTCAAAGCCACTATTCACATTCAAAGCACAACCCACATCATCATCCACTACTTCATAGTCATTAGAACCCATAGTCTCACAAATAGGGCCACATGTTAAAGATAATCCAACGCCACCAATAGAGCCAAGAGCTAAGGCTCAAGAACCCTCTTCATCTATCGAGCCATTAGCCACACAACCATCTAGAGTTGCAGTACATCTCACCAATCCAAGTATTGGTGAGTACATTATTGAAAGTGTCACAGTTACACCACCTATCGAGTCAATCAGAGATTACGATCACCCTCGCGACCCACCATTAGCTATTGGTGATACATATAGAATGGGTTCTCAAAAAATGCAATCAATTTCATATATGGAGGGATGGATTCTTCGTGGGACCTACCTTCTCAAAATGACAACTCTTTACAAGAGTTTAATGAAAATATTGATTATCTATCGAACCCAAGTTTCCCAGTTAGATATTTTTGAAGGGTTATTTGGCAAGGATATGGACTTGGAAGACATGAACAAGGTCCTCTCCATATTATTGAACTAGAATATAGAGATCCAAGTGACCATTATGATCTAGGCTATAAACCTTCCATCACAAGCTCTTCGCTTAATCAAGCTCTCCAAGAACTTGACATAAAATGCGGACAAGAGAAGGAAAAGAGTGATGATGAGGATGAACCTAATGATGAGGATGAACCTAATTATGAGGATGAAAAAATAGAAAGTAGATACCAAGTCTACAATTTTTATCCTCGAGGGCAAGCTTTACAACGAGAAGCAGATTATGAAGATCCTACTAATATAGCATACCTTGGATAAGACCTTGAGCCACTAATGCTAGGACCTCATAAAAATGCTAATGGCTTCTGGATGAGTGACAATGATGATGATGAAACTAAAATGATTTTTATAAACCATGCTCTTGAGATATAAGCCAGGAGAATGCTCCAAGATGAAGCACGTCCTGAATGGTTTAATCAAGAAGAAGAAGAACCTCAGGAAGAGATAGTATATGGAGAAACCATGCAGAAGGATAACTAGTATCAACAGAAGTTTCCAATAGACCGCACACTTTTTAGGCTAAAAAAATAGCATGAGGGTACTGAATTAGAACCTCCTCCATCACATTGGCAAAGCATACAACAAAACCAATCACACACATTAGGTCAATTACAACCTAGAGAATACGAGTCATTAATTCTTGAATTGCAACCACCTCATTTCCATCAAGTCAACATGATTTCTATTGATTTGCTCATCCCACTCCGCAATCCATATAATGAGACAAAACCGATCTATATCGACACTAGTATCATAACCAAGGATAGGATTTCATCCCTACCATCCACTATTGACTTCATCCTGTCTGAAGAGTTGTTGCACACTTCAAACGCTTATATTCCTCGACAACCTTCATCATAGAACAATTCAATTTTTCAAACTGATATAGAGGGGGACACCCCAGACACATTTGAAAATGTGGCAGATGATATCCACCTCATCCTGACTCCACATCATCTAGAAGAAGGTTCTCACATGCTAATAGAAGAGTCTATAGATGTGAACCTTAGTGAAGACGTGTAAAATACCCAAATTGTCAAAATAGCAAAATAATTATCTATAGAAGAAAAAGAAAGCATCATAAACATGCTTATTAAAAATAATGAAGTGTTTGCATGGTCCTACAAAGACATGCTTGGCCTAGATTCGGACTTGGTAGTCCACAACCTTACACTAGCACATGATGCCAAGACGTTCAAGCAAAAGCTTAGGAAAGTTCATCCAATAGTCACATTAATTGTGAAAGAAGAGTTGCAAAAGTTATTGGATGTACACTTCATAGTACCAATTGATTATCTAGAATGGCTTTCAAACATGGTACCCATTCAAACACTGAATGGGGGGATACGAGTATGCATTGATTTTTGAGATTTAAGCAAAGCGTGTCCCAAGGATGATTTTCCTTTGCCAAATATAGATCAATTAGTAGACTCCTATGCTGGTCATGAAATGCTCTCCTTAATGGAAGATTTATCCGGATACAACCAAATTCAGATTAATCCCGAAGATCAACATAAAACAACATTTACAACGCCTTGGGAGATATTCTGCTATAGAGTGATACCTTTTGGATTAAATAACGTAGGAGTACATATCAGCATGCCATGACGTACATATTTCATGATTATATGCATAAGATAACCGAAGATTATGTAGATTATCCTAGAGAGGACTTGTTGAGTAGATTTGGATAGGTTCTGAGTGAACCTGTTGAGAAAATTTGATCATCTTCTGAGTGAACCTATTGAGAAATTTTGAGCAGGCTCTGAGTGAACCTATTGAGAAGATCTGAGAAGGTCCTTAGTGGGCTTATTGAGCAAAACTGTGCTAGACTGACTGGACTGTATTTAGTACAATATTGAAATAGAGATTTGGAGGTGATAGAGCAGAGAGGATAGAGACTCTAGTGGATAGAGATACATCAGCCAGGACATTGAGAATAGGTCTTCTAAGTGAGAACAAGAGTTTTCAAGTGGAGAGAGATCCACAGTCAGTGTAGTGGAGGTAGTATCTTCTAGAGGATCACCAGCCAGAGTAGAGGAGAAGGAGTTCTCCTGTGGATAAAGATCCACAAACAAGATTTAGGGGATCAATATATCCTTTGGACAGAGGTCCATAAACATTGTAATTGGAAAGGATTCCCAAAATATTATTTGAGATATATTTAGAAGAAATATTTTCTCTTTGGAGGTAGCCCACATTGGGTGAACTACGTTAAAACCTGTGTCTCTATTGTGTATGGTGTTTTATGCATTGCTTTGATTACTTCTATTGATACTACTATCTATACTGCATAATATTGATTTGAAAATAAAAGTATAAGGTGGTCTTATACTATTCACCCCCCTCTCATTATAAGCTTGTGTTCTTCAAAACACCCAAAATAAAACTACATCAATTATATTTTATACTTGGAATTTTACAATCACAATTGAGTGTGGCAAAATTACCAAAAAGACGTAATAAAATTTTCTCTTGACAAAAAACAATTGTAGATGCCTGAAGAAATCAGATTCTTCATTGTTATGTCATTGGATGACAAAGAATGTATACCACCTATGTTGGACGACAAAGAATGTATACTAACAAAGAATGTATACCGCTTGTGTTGGATTGCTATTTCCTACCAATGGATGACTGGGTTTTGTCCAATGCACCAACAACCTTGACCTTTAAAACTCCCCTCTAGGAAGGAAAAACGTTTGATGGATGGTTGTAAATATAACCGAGCTTGAGGATACTCTCTCGAATTTTGCACGAAGGTTTAATGGATGTACACTTGTATATACGAATATCATATCGTTAAAGGTATTGAAATGGAGAGTTATATGTAATTGGTAATATACGTAGAGTATTGTATTTTGGATTGGTTTGAAAATCCATTTTTAGATAAATCATAAAAAAATTAATCGATTTGAGACAAGTATTTTGAAAGGAAATCTTCTTTTGATTTTCTCAACTCCTAGGATTTTGCTCTGATACCAGATGTTAGGATCCTTGATTCTAAATTGTGATTTTACAATGAAAATAATGGAATATGTTAGAATTTCAATAAAATGAATCATAGTTTTAAAAGAATCATGATTTCACTAGTAGGAATTTCCCTTCATTGTATTTAATAGACAATATATTCTTTTCATGGATTCCCCCTATGGTAATGTCAAACCCTAATATTTATATCTACCCTAAAGCTACATGGATGAAGGGACGTGGCTATTCACATTAGTAATTAATAATATAATAATATTAACTATTAATGTTAGGATGGAGGATCCTAAAAACTAGGGTGTATGATAAAATTTGGAACAAATAATGGGTTCTATAATTTTTAACAATATTTCTCCTAGATTTATAACTTATTACTCTAGTTGCATTGTATATTTGCATCTTAGGTTGTCTTGTACTATGTATGACATTAGGGTAGATCTATATGTGCAAATAATTAAACATATATTATCTGGGTTAGCATGTGTATACATTTTCTAAAACATGTTTTTTCTTTGTTTTAGATCGATTGAATTAGTTGCAATCATAGGTTTTCCTATCTTGTAAATGCACATTTTATTAAATTAGTTTACCTTCATTTCATATCTATTGACTTAGTTGCAATTGTAGGTTTGTGTCTTGTATACACATGTTTACAATGAAAAGAAAGAGTTCATATAGTATGTGAAGTGATCTAATTGATTTTGTTATTTTGGCTTGAGGGTATTAGAGTATATTACATCATTTGGGTCATGTAGATGTACCACATTTGGTACATAACTAGAGTAGGAGTTTACTTTAGAGTAAAGTTAGTTATTTACTTCAAGTATTGTAATAAATGCACAAGTATCAATGTGCAAGTTGTAAATGTGCATGTAGTCCACATGTACATGAGTATTAGGTAGAGTAAGGGCCAAGGAATCTATCTTCCTATATAAAGACCTCATAGTGAGTGATTTTAGAGTAGTAGTAAATATAGAGAGTGTGTGGTATAGTTTAGTAGTATGGTACAATGTAGTACTTTCATATTTATTCATGGAGTGTTCATGTCCTCCATTATATAACATTGTATTATTTTCATCACTCTCATTAATAGCATATTTTTGAGCTATTTGTATATGTTCATCTCATTATTTTCTTGCATATTATTGTGCCATTATTTTATAGTTATCTCAAATTAGTTATCTTACATCTTGTGGTTGTACTACCTCCCATAAAAAGCTAACAGTGGTATAATAGCACATGGTAGATCAATAGGAAATAGGGAGAGCCACAAAAATACATTGAGAGGAATTCATAAATATCAGTTCCAAAATTTTTAATATTACATCTAGCTAGAGTCTTTCCATAGGGTTGCAAAAAACTCATGAAGACTAGGACTCAAAATAAACTCCAGTAGATTGACAAATTAACTAGTAAATATTAATTATCTCTAGATTTATATTTTATTCTATTACAGTCCTAATACTTTTTTGCAGGCAAAAGAAGATTCAAAGTGAGTTGGGAAACTTCCTACAAAAGATCTAGAAATAATATCTTCTTTTGAATCAATCGAACACCAGAAGCAACAATCGAAAGAATGAATATTTGGAGGCTTGAAGAAAGGGTTCCATTACTAGAGATTGTAGCCCTACATAGTGTAGAAGGAGAAAAGGCCATAGGAGCCTTGTTAAAAAAATTATGAAGAGAAGAAGACTCCACTAAAGAGTCTAGATGAAGATAGGATATTGGTGATATCTAGTGCAGATTGAAGACTTCACCCTAAAGAAGCTGAAGAGACCCTTAGAAGATCTAGTTAAAAATATCCTAGATCTAGAATATTAGAGGTTGGTGATCTTGATTAAAGCCTACAGATTGTAGAAGTGAAGAAGGATTAGCAAGGTCTTATTCTAGATTCCAGCAGTAGTAGATTTTAGAGATCCAATATGTACCAACACTTCCATAATAGAAGGTTGAAGGAAAGGTATCATTTGGAAGAACATAAGAGCTACGAGATTGAAGATATTGGTGAGGTCTTAAAGAGAAATAAGGAGGCTTGGAGAGCCTTATTTTAGAATTCCAAAAAGTCCATTAAAGGAGTTTCTAGGATAACTCATTGGAGAAATTTACCACCAAAGGAAGAACTTAGGATAATTGTCACTATCCAACAACAAGCCCAAAGGAGAAGGATTTGGCAAGAAGTTTGCAAAATTTTGGAGGATATTGGTGAAGTCCTCAAGAATTTTAGATTCTCTAGAAGAGGTCCTAGATTGAAATCAAAATTTGATAAGGAGGTTGAATGAGAAAGGATCCTAACATTACTAACAAAATTGAAAGGTTTAAATAATACCTTTGAAGGATAGAAGGATCATTCAAAGATAGGGGTTTGTTGAATCTACAACATAATATTTATGGGTTATTGAAGAAAAAGAATATATTATTTGTACATTCACTATAAATTTGCTTCCATGGAATGTAATATTTTCATATCCTCCTCATTCCTACTTGTGAGAAATATTTTTCTCAAAATTTAATCATCACATGTGTCAATTATGGAGGGACTGACCACTTGTCCAACTTATTAACCTAATTACACGTATAATCCCTCGACTAACTAGTATCTAAATAATGTTCAATCTTGATACCAACCCTTTCTTATTATATCCCAACTCTCTAATGATTCCCATGCATATAAAATGAAAAATGAAGCCATTGTTTGTACATTCATTATAAATTTGTTTCTATGGAATGCAATATTTTAATTTCCATATTTCATCATGTAGATTTCAAGGCTCCCATATCCTCAAGATAATACATCCTCCTCATTCATATCTGTGAGAAATATTTTTCTCAAAATTTCTTAAGTTTCTTAGACATATAATACCTCAACTAAATGGTGTGTAAAATTTCAATCTGTATACCAATCCTTTCGTATTACATCACAATAAAAAAATATTTTATCTTTAAAAATTACATAGTCCAACATTATGTAATTCATGCATTATGGCATAGTCCTTTATCGAGGCACCTTTATAATAATTTTCATACTTATAGAGGAGAGAGAAACCATTATTTATACATTCATTATAAATTTATTTCCATGGAATGGAATCTTTTCATATCCATATTTCACCTTGTAGACTTCAAGGCTCCCATAGCTTCAAGCTGATTCATCCTTGTCATTGCTACCTAGGAGAAATATTTCTATCAAGATTTTAATCATGACAAGTGTCAATTCTAGAGGGATTATAATTTACCACTTGTCCAACTTCTTAAGTCACTTACACAAATAATACCTCAAGTAATGTGTCTAAATAACTTTCCACTGTGATCCCGACCCTTGGTTATTACATCATAATAAAAAATAATTTTATATTTAAAAATTACATATGCCTACAATATGTAATTCATGTAATATGGCATAGTCCTTTATGGAGGTAAATATATAACTATTACTATACTTATAAAATGATAAAAAAACATCATTTGTACATTCATTATAAAGTTGTTTTCATATAATGGAACCTATTCATATCCATCCTTCTTCATGTAGACTTCAAGGCTTCCATTGCAAAAACCTAATTCATCCTCTTCATCCTTACCTATGAGAAATATGTTTGCAAATATTTTAATCATCAAATATGACAATTATAGAGGGATTGGAGTTGACCGTTTTTCCAAATTTTTAATTTGTTTACACATGTAATCCCTCAACTGACTGGTTTGTAAATAAATTTCAATCTTGATCCCAACCCTTTCTTATTACATGACAATAAAAAATAATTTTATCTATACAAATTACGAATGTTAATATGAAATTCACGTATTATGGCATATTCCTTAATTGAGACAACTATCTAATGATTTTTATACTTATAAAAGGAAAAATAAGATATTATTTATACATTTATTATAAAATTATTTCCATAGAATAAAATCTTTTCATATCCGTCCTTCACAATGTAGACTTCAAGGCTCTCATAGGCCCAAGCTAATTCATCCTCCTTGTCCCTACCTATGAGAAATATTTCTATCAAAATTTGAATCATGGTATGTGTTAATTCTAGAGGGATTGGAATTTACCACTTGTACAACTTCTTAAGTTGCTTACACGTATAATACCTCAACTAATTTATCTCTAAAGAACTTTCAATCTTGATCCCAACCCTTGCTTGTTACATCACAAAAAAAAATATTTTTTTATCTATATAAATTACATATATTGACAATAGGTAATTCACACATTATAGCATAATAATTCATCAAGGCAACTTTTTAATGATTCTTATACTTATGAAATGAAAAATAAGCCATTATTTGTACATTCATTATAAAAAAAAAATTATGGAATGAATTTTTGTTTGCATCCATTTATCACCATTTAGACTTCAAGGCTCTCATTGCCTCAAGGTATTTCACTCTTCTCATCCCTACCTGTTAGAAATATTTTTGTCAAGATTTTAATCATGAGAGGTGACAATTCTAGAGGGATTGAAATTGACCACTTTTCCAGTTTTTTAATTTTATTACACATAAAATCCCTCGACTAACTGGTGTCTAAATAACTTTTAATCTTGATTCCAACCCTTGCTTATTACATCACAATAAAAATAATTTTATTTATACAAATTATGTATGCTAATAATATGTAATTCACACATTATGGCATAGTCCTTTATCAAGGAAGCATTCTAATGATTCTCATACTTATAAAAGGAAATAAAAAATCCATCATTTGTACATTAATTATAAAGTTGTTTCCATGGAATAAAATCTTTTTATATCCATACTTCACCATGTAGACTTAAAGGCTCCCATAGCCCAAAGCTAATTCATCCTCCTCATCCCTACTTGTGAGAAATATTTTTGGTAAGATTTTAATCATGATGGATTTGAATTAACCACTTGTTCAACTTATTAAGCTACTTATATGTATAATCCCTTAACTAATTGGTGTCTAAATAACTTTCAATCTTAATCCCAACCCTTGCTTACATCACATTTAAAAATAATTTTACTTGTACAAATTACATATGCCAACAATATGTAATTCATGTATTATGGCATAGTCCTTTATCAAGACAACTCTCTAATGATTCCTATAATTATAAAAGGAAAAATAAGTCATTATTTGTACATTCATTATTAAGTTATTTCCATGAAATAGAATATTTTCATATTCATGCTTCATCATGTAGACTTCAAGGCTCCCATAGTCCCAAGCTAATTCATCTTGCTCATCCCTACCTATGAGAAATCATTTTTTCAAGATTTTAATCATGACAGATGTCAGTTTTGGAGGGATTGAAATTGATCACTTTTCCAACTTCTTAAGTTTCTTACACATAGAACCCCCAAATTAACTAGTGTCTAAATTGATTTTAATCTTGCTCCCAACCCTTGCTTATTACATCACAATAAAAAATAATTTTGTGTACAAAGTACATGTATCAACAATATGTAATTCACTCATTATGACCTTGTCCTTTATCAATGAAACTTTCTAATAATTCTCATACTTATAAAAGGTTAAAGAAGCAATTATTTATACATTTATTATAAAGTATTTTCTAGGAAATAGAATATTTTTATAACCATCCCTCACCATGTAGAATTCAAGGCTTCCATAGTCCCAAGCTAATCCATCTTCCTCATCCTAACCTGTGAGAAATTTTTCTATCCAAATTTTAATCATGACAGGTGTCAATTATGGAAGGATTGGTATTAACAATTTGTTCAAATTCTTTGGTTGGTTACATGTATAATCCCTCAACTAAGTGGTGTATAAATAACTTTTAATATTAATCATAACCCTTGCTCATTACATCACAATAAAAAATAATTTTATTTATACAAATTAAATATGCCTACAATATGTAATTCACTCATTTATACATAGTCCTCTATTGAGGCAACTCTCTAACGATTCTCATACTTATAAAAGGTAAAATAATCCATACATTATTTATAAAGTTATTTTAATACAATGAAATATTTTTATATCAATCTTTCACCTTATAAAATTCAAAGATCCTATAGTCTGAAACTAATTCATCATCCTCATAAAAAACTTTTTAGTCAAAATTTTAATTATTACGAGTATTAATTTTGTAAAGATTAAAATTAAACATTTGTCCAACTTCTAAAAATACTTAGACATATAATCTCAACTAACTAATATCTAAACAACTACCAATATTTATCAACTTCAAAGATCCTATAGTCTGAAACTAATTCATCCTCCTCATAAAAAAACTTTTTAGTCAAAATTTTAATTATTACAAGTATTAATTGTATAAAAATTAAAATTAAACATTTGTCCAACTTCTAAAAATACTTAGACATATAATCTCAACTAACTAATATCTAAACAGCTACCAATCTCTATCTTAACTCTTGCTTATTACATCACAATAAAAAAATAATTTATTATCCACATATTACACATGCCAACAACATGTAACTCATGCATAGTCTTTATCTTGGCAACTCTGAGATTCCCATACTTATAAAAATAAAAGCAAGTCATTGTTTGTACATTTATTATAAAAATGTTTGCATGGAATCTTTTTAGGTGGCATGGTGCCCGTGACAAAGAAAGGTATGATAGACATGACAAAAGAAAGGTATGATAATTTATCTAGAAGGAAAAAAAACGTGAAGGATACTATCGATTTCGATACAAGATGACAGACTCACGATATATAAAAACACAAATGTACGTCAAAATATAAGGATACTATCGATTTCGATACAAGATGACAGACTCGCGATATATAAAAATACAAATGTACGTCAAAATATACAAATGTCTATGAATAAATAAATAATAAAAAAATCAATCCCTTAACTTCAAAATATAAGATATAATAATATAAATTACCATTTTCTTGAAGGTGTCAATATCAAACATTCAAATTAAAACGTTTTCTATTGTTTTGGGGAGCTAAAACATTATGCCTTCTCATCATTGTTTGTCTCGTTTCTATCAGCGAGTTGTTGCTTAACATGTTTTCAAACGATTTTATTGTTGACTTGATTGTGGTTTATGTGTCAGCTTTTTATTAATAATTGTTAAATTTTAGCATTAGAGTTTTTATCAAACTATTTACTTTACTGTGATCTGATTTAATTTGGCATATGCTACGGCAGGCTAATCACAATAATAGTGTGACAGAAGTGACATGAACACATGATTGAGATAGATGAAAAATATAATTCACCCTAAGGCACACATGATTGAGATAGACGATAAATATCATTTCACCCGATCTAAACAAGTGAAGTTAACTTGTTTTTTAATTAGATAGAGGAGTTAGTTACTGCCACCATCTAAATAGATATGATTAAGATATATGAAAAATATTATTTTATATAAAGGAATTAGTTAGAGCTACTATTTTTAATAATAGGTAAGAGCAGAGTTCAAACCACAAGAGTTGACTCTCAGCTCGTCAATGTTGGTGAACATCATCGTCGGTCTGACTTGTACTCAAAAGATTTTCAGAACAGACTACGACCTTTATTAAAGCAAGGTTGGTGGATATCATTGTCGATATGGCCTGCATTCAGAAGATTTTCAGAACAGACTACGACCTTTATTAAAGCTACCAGCGTGATCCCAAAGTTTGAACATAATCTCTTCTTAATAAATACTTGACCAACCACACCTTTACCAATCCAACAGACTACTACCTTTATTAAAGCTACCAGCTTGATCCCAAAGTTTGAACATAATCTCTTCTTAATAAATACTTGACCAACCAAACCTTTACCAATCCACCTAATCCATAGATGAAATTAAACAATATTTATAGCAAACATAAACATGCCTTTCAAATATTTATAAAGTGTGCATATATATAAGAATGTTGAGGAGGACTTTCAGATTTAGGGCGTGGTCAATAAGAATTCTGCGAGGGGATGAATCGGTACAATTCAAACGGTTACCCAAATTAATGTTGAGGAGGACTTTCAGATTTAGGGCGTGGTCAATAAGAATTCTGCGAGGGGATGAATCGGTACAATTCAAACGGTTACCCAAATTAATGAAGGGCGTAGTCAATAAGAATTCTGGTAGGGGATGATTATGGACTCAAAATAAAATTATATTAGTAACTAAACAAAAAAAACTTCGAGGCGAAGATGATTTTCACCAAAAGATCAAAGTGGAGAGCCGGAGATTGTTCGCTCAATAGCACAGATTTCTCCAAGCGGAAAAGACTCCAATTTCCAAAATTCTGTCATTTCAACGAAAACCAAGTTTTGTGCGTCGGCCATAGAAACTGATGTTTAGTGGGCCATTAAACCAGGTCGATTTTCGCACAAGAAATGACTAAATGATGCGAAAACTGTTGAAAACGTGAAAAATACTACACGAGAAGCTTCAATTCAAACTATTGAAGTCTAATCTTCTCATTTTCCATGCACGTCCAAGTCTGTACGAGCTCGAGCTCGAGCTCGAGCTCTCGACTGTCTTAAGCTATACACACCAAAGAGGCTTAATAGGTTAAGTTAAGAGCGTCTAAATGATCTTGTGGTTGTGCAATATAATCTTAAGCTTTGCACAAAACAAGTGGAAAGTAGTGAATTCTATAAGACAATTTAAATGGAGGAAGGAGATTCATTTTTGATTGAATTGTTGAGAGTTTTATGGGAGTTTTTTTTTTTTAGCAGAAGATTGGAGGAAAAATACATACTACACATGAGCAGCTTCCAATTTACCCACCAATTCAAAACCAAGACCAACTATCTACATCAACTACAAGAAAAAGAAAAAAAAATATTTTACATTTCAAAATGTGTTGTATTTGTGATTTGAATTGTTGTAATAAATATATAATACAAAATTAATTATTTAATTTTTTTGTTTAGTAAAAAAATAATATTATTTCTTTTTACAGAATTATTGTTTTTCGAGTCTAAGAGTTTGTTAAATAATGATTTGTACATTCCATGGAATCTTTTCATGTGGCTGTTACCATTATTACGCTGTTTACAAGGATATTTCGTCGCATTTATAGAATGATTTTGAAATCGGCCAAAATTCTGTCCATCTCAACGAAAATCTAGTTTTCTGCGCGGGCCATAAGAAACTGATGTTTAGTGGGCCATTAAACCAGGCCTGCGTTGTATTGGGCTAACTTTTCGCCCAAGAAATAATTATATGATCCAAAAACTGTCGAAACTTATAATACACAAGAAGCTTCAATTCAAACTCTTGAAGTCTATATAAGTGCCCTAATCTTCACATTTTCCATGCACGTCCAAGTCTGTACGAGCTCGAGCTCTCGACTGTGGATCTCGGTTTACGAAGTATAGTAACTCTGTTTCAATGGCTTCTCTGAGCTTCAAGGTTACCAGACACCCAGCGGTCCTCGTGGCCCCGGCAGTGCCCACTCCCAAGGAGATTTTGTATCTTTCCAACATCGACGATCAGGCAGGGCTGAGATTTCACGTACCGGTCGTCCAATTCTATCGAAGTAACTCACTGAAAAGGAACGAAGATCCCGCCAAAGTGATCAAGGAGGCGCTGGGCAAGGTTCTGGTTCATTACTATCCCTTTGCCGGAAGGCTGAGAGACGCGCCCGGCGGGAAACTCGAGGTCGACTGCACGGGCGAGGGAGTGTTGTTTGTGGAAGCCGACGCGGACGTTGCTCTCGAACAGTTCGGAGACCTGCAACCGCCGTTCCCGGAATGGGACGAGCTGCTGCACGACGTGCCGGGGTCGCAGAGCATCACCAATTCTCCTCTTGTCTTGATCCAGGTTTGTGGACCGTAGTCAAGGAAGCATTTTACTTTTTACTTCTGATTTTCATACCCGTATGGATTCGTTAGGATAAAAACCAAAAACCCGTTGTGAATTCTCAGGTGACGCGGCTGAGATGCGAGGGGTTCATATTTGCCCTCCGGCTGAACCACATCATGGCGGACGGCTTCGGGCTGGTCCAGCTGATGGCGGCGCTGGGCGAGGTGGCGCGGGGGGCGGCGGGACCTTCGGTGTCCCCGGTGTGGAAACGAGAAACCCTACGGCCGCGGCCAAAGCCCGCTGTGAACGTACCGCTCTACGAATACGAACAACTAGAAGGGAACATTGTGCCGGTGGACGAGACTAGCCAAAACTTCTTCTTCGGACCGCAGGAGATTGCGGCGCTGAAGAGGCAGGCGACAGCGGCGGGGGGGCGAGTAAAGTGCGACACGTTCGACATGTTATCGGCCTGTCTGTGGCGACTGAGGACGAGGGCCCTGAATCTGGCTCCAGAACAGGACGTTCGGTTCATATTCCTGGTGAACACCCGATCCAGGTTGGAGCCCCCACTCCCGCAGGGTTACTATGGCAATGCCATCAGCTTCGCCTGCGCGAAGACCAAGGCGGGGCTGTTGGCGAGCAAGCCCCTGTCCTTCGCGGTGGAACTGATAAACAGGGCGAAAACGGCCGTCAACGACGAGTACATGCGATCCGTCATAGACCTCATGGAGTTGGAGGGCCGCCTACACTTCACAGTGGTGGGGGTTTTTCTTGTCTCGGACGTGACCAAAATTGGATTCGGCGACGTGGATTTCGGGTGGGGTAAGGCGGTCTATGGAGGGCCTGCGAAGGGCGGTGCGGGAGCTGTGCCTGGAATTTCTAGCTTTCTCATTCCCCTCCGTAGTAGGGATGGAATCAACGGAATTTTGGTTCCAGTGTGCTTGCCGTCGGCGGCCATGCAGAAATTTCAGGCGGAAATGAGCGAGGCCATGGAGCACTCTTCGCCATTCCTACGTTCCGCTCTCTGAGAGGGCGTGGAGAAGAGATTGTGCATACCACTTTCTGTCAGCTGAAGGTACAGGTGATGTCAAAGAAGGGCTAAGAATGGCTCCAATAACATTATTGGAGTCTATTTACCTCGACATGTTGGTGCGATCTACTATGTATTAAAAAATAAGAATAATAATTCTCGTGACTTACTACAAGGTAGAAGGAGACCAATAGCTATAATAGCATCACAAATATTAAACCTGTTTTGTAAATGGGCGATTGTATGTTATTGTGAAACTTTTTTGTGCCATGACATTTATACAAAAATAAAAAATATATTTTCTTTTCAAATTATTTGATAGATTTTAAACTACACTTGAGTTTTGAGTTTTGATTATTATTGTAGAAAAAATAATAAATTATTCACCCTCGTATTTAATATGGTAAGTGGTGGGATAATGAGTTCTTGATGCAATTTTTTGCATTAAGATAATTTTATGCATAAGTATGGTCCTTACCATTCACAAGGGGCTTTTCAACCTCATTTCTTCTTTGCATAGATAAAAACCTAAGGAGAGGGTTTGTCTCAAAATCTTATCTATGTGAACAACTAGCACGTCACACCACAACTAACAACTATTTGCCACATCAACTTTTAGTGTCACATCAATTTTGTCATCTATCCAACTTTAGCTAGGTGTCATAGCCCTCTTGGCAGGTCTTATCATTCGTATAAATTATGTATGATTAATCTTATGTGTAGCTGCAAATATGATGAATAGTTAAAAATATTTGATATTTTGAATATGGTACGAATGATGCATTGTTGATTGCAGGACTAGGTACTTTCGCAAGTGGACAAGGGAATTAGCCACAGAGAAATACAAAGAAGAAATAATGACTAATAATCCTTATTAGATTTGATGAAGATTTAAAATTAATTACCAATTTAGTAATTAATTATGATTAGGATTAACAATGAGCATTTAATTGTTTCACACATTTCTTGTAATTAAGTGGTATTTTATTGACAAAGACCTCTAAGGAGTGGAATATTTGGTAGTTGTATTAAAGTACCAGTTAGGTAAGAGAATCTGATCTAATGCATTCTAAACCAAGGGTAAAGGAGTAAGATCCAAAGAAATTAGGTGGCATGACTTGGTTGGACATTACTCATACTGATAAAGAAAAAGAGGGATAAAACATGACAAAAATATACAATTAAATAATAAATAGGGGGATCTTTTTATTTCAAAGGGATGCTTAAAATATTGGCTTTAGTTTTTAGAAAGCAGGCACGAGGGTGTAGATAATTTTGGGAAGCATGAGGAAGGCCAATTAGGTGGCCATGAGGAGTTGGAGATCAACTTGTCAGGAAGGTAAGTTTAGGATTTTGGTACCTTTGATTTCTTATGATTGTGTTAGATTAAGCTTCTAAAGAAACTCCTTTCGCTTCTTATTAAAGCACTTGATTATGTATACTTTTGGATTCTTGATTGATTGCAAACTCAGGTGATAGGGGTCTAAGATTTTAGATCCCAATCCTTGCTTTATTTAACATCATTATTGACTATTCCTAAGCTCTGAGAAAAAAACCTGAGTCTTAGGTATGCATAGAAATTTGAACAAAGCTTGTAATTGGCTTGCATATGCTTCAAACTCAAACCTCCCCTATGGCTTGTTTATGACTTGGGGGAGATTTATTCTTAGCGGTCATATCATACTCAAACTTATGTGTCTAACCCCTATTAAACTTTATTTTGGCATATACCATTTTTTTAGGTGTTTTAAGTATTGCTAATGTCTACATTTAGATGTTCCACTATGCTTCAAATTGAGTCTCCTTGCTATAAGTTTTGTACCCTTGCTTTGAAGTAAACTACCTAGTTGGTTTGCTTGATTTAGTGAAGATTTGTAGCAGATAAATTACTGATAGCAACCCTATAACAAGTCTTTTTCAATCACCCTGTTTGACGATTCTAGATTTGGATTTCATGTCATAGGTGGAAAGAAATTGGATTTCTAGATCTTGCTCATCACTCTGGTAGGCTTTGAGTATCTTAGCGGGTGTATGGTAGAGGATTTGAGAGGTCTAGAATCTCTAAAATTTACCTCTAAGTGGCTTATGTGCATTGGTCTATACTCGGCCACGCTCAGGCAAAATGTCTTCATGGTATTTTGAGAGCATTATCCCACATAGAACATGCTTAGGCCAACAAAGGATTTAAAGGTAACATGGTTCCCTAAGCCTTTCAACCACCAAGTGATGGTCAAGAGACCGAGCAACTTGGTCATCGGCTAGCACCAGATGGAGGTGCATGTCATAAACTTGCTCTATTGACTTTAGTTGATCTTTAACCCAATCTCACCCTGATGCTACCATGAGGATGCATGTGTTTCATTATGCACTCATAAAAATAGGTTTAATCTATTTTATTTGTTTGGTGTGGAATGAATTATCCCACATCATGTGTGTGGGAAGCTTAATAAGGTATATATAAAATAAAATTCACCCATAATGAAATGACCATGATGTGGTGATCAAGCTAGCCATGGAGGCTATAACATCGATCACTATGCACTAGGGTTTGAATTGCTATTGAAGGTTGGACTTGATTATGGATTAGTTAACCTTAAATAGCCACCCTTTTTGACTGATTACTCCTTTTTATTTTCATAGGATTTTTCTTGCCTAAAAATATTTTTTTTTTGTAAATTTAACCCTTGGCTTTGGAGGTTATATTATATTTGTTTTACTGAGACCAAAGTACTATTTTATAAAAAACTAATGATTGATCAAATTAGGTGGTATATAAATTGAACCTTATAGTTTGAAAACTATAGAAAAATAGTTTGTGGAAAAATAGAATGCTTTCATAGATAAAATTTTGGGAAAACAAATTTATAGAATTTGTAAAACAACTCTAGAATAATTTCATGGAGAAATTGTAGAGGAACTATAGGATAATTTCATGGATAAATTGTAAGTGAACTATAGATCAATTTCATGGAGAAATTGTAGAGGAACTATAGGATAATTTTGTGAAGAAATTGTAAGTGAAATGTAGACAAATTTCATGGAGAAATTATAAGTGAACTATAGATCAATTTTGCGGAGAAATTGTAGTGTAACTATAGGATAATTTTTTGGAGAAATTGTAAGTGAACTATAGACTAATTTTATGGAAAAATTGCAGAGGAACTATAGGACAATTTCATGGAGAAATTATAAGTGAACTATAGAACAATTTAATGGATAAATTAGAGTTGAACTATAGGACAATTTCATGGAGAAATTGTAAGTAAATTATAGATCAATTTCATGGAGAAATTAAAAAGGAACTATAGGAAAATTTCATGGAGAAATTGTAAGTGAACTATAGATCAATGTCATGGAGAAATTGTAGAGGAACTATAGGACAATTTTGTGGAGAAATTGTAAGTGAAATATAAATCAATTTTGTGGAGAAATTATAGAGGAACTATAGGATAATTTAATGGATAAATTGTAAGTGAACTATAGATCAATTTTGTGGAGAAATGGTAGAGGAAATATAGGTTGATTTCATGGAGAAAAGCATAAGTGAACTTACCTTAACATGAATTTGTAAAGATGAATGAACATCTAAAAGAGGTAGGAGATTCTCCTAGTGTGATTATTGGAAATTGAATAGGAAAAGAATGAGTTTTTTGTAAGTTTATATTTTGGATATTAAATGTTTTATCTATGATGGATATATTGAATGATTCATCTATGATTAAAAATGGATGAAATGAATGTGGAACTCATTTCAAGAGAATACTGGGGATTCTCTCTTTAGTAATCTTGCAATGTGTAAAATTTAGTGATTAAATGGATTATGGGGTCCCTTCTTGTAGTTTGTTACATGAAAAATGATAGTGAAAACATGAAACCATGTTGGGTGTTATATTTGTTGATATTTTTGCAAATTCATAATGTATAGAAAACTGAAATATGAATGATGATAGAACCATGGAAGTTCTAGGTTAATGATATAATTTTGGAAGTTCTAAGTTAATTATAGAACTGTGGAAGTTCTAAGCTCTTTGAAAAGTAGATATGGGGAATAATGAGCATGGAGTTCATTCTTGAAGGGATTATGGGGTCCCTTCTTGAAATTTGTTTTATACAAAATGATTGTTGAAAATATGATACCTTGTTGATGAAAACATGTTGTTACATAAAGAATGGTGTTCTTTTGTAACATAAGAATTGTGGAAATTCTTATGTAATTATATTGATGTTGTGAAAAAAAAGAGAATCATGGAGATTCCTTAAAGTGATTGTATTGGTGAAGATAATGTTTATGAAATAAAATGATATCTTTGAGGTTGGATTTTTCCCTGATGGGTTTCCCAAGATATATAATGTGTTATGTATTATCATTTTGTGATCTTGTATTTGATGCTTTCTATATCTAGTTATTGAATTTATGTTTGAAATTCAATAAAATCAGATGTTCAATAGAATTAAATCATGGATATGAGTTTCATTTGAATATAGATGCAATTTTTTATACTTTTATATTACATGGAATGTTCAAAGAGGAAGATATTTATTATAATAAATTATAAATGAATATTGTAATCCTTTACATGGTTTATTGACAAATGGCATATGTGGCTATGGAAATGATTCATTATCATGAGATAATCATAAGGAGTTTAATTAGGGATTAAGTTTCATGTATGAGACTTTGTAGATACCAAAATAGCACCAATCTGATTATGTGACTACAAGCACTGATCAAATTGACATACATAGCCCCCAGGGTAGCCCCAAGAGGTTAAACAGTGGTCCTAACCACTCTCACAGTAGTTTTGGAAGGTCAGAGGTCAATTTGGCACCTTCAGGCACTCTGCTCCTTATTCGTTCCACCTAGGGACGATTACAAACTGGTACTCGCCCCACCCAGGGATGATTAGCAGTATTCACTCTAGGGTGGGGTGAATAGCAGGTTTGACAAGAAAAAAGTCAAATCTTGACAAATGGCAGCTCAGATTCGCCACTTAACTCTTCCTTCATTGCATGGGAGTGTGAGTGAGTTTTTTCAAGCGTTAGAGGCAGTTACAGGGGTATTCATGGAGCCCCTAATTAGGGATGAATCTTCTATCCCCCTTGGAAGGCATGATTGCCAAGTGGTACCTTTGCATGCTCATCTAAAGAGACCGTCAGGTCTATAAAATGGTGAGTCTTATCACCCCAAAAAGATAAAGAGAAGGAGCATTTTGAGCAACGAAGTACTACCATTTTATATCCTCACACATTTTGATTTGTGCCTTTCACATCCTTGATATCTTTTGGAAGGGAGGTCATAGGGTGGTTATTGGAAGGGCAAATCCAAAACCAAAACCTGACAGTTGGCCATAACATCCTACCAATTTTTTTGAAAACAACCCAAAATAGGTTTTGGAACCATCCCAAGTGGATTTGTGCCAAAATTGAGCCCCAAACGGTGGGCGTCCTACCCCCAGGTGCCCCCCGCACCGTTGTAGTTCTAATCACCCCCCCGGAGTGATTAGAAATCTATAGCATATTTTAGTTCTATTATTTTTGCATCTGATTCTATGTTGTTTAAATAGGTTGTCATTCAAATTTCACATCATTTTGAGCTGTTTTGATCATGTTTTTGTCATTTCTCACTTTTGCTAACATGCAAGTAGCATCATTAAATTCCTAGTGATAGAGGTCGAATTGGGAAAATCTGACCTTCTGGGTCTTTCCAAAATATCCGATTTTAGCTAACCCCCAACTTTACAGGTGATTTGGAGCTTCCCGAATGTGACATTCGGGATAGTGCTATCTGACGTTTTGTTGTAGGTCTAATCCTCCCGCCCCGGAGCGAATACGAATCTATGGAAATTTTTTTTATTGTTCCATTTACAATGCCTTCCCGATGATTTTTGTATGCCCCTATCAAGTTTTTAGTTAATTTGGATCTATTTCAGTTATCGTTTTATTTATATTTTGCATGTACTAATTGAAGGCGTGGGGATTGCATGTTTCATTTTATCTACAGGTGCTACTGATTGTTTCCTGTTTCCTTGAACATAGGGTCTAAACATTAGAGGAGCAGTAAGGAGTCAAGACTCATCAACACAAGTGGCGACGATGTTTGGTCCGCCCACTTTACATGTGGGCATGCAGAAGAAGGAATAACATCCATTGATGTGACAAGAACACATTTAATGCTCCTAGCCCCTAAAAATGGAGGAGGAAAATTGTAACCAAGTTCTGAAGCATATTAATAAAAAGGGATGTATTCCATATTGGCTTTCTATTTGGTTTCGATTCGTTTATGCCTTTCCTTTAATTCACTTTCAATTCATAGGATTTAGCGTTATCTTTTGTTTCATTTACATCACATCTTAGCTTTTCCTTTTTGTTTTCGTATCCTCATGCTTTTAGTGGAAATAACGGTGAGACCTTGTCCTCTATTTTTAATATCATAAATCTAATCAAAACTTGATTTTTTTTGCTTGCAGGTACCAAGTTTCAAACGTTGGACTGTTGTTCGTTCCAACCTATGGCGAATACAGAGCTGGAATTCATCATACCCAGGGACGAATGGGCATTCGCCCCACCCTATGACAAATACAGTTTTGTTATTCATCCCAACCAGGGACGAATAGCTCTTTGTGTAGTTTCAGGATAGAAACTTAGAACCAACAGATTTGGGCAGAGAAGAGGTAGAGGTCCTGAACTCCTTCTATAATTTTTTGTTGAATCCATACACTAGCTCATCTAGTAATATTATTACAATAGTGGCCTTGAAGCACCTAAAGTTGCCCGTATCTCACATAGTGGCCTCCACCTATACACTATGAGCATTCAATGATGCAATATGCTTGACAGTTGGCACAATTGTCCTACCCATCCAAGTGGGGCAAAATACTATACCTACATTGTGCCACATCTTGGAGGGTGAGATGGCCTATAACATATTTTTGGGTCGGCCATGGATCAGGGACATGAAGTGTGTCCCTTTGATATCTCATCAGTGCTTAAAGTATACATTTGAAGGGCAGGTGCATCTAGTCTCGATGGACTTAGAACCCTTCAAGTATTGCAATACGGTGTAGCTAATACCATAATAGACCCTTCCATCAATGCATTTGGATTTTTAGTTGAATCCATCTAAACAGGGTCTGATTTCGTAGGCATCCCCATTGACAAGTTTATGAAATCCCCAGTCGGGTCTATCTTCATCGTTTGGTCCTTCACTAATGATGCCACCTATGGTGGCCACATGGAAGGATAAAGGGAAGAAACCTCTGGAAGAGGCGCAACCTCTGGAAAAGGTGCTGCCATTAGTCTCAACCATATCTACTGAGGATATGCCTAGCAAAATGGAAGTCAAGGCTCCTAGTTCACACGACATGGAGTGGACTTAGGAAGAACTTCCGTTCCCTCCCCCTCAACCACCAACAATCATTGTTGATATGGCCAATACAGGCCTAGGGGAGTACCTGGTGTGGAACATTGGAGTCTATGCAGGACATGGGGAGACCTCGCCTCCCCATCGGTACCATTGTTCCTCTAGGCTACCCGTCGAATCAAAAAAACTTTGTGTATGGGGGCCTTGATCATGGTATTGAACCATACATGCAAGAGGACGAAGATGAAGAGCCCTTTGTAGAAGATGTCAACTATTTGTCCAACCTAGAATTTGCTTTGAGATACCTTGGACAATGCAATTGGCATGGATATGGGTTAGGCAGATATGAGCAAGGAGTGTGTGTTATTTGCCAACCAAGATACCAAATGCCATATGACAAATCAAGAGTAGGGTTCAGCCACCCTCTACCCTTAGACATCTTGGTAGATAACATGCTAGGCCTAGGGATAGGCAACAAGGGTGGATTGGCATTAGATCCATATGCCAATCCTAACATGATGTATACATTGGGGGATTATCTCCCATTGTGGACAACCAACCTTGTTGACCTCAACAACCCTTTCCCTTCGCTCGAGAGAGGAGAAAGTTTGAAAACTCACCTACAAGAGGGGTATAGACAAGGTCAAGAAGGATCTTCGAAGACGAGTCAGAATATGAGGTAGCACCATGGGACCCCTTTGAATCGGATAACAATCACTCACAAGTGACCCCCATGGATGATTATCAAGAAAGCCTCTTGACAATGTTCCCTTTGGATGCTCCAATCGAGCAAGGGCCACCTCAAGGAAATTAGGTCCCCCCGTAGAGAGCGAAACAACCCCAATGGGGCCAGATCAATTTTCTCACGCAAGACGAGCCTCTAATGTCACAAATAGTTTTTGGAACCAATGAAGGCCTTTGGATCTCTGACAGTTATTATGAATATGAAACTGAGATGGCATATCTCAATCACATGCAACAAATGTAGCAACAATACCCCCTAGATATTGATGACATATTTGACCAACTAAACATAGTTCCAGGGCATGAGTGGCACCTAAACCTAGCACAACGGGACCAAGTGTTGAATCCACCACTTTGGGCATACGAAGAGCACCTACCACCCAGAGACCCTATAGAGATATTAGTGTCGAGGGCAGACCCTATCCTCCTATCCGCACATAGGGCCATTCCATTCATGCCAATACCTCCAGAGCCAGATCCAGAGCAAAAAATCATCTAGGATGTCCGAGTGACACAATCACCCAAACCAAAAGCTCCAAGGATTCTCATAATCACTTGGTCAACCCAAAAGCTCCAAGGATTCCCGTAGTCACTTGGTCAACCCCCAAAACACCCCAAAGGTGTCCACCAACCCTTTGGTCAAACCAAAATGCTCTAAGGATTCCCATAGTCGCTTGGTCAATCCCAAAAACTCTAAGGATTCCTGCAATCACTTGGTCAACCCAAACCAAAAGCTCCAAGGATTCTCATAATCGCTTGGTCAACCCAAAATGCTCCAAGGATTCCCACAATCACTTGGTCAATCCCAAAATGCTCCAAGGATTCCCACAATCGCTTGGTCAACCCAAAATGCTCCAAGGATTCCCGTAGTCGCTTGGTCAATCCCAAAAATGCCCCAAAGGTGTCCACCAACCCTTTGGTCAAACAAAAATGCTCCAAGGATTCTTGTAGTCGCTTGGTCAATCCCAAAAGCTCTAAGGATTCTCGCAATTGCTTGGTCAACCCAAACCAAAAGCTCCAAGGATTCTCATAATCGCTTGGTCAACCCAAAATGCTCCAAGGATTCCCATAATTGCTTGGTCAATCCCAAAATGCTCCAAGGATTCCCACAATCGCTTGGTCAACCCAAAATGCTCCAAGGATTCCCACAATATCTTGGTCAATCCCAAAAATGCCCCAAAGGTACCCATCATCCCTTTGGTCAAACCAAAAGCTCCAAGGGTTCCCACAATTTCTTGGTCAAAAATAATAAAATTCAAAAACAATAAAATCATCAAAAATAACAAAAATTTGCATCTCATTCCCATGCATACCCAAAATCATCACAATAATAAAGAACTCTTTTTTTGCATCTCATCTTCATACTCACAAAAATCAATCAATAAAAAACACAAAAATAATATTTGCATTAACCTCACATCCATACATTGCATATTTGTTGGTCATATAGGTCAAAGGCACCATAGACTATAATTACTCGGAAAATCCATCATTCTCCATATTTTTCCACTCTATAAATAGTCCATCAAAAGTAAACGCCATCCACAGTTTCACCATATCATGCATCAGTTGTCTTCTAAATGTATCTAGAGTTTTCATCATTTAACTATCTTTAGATTTCTAGCTAAATATTGTACAAATTCAGATAGATTTTATGAAGATAGAGTTCTACTTGGATCACACCTTGTTACGTAGCATCCCAACACAAGTTAAAACACATAAAAATTCCCAAGTTGTATGAACGAAAGATGAAACTTGCAAAGCAATCCAAGATACCATCTAGTGAAAAGGTTATCTTGCTCATCCCCCTGTGCGAATGACCCCAAGAATGCTGAGAGTTGGCAAAAGGACAAGCATCTTCCCTACCCAATTCCCTAAGAATCCCAAGTTCTCAAAAATGTTGCAAACATCAAAAAATTTGCAAAATTCAAAGCTCCAAAATTTGACATCATAACCAAAGTGCATACATCAAAAAACATATACAATAGTGATTCTCATCACTCAATATTCAAATCCCTTGCTCAAAATAAAAAACAAAAATAAACAGTGATTTTTATCACTATATAAGAGCAAGTATCCCAATACAATTGAAGAAAAGAAGGGAGTCAAAATTGAATCCCTGGAACTCTCAACATTCAAAAGGTCATGAGGTAAATCTCAGTATCGGTTTGGTAGATAACCTATCGGTCACTGGTGGCAAACCTTCCACATGACGATATATCTGTTACATTAACTTGTGTGTAGATCAATGTTTGCATGTGGATGAGATAGCTTATGGTATCCTAGATAGCACCGCAGATTAATCTGACTAAATATAATAAAGGAGTTAGTGGAGCTAATTAAGTGATCCTCAATACAGGTTTGGTTAATAGCCTATCTGGCACTGGCAGTATCCTAACAAATACCACATAAACAAACTCAATTGCACACATAGGGATGTGAAATAACTTGGTCAAAGACAAGTCGGATTCATACCTTGTTCAAAATTCTTGTAAGATAAAAGTACAGTCTTGGCTAATTAGTTAAAACATCTGAGTCTTAGAAAACCTTAACTACATTATAAACCAAATTGATATCTTTCGTCCTTGCATTGCCATCAAAAAATACAAAAAAAATAATATGTATACATAAAAAAGTCATTTACCATAGCAATCGCCTAGGACAAAATCCATAAGCAGTCTATGGTGCCACTGCCAATAATTACAATTTCAATTCATCCATTCCATTTGCATATCATATAAATTAGAAACTTTAGCATTCATTGCAAAATATCCATACATAATGTAAATTAACATGCATCCACCAAACATCAGTCACAATGCGTAAAATCAAATCAAACGCGTGTATAAACAAAAGAAAGTCATATGTATATATATATCATCAAAAATTCTCGTAGGATATTATAAACAGGTCCTCTAACCTCATAAAAAGAGAAAATATCAAAAACCCCCAAGCCAGGGACAATTACAGAGCACAAATTTCAAAAATAGCAAAAACTGCACCAAAATGCACAAAAACAAGCAATAAAATTGTCCAATAAGAGTGCTTTTGCACTTGACATTTCGGGCATGCAAAACAGATGTCGGGGTCACAAATCCTTACTATCCCACTCCCTAAGATGGCTACCATAGCCGGACCACTCCAAGGGAGGACGGATTGCAGAGAATTTCATCCCCAAATGGCGTCCCAAAAAGGGTTAAAACCCACCAAAAATAGGTCAAAATGTTGGGAAACTACACACACATTCAAAGATAAACAACTGAAAGGCACCCTCACACAAGTCATCTTGGGTCAAGCGACTCGTCGCTTTTCTCATATCGGTCATTCCCTCATCGATTCATCGCTTGAGGGGGTAGTCACACTTAGTCACCAATCAACAAATACACACCCAATTAAGGAAATGGCATGCATTCAAAGAATCATTGACAAAGACAATCACACCCCTGCTTGGGGCAGCAAACAAGCAATAATCACAAGCTGATCAAACACTTGGCATTCGTGAATCATGAACTCAAGGTTTCCATAGACAAAAGGTTGTGCCCTTTCCCTATTCATGACTGACCAATGTCTAAGATCAAGTAACACCTCACCGAAAAATGTTAACACTTGAATTGAGTTCCTTCGCTCGTCAGAAGCAAGGATTCAAGAATGCATGCCCTTTTCATACTTGGGGCATCAAAAGTTGGTTAGGTTACTGAGAAACCCTAATCATTAGTGCTTTGGTTATCTATTTTTTCTCAGCACTACGCCATGCAGAGCGCATCCCAAAAAGGGGCATCTGTAGACACCAAAACAACACCAATCCGATTATGTGACTGCAAGCACTAATCGAGTTGACATACACAGCCCCCAAGGCAGCCCCCAAAGGTTAAAAAGTGGTCCTAACCACTCTCACAGTAGTTTTGGAAGGTCAAAGGTCAATTTGGAACCTTCAAGCAATCTGCTCCTTATTCATTCCACCCAAGGATGATTACAAACTGGTACTCGCCCCACCCAGGGGCAATTAGCAGTATTCTCTCCAGGGTGGGGCGAATAGCAGGTTTGATGGGAAAAAAGTCAAATCTTGACAAATGGCAGCTCAGATCTACCACTTAACTCTTCCTTCATTGCATGGGAGTGCGAGTGAGGGTTTTTGAGCGTTAGAGGCAGTTACAGGGGCAGTCATGGAGCCCCTAATCAGGGAGGAATCTTCTCCCCCCCTTGGAAGGCATGATTTCTGAGTGGCGCCTCTGCATGCTCATCCAAAGGGACCGTTAGGTCTATAAAATGGTGAGTCTTCTCACCCAAAAAAGATACAAATAAGGAGCATTTTGAGCAATGAAGTGCTACTGTTTTATATCCTCACACCTTTTGATTTGTGCCTTTCACATCCTTGATCTCTTTTGGAAGGGAGGTCATAGGGTGGTTATTGGAAGCATAAATTCGAAACAAAAACCTAACATTTGGCCATAACATCCTACAAAATTTGTTGAAAACACACCACAAGAGGTTTTGGACCCATACCAAGTGGATTGGTGCCAAAATCGAGCCCCAAATGACGAGCGTCCTGCCCCCGGGCGCCCCCCGCACTGCTGCAGTTCTAATCGCCCTGCCCCAAAGTGATTAGAAATTTGTAGCACATTTCAGTTCTATTATTTTTGCATCTGATTCTATGTTGTTTAAATAGGTTGTCATTCAAATTTCACATCATTTTGAGCTATTTTGATCATGTTTTTGTCATTTCTCACTTTTGTTAACATGCAGGTAGCATCATCAAATTTTTGATGATAGAGGCCGAATTGGGAAAATCTGACCTTCTGGGTCTTTCCAAAATATCCCATTTTAGCTAACCCCCAACTTTGCAGGTGATTTGGAGCTTCTCAAATGTGACATTTGGGACAGTGCTATCTGACGTTTTGTTGCAGGTCTAATCATCCCGCCCTAGAACGAATATGAATCTGTGGAAAAAATTTTGACTGTTCCATTTGCAGTGCCTTCCCAATGATTTTTGTAAGCCCCTATCAAGTTTTTAGTTAATTTGGATCTATTTCAGTTATCATTTTATTTATATTTTGCATGTACTGATTGAAGGCGTGGGGATTGCATGTTTCATTTTATCTACAGGTGCTATTGACTATTTCTTGTTTCCTTGAATGTAGGGTCTCAACATTATAGGAGCAGTAAGGAGTCAAGACTCATAAATGCAAGTAGCGGTGATGTTTGGTCTGCCCACTTTACGTGTGGGAACGCAGAGGAAGGAATAGCATCCATTGATGTGACAAGAACACATTTAACGCTCCTAGCCCCTAAAAATGGAGGAGGTGAATTGTAACCGAGTTTTGAAGCATATTAATAAAAAGGTTTTTCTTCCATATTGGCTTTCTATTTGGTTTCAATTTGTTTATGCTTCTTTCCTTTCATGCACTTTCAATTCATAGGATTTCGCGTTATATTTTGTTTCGTTTACATCACATCTTAGCTTTTCCTTTTTGTTTCCATATCCTCATGCTTTCAAACTTCAATTAATTAATATAAGTGTATATACTTAATAAATCCCTAATTAAAAGAGAGAGAATTAATCAAGGATGGATTGATAAGTTCAAATCCTAAGGGAGTTATGGGGATGCAACACCTAGGATCTATGCATAAGGAACATTTGAATATGAAACTCAATAGGGACCCAAAGAGAGGAGTATTTGGAAAAGATCTTAAATAGTGTAGTTGATATTTTATTCCCTACCATGGATTTTAGGGAAGTCTTATGCATGTAAGTTGGGTGATAGGTGATAAACTATCTATGTAAGTTTATCACATAGAGTGATAACCACCTTAGTTACCTAATTGTGAAGATGAAGATAACTAAGCACTTCAAAGTTAGATATTCCACCTACATAGGTGCAATGTATAATATCCAATGCATACATCTAAACAACATCCTAGACAGAATTATGATGGGACTAACCTAGATGAACTTGGGTTAGTAAGGAACCTAGAATTTCCAATCTTGGGAGGATTGAGAAGGGAATAATCCTAATTGCTATGGTCAAGAATTTTGATATTTGTGGAGAATAAGAAAGGTAGGGTGGCCATTTAAGGTATTCTTATACCATGGAGGTATGAAGGTAAACCCGTAGGTCTTAACAGGAGTTGGCCACTTTTTAACACTTGAGAGGTATTGATCACATCACCTTTTAGTGTGTTGCCTTGTTGAGATATAACTTATATTGAATACAATATCCAAAAACATTTTATTATGGTGTCTACCTATTGGGTAGTTATATATATGCAAAACAAAAATTACTCTCTTGAGTTTTTTGAAAAATGGAAGGTCGTTACAATTGGTATTAGAGCTAGGCTAGAAAAAGGATGCTAGTAGAAGACCCAATATAGCAAGAGGTTGCTAGTATAAGAGCACAAGGTTGCTCGATAAAATTTTGGGGTTCGTCAAGCCAAAAATAACAACATCATAGTTAGTAAACAAACTTAAGGGTTCAAAACACAAGGTTCACACCAAGATTTTAGGTCAGCTGGTTATAATAAAAGTAAAGTTAAACCTCAATGGGATAGATTGAGGAATTTGAATTGAGAGATAGAAAATATCACCACCATAGTTTATGGACTATAAGATAAGGTGATCAATGAAATAATATTTTATATTATTATTTATTTTCTTAGAGATACTAAGAAGCCTTTTATTACAAACATGACCTTTGGCTAGAGAAATAAGTTGAACATCTCAGCCATGGTGAAATATGCAGGGATAGATCCAACATGAACCTTATAAAATATGGAAAACCACCACATTTGAGAAATAGTCATTGTCCAAATACCATCATCTACAATGCCACAAAACAACTAATAATATCATCATAGAATAGTATACCACCTAACTATCGAGTGGTGGTCAAGTTTAATAGTGTATTGCACACTATTTAAATTAGGGATTACACTACTACACAACACATGTATTAATATCCTCACATGAGAACCTGGTGTAAAAAAATTCAATGAATTGTTTAAACATAAATGTCTCCTTTGTATTTAATCAAAATGAAAGAAATTCTAATTTTAAGAGGATTGAAGCAACAATACTCTAAATAATATCAACAGGATATGCTATAACCTATCAAGGTGGACCTACAAAACTAGTAAAAGTATGGCCTTTGAGGATCATGATACCATAGAGGGTTCTCTCAGAGGATAAGAGATTCTCTAAGATCAGGTAAATTTTGTTAGGACATCTTGTATAGGGTAAGCATGACCATTAAAAATTATCAAATGAATGATAATAGATTAAGCATACCTAGGAATGGTATCTTGTGTGGAGCAAGAATAACCATAGCCATTATCAAATGAATGATAATAAAATAAGTTAGTTTAGGAGTGTAAAGAACTAATTATAAATGACTAAACTTGACTTTGTGTAATATTAATTATTATTGAATGAGTGATAATGCACAACATTGTGAACTAATATATTGTGGGTAGGCAAGCGTAACCTAGATAATTGTAAACAAAGTGATATTGATCAAAATTAAAAATGACACCCAAGGATAGAATGAATAAATATATATGTACAAAATAGTTTGATGGATTCATCAAAAATATGATGATGAGACATAAAATGGGATAATATGCCAATGGTGGAACACTCATGAAGAAATAATAGGATTTCAAACGCATTGAAATATATTATTACCTCAATAACTAAAGAGGAATAATGAGTTCCTACATAATTAAGACAAAATCATTGATGGGTGATATAAGAGGAATGAGGTAGCATGAGATAACTGAGATGTGATCCACGAAGGATGAATGAGTAACCTCAAGGTAATCAAGATGTGATCAGCTAAATGATTTAACAAGATCTATGTACCATTAATTGATGATTAGGTAGATATTTAGCATTTATCGATGGAGTAATTCTAAATTCACAGTATTGATAAAATAGATTGAAAACAAAAAAAAATCTTGTAGGATTTTTATTCAACACCGAAGAAAGGGTTAATCTATCAACTACTTATGGCATTTAACACAATTATGCTTGCATTAGGTTTGCATTTTTTATAGTGATTATAATCAGATTAAATCCCATAGTAAGCTTCATGATTCTTCTACTTTTGATTGTCAATCTAATAGATCATATACTTTGAGGAAATGACTTCTAGCGATGTTGAGACAAATTGGGGAGGTAGTGTAGAGCTAGAAGAAACAAAACCATTGAATTTTGTCATGCCATACCATAAATTTAAAGAAATATTTTGAAATATCATGAACAAGTTGGATGGTAATTACTAGTTATGGTTAAGAGAGATAGGCTTAGAGGAAGCGATGCATCTAGAGCTAGTGCATGTAGATAGATGTTATCTATCAAACCTAATTGAAAGGTGGGATCCTAATAGGGGGACATTCTAGTTACTAACTAGAGAGATGACCATCACCGTATAATATGTGTACCAAATATATCGGTTACCAATAGAGGGATGTACAATGATCAGATTTTAGTGGAGAAATGCAAATATTGAGAAGGACAACATAATGTGTGATTTGTATTATGTGTTGGATAGATTAACACGTAGATATGCTATGATGATGGTGCTCATATCAAGAATCATATTTTTTTATTCATCAGGTACACGATTCCCCTGGAATATGTTGAGAATAGTGCAAGATCTAGTGGAGAGGTCAATAGTGTTTGCATGGGCTCTAGCATTTTTGGCTTAGACCTATAGAGATTTTTTTGAGGTAAGAATTATTAATTGAGTAGGTATGAGTTGTAGTATCTTACTATAAATTTAGGCTTGGTAACATGTGGTTGTGGCAAGACCTCGAGGGTTTCCCTATGATGCATATATTTTGATAGGGCCAAAGGTACCTTATACATTAAGGTGGTAGAGGGAAAAAAAGTTAAACATTAAAAGAACACCTGAAGGCAATAAAGAGTGATATCACTTTATTTGGAAAAAATTGCAACCCCAATATGTGATCTAGAGACCATGGAGGAAGGGCCTAGTATGGGTAGAATATGGAATGCAACTATCAATACACTCAAGTATTGTAACAATTCAGTATTACACAAAGAATATTGGATCCAACCATGATCTATACAAGAAATTGAATAAAAGGAGTAATACCACCACAAATGGAACCATTAAACTTAGATCCAAATGATATTATATGGACACCAAATGAGGATGATGTTGGTACAACCTTAAAATATGATAGATGGTGGACCACACAAAGGTGGCAACAAGAGGAAGACATGAAAGAGGATGATTATGTAGAAGAAAGTGGAGAAATAGTAGAGGTTGTTGGCACAGGAGAGGAGCTTACACCTAAGAATTTAGTAGAGGAAGAGCTTCTTAGAAGACATGTGATGTGCCTGAAAATGCTCATTTTTGTACAAACTTTCCATATATATTATGACATTTATTTTAATAGAAATATGTGTTTCTATGCAAATTTTATATGTATTTAACATTAGATTACATATATTACCTAATATTTATTTTTAAGTGGATTATATGTAAATGCAATGGATTTTATAGTATTTTGGTATGTTTACGTCGAGGTCCTACTTGGACCTGGCACTTTCCATTTATAATGAAAATGAAGGTAGAAATATGTGCAATAAAACAGTAATGAAGCACTAAGTTAAGTGCCCAACTCCTATTTTGTGCTTAATTGTCAAGCACTCGATTCTCATTTGGTGCTTGACTATTGGGTGTTTGATTCTCGTTAGGTACCTAAATCCCATTTTGGTGCTTGCTTCCCGATTTCTACATATAAGGTGCCTAATTTCCATTGATGTAGAGTTACGACAAGACTCCTATTATCGGCAAAATAGAATGGTGATTTCAATGATAGATACAGATGGATTCTTAGTAGTGGAAGTGAACCAAGGACAATGTCAAAGATCATCAATTGTCTATTTTTTAACAATAATTTAAAATATCAATATAATCAAATAAGAGTAGAAATATTAAATGTATAGATTGATTGGTCTGAAACTAATATTTTATTCAATCTCCTTCATTTATGCATACTATTGTAAAATAATAATTTGAATTTGATTTACCTTCATGATGTAACAGGGCATAACCGCATATCTTATAAAGATGTAGGCCACCCCTAAAATAAATATCCTGGATCTTTTCTGTATCTTTCTCTACTGCTACAAATTAATAAAATACACGTGCATTTTTATTTATCTTCTTTAGTATTCAGTGTATGATTGAATGTGAGTGAAATCTGCTAGAAGCATGGGCCCACTCTCAACAGTATTCCTCCCTTATCTTTTATTATTTTCTATCATTTTTAATATAGTTTCCAATTTTCTGTACTTAGCTTAATTTCTATTATTTCCCCTATTTATTGTACTTTTCAACAAGTATGCAATTTTGATTTTTGAATATAGTTTAGTCATGTCTTTGATAAGTTATGATAGATTAGTGGTTTAGAAACTAAACCATAACTCCAAAAAAACAACATCTCCCAAAACATAAATATTAGGGACTCATCTAATTGGAGGGAATTACAAGCATATATTGTGCAAGGTTTCTCACAAGTTTATGAGCTACCCTAGGTTGACAAATTAAATGAGGCAATAAATCTGAACATAGAAAACTAACCAATGTTTAGCCCAACATTTTGGTGCCATTTTTGAGGAGTAGCCTATTGTAATTTCTTGTTATGAAGGAAGCATGTTAGCAGTAGTTTAGGTTTCTTTCTACAGAACCTCACCTAATCCTGAGATTGAAACCTCTCCTCCATAATATCCACCTGTGCATTGGCTTAAAAATCCAATATTTGCACAAGATCCTTCTGAAATAAATTAGCAAAATCTTAGAGAAGGATCTGAGATAAGTAGAGTTGTAAAATAAGAATTCAAATTTGATTTACCTTCATGATGTAACAGGGCATGGCCATATATCTTATAAATATGTAGGCCACTGCTAAAATAAATATTGTGTATATTTTTGTATATTTCTCTACTGCTACAAATTAATAAAATACACATGTGTATTTTCATCCATCTTATTTAGTATCCAATGTATGATTGAATGTGAGAAAAATATTCTAGAAGCATGGTCCCACTTTCAATAATATTCCTCCCTTATCTTATCTTATTTTCTATCATTTTTAATCTAGTTTCCAATTTTCTATACTTAGCTTAATTTTTGTTATTTCCCCTATTTTCTGTAATTTTCAACAATGTCTTTGATAAGTTAGGATACATTAGTGGTTTAGAAACTAAACCAGAACTCCAAAGAAATAACAACATCCCCCAAACCATAAGTCTGATGGACTCATATCATTATATGGAATTACAATAATATATTGTGCAAGGTTGCTCACAAGTTTATGAGCTACCTTGGGTTGACAAATTAAATGAGGCAATGAATCTTAACGTAGAAAACTAACCAATGTTTTTCCCAACATTTTGGTGCCATTTTTGGGGAGTAGCCTATTGTAATTTCTTGTTCTAAAGGAAGCATGTTAACATTAGTTTAGGTTTCTTTCTATAGAACCTTTATTTTAGCTTTGTATGAGTTTGCCTAAGAATAGAGGATTGGATGGTTGTTTTGTTAAAAACAAAGATGTTTCTCAAAAGTCTTCTAATTCAACTAGACCTGATCTTGAGACTGAAACCTCTCCTCCACAATATCCACCTGTGCATTAGCTTGAACATCCAATAGTTGCACATGATCCTTCTAAAATAAATCAAAAAAATCTTAGAGAAGGATCTAAGATAAGTAGAGTTCAGTTTGAGGAAGACTTATTAAACCTTCAATGCTAGAAATAATTTAGAGAAGGAACTATATCAAATATAGATTTAGTAATCCTTCTACACAATAATATAAATAAATTATAAGCCTTGAAAGTTGCTTTGAATGTATCTGGTGTAGATACCCTGTTCTCATACAAGATGCCTAATGCAAAGGAAGCATCCACTAGTTTTAATTTTCCCATAGGAGAGGTAGGAGGAGACCACAATATGAAACATATCTCCCCTATCCACATTCCAATATTTAGAGGACTACCAATAGAAGATCTAGATCTATTTCTGTTTAGATTTGATGTCCTATGCAGATAGTGGATTATACTACTAATGCCAAAAAATTAAAGTTATTGCCTTCCACTCTTGATGATTTAGCTCTACGCTGGTGAAGAACATGTGCTTATACTGAGAGGGGGGTGAATAGTATAAGATAAATATTTTTGCTTTTTAATCCAAATAATAGCATCAACAATATTAAAGAAGTAAACATCACACAAAGCATCACACACATGAGAGACATGATTTTACGTGGTTCACCCAATGTGGGCTACTCCACGGAGAAAATATTTCTTATAATTTTTTCTCAAATAAATTCTCTTGGGAATCCTTTCCCTACAATGTTTATGGACCTCTATCCAAAGGAGACACCAATCCCCTTGATCAAGTTAGTGGATCTCTATCCACAGGAGACACCAATCTCCTAACTCTGCTCTGGCTAGTGATCCTCTAGAAGACCTCTACCTCCACTGCCCTTAGAAAATGGAACTCTATCCATAGAAGACACCTATCCTCCCTACTATGGTTGGAGACCTCTGTCCTCAACTCTTTCACCTCCAAATCTCTATCTCAAATCTGTACTAAACATAGTCCTTTGGTCTAGCACAAATCTATCCTCAATCTCTATCTCTGGTCTTGCACAAACCTATCCTCAAATCTGCACCAAACTCTATCCTCGAATCTATCCTCAAGCCTTAACTCAAAGCTTGACTCAATCTCAAATCAACTCTCTTGATCTACCCCAAACCTTAACTCAAGGTTTGAACAAATCAATCAATCAACTCTACTCTCAAGTCTTCTCAAAGACTTGTCTCAAATCTGCCTTGTAAGCTTCCACAAAAGCTCACACCAATATGTCCTCAAGTCCTCTCTAGAACTTGTCCAATCTGCTCAATAAGTTCTCACAAGAACTTATCCACATCTGCTCTCAATATGTATTGTAAGCTTCCACAAAAGCTTACCCAAATCTGTCCACAAGTCTTCTCAAAGACTTGCCTCAAATATGCTCAACAAGTCCACACTAGAACTTGTCCAATCTCATAGAAACATAAAGAGAATTGTTAGAGACTCAATATATTTCACACTCATAAATACTCAATCTCTTTCTCAAATCAATTTAGAATATAGAATAGTTTGTTTTATAGAACTTGAACAATCACTTCACACATCCACTTAACTAGGCTCAACCAACTCTACTCACCAATCACTCAATGAAACAATCCTTGCTTACAATCCCTAGTCCAAGCATATGAACCTTCACTCAAAATGTTTCCAACAATGCTTATCAACCAATCTCACATAACAATGATACTCATGTTCTTTTCAAACCCTAGTTCAAGTTCTTCACACAACCAATGGCTTCAACAACAATGCTTATAAAACAAGGTTTTAACATCAACTCTTTATTCCAGAAAACCTTGAAGCATTAACTCAACACACTCAATAAGGAGACCTACTTAAGTCCTTTTCACTCCAAACTTGTTTTCCAAAAAACCAACCAATCAACTCAACTATGGAAGAATATGCCCATACCTTTTTCTTGATGATGAAGGAACCTCAAAAATCTGCCACAACCACAAACACTTCTTTGCCAAGCTCAAAGAAGTTATAAGATGATAAAATCTCTCAAAGATACAATGTAAATATCAAAACTTACATACACCTTATTACTCCATCTTAAAGAAATCATCCATCAACAATAATTGACCAAACACACCTTACTCTTCTCAATATTGCAATAATTGATTAAGTCACTTTACCAAATATATGCAATAAATCAATTTTTAATTCCCTAAGGTAAAAACAATATTACCCTAGTAAATTTCCATTTACCACTTAGGTAAATATCATAACCAATTTACCCCTTATCTCTCCCTAGCCTTAGCAAAGCAAAGAATAATTTTTATTTCTATTAACAACCCTTATCTCTCCACAACCTTAGCAACTTAATTAAAAATTAAATAAAAAATATAAAAACCTTTTTATATCTCCCACTTCGCGTTTCATGGGATTCGATCTTGCACTCTCTCCCTTGCTAGCACCTTGGCCATGACTTGCTAGCCATGTGAGCCAAGCGCTCACGTGCCCACTAAAAGTGTAGAAGGCGCTTTAATATTTTGTTGAATCCTTTAGAGCCCTTGGCTCCCTTCTCCTCTTGCCACGTAGCGTGTTCGATGCGTTCCTTTCTCACTGAATGCACGAGCCTTTTGTTCGCTGCTCCTTGGCACTTTCTCCATGAATCTTAGCATGATTTTCGATGCAAAAATAATCGAAGGAAATTTGAATGCTTGGTTTTGAACTTAGGCAAAGGTTTAAATACCTTTTGCCTTCCAAATATTGCACATCGACGGTGTATTAAACTTGGACGTCGGTGCCTTTATAATATGCATAATTAATTTATAAATCATTTAAATTCTATTTAGAATTTAAATTTTATAAATTAACTTTGTAACCTTTGGCTTTATAAAAATTAAAGCCTCCTTGGGGGTTAAATAAAAACTTTTTGTTGCTCATAATGATTTAATAAAAAATCATTTTGCCACCATGGTTTTAATAAAAACCCTTTATTTTTGCCTCACATAATATAAAAATAATATTATGACATATTTTCAATCAACCTCTCGCATTATTCCTTTTGACCTTTTGACATCAATTGTAGCTTATTCCTTGACATCAATGACAACTTCGTTCCTTGACATCAATGACAACTTTGACTCAAAATGTCCAACAATATCCCCCTTTGTCATTGATGGCAACCCAAATTATTTTTACCAAAAACTTAACCTTTTCTTTGTTCTGCTCCCCTAGGACATTGCTCCCCCTGGCTCAATGCTCTCTTCAAATCTATCCTCTTTACTCAAATACCAAATCTCTCCCCCTTACTCAAATATCTCCCCCTTTGACATCAATGGCAAAGGGTCACCTTTGGGGCTCGAGGCTAAGAATGAGTTTCTTAGCTTAGCCCCTCCCCCACCTCCTCTTGAGGTGGTTAGTTCTGGGGTGGGAGTCTTACTCCCAGTTTTCCTCAAAGATACTCAAAGGTTTCCTTTGAGAGTGGCTTAGTGAAAATATCTGCTATCTGTTCCTTTGTAGTAACATATTCCAACCTGACCTATTTATCTGTCACATGTTCTCTCAGAAAATGATACTTAATCAGAATGTGCTTTGTCCTGGAGTGCATCACTAGATTTTTTGAGATACTTATAGCACTTGTATTATCACATAGTATGGGAATAGGATGATCATGTTTTATCTTGAAGTCTTCTAGAGTTCACTTCATCCATAACACCTGTGTACAACTAGCTACTGTTGCAATATATTCTGCTTCTACTGTAGATAAGGATATTGAAACCTGCTTCTTACTTAGCCAAGAGACTAAATAGTCTCCAAGAAAGAATGCTCCTCCACTTGTGCTTTTTCTGTCATCAATGTTGCCAGCCCAATATGCATCTGTATATGTTGTCAATGTGAAACTGTCACTTTTGGGATACCAAAGCCCAAAATCCATAGTCCCTTTTAGATACCTGAAAATTCTTTTTACCGTTGCCACATGTGTTTCCTTAGGTGCTTCCTAAAACCTTGCCACTAATCCCATTGACTGTACTATGTCTGGTCTTGTAGTTGTAACATACAATAAGCTGCCAATCATAGATATGTATAATCTCTGATCTACCTCTAGAGATTCATCATCCTTACTTAACTTGCATCCTGTGACCATGGGGGTACTTATCGGTTTACAATCTTCTAACCTAAATTTCTTTAACATTTCTTTTATATACTTGGCTTGTGAGAGAAATACCCCTTTCTCTGATTGTGAAATCTGAAGTCCAAGAAAGAAGGACAATTCACCAAGCATAGACATCTCAAATTCATTTTGCATGTTCTTAGAAAATTCTTTACACATCTTATCATTGTTTCCCCCAAAAATGATGTCATCAACATAAACAACCACAATTAGTAGATCATTCCCTTCATTTTTGATGTATAAATTGTTGTTTGCTATTCCTTTTTTGAATCCCTGTTCCTGAAGATACTTATCCAATCTTGAGTACCATGCTCTCGGAGCCTGCTTTAGACCATATAATGCCTTTTTCAATCTACATACATGATCTGGTTTATCTTCTAATATGAATCCCTCTGGTTGTTCAATATAAACTTCTTCTTCTAGAACACCATTTAGAAATGTTGACTTAACATCCATCTGATATACCTTGAAGTTTTTGAAACTTGAGAAGGCTAAAAACATTCTTATGGCTTCAAGCCATGCAACTGGAGAAAATGTCTCATCAAAGTCAATTCCCTCTACCTATGCATAACCTTTGCATACTAACCTTGCTTTATTCCTGACCACCTGTCCATCTTCATTTAACTTGTTTTTGAATACCCATTTTGTGTCGATCACATTTTTATCCTTTGGTCGTGGAACAAGTTCCCAAGTCTTGCTTTTCTCTATCTGATCTAATTCCTCATCCATTGCCTTAATCCAAAACTTATCCTCACTTTCCTGAGTGAAGTATTTTGGCTCAATCTTAGATAGCAAAGAAAAATTTGCTTGTTGAGATGGTGTTATTATCCTTCTCCTTGTCTGTCTTTCATATGGATTCCCAATGATTTGCTCTTTTGGATGATGCTTCTGTACATATCTAGATGGATTTTTAGGAAGAAGTCTTTGTGTTTCTTCTTCTTATTTATCTGATTCCTCACGAAACTCCTCTTGACAACTTCCATCTTCCTGATACACAATTTGCTGAACTGGTTCTCTTGAATCTATCTTCTCATCAATTGTTACATTTATACTTTCTACCATAGTACGTGTTCTCTTGTTGAAGCATCTATAGGCTTTACTCCTTGAGGAATAACCAAGAAAAATTCCCTCATCACATCTTGGGTCAAACTTGCCTAAGTTTTGATCTTCTCGTCTTATGTAACACTTGCTTCCAAAATTTTTGAAGTGTTTTACAGTGGTCGATCTTCCTTTCCAAAGCTCATATGGAGTCTTGTGATGGTTTACCCTCATTTGAGCCCTAGTGATTATGTATACTACTATGTTGACTACTTCTCTCCAAAATCCATCTAAGATCTTAGACTCATTTAGCATAGCTCTAGCCATATTCTCAATAGTCCTATTTTTCCTTTCAACTACTCCATTTTGTTGAGGAGTTCTTACTGTTGAGTATTCTCTTTTGATTCCATGTTGTTCACAAAACTCTACAAATTCATTTGAGGTAAATTCTCCTCCTCTATCAGATCTCAGACACTTAATCCTTTTGCCAGTTTCATTTTCAACCAATTCCTTAAATGCTTTGAATTTTTCAAAAGCCTCTAACTTCTCTTTCAGAAAAGCTACCCAAACCATTATGGAGTAATCATCTATAAACAATATGAAGTAACTTTCACCCTGAATACTTTGTGTTCTGGTAGGACCACATAGATCAGTATGTATTAGACTCAATGGCTCAGATGACATATATCCTTTTGACTTAAAACTTGTTCTAGTTTGCTTTCCATGTTGACAAGGTGCACAAATTGTGTTTTGTGGTCTTCTTATCTTGGGTAAATCTCTGACAGCCTGCTTATTGCTTATGTTGACTATGTTGTCAAAATTCAAGTGACCCAATATTCTATGCCATAACCAACTCTCATATTCTTGTGATAGAAAGCACTTTTCCCCTTTGATCTCACTAAGCATGTATAGATTATTTGGAGTTCTTTTTGCATTGGCAATGACTTTCCCAGTTTCTTGATTTTCTTATCTCACATATATCCGGGTGGAAAGTAACCATATACCCCTGATCACAAAGTTGACTTATACTTAGCAGATTATGTTTTAACCCTTTAACATACAACACATTTTCTATTTTTGTTTTCCCATTATCTAAACTTAGAGTTCCTCTTCCACCAATCCTTGTTGATCCATTATCACCAAAACTTATTGATCCTCTATTGGTTTCTTTTAGAAAAATGAATTTGTCTTTGTCTCCTGTCATGTGACTAGAGAAACCACTATCAAGATACCATTGTTCTTCCTTATCCTGAGCATGAAGGGTTGTTTGAACTAACATTGATCTAGCCTTAACATTTTTCCTTCCATATTTCCTAGTTGTTGAGATTATTTTTCTAGACTCAGGAAGTATCATCTTACACCATCTAGCCTTGTGCCCAAAATTATTGCATTTGTAACATATGATATCATTATCCATAAGAGGTGCAAAAGAATTGAAATTTCTATTGACATTGTTTCTTGCATGACTAATACAATGTACTACTCTATGACCATATTTATTACAAGAAAAGCAATGACCATGGAAGAAATTTTGTAACCTGCTTGGATGCCTTTTGGATTGTGGTGGAGTGCTTCTCCTTTTGGAATTAACTCTCATCCAAGGTTCTTATTTGCTTTCTTCCTTAGCTTACCTATCTTTGTTTGAAGTTTCTGCTTCTTGAAGACTTGATTCCTCTTTCTATTTCTCATACTCTACATCTTGTAGTGCCTTGGTCCTTTCAACTTCATTCCTTAGGTAGACAATTTTTACTTCCAATATTTCACATTCTGTTTCTCTGGCTCTTAATAGATCTGTTATATCCTACTCAATTTTCTTTCCTTCTTCTACCTTTACCTTGAGTTCTATGAGATTTTGTAGAAGTTCTATCCTTGTTTCTTCCTCCTCTTGAATTTGTTCCTTCAAGATTGAATTATTTTCTCTAATTATTTCTAATTTTTTGAGAGTAGTAAAGAATTCTTCTTTTATATCAAACATGGTCTCTTCTTCATTTTTTGAAGTCATGTGTGTTTCTGATGGATCCTCCTCCAAGTTGTTAGTCTTTTCATGGAGAGACCCACTTTGATACCAATTGAAGAACATGTGCTTATACTGAGAGGGGGGTGAATAGTATAAGATAAATATTTTTGCTTTTTAATCCAAATAATAGCATCAACAATATTAAAGTAGAAAACATCACACAAAGCATCACACACATGAGAGACATGATTTTACGTGGTTCACCCAATGTGGGCTACTCCACGGAGAAAATATTTCTTATAATTTTTTCTCAAATAAATTCTCTTGGGAATCCTTTCCCTACAATGTTTATGGACCTCTGTCCAAAGGAGACACCAATCCCCTTGATCAAGTTAGTGGATCTCTATCCATAGGAGACACCAATCTCCTAACTCTGCTTGTCTGGTGATCCTCTAGAAGACCTCTACCTCCACTGCCCTTAGAAAATGGAACTCTATCCACAGAATACACCTGTCCTCCCTACTCTGGATGGATACCTCTGTCCTCAACTTTATCACCTCCAAAGCTCTATCTCAAATATATACTAAACACATTCCTTCGGTCTAGCACAAATCTATCCTCAATATCTGTCTATGGTCTGGCACAAACCTATCCTCAAATATACACCAAAATATGTCCTCAAATTTGTCCTCAAGCCTTAACTCAAATCTTGACTAAATCTCAAATCAAATCTACTGGATCTACCCCAAACCTTAACTCATGGTTTGAACAAATCAATAAATGAAGTATTCTCAAATACTTGTCTCAAATTTGCCTTGTAATCTTCCATAAATGCTCACACCAATCTATCCTCAAGTCCTCTCTAGAACTTATCCAATCTACTAAATAAGTTCTCACAAGAACTTATCCACATATGCTCTCAATATGTATTGTAAGCTTCCACAAAAGCTTACCCAAATCTGTCCACAAGTCTTCTCAAAGACTTACCTCAAATCTGCTCAACAAGTCCACACTAGAACTTGTCCAATCTCATAGAAACATAAATAAAATTGTTAGAGACTCAATATATTTCACACTCATCAATACTCAATCTCTTTCTCAAATCAATTTAGAATATAGAATAGTTTATTTTATAGAACTTGAACAATCACTTCACACATCCACTTAACTAGGCTCAACCAACTCTACTCACCAATCACTCAATGAAACAATCCTTGCTTACAATCCCTAGTCCAAGCATATGAACCTTCACTCAAAATATTTCCAACAATGCTTATCAACCAATCTCACATAACAATGATACTCATGTTCTTTTCAAACCCTAGTTCAAGTTCTTCACACAACCAATGGCTTCAACAACAATGCTTATCAAACAAGGTTTTAACATCAACTCTTTATTCTAGAAAACCTTGAAGCATTAACTCAACACACTCAATAAGGAGACCTAATTAAGTCCTTTTCACTCCAAACTTTTTTTTCCAAAAACCAACCAATCAACTCAACTATGGAAGAATGTGCCCATACCTTTTTCTTGATGATGAAGGAACCTCAAAAATATGCCACAACCACAAACACTTCTTTTCCAAGCTCAAAGAAGTTATAAGATGATAAAATCTCTCAAAGATACAATGTAAATATCAAAACTTACATACACCTTATTACTCCATCTTAAATAAATCATCCATCAACAATAATTGACCAAACACACCTTACTCTTCTCAATATTGCAATAATTGATTAAGTCACTTTACCAAATATATGCAATAAATCAATTTTTAATTCCCTAAGGTAAAAATAATATTACCCTAGTAAATTTCCATTTACCACTTAGGTAAATATCATAACCAATTTACCCCTTATCTCTCCCTAGCCTTAGCAAAGCAAAGAATAATTTTTATTTCTATTAACAACCCTTATCTCTCCACTACCTTAGCAACTTAATCAAAAAATTAAATCAGAATTATAAAAACCTTTTATATCTCCCACTTTGCGTTTCATGAGATTCGATCTTGCACTCTCTCCCTTGCTAGCACCTTGGCTACGACTTGCTAGCCATGTGAGCCAAGTGCTCATGTGCCCACTAAAAGTGTAGAAGGTGCTTTAATATTTCTTCGAATCCTTTAGAGCCCTTGGCTCCCTTCTCCTCTTACCACGTAGCGTGTTCGATGTGCTTCCTCTCTCACTGAATGCACGAGCCTTTTGTTCGCTGATACTTGTCACTTTCTCCATGAATCTTAGCACAATTTTTGACACAAAAATAATCGAAGGAAATTCAAATTCTTGGTTTTGAACTTAGGTAAAGGTTTAAATACCTTTTTCCTTCCAAATATTGCACGTCGATGGTGTATTAAACTTGGACGTCGATGCCTTTATAATATGCATAATTAATTTATAAATCATTTAAATTCTATTTAGAATTTAAATTTTATAAATTAACTTTGTAACCTTTGGCTTTATAAAAAATTAAAGCCTCCTTGGGGGTTAAATAAAAACTTTTTGTTTCTCATAATGATTTAATAAAAAATCATTTTGCCACCATGGTTTTAATAAAAACCCTTTATTTTTGCCTCACATAATATAAAAATAATATTATGACATATTTTCAATCAACCTCTCGCATTATTCCTTTTGACCTTTTGACATCAACTATAGCTTATTCCTTGACATCAATGACAACTTTGTTCCTTGAAATCAGTGACAACTTTGACTCAAAATGTCCAACAATTGGTTCATCACTTTGAGGAATAAACAAATAACTACCTAGGATGAATTGAAAAAAACTTTTCCTAGATTAGTACCAGGATTTTGGCAGATCACATAATGCAAGGGAAGAAGTCCTACATATGACACAAAATGAAGGAGAATATATGGAGGAATATTGGGATATGTTTAGCTTTAATTTGTAAAGATCACCCCATTCGAAACTAGGAGACAGGTCCCTAAGAAGCATTTTATTAAAGGGAATTACAAATGAATCTCTAGAAGCCTTAAACATTATTTCTAGAGGGGATATTTATCAACATCAAATGAATGATATTCAGAATTTATATCAAAACTTTTCAGGGAGGAAAGGTAAGTTTACCCCTAGAAATATCAAACAATCATTCACTATCACTAAAATAGAAATGGAAAATATTCTTGAAGACCTCAAGAATGAGATTTTATCATCTCTAGCTCTCCAAATGGACACCCTTCTACTTTAAAAATAGAAGCAAGAAAATGAGGTAACATTGGCCTACTTTTATCCTAAATGTAGGGGAAAACACCCTAGAAACAAATGTTCTAAAAACAAAGTTTGAGTGTGTGTTGTATGTCAAAAGGATCACAAAACAAATTTGTTTCTGCAATTATCAAAACCTAGAAAGTAACATGAGGTATAAGAAGCATACTTTGTGGGTAATAGGAGAAACTAGAAGCAATATCCTATGGAAAACAACATGCCAGTAGGAATTCCATCTTATGGGTGCAAAAATTATCAAAACCAAGGTCAAGTTTAGCCACCCAACATGGGTTGGTGGGGATAAAAATCTTGGAATCAGTATCCCCAAGAAGAAAATATTTACAACCCCTACCCATGGATGCAATACTAGCATCCTGGGCAGTAGTGGAGGAACCAAAATGCTTATAATAAAAACCCATAGCATACTACTCGAGTTCCACTACAACCAACCCTACCAACTCCTCTTGCTTTTAGTCTTGCTCAACTACTAGCACAACCTATAGCAAATCCAAATAACAAACAAAAGAAAGCTTATCAAATGGATAATGAGATGTACCCCATATATAATATTAAAGTAGATTGTAGTCCAATACAATTAAATTTAGGGAAAAAAGTAGGTGTAGAAGTCACTCCTCTAGTAAAAGAGGAGGAAAACATAGAATTAGGAAAAGAGGAATCACCTCTTATAATCAACATCTATAAATAATGAATAAGAGGTTCCACATTTTCCACAAATGTTGTAGGAACCCAAGAATCCAGTACAATCATAATTTGATATTCTAATTGTAACAAAAAAAACCATCCATTAGGGAGAGCATCTCATGACCTGTAGTTGTGTCTACAAGAGCATCTATGTTGGGCAACAAGAATGAATCCTTGGGTTTTGCATTATTGAGATCCCTAAAATCTATGCAAATGCATATTCTTCCATCAGGTTTTCCTACGAGCACCATGTTTGATACCCATTCTGGATAGTCGATGAGAACAATAAAGACTATATGCAACAGTTTTCGCAACTTGTTCTTTACCATCAAAGCGATAGTTGGATGCATCTTTCTGAGATTTTTCTTGTTCAATTTCTTCATGGGGTAAAGCGAAAGGTTATGGAAAACCAATTTCGGATCTATTCCTAACATTTATTTGTAGAAGCAAAGAGACTTGGTCTCTCTTTCAATAGAGGAATAATGATGGCATGTTCTTCTGAAGATAAGCTTTCTCCGAACTTGAATTTCTTTGGATTAGAAGGGTCATCATTGATGTCCACTTTTAAAGTCTCCTATATTACCATATGTAACCCCTTCTCAAGCTGGTGAGGAGTGGGGATTAAATGGATGTCATCTATTGGGTTTAAAGGTTCTACTATATCATGGTCGAAACCAGTGTGATAGATATCATGTGCGCGACCTAGTGAAAAATGGAATTATTATAGCATATATTCATTAGGGAAGAAATATTTAGGCTCTAGGGGTGAATCAGAACAATCCCAATCAATAGCATCTAAGTTAAGACACAATGGTTTTAAAATATCTGCTAGGTTGTGGAGTGGAGTGGTCAAATAAATGGAGATCATGTTGATGGATGGGATGAAATCTCCAGGACCACATAGGTGAAACTCTTCATTAATGATTTACCTTCCATACCCAATATGTGGCTCTAGGGTTATGGTAATATCAGGATCTAATTTATGGATTAACAATACAATGGGATCGTTAGGCTAAAAAAACTCTCTAAATGTTGGTAGATCCAAGAAAATCATACTATAGATGACGTCTGGATTTGTTGGTCTTCCCAGGAAGTGAAGGTTAGGATATATGGTGCAGAGTATTACCTCTATTTAAAGAAGTATATTGAATTTACATAGGTGATGAGGCCCAATATAAGCCATCTCAATCTCATCCTCAAATTCATCATCACTTATGAAGAAACCCTCATTCCTGCCCACTATAATTGGATAGTGACTAGTCTTTTGATGCCTGATATAGGCCATTTCAGTCTAATCTTCATAATCATCATCACTTATGAATAATCCATTAGCATTTACTATTGGCCCTATGATTTTGTGTGCATGTCTCAGGAAGGCCATCTCAGTTGAGTCCTCTAACTCGTAGCCACTCTCTACATTGCCAGACCAAGTGAGGTTTTGCAGATATTGAGATCCATGATGAGCCAAGCCAGTTTCATCTCCATCCTCACTTGAGACATACTTATTTTTCTCTTGCCCATATCCATGGATTGGCTCATCCTCATATAGAATGATTCTCGATTGGTGTGCTTCAAGAGAGGAATTAGGGTGATACTCATCAAATGGTTCGATATTGGCCATAGACACTCATCCATAACCCAAGTAGTTTTTCTAGGGGGTTTATAGGAATTCAAGTCATTGTTTTCCTTGAACCCCAAGCTTAGCCTATCTAGAGCTACTACAAAAGAATCATCATGGATTTGTATTTGATACCCTAGACCCCACCTATCAGTAGGTAATTGGTACTATAGCTAGAATGAAATCTAAAGCCCTTGCTCATACAGACCCAAGCCATAGCCATGCTAATATCATTGCTCAAAGTACCTTAAAAAACATAAGATTTTATAAGTAATGAACATCCATGGTGAATGGTTCATCCTCATCCTATTCAATATTAGAAGCAGTATGGGCATAGTCTAAACCAGCATAGATGAAGTTGGTTTGGTTAGGGGTAATCCCTAATGGAACCACTATCCCTAATGGAAAATTTGGGACTCTTGGCAATCCCATGTCTTATGCAAACTCAATAATAGACATGAAGGTCACATTCTACAAAAGATATTCACATAACCCTATGTTGGTTAAGTGAAGTGTCACCTATGGTTCAGATGATATTGTTGATGAAGAAAGCGAGGTAGGTTGAGGTACCTCCTCGACTATGTCCTAGGGATCATCCTCCTCCATGATATTTGGAATTTCCACAGTTGCTATAGTTGGAATTTTCTTAGGTCCTTCCTCCACTAGGGGTGCTTTCATATTCTAAGTATCTTTTGCTTTAGATGTTGACATCTTCTAAAAAGTGCCAGTATCTTTAGATGTCGGATGTGGTGTTGATGTGGATGGGTCACCCCACATTGATTTGCTCTTGTTTTTTTGCTGTGTTGTCAGGGATGAAGGACTTGTGTACATATGTGTTTATGTGAGGACAAAGTCTCTTGATAAGTTGACCTGATGCATGTATTTAAATGGCTCTTCATCAAACGAAACCACATGCACTTGTCCCATATGCATATACTTGATGCATTGGTGCAAGATTGAGGGAACACACTGCATATCCCTTATCTAGGAATGCCCTAGAAGGATGTTGTACTGCATTATCCTCTACAATACATGAAACATCATGGGGATGGTCTTTTTACCCACATGAATTGGTAGAGTTATTGTACCCACTATGGAGAATAGCACATCATTAAAATCCCTTAACGTGTAAGATGTTGGGACAATGTTGGACCTAGGGATCTTCAGGTGCCCTATAGCCTTCGTTGCGATAATATTTATCAATGAGCCTGTGTCAATTAGAACCCGATTGATGGGTATGTCATTTATTGACACGATGATATGCAAATGCGGGTATGCCATGGTAGTAGGCACTACCTTAATTTTGTGATCATAGAAATGGACCACAGGCTCTTGGCACTACTACACTTGTCCCATAAAGTGTGTGGACACATCTAGGTTCTAGGTATATAGCTCGATCAATCTCACGATCTCCATAAAGGTATCCTTGTGCCTAGGAGATTGTTGTATGAGCTCATAAATTGATAACTTGCCCAGAGTTATTTATAGATTTTTCTCCAGTCTACTCCGAACAGTTACCACAGGTCACGCTAGCAGACCTAGAGGATTGTTTCACACCTGTATCTATTAAGGTGCATTTGGGATATGACTAGGAGAAATTGGAGGCTTTGGTTATAGGGTTATGCACAATGGTGAATATTCACAAATTGGGCGAATATTAGGATTTTCAAAATTAGAAATTGGTGAATATGAGGACCCTCAATGTCGGCCCATTCGCCTAAATTTTTTAGGACCAATTTTTCATTAGGTTTAATTCACCATAATATATATCCAAACATAGGCATATTTGTACTTTTTGGAAAGCTTTATTAGATCCTGATGTAGTGGTGGTGTTTTTAGGAAGTTATAAGGTGATTTAATGGGTCAAAATGTATCCTAAAGATGACCTTACTTTTCAGGGCTTCAAATTCCCCAAATTTTTGTGTGAAGATGATTGAATTGATTTTCTTAGAATTTTCCATGATTTGCCTTGTTTTTTATTAGAATTCATCATTTTTTTACAAGTACATTTTGAGTCCAACCCCTTATGCATAACTCTATGTGGTTAACCGTATCATCAACTCCTAGTTGCCACGTTGACTATATCAACCATTTTGATGCATCCATGAGTGGGTGGTTTGACTCAAATTTGGTTGATTTAGGCAACCTAATATCTGGGGCCTCATGATTTGGTAATGTATTCCTTAATATACCCATGTCTCTATTATCATGTGCTAATGGATTTTCAAATTTTAGCTCACCCTTCTAAATCATGTTTTGGACAATATTCTTGAATCTGATACATGTTTCGATGTCATGCCTTTGTATTATATGATATGATCAGTATTGATCATCCCTATATCCCTTGGGATTGGGATGATTAGGGTAAAGAAATTATAAATCAAGAAATATGATTCTTTGTGCCTCGCTTAATTGATTAAATATCAATTGCATTGATTCAGTTAGAGGCATGAAATAGCAAGGCAACTGATGCTCCTTATTTTGGCCTTGGTTGTTCTTTGGGTTGTAATTGGCTGACGAGGGGTGAGCCTAATATTTTAATGGTTGTTTGCCATTACCCCCCTTTGGCGTGCTTAAAAAAACTTGCTTGACTTAAGCAGACTCGACCTACTTCTGTTGATTCTTGTTATGGTTGGCATTATACCACTCATTTTTTATGAGCTTGAGGTCTGCTTCATCAAAATTTATGTCCTCTATAAGCTTGGCTTGATCCAAGGCTTCTTCGAATGATTCATACTGCTATAGTTGTAATAACAACAAGATGTGTTTAGCATAGCTCTTTATGAACATTCAAGTGAGCTCTTCAGTGGGAAAATAGAATGGTAGCTTCACCATTATCTTCCTCCATCTATTCCCATAGTCCATAACTGGCTCATCATCATATTAATTTAAGTTTACCAGATCAGACAAGTTCACCTTTTTCTTGACGTCGAAGGAGAAGCATTCGAGAAATGCATTCACTAGTTACTTAAATCTAATAATTTTGTTCTTGGGTAGTTGATTAAACCATTAATTTGTTGCACCTAATAACATCATGATAAAAATTATTAGAATTACGAAATCATTCTACTCAAGCTATAAGTACACATTCATGAAATTTGTAACGTATTCTTGCACGTCTTCCTCTCTTTAAACTTTGTCTAGCCTAAGTATATCAAAGTGCCTAGGGTATGCAGGACTTGGTACTGAGGGACATAGAGGTTGGTTGTGTATTTTACTTAAATTTGGATTTTTCCCAACTGTGTCTTGCTTATCGAGAGATTTGACTCTCTCAATGAGTATTTGGTATACCTTCGAGGAAATAATCTCCTAATCTTGAAGGTTTATCCACGGTGGTAAGGGAGGTAATCTAGTGTTTGCCTAATTTAGGCATTTGTATTCATATCCCATGACTACGGATGGAGGTTTAGGATATGTATATTCCTAATATTTTATCCCTACATGTTCCTCATTAAGTTGTGTCTCTTCTATACACAGGCATTTTTTATGTTGTGAGGCATGATGAGTGTGCTCGTCTCTCTTTCTAGTGCATCTCTCATACTGAGAATCGACACATCTATCATGTTGGTATTTCTCACCACCTATGTGTAATTTGGCTTGAGCTAGCCTATCGACTTACTCTTTGCACTCTATCTATTCTTCCCTCAAGCATTTCTCACGTAGGTGCATATAGCTTTTTATTTGTGCTTCTTTCTCAAGGGTTTCTAAATGTTCTCACTCATCATGCAAAACTTCTAACCTACGTATGTGATCAGACTAACCTTCAACTGAAGTTTCATGCCTCTCTAAATACATACGAGGAGTTCTAATGGATATGCCTCTCATAGAGTCTCCTGCTATGTTCTTTTCCTTATATATTAGGATGACTTGCTCTATGTACTGTGATCTATGTTGTATACCCCCATGATAGGAGGCAGTGTATGTGCTACGAGGTTGATTTGAATCTTCCCTTGGTTCACTAGTGTGCTTAGTAGTTATTCTATGTGAACTTACTAAAACATAATGTGCAATAGCAATACTTATTTTAGCTAACCTCAAGGGAACTCGATCCAACTCATCAAGTTGTCTAGTCTTCCACAAACGATAATGTGGAGTCCCATTAACACTAATGAGATCATACTCTAGAGGTATCCTCCCATATTTAGGGAGGCTATAATATGCTCTTAGTCTACAATTGGGTGTAGCTCTAATGTCTTACCCCTTAGTGGGTTGATCTATCCTAAGTGTGTCATGTGATGTTTGGGGCCTTTTAGACCTTGCATGCCTATGTGATGAGGGAGGCCTTGATGCCTCCACATGTCTATGTGATGATGGAGGTCTTGATGTCTCTACATGTTTATGTTATGATGGAGGTCTTGATGTTTCCTCATTTTTATGTTATAAGGGAGGTCTTCCAACCTCCTCATATCTATGTTATGATGGAGGCCTTGATTCCTATACATGTCTGTGTGATGATTTAGGACTTGATGAATTTGCATGTCTATGTGATGATGGTGGTCTTGATGCCTTTGCATGTCTATGTGATGATGAAGACCTTGATGTCTCCTCATGTCTATCATGAGAGGATCCAGGATATGGCTCTCTTATTAGGGTTTCTCGAGGAGTCCCCTTAAGGGTTGAGTTGTCACCCCTAAGACTTGTTGAACTTTATCGAGTGACACTGTGGATGGGCAGTTCAATGCCATTGTGACTCTGAATATGGGGAGTACCATTTTTTACCTCTATGTTGGATCGAGGATGGTTACTTCACGTGTATACCATAATTACTGTGAATTATCTTCTTATGTCAATTTTGAACCACACAAGCAAAGAAAACAAATGTTTATCTATTTTAAGGATTAATGTGTGTTTCCTAATCTATTTTGTGTGTTTTTATATGTTGTATATAAATAATATCTTGTGTCATGTGTTTTACATTTCGTTGGATGGTATACTCAAATTGTTAAAGGGATTTCACCTATATTCTCGTACAAGTCAAATATGGTAGTGAAGTCCATACTTAATGAGGTAGCATAGGTACTACCAACCCTCACCCAACATCTTGTGTTTAGCGATACACCCTTGAAGGAGGAGTGTGTGTTATTTTGTATAGTATAGATAGTTCTTGGGTCAGCCTTGGCCACATACGGGTCCTAATTATACTCTTTCAAGTGAGCCAACCAAGTGGTAATGACATCCACTATTGGTCTCAATCAACGAGTTGGATGTGAGAGCCCAATACCATTGATGTTAAAGTAATATGTGATGTGTGGGGTTCTTTTTAGATTTTATAAAAACAATGCATCAATGAGCACTCATCATATTTCTCTATTTGCCTAAAAAGAACATTTGATTTTAAAAAATGCATCTCTAATTGATTTAAATGACTTTCATACAATGCAATTTCTATTTTGTGATGTAACGACCTCTAGCTAGGCCACATGCAAGCAAGCTTAAACATGCAAAACTCCTAGACCACTGGAGACTAGGGAAGACCTCAAAAATAGAGATCCGTTGTTCTTAGTAGTGACTAGAGGAAAGCTAAAAAATATTCAAATGCATTTTATTCCATATTTTCTTATTTTTCCTTAATAAAAATATGATTTAAGTTGATGTTTTCTAAAAATAAATTATAGATAGAGAAAGAAAACAAATCAAGGAATAGCACCAACCTAAAATCCTCGTTTGATGATGAAAGGGCTACCCTCTACTACACCTTTTCTACTAGTTTTTTTCGACCAGAGTGGCTACTACTGGCCACTAAATGCAAAATTTGTTAGGCTATTCTAGTCACTATTGACCAGAGTGGCTAAACCTGCACATAAAAAATACACAAAAACATCAATAAATCGATAGAAAACAAAAAGCTAGTGGGGGTCCCATCGTGATCACCATCTATGTGACCTCAAGAAGCACACACCACTTGTGCTACTTGCAATATTATATCATATGAAATAAAGTCCATAAAGTAATAGATAACACAAAAATAATGATAAATAAAGAAATATATTTTATTTATTTCTTTGTACAATCTCAGTTACATATCGGTCCCTTTGAGGGATACCCATTTTGATACAATAAGATACAAGCAGAATAATGGTGTAAAATAATGATGTCCCCCCTTGAAAAAGGGTGGTGTGCTTCTACAAGCCTCCTGATATTACACACAAACTTGTATGAGGGCTTATAGATGCCTCCATATCCTTCTCTCACCTTGGAGGGATCTTGTGCACTGAAAACCTTGAATCGGTCCTGTAAACCTGTAACTTGTGTGCATAGAAATAATAGAACACTATAAGTAGCATGGGAAGCCTCTCCGAAGAGGCTATTATTAGTATATTTGATAAACATGATATATGAGCATGATAATATTAAAATGCAAGCATAAACTAAGTGATAAATGCATAGAAAATTTATAAATACGATGCAAATGCATTAATGAAATTAGATATAAGCCAGAACTAATTAATAAATCAAATAAATAATTAGATCTAAGCTATAACTAAGAAACTAATGTTTGAAAACCCTAGGCTATGCCTATAATCCACTATTAATGACAACGGTCACGAAATGAAGCTCTTCTCCTCACAAACCAAGGGTTGTAGCACTAGATTCATGGCTCCAATTGATGTTTAAGGGTCACCTATTATGTTTGGTACATTGATGGGTGGTGAAGAATAAATAGATCTAAAAGTAGGTGCATAGACGTAGCTCATATGGATAGTGCTTCACTACTCCTCAAAGGGTTGTGGATTCACTCTTCAAACTACCAGGGATTCACTACATAAAATTCTAATATTCACATATATTTTGCTTTTCTTGGGAGATTCCATATGTAGACCTTCCCTATTTTAGATCTAGATCTAGATCTTAGCTTCCTGGAGAAGCCAAAATCCAAATTTTCATGCAACTGACTGTACCAGGGGGGAAGCATCAGTCACAAACTTGCATTAAAAGAATAGTTAGGAGAAACTATGGGAGTTCCTCATTATAGACACCTAAATCACATAAATTGGATAATACTATCAGTGCATCACATATACCACTCTTATCGACATCATATGGCCCCATTGGGCACCCCTCTAGGCTTGCATAAGGCTCAAAAACATATTTTGGAAGCTTCCTAACAGTTTAGGGTAGTTTTGGGACACTTCCTTAAGACCATCACACCAAGGGATGGTCACAGTTGGTGACTGTCCCACCTAGGGACAACCATCCATAACCATCCCTGGGTGGGATAGTCCCTAAATAGACCCTTCAAAAAGTCAATAGATGCATGAAATAGTAATCAAGGACTACCATTTTTGCATCTAATCACCCCAAATTGATTGGGGACCTACCATTAGAGTTAGGGACTACAAATTGAGAGCCCCAAATGGGAAACCTTCCCTCACCAATGCATGCCAAAGAATTGGACAAGTGGCGGCACCTACCTCGCATGGTAAGACTTACCCCTTTGCCCTAGATTCCATTTTGGGCTATAAAAAGAGGTGCATTCACCCATTTTAAATGAGGAGAGTTATAGTATTTTGACAATGAAGTGCTACCCAATTCTATCCTCGCTTATCCTTAACTTTTGCAAACCAAACTTTGTCCCCCATTTGACCTTGAAATCCTCTTCATTCGAAGGTGCTTTTAGGGGCAATAGGAATCGATCCAACCATCCCAAACTGGCCAAATTGAAGGTAAATTTAGCCCCATATACTAACAACACCCCTAAACCTGTTTTGGACCAAATCCCAATAGCATTGGTGACAAAAATAGGCCAAATTTGTAACCACCCCACCTGAGGATGATCAAAATTCAATAGGTGTCACACCTAGGGACGATCAAAAAACAACATAGAATTTAGAAAAAATTCCTCCATAGACCCCTTGGTAATTCTTAGATAAACCCATGGTCCAAATTTGGTTAAGTTTGGAGCTAATTTGATGGCACATTTGAGGTCCCCATTCTTGCAGGTTTAGGTGTCCCTATCAGGAACGATCACTATTTCTGCATACGTTTACCTTAAATATTGTGTTAAAATATCTCTAAAAGTATTTATATTAGATTATATTGCATTTATACAATATTTAGAACAATTTCCATGTGTTATAGATTAGTTTTGATGTTGCTAGATTAATCACTTTTCTATTTTTCAAGGCTTTTATTATATAACGCATGTGCTACCAACTCCTTTTCAATCCCTTGTGTGTAGGTGTAGGTATTCTAGAAATAATGGAGGAGCTAAGGAGATAAGGAAAAGGAGCGCAAGACTAGCTCTCGATTGTGGTAACGTGAGATTAACACCATAGAATATCGCTTTAAGTCCTTATCAAGGGATTAGATCCCTTGCACATTGTAATGTTGACATGTATCACATTTGTAAAATCCCTTGAGGGGATGTATTGTAATCATATTTGAAGCTATGGATAAATTAATAGAATTAGAAATCCACCCTTTTTATTATACACTTTGCTTCATTTCATTAGATTACAAGTTTATGTTATTTTCCCTTTGAATGCTTTCAAACTGTCCTACATTACGATTAAGTGCCCTTACGATGATGTTGTAAATTTTGCTTCTTTAGTGGCAATCATGGTATATTAGTTTATTTCTATCTTACCTTTTAATGTGTCAATTTTAACCTCCATTTTTTGTTTTGCAGGTTGCAAGTTTTGACTGTTTTGAGAAGAAACGACCCCTTTGCTGCTAGGTGTCACTGGGTGGGACGACCAACTATGTATCACTAGATGGGACGACCCCAAAAATACTAACCATACCTATTAGGTACAGTCACAAACCAAATATTTTGTATAAAAAATTACAGAAATAGCAGGTTTCAGGTCATAAATTACACCCATTTTCACCTTCAATTTCCATATATGTTGTTCAAATTTGTCAAATTTCATAGTTTTCTTGTCTTCTCTATGCATAGAAATGTTATATATCCTCTTTCTGAAATTTTGCGTTAATTAAATTAGAGAAAATAGGGAAAATAACATTAGACTTTATGCTTTTTGTCTGGTTTGCATGATTGCAACTTACCAAAGAAGGTTAAGTTCATATAAGTCCTTAATTCTAGTGCTTTCCTTTTATGCTACTAACGATTTGGAAAGAAAAATGCAATTTCATGCATTTAGTGAATCATCATTGAGTGCTCTCTTGTTTTATTTCAAATTTTTAAAAGGAACAACACACACAACACGATCTTCTTAAACATTGGTGAGTTGGACTTTCATTCCCAACCACTGATTCCCACGAACCTTGTTCTATTTTCCAATACCGACTCCAAGATCTGTCCTAACCATGCAAAATAGTATGCATCCTTCTTAGTAAGGGTGTATCATTGTGAATGGAGTGTTGGGTGAGGATCGATAGGACCTATGCTCCCTAATAGGGTATGGAATTCATCACCATACCTTAGGTTGGATTATGTGACTGAAATAATATGGAATTAATCACCATACTAGTTTGGTTGTCGAGCTACGAGTGTATATGTGAAAACATTTAAAATTTTGAGTATTACATCAACAAATAAAACACACCAAGTATTTTATTTACAAAGCAACACATCTTGAAACAACAACAAATAGTTTAGGGATTCACATCTAAAATATTTAAGAGATAATCACTTCTATACTTGTGTGTTTCTATTGTTTGTTTTTTTCAAATTCAAAACAAATTTAAAGGAGATAATCATATAGTAGTCTAGAGTACATAGATATGTTACATACCCATAGCCAAGCCCATTTAAGGGTGGAAGTTGTGGGGAGTAGGGAAGAGGACATACAACGTCTTCGCCTAGATCCCAAGGATATGGTCATACCTCCTTGAAGACCATCTACTCTTCCTGCCCCTAGATGGGATGATATGACACCTAGCCAACAAGGGACCCCTACATGGGGCACCCCACAGGTGATGGTCTCAACTTAGAAATTCATATCCCTGATCGCCGAGTGACAGATGAATGGATGGTTACTCCTAGAATAGAAATAAAGGGACCTACCCAACAAGGGACTCCTACATGGGGTACCCCCATAGGAAACAACCCCCTCTTAGGGAATTATTTCCCTAATATAGATATTTCTAATGCCTTATTTCGAGAAGAGTCATCGTTCAATGGAGCACTTCCCAATAGAGAAATCCCACACATTTGTGTGCTTGCTTGGTCTACTCGCACTACTGCATAGGAATATGACTTATCACCTAAGGTAGGGTTGAATGATCATCCTATGATTTTAAACCACCCTTCCCCATGATGCCATGATCACGATGAGGGTAATACTCATCACCATAGGTGACCTCATTCTGCCTTACCTTTCCTTGTTTACGAGGAAAGACCTGAGGAACATCCAAATTATCCTCATTCAAATGTGTCAATGCAAGCATGTTGTACCTTTGCACTAGTAGATTATCAAGAAGATCTATTTAGGGATGAGCCTTAAGTCAATGCAAAGAACCTTAATTAAGGGAAGACTACAATAGATCTCACAAACCCCCTTGAAAAATATAGCTATCAGAGTAACGGTGCTAAGGCGCTTAGACCCAATACAACTGATTAGATCAATCAGTTAATAAAGAAGTATGCTGACCACGAGGCCAAGTTTAATAAACTTAGGTATGATAAAAATCACCTAGATATTTTATATTAGTGGCAACAATTAGATAAAGAAATACTTGAATGAAAAATTCAAGAAAATTTGCGTAATGGAGCTTCTACTCCAAATATGCATAGATAGGAGGCTCACCCAAGGAAACCAAATATCTAGCAAGATAGGTCTCCTAGACCTAATCCAATGTTGCCTCCTAGACCTCCTAGGCATGAATAGAATATATATGATAGGATAAACATAGATTGCCTTTAAGAGGCATTCGTTCCTCCTTGTAGGCCCATACCAGAAACACCTTATAGGGCTATTGGTCACAAATCTACCACAAGAAAGGATTTTATATGTATATGCGCCCTAGACTTGGCCAACATTGAAAGGCCGAGAGAAAGAGATGTCTCCCAGGCCAATCTCCAGAGAGGGTTGGCTCCCACACTAAGCTAAAATGGTTTGAGATAAATATGTAGGAAAGAAATGGGAAAGTGCAAAAAGAAATGGGAAATACTTGCGGAAAGAACTGGGAAATATGGTCGAAAACTGATAGTTAACGGGGAAAAACCTCAGATAGCAAATATTCTTAAACCATATCCTAAAGCTTAAGCATCAAAAAAATCTTAGGCATAGATAGAAATCAGATCAAAACTAGCCATAGATTCGCTTTCAATTATACTTCAAACATTCAGATGAAAAATGCAGCTAAATTTAGGAAAATAGAATTCAACTTATATTAATGCTAGATGAGACAGAAGTAAAATACTCAAAAAACAAAATGTGAACAATAGTTTGGATCATCGACTCAAAAGACACTAAGAATGGAGTGAGATTGCATCTAGGATTCCTACTTCAAAAGTTATGCAAAAGGTTCTCCTCCCTTTGCTTGAGTTTTACATTGGTATTTATAGAGGTGCCTGCCTCTTTCTTTCATATTATAGCATTTAATACAAGAAACAAATTTTGAATAACGATCCCCTTAATCTGTCTTGGAGAAATGAAAGTCCCTATTTTTAATGAATTATAACTAAAAATAAACGAAAAAAAGGAACCATATTTCTTCATTTAATGACCATTATCGGAGCAAGCCAGAAGTTGTTAAGAAACCACGAACAAGAGCTTTAAATATTGGAGGCATCTTTAATTTTGGTAGCATCGAAAACTACCTCATGTTCTTCCATCTTGCACACCTAGGTAATCAACAACATTTAATATTTGAGCCTCTTTGACCATGATCTCACAATCTGTTGGAGAGCCTTTACTTGATCCTTATCTTCTCTTCACATTCTCCTATGCAATCCTGAAGGAAAATGCAAAAAAAACTGTATCGGGCCTTTGTTGTTGCTTCTGTCACAAAAATGTGACAGGTCACAAAAATGCGACATGTCACGAAATCGTGACACTTTTACCTTGCTGCTTTCTCTCTTCGCCACCAGTCGCGAAAATACGACATGTCACGATATCACGACATCTTTTATCAGTCTAGCTTCGTCTTCCTTACATGTCACGAAATCACGACATTCTCCTTTGTTTGGGCTTCTTTCCTCAACATGTCGTGAAATCGTGACATTCTTCTCCACCTGCCTTCTTCGCTACTCCAAGTCACGAAAACCTCACCATGTCATGAAATCACGACATCTTCTATTTTTGTGTCCTTTTCTTCCTGCAAGGAGCGAAAATAAAACATGTCACAAAATCACGATAATTTCCTCCGGCCTTGTACTTCGTAGCTTTCATTCCGTGAAAACGCAACAGGTCGCAAAAATGCGACATGTCGTGATATTGCGACGTTTTTTCATTTGGCTCATCTGTCTTTAACAAGTCATGAAATCACAACATGTTTCTATATTCTCCTTATTTCCGCCTTTGCCTCACAAAAATGAAACATGTCACGAAATCGTGACATGTTTCTCCATTTGGCCTTATCTCCACAATATGTCATGAAATCGTGACATTTTCTATCTTCTTCAACTTTGATGTTGTTTGGCCATGAAAGTTTGACATGTCGCGGAATCATGACATTTCATACAATATGGCTACCTCCATACTTCTTCCTCATGAAAACATGACATGTCATGAAATCGTGACATTTTCCTTGTGCTTTGTCCTTCCTGTCCAACATGTCACAATATCGTGACAATTTCTTGCCTTCTCTATCGTTGTCACTTCCTGTCGCGATATCACGACAAGTTTCTCTGTCTTGGCTTCATTTCCAAATATGTCATAATATCACATCTTTCTTGCCTTGTGTTTATCTTTCAACCCTTCCATGATAACGCGACATGTCACGATATCGTGATGTTTCATACCATTTGCTCCTTCTCTGCTTTTCTGTTGTGATATCGTGACCAGTTTCATCGATGCTCCCCTTGGCTACTATATTTCGCGATATCATGACATTTTCTATCACTCTGCTCTGTGGCCACCGCAACAAGTCATGAAACTCCAACATGTCACGATATCGCGACGGTTTTACTCCCTTTCTTTCATTGACTGTTTTGACCGTGAAAATGTGATAGGTCACGAAAATGCGACATGTCGTGATATCGTGACATTTTTTGAACTTAGCTGATTTCTGCATTTGAACCCGCGATACTACAACATGTCGCGATATCATGACAGTTACAGTTACTTTGCTTTAACACAAAACTTATAGAGATTTTTACATTTTCCATTTCAAAGTGCTTGAAGGGACAAACAGAGAAGTTAGTACCTCTACAACTTATGCATTCTTTTACATGAACAGTAACAACAAAAACAATGTGCCAAAAATGCCAACATTCTTGGTGGCTCGTGGGGTATACAGTTCTACTGTATGCATGAACCTCAGGCCTTTATCCATTGGGCAACAGAGTCAAGAAACTGGAGGAGCAGAAAGAAAAGTTAGTGTTGGTTAATGCTGGACGCGTCTCTATGGACTGCTACAACAAGCTCTTGCTGGTTCTCGGCTCTCAAAATAGGACCTTCAACATAAATTTGTGGAAGAACAAAAATTCCTTTATTTATTTATAACTACTGCATTTTTCCTAGCTCTATTGATCTGGGTAATCACTAGGTGCTGTGAAAGGATCTCCATGGCAGTAGTGAAAAGCACCTGAACTACAAAAAACAAAAATGAATGGAGTGAGGGATGACCGGCAGATGTGCAGGCCATGAAACGGGAATGGTGAATGATGAAATGGTGGAAGGTGGAGGCATAGAAATGGTAGATACAACAGGATGCTATTGTGCTGCTGGTTTTTGATGAAAATAGACATGAAATGGAAGGGGATGGAATGAATAAAATGGTGGGAAGTGTGGAAGTGCTTCAACGACAAAGGGATTAGAAGAAAAGGGAAATGAAGAAATGAGAACATCAGAGAGGGGAGTAGAAACAATAGTAGTGGCTTTGTTATTTGCAGAAGGAGTGAGAGAAGAAGGGGATGAAAAGAAGGGAGTGGAAGAAAGAAGTAGAAGAAAGCCACTCTCTGTTGGGAAAGAAAAGAACAAAAGAAAATAAATAACATACCTGCGGGCTTGTGAAGGAGCCGAAGTTGACGAAATTTTTGTTTTTTTTAGAAGCAAATTTAGTGCCCTCGACACTTTATTTTCTAGCTGGATTATTTACAATATGTACAAAAGTTTGTGATATAATTGGCATGCCACGACCACAAACCTAGCTTCGGGTGTCTATCCGATGAACCTGCAGTGTTCGAACCAGATCTGATTGTACTTCAGTTGAGCTTTGAAGTCTGGTTGACCTCTTGAAGTTCTCCATGGCATGAACAGAGTGCAACGTGGCAGGTTGTCATGCATACCAGTACCCACACAGTTGATGAATAATGGAACAAAGAGATTTGCCACATGGGGGGCTCTTGTGGGTACTAGTTGCAGTAATGGCTGAAGCCAATACCACCATTTGGAAGAGTCCATCGGTTGTGGGCTGAGTACAAGCTCTTCCAACTCCTTGATGCGATGACAGGACTTTTCTGGTGATAGGCCCTTTTTTAGGATCTTCTTAGGCTCAGCTTCTTTGGGGGGTCTTCTTATTGGGCTCTGGTTGAACACTTGCGTGTTATGCCCTGAGACACAAAAAGGGTGCAAAAATGTGCCCTCTTTGCTCTCAGGTTCTGCCACTTGAGCTCGTTATTCTTCTCCTTCACTCATCTCCTCTTGATCCATCTCCTGATAGAAACTACAAGCAACCATACTATCTATTGCCAGGACAAGGCTTACCAATTCCCATCATGGGACTTGGATGAAAGCTGCCTCTTGAGCTCCACACGACTGCATCTCAGGTCTTTGCTCAGTATGAGGGATCTTCCATGGTGAATACTGTGCAGGGTAGACAGGAGCGGTGACTACCGGGGAAAGTGATGGAGTTTCTCCCCACTGCCACTTTCCTTATAGGAGCAAAATCTATTCTGCTCGCACTACTTCTTCAAATATTTGAGGGAACCTTCATTCACCTGATTACAGTAAGAGAAGGCTTATGTCCGAGTGAAAGGCAAGAACACAAAAGAGGTGGGCTTGGGTGGGTGTCGATTGGATCTCCCCTGGAATTCTCTTCCAACTTCTATAGAATCGGACATTGAAGTCTGAGATGCTCTCCAAAGGTGCTCTCGTGATGGTGGAGAAGTGCATTAAGAGCTGGAAGGGATCCTGAGAGCCATAAAATGTTCTAATTAATGCTCCTGCTAAGTCATCCTATGAGCAGATGCTTTTACGCCCGAGCAGTCTGTACCACTGCAACACCCTTCCTTCCAAAGACTAAACTAGAAGTCTGATCATGAAATCTTCATGGATTATGTCATGGAGGATTGAAAAAGTGACAACATATTCAATATGCTCTTGGGCCATTCCCTTAGTGCCATCATATTTCATCAATGTTTTCAAAGAACTTTTGGGAATCTTATGCCAAATTTTAAGATTCAGGGGGCCAAGATCATTCTAGCTAGGACAGCTTACACTTGCCATTATGGCAGCGGTCTGCAGAGGTCACGGTTATCACCACTAAGTCAGAGTCACCAGATGCGCATTCTTTTCTCTGCTTGTGAGGTCAAGGTTGCTCATCGAACCTTGATTCCTCTGGGGTGTCTTCTTTTAGTTTCAAAAGGCGTCTACGATCAAGAAATTCAGATCTTCAGCTTAGTAGAGTCACCAGATGAACTTACAATCTCTGCTTGTGAGGTCAATACAGTTCATCAAAAAATTTTGATTCCTCTGGGTACGGATCTTTCTAAGATAGAAACAGTCTATCCCACTGAGCATGTCAAAAACTGTTGGTCACAAATCTGCCATAGGAAAGGATTTTATATGTATATACGCCCTAGACTTGGCCAACATTGAAAGGCCGAGAGAAAGAGATGTCTCCCGAGCCAATCTCCAGAGACGGTTGGCTCCCACACTAAGCTAAACTGGTTCGAGATAAATATGAAGGAAAGAAATGGGAAAGTGCAGAAAGGAATGGGAAATACTTGCAAAAAGAACTGGGAAATATGGCCAAAAACTGATAGTTAATGGGGAAAAACCTCAGATAGCAAATATTCTTAAACTAGATCCTAAAGCTTAAGCAGCAACAGATTCTTAGGCATAGACATAAATTAGATCAAAACTAGCCGTAGATTTGCCTTCAATTATACTTCAAACATTCAGATGAAAAATGCAGCTAAATTCAGGAAAACAGAATTCAACTTATATTTACGCTGGATGAGACAAAAGTAAAATATGCAAAAAAAAAAATGTGAACAATAGTTTGGATCATCGACTCAAAAGACACTAACATAGTATAGATAGTTCTTGGGTCAGCCTTGGCCACATACGGGTCCTAATTATACTCTTTCAAGTGAGCCAACCAAGTGGTAATGACATCCACTATTGGTCTCAATCAACGAGTTGGATGTGAGAGCCTAATACCATTGATGTTAAGGTAATATTGATGTTAAGGTAATATGTCAAAAGACACTAACATAGTTGGTATTTATAGAGGTGCCTGCCTCTTTCTTTCGTATCACAACATTTAATACAAGAAACAAATTTTGAAGAATGATCCCCTTAATTTGTCTTGGAGAAACGACAGTCCCTATTTTTAATGAATTACAACTAAAAATAAATGGAAACAAGGGACCATATTTCTTCATTTAATGACCATTATCGAAGCAAGCCAAAAGATGTTAAGAAACCATGAACATGAGATTTAAATATTGGAGGCATCTTTAGCTCTGGCGGCATCGAAAACTGCCTCGTGTTCTTTCATCTTGTGCACCTAGGTAATCAACAACATTTAATCTTTGAGCCTCTTTGACCATGATCTCACAATCCGTTGGAGAGCCTTTACTTGATCCTTATCTTCTCTTCACATTCTCCTATGCAATCCTGAAGGAAAATGCAAACAGAACTGTATCGGGCCTTTGTTGTTTCTTCTATCATGAAAATGTGATAGGTCACGAAAATGCGATATGTCACGAAATCGTGACACTTTTACCTTGTTGCCTTCTCTATCTGCCACCAATCATGAAAATACGACATTTCGTGATATCACGACATCTTTTATCAGTCTAGCTTCATCTTCCTGATATGTCACAAAATTATGACATTCTCCTTTGTTTGGGCTTCTTTCCTCAACATGTCACGAAATCGCAACATTCTTCTCCACCTGCCTTCTTCTCTACTCCAAGTCACGAAAACCTCACCATGTCGCAAAATCATGACATCTTCTCTTTCTGTGTCCTTTTCTTCCTGCAAGGAGCAAAAATAGAACATGTCACGAACTCGTGACAATTTCCTCCGACCTTGTACTTCACAACTTTCATTCCGTGAAAACACGACAGGTCGCAAAAATGTGACATGTCGCGATATCACAATGTTTTTTCATTTGGCTCATCTGTCTTTAACAAGTCGTGAAATAGTGACATGTTTCTATATTCTCCTTATTCCTGCCTTTGCCTCGCAAAAATGGAACATGTCACGAAATCACGACATGTTTCTCCATTTGGCCTTATCTCCACAATATGTCGCAAAATCGTGACATTTTCTATCTTCTTCAACTTTGATGTTGTTTGGCCGTGAAAGTTTGACATGTCACAAAATCATGACATTTCGTACAATCTAGTTGCCTCCGTACTTCTTCCTCGCAAAAACGTAACATGTCACGAAATCGTGAAATTTTCCTTGCGCTTTGTCCTTCCTGTCCAACATGTCGCGATATCGCGACAATTTCTTGCCTTCTCTGTCGTTGCCGCTTCCTGTCATGATATCATGACAAGTTTCTCTGTCTTGGCTTCATTTCCAAATATGTCACAATATCGCAACATCTTTCTTGCCTTGTGTTTATCTTTCAACCCTTCTGCGATAATGTGACATGTTGCTATATCGTGACGTTTCGTACCATTTGCTCCTTCTCTTCTTTTTTGTCATGATATCGCGACCAATTTCATCGGAACTCCCCTTGGCTGTTGTATGTCATGATATCACGATATTTTATATCACTCTACTCTATGGCCACCGCAACATGTCATGAAACTCCAACATGTCGCGATATCATGACGATTTTACTCCCTTGCTTCCATTGACTATTTTGACCACGAAAATGCGACAGGTCACGAAAATGCGACATGTCACGATATCGCGACATTTTTTGAACTTAGCTGATTTCTCCATTTGAACCCGTGATACTGCAACATGTCGCGATATAGCGATAGTTACAATTACTTTGCTTTAACACAAAACTTATAGAGATTTTTACATTTTCCCTTTCAAAGTGCTTGAAGGGACAAACAGATAAGTTAGTAGCTCTACAACTTATGCATTATTTTACATGAACAGTAACAACAAAAACAATGTGGCAAAAATACCAACAGGGGCCTATGATGATTTGGAACAAAATGAGGATTATATAGAATAACCTTATGGAGACGTGGCTGATGTCAATAAACCACCCCAACCTATTCTTAATATCCCTCGTCTACCTATACAAGTTCAAAACAAGGAAGAGGAAATCAAATCCTCAGATTTGTATCAAGCTTTGCTTGCACACTTAGAAACTATAGAAGGTAAGATAGCTGGCAATGGACTTCAAAAGCCTACTTTGAGTCAGCTAAAGAACCAACCATTACACCCATCCATTCCTCCCCCGATTTATCTTGAGCATTTCAAAATTCCTAAATTTAATATATTCAAGTGGGAAGAAGATGCTCAAGAGCACGTTACTAGATTTCTAAATATGTGCTTTAATATATAGGAGAAAGATGCATTGCTCCTTAGAAATTTTCTAAGTACCCTCTTTGGTCCTACCATTGAGTGGTTCAACCAACTTCCAAAACATAGCATCTACATATTTGAAAAATTCGCTAACATATTTTTTGAACATTTCGCCATTAACACCAAAAGAAAGGTGACATTAACCAACCTCACAGGGTTGAATAAAACTGAGTATGAGTCAATTATTGATTACGAAAATAGGTGGTGAACATTTTTGGCTAAGCTACCTTATCTATTACCAGTGATTGATTTAACTCGATTGTTTTCAAAGAGTTTTTTAAAACCCATCTCTTTGAAATTGCAATTACAACAATACCCTACCTTGGAAGAAGCTCTAGCATAGGCTAGAAACATAGAGGAAATAAAAATCCAAGAGGGATAAATATCTAAAACTCATAAGAAGGATTGGACAAAGAATCCTAAAAATAGCTTAGTACCTGCAAAGCCAGCAATGGTCAACCAAGTGTCCATAAATATCCCTGGGTATACACAAGTGATGCCTTCTCAAAAGGTGAACTATTAGGCCCAACCTCCTCCTGCAAGCTATAATAGTAATGGTCAAGCGAATCAGGGATAAAACCAACAATGTCACCCTAAGAAATAATTTAATACCTTCGATGAATCCATGGATTCTCTATTCGATCGATTAAGGGTTGCAAAAATTATTAATCTACCAGATATCAAATCCATCGATTCAAAAACTAGTAAAACCAAGCCTATGGGATGCCGAGAGGATCAATATTACAAATTTCATCGGCAAGGTGGCCATGATTTACAAATGTGCTATGGTTTTAAACACCTAGTACAAGACATGATTGAGAGAAATGAGCTTCAATTGGATGCTCCATTAGCCCTTACCAATCAGCAGATAAATATATACAAAGACCCATTACCAACTCATGAGGTACATGCAGCACCTGCTAAACTGATGAATGAGGTGAAGACAACACCCCTATCCAAGGGTATGTTGGGATGGTGAGTATTGCGACCAGGAATAGAAGATATCCAAGCCAAGTTGCACTAGCTACAACTTCAAGTGATGTTCCCACTACATCGTAAACTACACCACCTATAGTATAGGGTCGTCTAGGCCAATGTTAACAATAAATAACAAGCTTGCACAAAGTTTGAGGACAACATCATCACAATTTTACTCCAAATTGGGATGCTTTGATGGACATTCTAAAGTCAATAGAGTTGCAACCACAAGATTCTAACTCCATTGAATTTTTGGATCATGTGCAATAGTGCAAGGAACCAGTAATAACATTTCATGAGCATGATATTAAGGGAATATCCAATGTCGTGGTATATCCTCCTTTGCACTTCATCGCATGTGTAAATGAGGTACCATACAAAAGAGTGCTCATAGACACTGATTCCTTGAGCAATATCATTACAACCACAACATTTAAATATTTAAAATTTCCAGCATATCATGTGGTTGCATCAACTTACACTCTTTGTGCATTCAATGATACAATATGTTCTACTGTTGGTACCATAGTCTTACCCATCCAAGTGGGGTGCAAGACTATACTAACATTGTGTCATGTGCTGGAAGGTGAGATGGCATACAACATTTTTCTAGGTATACCATGGATATTGGATATGAAGTGTGTCCCATCCATTATGCATAAATGTCTTAAATATACTCATGAAGGGCAAGTCCATGTAGTCTCTGTTGATCTAGAGCCCTTCAAATACTGCAATATGGTGCAACAGATGCTAGAGTCAAAATTACCTTCAAATCATGTAGAATTTTGACTAAATACATTAAGTTAGGATCACTCCATCATCACCTTCCATTCCACCATCTACATCTTCATCCATCTCATCCTCATCATTGGCAGCCATAGATATGCCTTCGACATTGTTATATCCTCCATCGAGGAACATGTCAAAAAGGCCCATTGATGAGTGCCCACCTTTAGTTTCCACCATATCCATGGAGGATATTCCTTATTTAGTAGATAGGAATCATATCCATAGGTTCAAATTGAGTCACCTCACACCTCACTTCCATCCCATTCACCTTCGCCATCCCAAACCACATTGCATATGTCTAGTACAGAGATAGGAGAATATCTAGTGAGAAATGTCACAATGGTTTCTTCCATAGAGACAATGCAAGATATGGGGTGATCTCATCTTCTCATAGGTAGAATTGTACCTCTTGGTCTACCTCTCAATAAAACTAATTTTGTATATGGAGGTTTAGAGTATGGAGCTCTACCAATTCCTTCGAAAGCAAAATATGATGAACCTTTTTCAGAGAATGTAAACTATTTTTTGAATCCAGATTATGCATTGTGATACTTAGATCGTTGTAATTGGTTTGGTTTTGGTTTAGGCCTATATGAGCAGGGTACTCATGTCCTACGTTAGCCCCAATATCAGCTACCTTATGATAAATATAGGTTGGGACATAATAATATAGTACCATTGGACATCCTCATAGATAGTCTAGAACACCTATGTATAGGTTATCAGGAGAAGCTTACACACAATCCATACACCAATTTGAATCACATCAATTCCTTAGGTGATTATTTCCCCATAGAAATGATAGATCAAGGACTATCCAGTGATGTTACCCAACCCCATCAATTGGGTAATGTTAGAAACCTACTATTAAAATAAAGCACACTCACACAAAATACTGAAAAATAACTCACATACATCAAATAACTCAATATCACTATGCAAAAATCAATTACAGAAATGAAACAATCTCATAGTAACACTGAATTGTGGGCCTCTTCGAGGGGGAAACCTCCTTCAATATTTCATTAGCTTGAAAAAGGATAATATCGTACAAGGCTTCATATATTTTTAAAGGAAAACTGCTCAAGAGGTGGCTTACTACAAAATGCCACTTGAGCTAGAATCTCCCACCAAATGGCGGTTAAAATCTTGATAAAAACTGTTACATGAAATGGTACCACTTGGAGAGGTAACTTACTACATCAATTACAATATTGATAAAAATGGTTACATGAGATGAGACCACTTTGTGAGGTACCTTTATTTCCACCTACACTACTAAGTATTGCATAATAACATTAAAATAGGATCCCCACATTGGAATTGGGTTATTACATAGGTAAATGAGAATTACAACATGGTGTTAGGATATGATCCTAACATGTCCTTTCCCTTTGAAAATATTTATCCTCAAAGCTGAAATTGAGGAAATTGGTGTTGGAGGTGATGGAGAGACTCCCATGTAGCATATTTTGGCTAGATCCCACGCCACTAGACAAGGACTTTTGTGATGGTACGATTACAGAGAGTGTGGGTGCGGTGATCCAAAAACTGTTCTGGTTCGAGTAATATGGACCCTTCCTCATCCAATTCTGGTAATGATGATTGAACCTGCACTTGTGTGCCCACAACTTTATTGAGAGATGAAATATGGAAAACAAGATGGATCTTGGAGGTGGGCAGAAGAGACAATTTGTAAGTAGTGGAACCAATCCATTGTAGAACTTGGTAGGGCCCATAGAATTTTGCAAAATTTTTTTGGCATCGACGATTTTAGAGGGATGATTGTTTGTACAATTGAAAGTAAAGGAAAACCATAGCACCCACATTAAATCTATGTTCGGATCAATGTTGGTCGATCTATTGTCGCATATAGTTCTGGGCCATGTCCAAATTATGCTTCAGCTGGTGAAGGACATCGATCTGCTAGTGAAGATTAATGTCAACTTCCTGGACCCTGGAGCTACCTAGAATGTATGAAGAAGGCATGGGTGGAGGGCACCCATAAATAGCCTCAAAAGGAGTGATTTTGGTAGTTGTATGATAGGATGTGTTGTACCACCATTCGGCCAAAGGAATCCACTTCACCCATTGAGAAGGATGATCGGATGCAAAGCAATGAAGATAGATCTTCAAACATTTTTTGACAATATCAATTTGACCATTCGTTTGTGGATGATAGGCTGAAATCATTTTGAGCTTCGTTCCCTGCAACTTAAACAACTCTTGCCAGAAATGACTAGAGAAGGTGGGGTCTCTATCGAACACAATTGATGTGGGCATACCATGAAGGAAAAAAATAGAATCGAGGAAGAATTGGGCAATGGTGGAGGTTGTGTAAGGATGGGCAAGGGGAAAAAAATGAGCATACTTCGAAAGGTGATCCACTACCATGAGAATAACAGACTTACCGCCTGATTTAGGTAACCCTTTGATAAAATCCATAGAAATATCAGTCCAAACCTGATATGGAATGGATAAGGGTTGAAGAGTACCTAGAGAAAGAACTATTTCACCTTTCATCCATTGCCAGATATCACAAGATGCCATGAAGTCACAGATGTCCTGTTTCATCCCTTTCCAGAAGAATGTGCGCTTGAGGTGTTCATATGTTTTGAGAAATCCAGAATGACCTGCAAAGGGAGTAGTGTGTAGTTCCTTCATGAAGAGGTCATAGAGTGGTGAGGCATGGGGAATAACAAGGCATTGGTGATAACGCAAATCCTAGCCATCCCAATTGTAGCCTGGGTATGAAGTCGGATCAACTTGAAGTGAAGCCATCAAATCTTGTAGGTCTACATATTGAAGTACCTCATGTCGTAAGAAATATATCCATTGGGGATAGGTGTGGAGATAGCACATATCATACTGAGGGCCTCAAATTGGTGAGCGAGAGCATCAACCACACGATTTTATTTGTACTTCTTATATGTTATATCATAATCATAGCCCATGAGTTTATTAACTCATTTTTGTTATTATGGGGTAGCAACCTGTTGTTCTAAGAAATATTTGAGACTCTGATGGTCAAATTTAATGGTTAAATGGCACCCAATGAGATAAGGTCTCCAATGGGTGACATCATGTAAGATGACCAACATATCCTTGGCATATGTAGATTTTTCCAAATTATGCTCAAAGAGTGCCTTACTAGTGAAGGTCAAGGATCTCACTTCTTGCATCAATACTACCCCAATGCCATGACCAGAAGTGTCACTTTCAATGATGAATTGTTTAGAGAAATATGGCATGGCTAGAACAGGTGTGGTGGTCATGGCATGATTTAATTCAATAAAGGCTTGATCATCGGGCACTGACCAAGTGAAAGAGTCCTTATTTAACATAGATGTGAGGGGAGATACTATTTTCCCATAATTACAAATAAATTTCTTGTAATAACGTGTAAGTCCTAAGAATCCTTGAAGTCCTTTAAGAGTGTGGGTTTTTCCCAGTACTGAAATACCTGAATCTTCTTGGGGTCGACCGTGAAATCATCTTTGGAAACAATGTGTCCTAAATACTCCACTTTAGTTAGACCAAAGGAGCACTTATACCACTTAGCAAAAAGTTGATGTTGGGCCAATAACTATAATGTCTGATACACATGGGTAAGGTGTTATTCCCATGAGAAGCTATAAACCAATATATCATCAAAGAAAACCAGGATGAACTTCTGCATGAAGGGACATTATATGTTTTTCATAAGGCTTTGAAATGTGGATGGTGCATTTTTCAAACCAAATTGAATTACCAAGAACTCATAGTGACCTTCATGAGTATGAAAAGCAATTTTTGGAATATCCTTATCCTTGAGCCTGATTTTATGGTACCTTGAAAGAAGGTCCAACTTGGAGAAGTACATAGCTCCATGTAATTCATCCAACAATTCATCCACTACCAAAATGGGAAATTTATCCTTGATGGTGATCTTATTGAGCTCACGGTAGTCTATGCACAATTGCCACAAGCCATATTTATTGTGAACTAGAAAAAATGGAGAAGAATAGAGACTAGTGCTGGGTCGAATGACAACTGCTTTGAGCAATTCCTATATCATCTTCTCGATTTATGACTTGAGAGAATGAGGATATAGATACGGTCTGATGTTCGGTGGTGCACTACTTGAAAGTATTGGAATAGCATGGTCATGAGAGTGACAAAGTGGTAGTGTAGTTGGTTCGTAAAAAATGTCATTGTGCTTGGTTAGAACAAGTTGCAAATCTACTGGAAGTGCATCTGCTGTAGAAGTGGGTGGTTGAATTGAAAATACTTGTGCAATGACCCCACGGGAGGATTTTTTCAAGAACTTCTCCATGCGATTGGAACTCATATTTATGTAGGGCCATCCTTGATACCCTTGAGAGTATATGTTTGTCTATTTTGTGAAAATTGCAGCCATAGTTCTACAAGGTTACAGGAGAAAGTGCCTAAGGTCCTCATCCATTGGGATCCTAACACAACGTCACATCCTCCCAATTAGAGGGCAAACATATCTTGCTTGAGTTTATAATCCCCTATATGAATTTTGACATTTATAAATTTACCTTTACAAGGTAAGGTGCCTCCATTGGCCACCATGACTTCAAAATAATTGCATGAGTGTATATAGCAGTTGGTCCATTTGGCCACCTGAGGATCAATAAAGTTGTGCGTATTGCCTGAATCAATAATAATTATGAGATTTTGGCCTTTGAAATAACCCATAACTCTTATGGTTTGTGGGGTGGTAATCCCAACAAGAGCATGGACTAAATTTTTTTATGGTGTTTCTGATGGTTCCTCTTCTTGTGGAGTTGGTACCTCATCTGTATCACTCTCCTCATCACTATGGTCACTGTTTTCTGGTTCCTCCACATCTATTAAAACAATATCTTATTTGCACATCTATGTTCCTTCGTAAAATTATCATCACAATTATAACATAACCCTTGGGTGCAATGCACATCCATTTCCTCTGTAGTCAGCTTCTTGGGAGTAGGAGGTTTATTATCAGTATTTTTTTGGACCAAGGAGGGAAAGAAGGTTGGTTATGCGAAAATCACGGTGTCCGCCTTTGAGCTGAGAGTTTAGATTCGGTCAATCGGGCTAAAATTATAGCCTCCATCATGGTGTGGTATTTTAACATCTTGAATTCAGTCTGGAGATCATATCGTAACCCACTAACAAAACAACTCATAAAAAATCCCTCATTTAAACATTTAGTTTTATTGGCCAATTTCTCAAATTGGGTCTGGTAATCACGAACTGAGGTGGTTTGTTTCAACTTTTTCAATGCACCTGTAAAGTCACCATAGTCATTGGGGCCAAATTGGGTGAGTAGGTGGTACTCAAATTCCTCCCAAGATAGATCAAGGTTAGAAACCTGTAGCCATTGGAAACAATGTAAGGCCTCAAATTATAGGTTGAAGGAAGCCATCTGAACCAGATAATATACAAGGACATTATGGAGTCAGAAGAATTGATGAACCTGAATAACCACCCATTGACATTATTTCCACTGAACTTAGGGAATTCTAATTTAGGTATTCTGAAGGTTGGATCCCGATCAGAGTGATTATTATCTAGTGTTCATCGAACTCGTTCAGAGTTTTCAGCATGGTGTTCAATTTTGGTGCTGCATTGCAATTTGGTCTCCATCTTTGTGAGTTGTTCTTATAAGTAGATTCTAGTGTTATCTTGATCGATTCAAAGCTCTCGAATATCTATACATATGTTCTTATTTGCAGAGGTCAAGTCAACAATGGATTTTTGCATATTGGCCAATAATGTGCCCAAGTCTAAATAATTTTGTTGTTGTCCTCGAGTGTCGCTTGCCATTGCGGTCCCTCTTGTGCTAAGTTACTAAAAATAGACCTCAAATTTCAGGAGTTATGTTTTCTAGTAAGGGGTCCAAAAAATTGTTTGGGTATGGTGTATCAAAATGATCAGCTCGGAAAAATAATTACAATGAGCTATATCCCAAAACACTTTTTTTTTCTATTTTTATTAAGTTTTCCCAAAAAGTTCTTGGGTATGGTATATCAAAATTATTAGCTCAGAAAGATAGTCACAATGATCTATATCCCACAACACTAAATTTGGGCACCCCATACTTTTTATTTATCTACTATTTTGACGAGTCTACTAGTGTTCCCTATTTTTTATTTGGAGTTATGGTTCAAAAGTTGCCCTTTGGGATCAAATATCACTTGACTTGTGTAGTTTGTACCTTGACCACTGTGTCACTCACTATTCTTTGTCCCTATCATCTGTACTAGGGTTACTGACATAGTTTTTGCTTCTGACCTTAGGGATTTTTTGACATGAACAACTCTATTTATTATACTAAAAGTCTGTAATTCATGATTGATATAAAGGACTATTACTGTCGACCCGAATACCACTGTTACTATCCTGATTGTTACTGTCACTATTTCAATGGTTCAGATTCTGACCATAGGTTGTTTCAAACACTTGTAAAAATTTGTCTTGACTGTTGGTGCATGCAAGTTGTTTTCTAGGTTGTATGCTCACTTTTGGGGATGGTGAATGCAAGTTAGCAAAAATAGGGATGGGTTGATTTGTAGGTGGATGATACTGTGTTTTTGTTTTGTTTTCTTGAACCAGGGTATGCTAAGTAAGGGAGTATGTAATACATATAGGCCCTCTGTTATACCATAGAGAAAAATAGTTCTCAGACCAATATTTCAGGCCACTACACAAGCAGGATTCCACACATACCCTTGATAACATTATATGCCTCTCTAAAAATACGTGAGGGTAATCATCTGGTATGTTGTGTCCTGTGGACTATGGATAATACAAGGCCGAAAAGCTTCCTAATGGATAAAATATTTTTTAAACCTATATTATCTCTTGATATACTCAAAGATACGTGGGAGCTCAATTCTATGTGCAAGTGTTGTCTGAGGCCAGGGTATTGGAGCCTTATCGCCCCTCACTTCACTAGATGCTTTATGGGCTATCTAATTTAGCCAATAACGATAGATCCTTCATGATATTTTAAAACCCCTGACACAGGGTTTCTAACCTACATAACTATTGTATTTTTTTTTGGTATTTTTTGATTTTTTAAGAAAAAAATGACTATATTTTTGGATTTTTTTATAAAGGAAAAAATAGAAATAAAAAAACATACGAGAAAATTATACCTAATAGGTAGAATGACTGGCAAGAATAATCTTATTTGTAGTAGAACTTGGCCTTGGAAAGCGCTCTGATACCACTTGTTAGGAACCTACTATTAAAATAAAGCACACACACAAAATACTGAAAAATAACTCACATATATCAAATAACTCAATATCACTATGCATAAATCAATTACAGAAATGAAACAGTCTCATAGTAACACTAAGTTACGGGCCTCTTTGAGGGGGCAACCTCCTTCAATATTTCATTAGCTTGCAAAAGGATAATCTCGTACATGGTTTCATATATTTTTAAAGGAAAACTACTCAAGAGGTGGCTTAAATGCAAAATGCCACTTGAGCCAGAATCTCCCACCAAATGGTAGTTACAATCTTGATAAAAATGGTTACATGAAATGGTACCACTTGGCGAGGTAACTTACTACATCAGTTACAATATTAATAAAAATGATTACATGAGATGGTTACCACTTGGCGAGGTACCTTTTTTGCCACCTACATTACTAAGTATTACATAATAATATTAAAATGGGATCCCCACGTTGGAAGTGGGTTATTACATAGGTAAATGAGAATTACAACATGGTGTTAGGATGGGATCCTAATAGGGAAACCTCACATACCTTGAAATATGAAAGTGAGGAAGAGGATCAAGGTCCTCCTCATGAATGGATGAGTGATGATGAAGATGACAATAGCGTCGCACCAATAAACTATCCTAGCTCATATGATGAACACGATAGAGTGTTTCCCTTGGATGATGAGGATGAATATTATCTTCATATATTATTCCATTTCCAAGGATCCATATGATGCCAGATCTTATCATGTGAAGATCAAGCTTGTCCTCTTCTGCATAGGCCACCACCATTTATTCCATTTCCACCAAAGCCACCCTCGCGAGTCATGAGACAACATTAGGTCTCTAGACCCACTCACCCTAGAATGTGAAATCATGTATCCATCAACATGATTTCCATATATTTAACCACACCATTGCTATATATGAATAACCCATCAAATACATTGCATATTAACATTGAGGTAATTGACTTTGATAGAGGATATTCTACTCCATCACCATTAGAGTATTGGCATTTCGAGGAAATGTTACAGTTGTTTCAATTTTCTTAAAGAACTACTCAAAAAAAATTCAAGCTGAGGTTGATCCTAAATTTCCTATGGATGAAGCAAACCCAACTGATGACATTCAATTGATTCCCACTCCACATAAGTTGGAATATGGGTCTCATATGTCAATTGAGCCAACAATTGACAAGGATATCGATACAGATCTCGATAATCCCTGCATTATCAAACTAGGGGTCCCTAGTTGAATAATATGATATCACACAAGCATTAAAACAAAGGAAGAATGCTTTTGCTTGGTATTATAAATATATGCTAGGACTGGACCCAAATCTAGTCACGGATAATCTTACATTAGACCCAAAGATAAAACTAGTCAAACAAAATTTGTGCAAGATGCACCCAACAGTAGCCTTAATGATGAAATATGAATTAAAAAAGTTGTTGGGTGATGATTTTATCATATCAGTAGACTATCCACCATGGGTTTCGAACATGGTTCCCATCAAGAATCCTGATGGGAGGATTCACATTTACACTGACTTTAGATATCTCAACAAAGCGAGTCCTAAGGATGAATTTCCCTTATCAAACATTGATACATTGGTAGACACTACATCAGGACATGAAATATTATCCCTCATGGATGGTTTCTATGGATATAATAAAATTTGTATTAATCTAGAAGATCAAATCAAAATGGCATTTACAATGCCTTGGGGGACATTCTATTATAATGTCATACCTTTTGGCCTTAAGAACACTGGTGCCACCTATCAATAGCCCATGATGTATATCTTCCATGACTACATGCATACGATTTTGGAGGATTACATGGATGAATTATTGGTGCAATCTCTATTGCACCATGAGCATATCGATGTATTATGTAAGGTTCTAGATCACCTCATTGAGCACAATGTTAGGCTTAATCCTAAGAAGTGTGTATTCAGTGTCACATCTGGTAAAATTTTAGGATTCATAGTCTCCAAGTGAGGCATAGAGATAGATACAAACAAGGTCAAGACAATATTAGAAATTCCTCCCCCCACAACCATTAAGTAGCTACGCAGCTTGCAAGGAAAGGTCGCATCCATAAAACGCTTCATAGCACAATTATGGGATAAGTGTCATCCCATGAATAGGTTTCTACACAAGGAGGTCTCATTTCATTGGGATGAAGAATGTCAAAATGTCTTTGAGGATATTAAGAAATACCTAGCTTTGTTGCCTGTATTGGCTCCTCCGCGATCAAGAGTGTCATTCTATTTATACATCTCATGTACTGAGTTGGCATTGGGCACCATGTTGTCCCAAAAGAATAAATTTCATAAAGAACAAGCTACATATTATATCAGCCATACAATGGTCAACTATGAAATCAATTAAACATATGTTGAGAAGCTATGTTTAGAAATGGTCTTCAACACTAAAAAGCTACACCATTACATGCTCAATCATACCATGTATGTCATATCTAAAGAAAATACATTGTGATATATGATGAGTCAAACATATCACAATAGTCGCACGACAAAATGGATAATGTTGTTGATGGAATTTGACCTAGAGTTCATTGGACAAAAGTCAATCAAATGACAAGTCATATTCGATCAACTAGCAGAGGCTCCTCTCCAAGATGACCAGCCTCTGAATGTAGATCTTCCTAATGATGGAGTGTTTTATATCTTAGAATCTCATGATTCTGTAGAGCCTGAGTCATAGGTGGACATAACTCTATTCTTCGATGGGTCTAAATGCAAGCAAGAGGGTGGTGCATGTATCACATTTTTCACACTACAAAGGGCTCCAACACCTCTTTCATTTAAACTTGATTTCATGTTTAGCAACAACAATGCTGAGTATGAAGCCATCATCATTGGTCTTTAGACGACAATCGCCATGAAAATTACAAAGTTAAACATTTTTGGTAATTCCTGGCTCATAGTTAACCAGGTTAAAGGGATATTCTAGTGTAGATGTCCCATATTGCAAGCCTACAAAGCCCTAGTGGATAAAATTCTAAAAAAATTTGAATGGTATGATATAGATGCACTCCCTCGTTCACCTAATCATTTTGTGGATACAATGAATTCCTTAGGGTCGCTAATCCTGCAAAAAATTTTAGATGATATCATGACTATTCAAGTAAAAATGCTAGCACAATCTATGACTAAGCGTGATGAGCATAATGCCACACCATATGTTCACATGATTTAGATTGAGCCTTCACATGAAAGGTTATCTCAACTACACAATCATTTGAATAACGCCCAATGGGGGACTCTGTTCCCTTAGAATTATTTTGATACTAGCATAACACTATATCATCAAGTTCGTTCTCAATAAGCATTCACACGAGACGAATGTCAAAAGTATTGTGTGATTCATAATATTGAGGCTTCTTAAAGGTAAGATTGGGTTGCACATATTAAATATTATCTTAAACTAGGAAATATTCCTCCTGGATTGTCGCATGCCGCAAAGTGATCATTTAAACAAAAGGTAGAAAAATATGTCTTATTAGGAGACAATGTATCATCGGAGTTATGAAGGTATCCTCCTTAATTGCTTTGACTCACAAGAGTCAACTTGGGCCATTTCCCAAGCACACGATGGTACATGTGGTGGTCACTTTAGTAGCCTAGCCATCACCAAGCACATTCTTTGCATGGGCGATTATTGGCCAACTTTAGAGCAAGATTACTGTGCTTATGTAAAAAAGTATGAAAAATATCAACATCATGTAAATTTGACACACATACCTTCACAGGCCTTACAACCAATTCAATCGGTCTAGCCATTTGCACAATGGGGGTTTGATTTAATTGGGAAAATCTCACCTACCTCTTCAGGCCATCACATGTTTATCATAATGGCAACTGAGTACTTCAAAAAATGGGTGGAAGCAATTCTCCTTACCACTACGACTAGATCCCACATTGTGGAGTTCATGCTACATAATATCATATGTCGTTTTGGTATTCCATCAAAAATAATATTGAATAATTGAAAACCCTTAAGAAATAAGGATGTGCATGCATTAACCACAAAGTATAACATAAAGCATATATTTTCCATGCCCTATTATCCGCATGACAATGGGCAAGTCGATGCATCAAATAAAATAGTAGTAGCCATCTTGAACAAAACCATTAAGTAAAATCATAAATATTGGCATAATAAATTACCTCTTGCCCTTTGGGCCTATCGCACTAGCATTCGGATGCCCACTGGGGTAACTCCATTTTTACTAGTTATGGTGCTGAAGCCATCATGTCTCTAGAGTTAGAGATTCCATCGCTGTGCATTTCCATGCAAGAATTCATCGATGACGATATAGCTAGGCAAGCTCATTTAGATCAGTTAACCTTACTTGATGAACGACGTGTAAATGCCCTCGAACATATATGTGTTTATTAGGAGCATATTAAGAGAGATTACAACTTGAAAGTACACTAGAGAGATTTTCAAGTTGGTGATTTAGTTCTAAAAGAGAACTAGCAAATCTAAAATTTTCCCTCCAATTTGTGAGACAAATTTGTAGCAAACTGGTTAGGTCCATTCATCATTACAAGCTAGACAGGACCTGGAACTTATCGCCTAGCATCCATCAAAGGAAGTGAAGAGCCTGAACCAATTAATTTTAGTCATTTGCAATCATTTCATGCTTAGAGAACCAATAAAATGCCCCTAGGTAGTCTATGAAACTTCCTTAGTGTCAATGACCGGTCAGGTCACCTAAAATGCTCCTAGGTGGTCTATGACCATCTAGATCAAATAAAAAAGGTCTTAGACAATCTACGATCATCTAGGTTAAACCAAAAATATCTAAAGGCATCTATGATCCATTTGGTCACAACCAAATGCCCCTAGGAAGTCTATGACACTTCCTTAGTGTCGATGACCGTCTAGGTCACCTAAAATGCTCCTACGTGGTCTATGAACATCTAGGTCAAATAAAAATATTCCTACACTATCTATGATCATCTAGGTCAATCGTAAATGCTCCAATGGGATCTATAAACCCTTTGGTCACAACCAAATGCTCCTAGGCAATCTATGACACTTCCTTAGTATCGATGACCATCTAGGTCACCTAAAATGCTCCTAGGCGGTCTATGACCGTCTAGGTCAAATAAAAATATCCATAGACTATCTACGATCATCTAGGTCAAACCTAAATGATCCAAAAGTATCTATAAACACTTTGGTCACAACCAAATGCTCCTAGGTAATCTATGGTATTTCCTTAATGTCTATGACCGTCTAGGCCACCTAAAATGCTCCTAGGCGATCAATGAATGTCTAGTTCAAAGACATCTATAAGTCCTTTGGTATCCATAAAACGTCCCTAGGTGGTCTATGACCGTCTAGGTCAAACTAAAACGTTCCTAGGAAGTCTATGATTACCTAAGTCATCCCAAAATGCTCCGAAGGAATCTATAAGCCCTTTGGGCACCTAAAAAGCCCCAATGGAATTCATTAAGCACATTGGTCAACCTGTATATACATATATCAAAAATACAAAATTATCATTAAAATCATCAAAATACAAAAATATTGCTTCATCACACTTCATATAAATTGCATTAGGTATACTCATCATTGCATTATGCAACATTCCAAATTGATCATACATGTCTTACACTAGGTCTGTACACTAGGAATCTATTAAAATTTTAATGTTATCATGTGTCTATCTTACCACATTTTTATATTACATATACCATTTATATTTACACTTTACATTATATGCATGTTTCCTATCACTTAGCCATTGTTAGTAAAACATAGTTAAAGTTTTTGGTCACTCAGCCATATCTAGTTATCTTCTCAGATTTTGTAGAAAGCTATCATGATTTTTAGAAGGTAGAATCCTTCTTGGATAATACTTGGTATACATAAAAATCCCAACACATTTTCATATTAATAAATCCAATTCTAGCGCAAGGAAATATGGAAACTATAAAAGTGGTCTAGATTACTTTCAAGCGAAAATGTTATCTTGCTCATCCCCCTGTGCGAATGGTTCAAATATGATGAGAATTGATAAAAGTAAAAGTTCCTCATTACCTAAAATCCCTTGATCTACACTGGAGAAATTATCCCAAAGAGAAATATCAAACAATGATCATCATAACTTCAAAATATGCAAAAAAAATAGTGATTATTATCACTTTAGAAAAAGCAAAAAGAAATAGTGGTTCTCACCACTACTAAAATCCCTTGCTCACCAAATCAAAATGAGCAAATCCCTTGAGAAAGTCAAAATTAAAAGAAAATAAGGGAGTATTGAACTTGAATCCCTAGAATTATCAGCATTAGAGAACCATAAGGTGATCCTCATTACAGGTTTTGTGGATAGCCTACTTGTCAATAGTGGTAGCCTCCCGCATGACAATATGTCTGTCACTTAAGAAACTTGCTTAGGTATAGACCAATGTTTGAATGCATATGAGCTAGATTTTTGTAACCTATATTACCTAGTAGTCTAATCCAAATAAGTACAAAACTATGGATAATGAGACTTGCAAAATGATCTCTAGTACTGATGGGCTGAGTGAATCCCATTTGCACTCGGGCAATCTTATGCGTTATCATGGCAATGAATTCATGTGCACACACATGGATGTTGATTATCTTGGTTATCTTAGTAGGTGAATACTTTGTCAAAAGATCTTGTATAGTTATTATATGACTTTTGATTAGGTAACTAGAGTGTTTGAGTCTCTTCAAAACTTTCAAATAACATCATATAATATTACATTACCCATTTCATTTTACATCATGCAGTCACATGTTTGTCAAAGTTACAAAATCTATTACATAAGTCTTATAATAACATGAAAATAACAAAGATACATTTAGTACAGTCTATAGTGCTAGCATATAATGCATCAAATAGTCATCATAAATCCATCATACAAATTAAATCACATCAAAAATTACATCAAATCATACACATTTTTTTTCCTTATAAACTTTTGTTTCTTTAGTGATGTTCATGAAATAGGATAGACATCGGGTAAATATTAGCAATAATATTTAGACGACCACTAAGTATTTTTTGCATATATTTTAATTTACGAAAGCATATAGAGAAATCTTACACATCTACATATCATCACCTCATATCATTTGATAAATACATGCATCTATTATAGACATTTATCAAAAACATCATAAAACATAGAATAAGCATACATATCACAGAGTAGTAAAAGCTGACATAATGATCAAATCAAAATCATACACATTTATGTCCATATGTAAAAGCCAAAATCTACATCATAGTCCATAAACTACCCGTAGGCTACAATAAAAGTGAGTCATTAGACTTCACAATCCAAAAAGTCCAAAAAGCACCATTAGAGTCTGCTAGCCATGGTCATGCATGACCGGTACCTCGACTCTCTCCTCTCCCCTCAATGTGAGTCCATTGTGAGCTCCTAGACCTACTACCTCCAAACACCTCCATCCTTTGTGTAGAGCTTAGAGCCCTCATCCGAGTAGACAACTATCCTGTCTCGCTTCTCTGGCTACGCTATGATTTAATAGCTAATGCTTGATCTAGCATGCACCCCTTAAGGTGCACTATCTCATCCTCCATCATATCCATATAGGTGTGCTCATCTTGACATCGAGTCTAAAAGGTCACCATAAAACCCTAGAGATGTACCATATTCTCATGCATCATGGCTAAATCACCACTATTGGACTCCCCATGACTAGGACATTGTTTGTGAACATGCACCTGAAGCATAGATATCAATGATGCTTACCTATCCATATCAAGTTGTGCACTCTACACTTGTACCTATAGTAAATCCTGATCACTCCGTATCTTCACAATCATAGCATCTCGTGCTACTAACTGTACCTACATATCCTGATCTCCACGGTCATCCTCATTAAAGCCTAATGGATCCTGTACATTAATCAACTCCACCCTATCCATTGATAAACACTAATGCACAAATCACTCACCTATGTCTACCTTCTCATCATATGGAGACTCACCAAAATCCTCCTCATCTAGAGTACCCCTATCTACATCTGTTGCCTTAGAAGTTGCATCCTCGCCTAGTGGTCCCTCCCCTTACCACAATCGTATGAACCACCATGTGTCATACTCCTCTATAGTGCCTGCATCATCCAAATAAAAAACTGCCACCTCAGGATCTGACTCCTCTTCTAGTGCCTCTACAATTGGCCATGCTAGAGTCTTTTCATCTCTGCAATGATGGTAGACCATCGACTCCCTAGGTAACCCCTGGCATAGCCCAAACTATTGTAGCACATAATCATAAGAGAAGTACTCTCACTCTTTCCCACATCAGCCTATCAACCATCTACCTCATCAAACTCAGCGTAGCTGTGTCTTAGCATCCCTCCAGTCTGTATAATACTTATAGAGCCTCCACTCAATGTCTCTCGCCCTGAGCTAAGTAAAATCATTTGTGTAGTGCTCAACCTCCCCAACATGTCATAGGCTCTGGCCTACCTCACATGACCTCTTCCATAGCTCTCTGTAGCCAATATCCCTATCTGATAGCTTTGCTCGAGTGGTCCATGGTAGTCCCCATGGCCTATCCACAAAAATATGTTGCCAAGCCCAAACCTATAGTAGAAAGCTGCAGCCCAAACCCTTCTACCCATGAGATTCGATCTTATACAACTCATCATATAGCTGTGCTAATAAAGTAGGACCCCAAGCCATCACTAAGGGATCATCCTATGTACAATCCACAAGAGTGAACACCAGCTCTAGTAGGTTCCATGGGAACCTAGCACCTGAAGAATCAAGCACAAACATTTTTTTAATCAAGGTCATCATTAGGGTATGCTTAATACCAAGCAAACCATCTTGATACCACAAAGCCACTAATATCCCTCCACTCAGAATATCAACCACTACATCCTCCTAGCGTGCCTTGAAGGACCTCCGCACTACGAACTCTCGTCGCTCTATAGGATATGACACTATCGGGTGCCCCTCTAATGGAATACATAGTAGCTGATATACATCCTCTAATGTAACTATCATCTCCCCCATAGCTAAATGGAAAGTACTAGTACAAGGGTCCCATAGATCTATTAGTGCAGTCAGATAGGCATGGTTGCCCACCATGATATCTAATCGTGTAACATGTTTTAGGCCAATGGCATCGAGCCATCACCAGTATGTAGTAGTCAAACGGTCTCTAGTGACCTAAAAGAGATTCAAAACTTTGTATCAAATCCTAAATATATACTGATGTAAAATAGGGTGTCAAAAATGCCCTAAAAATATGTAAAATAACCTTAAAAATACCAAAAAAAAACTTTTAAATAGGCCCTTTTGGGCCCATTTTTTGGTCGTCCCACCCAGGGAAGGCTGCCAATTTGGTATCTGTCCCACCTAGGGATGACCACCATTGAAAAAAGGGTCAATTTGACCCCTAAAAAACCATAAAAATCAATAAAAAATTGGCATTTAACCCTAATGTTTTGCATATAAAACATAAATAAAAGCTCAATATCATACATTTCATTACTCCTAGGGTTTCTTAACCATTATCACAGGTATAGTATGAAAATTTCAGCAGAAATCATAAAAACATATTAAAATAAGGTAGAGAAAGACATGTGGTTCATACCCGTTTCGCACTGGCTCCACCATCTGTTGCATCTGCTAGCTGGCTCATGTTGTAGGATGATATTTTGATAGCACTCCTATTTATAATATCACTCTCCTACCTCTATCCTCTCCAACGTCTCCAAGCAAAATGAAAAAAATGAGCTCATATGCCCCATTTTGCACTTATATAGCTCCAAAAGAAGCTGACCACCCCCAGGTGGGACAAGTGCATAGTTGGCTAGCTATCCCACCCTAGGATGGTCATAAATACTGTACTCATCCCCCTAGGATGGTCACAAAAAAATTACATTAAAAAATCTTAAAAATATATAAAAAAGTCAAAAACCCACCAAAAACAAGGCAAAAACATCACTAAATTAGGAGGGATCAAGATTGAACCTATAATATCTTTGGATGCATAAAAAGTCTCTATTTTAATCTCCAATAAGGCCTCCATGTCTGGACCACTCCCTGGGAATGAAATATTTAGCCTTTTGCTTCCATAAATATTCATCAAAACAATTAAAAATCCCCTTCAAACAGGTATATATTACCATGGGTAAAATAGAGAGTTATCCTAATTAAGTCATACGTGTCAAGTGACTCATTGCTTCATCATTGGTCATGCCCTCATCGAATCTTCTATTGAGTGGGTAGTCATAATAATGAATTCAAAAATTGAATCAACATTGAAACACTCACAAGTGTAAATTCCATGCATTCAAAAGAATCTTGGCTAAAGATAAATTTTCAATCCCATGATGGGGCAAAGAATCAACATAACAAGCAAACAAATAGGCTTGAACTCCTTTAAACCTTGGTAATTGACCCATGTAAAGGTTTACAAGAACACAAGGCACCAAGACCTAGTATATCCTAAGCCCCATAAGACTGTTACTACATCACGATTGAAAGATATACCCAAAATAGATCCTTCGACTATGTCAATAGCAAGGATTCCAAGAATATATGCTCTTTCCATAATGGAGGCATCTAAAGTTGTTTATTTTAATAAAAAACCTTAATCATTTGATTATTTAGTGATATATTTTTTCTCAGCATTGTGTTGCACATAGTGCATACCAAAAGGGGTATCTTTAGACACCTAAATCACGTAAATCAGATAATACTATCAGTGCATCACATATTCCACTCTTATCAACATAATATGGCCCCATTGGGCATCCCCATAGGCTTAGATAAGGATCCAAAACACATTTTGGAAGCTTCCTAGTAGTTTAGGGTAGTTTTGAGACACTTCCTTGTGACCATCCCACCAAGGGACGGTCACAGTAGGTGACCGTCCCACCCAGGGATGGCCATCCATAATCGTCCCTAGGTGGGACAGTACCTAAATAGACCCTTGAAAATGTCAATATATGTGTGAAATGGCAATCAAATACTGCCATTTATGTGTCTAATCACCCCAAATTAATTGGGGACCTACCATTAGAGTCAGAGACTACAAATTTAGAGCCCCAAATGGGTAACCTTCCCTCACCAATGTATGCCAAAGAATTGGAAAAATGGTGGCACCTGCCTCGCATTGCAAGACTTGCCCCTTTACCCTAGATGCCCTTTTGGGCTATAAAATTAGGTGCATTCACCCATTTAAAAGGAGGAGAGTTATAGAATTTTGACAACGAAGTGCTGCCCAATTCTACCCTTGCTTATCCTCACCTTTTGCAAACCAAACTTTGCCCCCCATTTGACCTTGAAATCGTCTTCATTCGAAGGCACTTTTAGAGGCAATAGGAATCAATGCAACCATACCAAACTAGCTAAATTGAAGGTAAATTGAGTCCCATATACCGATAACATCCCTAAACCAACTTTGAACCAAATTCCAATAGCATTGGTGACAAAAATAAGCCAGATTTGTAACCGCCCCAAATGGGGACGGTTAGTAGTCAGTAGGTGTTACACCTAGGTATGATCATAAAATAGCATGGAATTTTGGGAAAATTCCTCCATAGACCCCTTGGGAATGCTTATGTAAACCCATGGTCCAAATTTGGTTAAGTTTGGAGCTGATTTGATGATACATTTGAGGTCCCCATTGTTGCAGGTTTAGGTGTCCCTATCAGGAATGGTCACTATTTCTTTATACTTTTACCTTAAATATTGTGTTCAAATCTCTCTATAATTATTTATATTAGATTATATTGCATTTATACATTATTTAGAACAATTTCCATGTGTTATAGATTAGTTTTGATGTTGGTAGATTAATCACTTTTCTATGTTTTCAAGGCTTTTATTCTATAACACATGCGCTACTAACTCCTTTTAAATCCCTTGTGTGTATGTGAAGGTATTCTAGATATAATAGAGGAGTTAAGGAGGCAAGGAAAAGAAGCCCAAGACTAGCTCTTGATTGTGGGAACACGAGATTCACACCATAGAACATCGCTTTAAGTCCCTGTCAAGGGATTAGATCCCTTGCACATTGTAATATTGACATGTATCACATTTGTAAAAGCCCTCAAGGGGATGTATTGTAATCATATTTGAATCTATGGATAAATGAATAGAAGTAGAAATACACCCTTTTTATTATAAACTTTGCTTCATTTCATTAGATTACAAGTTTACGTTATTTTCCCTTTGAATGCTTTCAAACCGTCCTACATTGTGATTAAGTGACTTAAGGAGATGTAAATTTTGCTTCTTAACTCACAAAAATCCACCCATAAGAAATGCAAGGTGTAGTTAGACTATGCTATCTAGGCCCGTATTCATATCCAAACTATGCTTGATGCTAGCTATTGTTCAAAGCAACGACTAGGTATGACCGCTCTAAACTTCAACGACCATGTATGGCAGACACTATGCTTGACAATGACTAAGCCTAGATGAGCCAGGATTACCCTTTTTGAGTGGTTAGGACCACTACTAGCTCTTGGAGAGTTCCAATATCATTCATATAGTCTTTGGGTGTGTCCATATGAGTAGTCTCCTAAAAATTATGCATTTTAGGTGTCTACAGGTTTGAGGATGTTGAGAGATCTAAATAGAACCCTTCTAGCTAAACATGGTTGGAGGATTTGCACTGGAGAATTAGGGAAATGGGCTAGTATTATCCAAAATGAATATTTGGATGGTAGAAACCACTTTATTAGTTATTCTAATCCTCCATGTGGGTCTATTTTTTGGCAAAATATAATCAATAACAGGAAAGTTCTATGGCAAGATCTAAAATTAACAGTAGATAGGGGGGACAAAATTAACTTTTAGAAAGACCCTTAGATTCAATAGGAGCCTTTAACTAACTATATAAATTTTAAATATATTAAAGAACATTTAACTAGAACCTATGGTAAGAAAATTAATGGTTAAATTCATAGGGTGGATGATTTTCAAGAGTGGAAAATCCTGTAAGAAGATATGCAAGGCCTGGGGGGTAAATATATACAAAATATTTTAAGGAGTTATTATTTAGGTAGAGGTTCAGAGGAGGATAACATAATTTAGGGAAGAAACCAGCAAGGCCAGTACTTGGTGAAGGATGAATATAGAGTCTTGGGTAAAGTAACCTTAGAGAAACCTAAGCTTAAAATAATTTGAAAGCTAAAAATCATCCCTAAGTTTGTTATATTTTTTGGACTACCATTCTCAATAATATCCTTATGAAGACAATATGTTCAAAAGAGGGATTGTGGTTCCAACTATTTGTGTCTTATGTAACAAAGAGGATGAGTGCATGGACCACTTGTTTGGAACTTGTGATTTTTTTTGTGATATCCTAAATATGTTATTGAGAGAATTTAATTTTTCTTGGGTCATTACAGATTATCTAATCATGATTTAGGAATAGTGGCACTTAGGAAGTAATATTTTTTGGTAAAAATGTATTCCACATATTTTTTGAGGGATTTGGTTGAAAAGAAACAAACGAGTGTTCAAAATTAAAATTAGAGGAATAATTGGGATTTATACCAGGAAAAAAAACAACCCTATTGGAGAATTGTATTAAAATATTGTTGGCAAAAAAATTCTTGCAATGATCCACTCTATAGAAAAATATCTTAAATTTAATAAAAAATAATAAGGTGAGACTAGATACTAGATGGGAATGTCCCGACAAATACTAGATAAAAATTAACTTCAATGGGATTGAAAAATGTGGGGGCCTCATTAGGAATGATAGAGGTCAGGATGTGGATGCATATGCCGAGGATCTAGGAATTACCACAAATCACCACGCTAAAGCAAGGGTGATGCTTACAGGTCTCTGAATTGCAATGAATTTGGGTTTAAGGAGAATTTTTCTTGAGGGAGATTGCAAGAATATTATAACTTCCCTTCAAAAAGAGAAGTTAAATTAAATATAGCATTTTCCAAATAATTATAGATGTGAGGACATTTTTGGAAAACCTAGAAGAAATTCAAGTTAAACATATTTAAAGAGAGGGAAACAAAGTTGTTGATAAAATGGTGAATATGGTTGTTAAATCTAAGAATTTCTAGGTCTGATCATATGCCCCTATGGAATTGGAAGAGATTATAAGAACTAATAATGAAGATAGCAGATAAAGAGGGTAGAGCAAAGTAAAATACTTATTAGGATCTGGTAAGACTCCAAGGTCTTACTATAAAATTATTAACAAATTAATGTAAATGTAATCGCAGACCACTCAAAGGGGGCTCCCTTGTAATCACTTTGCCACTATAGGGGCATCCCTCCTTAGAATCTATGCTTATTATTCTTCTTCTTGGATGATTTGATATGGATGGCCAACCTAATATATATATCCACCCTAAAGCTACGTTGGTGAAGAGACATAATGGTTCACGTATAAAGAGACGTGATGGTTCATGTTATGAAGGGTTGTGATGGTTCACTTTATAAGTTAATAATAAAATAATTAAATGATTAATAATACTAACTAATACTAACTAATAATGTTAGGATTGAGGATCCTAACATGCCACCCTCCTTAAAAAGAGCTTTGTTCTCAAAGCTCAAAGTGAGAAGCTTTGTCCTTTGTTTTCCAAGAAGGATTTGTGTAAGTTCTTGGACTCTTTTAATGGCATCCTTTCGTAGGCAGGGATATCGAGAAGGATGAAGCATTAGCGGGGCATTGCCAAGAAAAATAGTAGAATCTTCCTTAGGAAAATCATGATGAGGATGGGAGGGAAACCCTTGGGGTTCCTCAAATACTTCAGAATGATGCATCAAAAGTGATGGTAATAATTTCATATCCTTTTTTGGTTCCTTGGTAGAGCCAACAGAGAAGGAGTGTGTAGTCACTCTGCGTTGGTTCTGAATAGGTTTGGTCATATGGAAATAACTCACTATTGGTGAGGAAGGTATGTGTAGGTCTTGTAGAGTGCATGTTTGGCTAGCATTGATCACTTTGGGTATGTCTATCTCATCCTTACCTGATGCATCGATCACTTCTAGCATATTGACCTCATTGTATTTATTGTTGTGAGTAGGTGTGCTAGGCACTTCGGACATAACTACCTCATATTTGCCTTTTAGGGATTGACAAGGATCAACTTCCTTCAATAAATACAACGTTAGTGTAGCACATTTATGGTGGGGTCCAAATTGTTCATCACAATTATCACAGAGTTCTTTTGCTCGTCATTCCTTCATATCCTCAAAGCTAAGATGTTTAATTCATAAAGTTCGGTTAGATTTAGGAGTTGTGTAAGTTCTTTGTGCCCTTCCATTATGCATAGGTTTGGGAGCGATGTAAGTGGTCGACAATTTTTCCATAAGTGGTTTCCCTAATCGTTGTTGTGCATTGATTTTATCTTTAGCTAATTTTGCCAATCCATAGGTCTGCATCATGGTATGGGGATTGAATCTTGTTACCTCCATTCTAATTTCCTCTTTTAATCCCCTAATGAAGCCATTGATGAGAATTTATTCATCCAATATTGTGTTGTGTTTGGTGATATCCTCAAACCGAGTTTGATACTCATGCACATAAGTGATTTGATGAAGATCTTTGAGCAATTCCCACATTACTGGGTCCCACATGGCTCTGATACCAAATGGTAAGACCCCAAGGTCTTACCATAAAATTATTAAAAAATTAATGTAAATGTAATCACAGGCCACTCAAAGGGGGCTCCCTTGTAATCACTTTGCAACTATAGGGGGCTCCCTCCTTAGAATCTATGCTTATTATTCTTCTTCTTGGATGATTTGATATGGATGGCCAACCTAATATATATATCTACCCTAAAGCTACGTTGGTGAAGAGACATGATGGTTCACGTATGAAGAGACGTGATGGTTCACGTTATGAAGGGTTGTGATGGTTTACTTTATAAGTTAATATTATAATAATTAAATGATTAATAATACTAACTAATACTAACTAATAATGTTAGGATTGAGGATCCTAACAAGATCATGCAATGAAGTATTTGAACACACTAAATTACATTGTTGTCACTAGTTTCTTTATCAGTTGTGTAAATAATTGAGCACTCTATAAGCCACATCAAATAGAAGGTTAGCGAGAGGAATATCATTTTAGCTTCTCCATCAGTAGGTTTTGCCCAGGTTTGTTTGTTTTACTAAGATAGGGCTATCTTGCATTTTTATGATCTTCTCTTGTTTTTTTCTATACATCTTTCAAGCTTTGTGTAAAGGGTCGGGGCCCTTCAACCCCTTTTTTAATCAATACCAAAAAAAAAGGAATGAAGACAATAGAAAACTAATGGATGCTCTTACTCTAGAATAATTTTATTTAGCTCTTTTCTCTTTTAATGAGGATAAATCCCTAGGTCTAGATGGGCTCTCTACAACATTTTACCAATATAAATGGAATATAGTGAAGGATTATTTATTGGTGATAGTGGAACAATCTAGGGTAAAACAATACATACCTTATAAAATAAATACAACATATCTTACCCTAATTCCAAAAAATAAGGATGTTGAATTGTTTGATTCATTTAGACCCATAAGCCTATGTAATATGTCATATAATATTATCTCCAAAGTGATGGAAAATCGATTAAGACCATTATTAGAAAATATTATTTTAGAAGAGTAAGGAAGATTTGTGGAAGGAAGACAAATTTTGGATAGGATCATAGTATCTCATGAAGTTATACATTCAACAACTTTAATAAAAGTTAAATTAATGATCTTAAAAATTGATATAAGTAAATCCTATGATAGGGTTAAATGGGATTTTCATTTTGTAGTATTAGAAAAGTTTGGATTTGTGAAGAAATGAGTTAGATGTATTAAATATTGTGTGTCTATAGTTTTATATTTAGTTTTGTTGAATGTGTTAGTAATAAAATAATTTAAAGATAAGAGAGGCCTTAAACAGCGAGATCTTCTATCACCATATTTATTTATTATTATGGCAAATGTTTTGGGTAGGAACATGAATAATGATAACAAATATGGGCTTATAAGTGAACTTAAGACTAGTAATAACATCGACAACATCATACATCAACAATTTATAGATGATTCAACCTTTTTGGAAGGGAAAAGATAAACGAGGCTAGATATTTTAATAACTTATTAAAGAAATACAAAAGAGCATCAAGGCAAAAATTTAATAGGACAAAATTCAAAATTTGCTTCTTAAACACTCCAACTAAAATCAAAGCAAGAATTTGTAAGTTACTTCAAATTGAGGAGGCAAATTTACCAATAACTTATCTAGGGTTACCCTTATTTGAGGGGAGAATGAGGATATAATTATAGAATCCAGGTATAAGTAAAGTTAAGAATAAACTATTGACACATAAATGTAGATGGTTATCATTAGAAAAAATAGTGTAGCTAATTAAGTTAGTATTATAGGACATTTCAACATTTATATGTCATTCTATACTATGCCAAATCAGTAGATTTTTTTAATCTATATTATGTAATACTTTTTGTGGTCATGTTTACATGATAAAAGAATTTTTCTTTGGTGAAATGGAGTAAGGTATGTGATGATAAGAGTTCTTACAGATGCAAACTTATATCCTAGGGGAAAAGTAATTTGGAGATTGTATGAAGAGATTCACAGATAATGGGTAAGATTTCTTCTAAGTAATTATGTTGATCCCAATGACCCAAGCTTAATATTTACTACATTCTCTTTAAAAAATGGTCCTACACTTTATAATGGTTTAGAAAAATATATTGATCTAATGATTAAAGGTTTAAGATGTCTGGTGGAAAATAGAAAAAATATTTCTATTTGGATGGATACTTGGTGTGATAAAAAAACCACTCAATCTAGATGCAATTTTGAAATCTTGAATGAGATTACTTCAAGATAGATATGGTGATATAGTTTCAAAAAATTTGTACAAGGATGGAAGATATAAATTGAAAGAAGAATTTTTTAAAAGTATACAAGATATTGATGCTAGGAGGTAGTTGAGTACAAAGATAACAACTATGATTATTTTGAAGGGAGCCAAGAATAAATTGAATTGGTGGTTGAATAGCTTGGGAGAATAAACCACAAGAAGTGGATATAATGTAAAGCACCAACAAAATAGGAATATCACAAGAATATGGAGAGATATTTGGGATAGCCCAAGCATTCTTAAGGTCAAAATGTTTATTTGGCTAGTAGATCATAGAAGGATTTTAACCCAGGCTAATCTTATGAAAAGGTATTTTTAGGGCCCCTCTCAACACGTTCTTTGTAAAAAGGAGGAAGAGAGTATAGACCATCTCTTCGAATATTACTCAATAGTCTTGAAATTATGACAATTGATTCTTAATAGTATAAAAAATGCATGGTGATGAATAGTAGAATTGAAGAATAATGTAAATAAATGGCAAAGGACTTTTAAAAGTGAGGAGTTACAGATAATATAGGATATATCAAAAGATACAATACTTAGGGTTATATGGCTATAAAATAATAGAAGAATATTTAAAGGAAAGAAAAGTAGTTTAGAGGTAATGAAAAGGAAGACATGTTTAGCCATAGAGGATTCTAATCCAACCCTATCAACTCACCCGGTTAATAATATAGAAGAAGAGAGCCTTGATAGATGGAGTCAAGTAATCAAATGAAATTATTATGTTGGATACAAGAAAAATAAAAAGAAGGTAATAAGTGGAAACCACCAGATGTGGAGTTGGTCAAATCGAATGTTGATGGAATAATTAGAAATAGTAGAGGAGATATTTTGTTTCATTATGGATTCAATAGTGTATTTAAGACAAATAATAAAGTTGAAGGCTTGGGCAGCTTTAGAAGGGTAAAAAACATGCAAACAAATGAAATGGAATAGAGTATGGATGGAAGGTGATTCACTCATAGTAATAAATGTAATTTTAAGGAAAGCAAAGGCTCCATGGAACATACAAGAGATAATTATGAAAATTCAAGATCTTGCTAAAGAGTTTGAAGAAATCAGGTTTACATATACATTAAAGGAAGGAAATAAATGTGTAGATAGGCTAACCAATTTTAAATGAGTATCGTAAAGTTACATTCTCTTTTTATGGTTAGATGAAGAAGTAAGTTTAGCTAAAGATGACAAGAAAATATTTACTACCTAATTCTAATAATGATTAACTTTTACTTTAATATTTTCCTTCGGTAATACCTACTTTAATTTTTAACATTAATGCATTTTCATATAAACTATTTGTTATAATTTTGTGGTTGTACTTGTATTTTAGGAAGGACATGTTTTGGATGCTCCAAAACGCACCCCAAAATTGGGGACCCACCTTTTTGCATGTTTTCCAAGAATACCGAAGTGGCCTATATGCTAAAGATCAAAGAAAAAGCAAAACACCGCAAGAAGAAAAAGTGTCGCGATATCGCGACATGTTGCATTTTCGCGGTCAAAGCAAAGAGAAAAAGCAAGAAAGAAAAAGTGTCGTGATATCGCGACATGTATTTTCGTGGCCAAAATAAAAGAGAAAGAACAAGGAGAAAAAGTGTCGTGATATCGCGACATGTTGCATTTTCATGGTCAAAGCAAAGAGAAAAAGCAAGAAAGAAAAAGTGTCGTGATATCGCGACATGTTGCATTGTCACGGCCAAAAGAGAAAAAGTGTCGCGATATCATGACATGTTGCATTGTCGCGACCAAAAGAGAAAAAGTGTCGCGATATCGCGACATGTTGCATTGTCACGACCAAAATATAAAAAGTGTCGTGATATTGCGACATGTTGCATTGTCATGGCCAAAAGAGAAAAAGTGTCACGATATCGCGACATATTGCATTGTCACGGCCAAAAGAGAAAAAATTGTCACGATATCGCGACATGTTGCATTGTCGTGGCCAAAAGAGAAAAAGTGTCACGATATCGCAACATGTTGCATTTTCGTGGCCAAAAGAGGAGAAATAACAAGAAATAAAAAGTGTCATGATATCGCGACATGTTGCATTTTCGTGGCTAAAAGAGAAGAGAAATAACAAGAAAGAAAAAGTGTTGCGATATTGCGACATGTTGCATTTTCGTGGCCAAAAGAGAAGAAAAAGAACAAGAAATAAAAAGTGTCACGATATCGCGACATGTTTCATTTTCATGGCCAAGATCAACATAAGGGGGCCAAAAGTGTCACGATATTACATGTTGCATTTTCGCGGTCCAAAGCAAAGAGAAAGAGCAAGGAGGAAAAAGTGTCGCGATATCGCGACATGTTGCATTTTCGCAACTCAAAAAGGGCAGGCAGACAGAGAAACAAAAGTGTCACGATATCGTGACATGTTGCATTTTTGTGACTCAAAAAGGGCAGGCAGGCAGAGAAACAAAAGTGTCACAATATCGTGACATGTTGCATTTTTGCGACTCAAAAAGGGCAGGCAGGCAGAGAAACAAAAGTGTCACGATATCGCGACATGTTGTATTTTCACAACTCAAAAGGGGCAGGCAGGTAGAGAAACAAAAGTGTCACGATATCGTGACATGTTTGATTTTTGCCAAGGGAACAGAGTAGTGGACAGTGCTTCTGATATTAGTGATGAACACCAGGATAGTGAAACTGAAGACTGCATAATGACGTGGAAACATAAGGACAAAGTCCAATGAATAAGAAAAAACGTTACATAAGGAATCTTTAATGATTTGAAATCATTTAAGATGGTCGTTACACATGGAAGGAAGCAGACGCGTGCCCATGTGGAGAAAAAGAAACATTTTTTTTTAAATCAAATGAAAAGTGAAGAAAACCAAACAAAGGAAGTCAAACCATGGGAATGAAACGAAGTGCCACAAAATAGAAACGAAAAGTATTTTTGGAAACCAAAACACATGCATGCACAAGGGAAGGTGAAACGAACAGCCATTGGAAAATGAAACGAAAAGCTTCCTGAAAATTTTAAATACGCCAGGCAAGGATGTTTTGAAGGGTTGGAAACTGCTGCAAGCAGAGTTGTAGGTTTGAAGGCAAGAGGGCCATTCTGGACCTGTTTGGGCTATTTTTATTCCATGGACTGGTTTGGGAAAACCAAAAATTTCTATTATTGTAAAATGACAAATTTTTAATACAGAAAGTTTCAGAAAGTTGCATCTTATGGACAAGAAAGAAGGAGTCATTTTCTGCATGCAAGATTAAATGTTTATTTTTCCCATTTTCAGATTTTAGGCTTGTAAATGGAGTTTATGCAAGTTTTCTTGGTTGCTTCATGCGAATGTTTAAATCTGAAAACCTCATTTAAAACCCTAGGAGCCAGCACTTAGCTTATCCGGATTGTGCTTGTTTTGCAAGTCCAATAGGTTAGGTTGCATGCATGAAAACATCACATCTTCGGTTTTGTCGAAATAGGATAGCATCATATTAAATACATTTCATTTCCATTTTCTATATTTCATTTTCATTTTCTGCATTTTATTTTCCAGAAATTTTAACTATTTTTAAATTTTTAGGCATTAAAATAAACATTTAAAAATTTTCAAAATCCAAAAACAATTTCACCATTGCGTAGGCTATACTTCATACTTCCAATACACACTTTGAAATTTCATTTTCAGATTTGTTTAGTATTTTTAAAAATTCATCGAAGTTGTTGTTTTATTACAGATTTTGAAAAATCTGAAAATAGAAAATTTCCATTTTTGGGCCGAATTTCATTTTTTTTAGTTTCATGTTTCATTCATGAGCCTATGATGACATTCCCTTCATGAAAATTCCAATTTCATTGAAGGAGTTATGTTTTATGGCATTTCACAAATTTCCATTTTTTAAGCCTAAAATTACCCTCTCTTCATAAAAATTCTAATTTTACGAAAGAGGGGTAATTTGAGCACTACATTGTGGTCATATGAGGTCCAACTCACATTTGATTTATTTTGGTTCAATGAACAATCACTAAAGTTTCATGGTAAAATAAACCAACATTGCCCCTTGTTTACAGTTACTTGTAATCACTAAGGTGTTCCAAGCATTTAAATTGAATATCTCTATTTGAGATTACTAATACACATATGCAAATGCTAATACAGTGGAGACCTTGGAGAAGTTGTTTGTTTAACTTCTTTGCAAGAGGGGATTTGGAACCTAAATCCTAAGGAAGAGTGTACTTTCACAATTGGGTGAAAATACCACTCAACATTTTGGCACTAGAAGAAGGGCCCGAATTGGTTTATTTCAGTGTGATTTAAATGCTATAGGGATTTAAATTTTGAATATTTCATGCCCTATTGATTATTATCTTTAGCCCTCTTTTAACAATACAACCTTGTAGTGTTAAAAGGAGGACATTAATTGCTATGCATTGTTCTAATGTTTTTGATTGTTCATACAGGAATAATGGGTTTTGATTTGATTTTGAAAATTTTTGGTCTTCACTAACGAGGTTGTCTCCATGCAATTACTTTCATTTTATTTTAATGGATACATCTCTTGGTTGATGATAACATGATTATTCATACGTTACATGTTTGATATTTGCTAGTCATTTCATGCTTAATTGTAAGGAATTATTTTAAAATGTATTTGTTGTCGGTATTATGCTCTTCACTTGCGTGTAATGTGATATTGTGAATCATAAAGCCTACAACACTAGGAGTATGCTCTTCACTTGTGCATATGCGATTTGGTGAATCAGAAACTAATTTACATTTTTAGAATATTGCTTTGTCATGGTTCCTTATTTTGTTCATGACTAACAAATTGGTTTTGAAGTTATTCTTTGAGTTTCATTAATGGCTACAACTGCAGGAACGTGGTATGGGATACATGTTAATCCTTTGAACATTAGTGGAGATTCTCATGATTTACCGAAGAACGTAGAAAAATGTTTTCCCAAATTTAAACACAATGGTCCAACGTTAGCCGAGGAACATATTCAAGCCTATGTGGATATCCTAGTTATATGGAATGTTGAACATGAGGATGTGGCATGTAGAATGTTTCCTGGAACCCAAGATGAGGTGGCATATGATTGGTACATCAATTTACCCACTGGTTCTATTACATCTTGGACTCAATTGAAAGATGATTTTATCAATCAATTTAGGTTGCTCATTGATCCTCTCACAATATATCAACAATTTACTTCTTGTAAAAGAGAACCTAATGAGCCAGTGAGAAGTGTCAACTTGAGGTTTCGAAATATTTATGCGAGATTAATTTATCCCTATACTATTGAGGAAAGTGGTGCTCTTAAAATATACTTTCGAGCATTGGATCCATGGTGTGCCATATTTTTTAGGATGAATCCCTTGGTTACTGATCTTGCATCGGCCTACACAGAAGCTATAATTGTAGATCAACAATTGAGGCCATAAGGTTATGGAATGGAGCAATCAACTATGGTAGGACAACTAGGGGCTTGCAATCAAACTTCGATGGTAAATCAGGCATGGGCACAACAAAATTCGATATCAAATGTTTTTCTGGTAAGATCCCAAGGTCTTACTATAAAATTATTAACAAATTAATGTAAATGTAATCGCAGGCCACTCAAAGGGGGCTCCCTTGTAATCGCTTTGCCACTATAGGGGGCTCCCTCCTTGGAATGTATGATTATTATTCTTATTATTCATGGATGATTTGATATGGATGGCCAACCTAATATATATATCTACCATAAAGCTACATTGGTGAAGAGACATGATGGTTCACGTATGAAGAGACATGATGGTTCATGTTATGAAGGGTTGTGATGGTTCACTTTATAATTTAACAATATAATAATTAAATGATTAATAATACTAACTAATACTAACTAATAATGTTAGGATTGAGGATCCTAACATGCCACCCTCCTTAAAAAGAGCTTTTTCCTCAAATCTCAAAGTGAGAAGCTTTGTCATTTTTTTTCCAAGAAGGATTTTTGTAAGTTCTTGGACTCTTTTAATCGTATCCTTTCGTATGCAAGGATATCGAGAAGGATGAAGCATTAGCGGAGGGTTGCCAAGAACAATAGTAGAATCTTCCTTAGGAAAATCATGATGATGATGGGAGGGTAACCCTTGGGGTTCCTCAAATACTTTAGAATGATGCATCAAAAGTGATGGTAATGATTTCATATCCTTTTTTGGTTCCTTGGTAGAGCCAATGGAGAAGGAGTGTGTAGTCACTCTGTGTTGGTTTCGAATAGGTTTGGTCATATGGCAAGAACTCACTATTGGTGAGGAAGGTATGTGTAGGTCTTGTAGAGTGCATGTTTGGTTAGCATTGATCACTTTGGGTATGTCTACCTCATCCTTGCTTGGTACATCAATCACTTCTTGCACATCGACCTCATTGTCTTCATTATGGTGAGTAGGTGCACTGGTTGCTTCGGATACAACTACCTCATATGCTTGCTCTATGGAGAGACAGGGATTAATTTCCTTCAATAAATACAATGTTAGTGTAGCACATTTATGGTGGGGTCCAAATTGTTCATCACAATTATCATAGAGTCCTTTTGCTCATCGTTCCTTCATCTCCTCAAAGCTAAGATGTTTAATTCGTAAAGTTCGGTTAGATTTAGGGGTTGTGTAAGTGCTTTTTGCCCTTCCATTATGCATAGGTTTGGGAGCGATGTAAGTGGTCGATGATTTTTCCATAAGTGGTTTCCCTAATCGTTGTTGTGCATTGATTTTATCTTCAGCTAATTTTGCCAATAAATAGGTTTGCATCATGGTATAGGGATTGAACCTTGTCACCTCCATTCTAATTTCCTCTTTTAATCCCCTAATGAAGCCATTGATGAGAATTGATTCATCCAATCTTGTGTTGTGTTTGGTGATATCCTCAAACCGAGTTTGATACTCACACACAGAAGTGATTTGATGAAGATATTTGAGCAATTCCCACATGACTGGGTCCCACATGGCTCTGATACCAAATGGTAAGACCCCAAGGTCTTACTATAAAATTATTAAAAAATTAATGTAAATGTAATCGCAGGCCACTCAAAGGGGGCTCCCTTGTAATCGCTTTGCCACTATAGGGGGCTCCCTCCTTAGAATCTATGCTTATTATTCTTCTTCTTGGATGATTTGATATGGATGGCCAACCTAATATATATATCTACCCTAAAGCTATGTTGGTGAAGAGACATGATGGTTCACGTATGAAGAGACATGATGGTTCATGTTATGAAGGGTTGTGATGGTTCACTTTATAAGTTAATAATATAATAATTAAATGATTAATAATACTAACTAATACTAACTAATAATGTTAGGATTGAGGACCATAACATTTTCCCTACAATCAAATTTATCCTACCATACCAACTTATGCTCCCACATGTGCTTATACAAGTACTTCCATCCATCCAACTATGCCTCAATTAGAGAATCATGTGGTCACCCATGGAACCATTGCAACAAATGTTCAAGCTTTTTTCATGGATATCAATCCAACTAATCCTACTGCTTCTACCACTCAACCCAAAGAATTTGCATCGAAAGTAAAAGAGAAAAATAAAGTGGTTAAGAAGGCATGTAGGCATGTTCCATCACAAAAATGAGCACGTCAATGTATGCATCCAAATCATCCTAGGAAGAAAATTCATAATGTCGATATTAATGATGTTTCATGTTATGCTTCTTCAAGCGACACAAGAGATTTTGAGGTGACTTACGTTGAAGTAAATACCTATTCGAAAATTCTTGAAGAACATGAAGTTTTTGGGGAAGAAATTCTATGGATGGATAACAAGAAGTTGGAATCAAATGATCACCATCTTGTTTTGGAAAAGAATATCTAGAATCATTACCCAAAAATGAGGATTTGGATGAATGAACTTATGTGGATATGATTTGGTCAAATGTACTTGCAAAGGATTGGAGCAACTATATGACATGAAATTCAAAAATCGATCCCATTATAGAAGCTCCTAAGCCATCACAAGTGGCTAAAAATGAATTTGAAAGAAAATCAACAAATGAAGTTGAATACATAATCGAATTTCACCACTTGTTCTCGAAAGACACTTTGGATGATGTTCTCGAAATTGATGACCACGAGGATCCACACATTCCAAATTGTGATAAAATTGAATCATGGGTTACAAATTTGGATTATGATAGCTTTACCAATTTGAATTCAAGAGATAACCCACTTTTGGAAATAAATGGACCATCTAAGGAAGGTGAAGAAGAATTGGAATTAAATGACAAAGTGGTTGATCTATTAGAAGCAACGCAAGTGATTGATCATGAAGATGAGTTACTTAACATACACTTTGACCAAGAATATTTGAGGGTTGAGGGAATTGCAAATCCTCACCAAGTTTTGGTAAATGAAAATGTGAAAAAGGTAAAATCTAAACCTTTGTGTCCAAACATCCAAGATTTAGGTGAAGATTTGTATAATTCAAATGATATTTATGATGAAATGCCATCGAAGGTGAATGAAGAACAAGGATTAATTTCTAACCACACCTTTGATAACATTAATTTAATGAATGAAAAGGAGCTTGATGCATTTAAATTGCTAAATCAAATTCATCAACAATTAATTCTTGAACCTAGGATAAAAACTCCTAATGATCCCAATTTAGTAAATAGCCTAGAGGCTTGTAAATTGTTACACAATTTTAATTGGCCTAAGAACATGGAAAATGAATTAGCTTTGAAATTTTTAGAAATAGGTTTTTTCTTACAAAATTTCATTTTGAATAAAGAAAGCCTACTTCTAAATCATGAATGGAATTATGAAATTTGCACCTTAAAGAATAGACAAGAAAGAATTGAAAATCAACCATTGTCTAATCAATTTGGTAATTTGAATCTCACCTATGAGAATACTAATGGAACTAAATCTAATTGGTGGGGTGAGAGGGGAAAGTTGAAGTTGGTTGCATTGTTTGGTCTAGTCTTGTTCTTGTTTGATTCCTTCCAAACTTGGTATGCGTATCACGTCATATGTCTTTTAAAGAACTCAAATCATGTTTGGGATCCAGGGAAGTGACAGTTCAAACTGTGCATCGTCTTGTACCATATTGTACATTTGTATATAGTCTTTGGTTTTTGGTTTTGGTTTGTGTTTTCAAGTTTCTTTTTTGGGATTGTATTTTAGGTTTGGTTTTAAGTTTTGTGTGTTGGTCTTTTGGACACTTTTGGTTTGTTTTAAAAAAAAAAAAAAAAAAAAAAGCTCCAACTTATGTCAACTTATGTCCTTATGAATGTTGACTAAGACTAAGAGAATATGAAACATCGGAATTGTATTGTAGAAAGCTCCACGAGTATCACAAACACATTAAAGAATATCGTTTGGAACTTGTGATGCATGAAGTTGTTAGTTTTACACATTATGGTAAAGTAGGTGGTATACTCCATCCACATTTCAAAAAGAGCAATGCATTCATCCATATCTCATGTTACATTCGACATTGCATATATATTTCATCTCAATTGCATCTACATTTCAAATACAATCATTGAAAAGGTGTCGAATCCTCTTAGGGTTATTACATAACATATATTAAAAGGATCCTAAGGTTGGGAATTGATGCCCGAACTCTCTTGAACCAAGCACATTATACACATATTAAAGAGAATCTTGAGTAAAATGGTCAAAACCATACTTGGAAGAAAAGGTGAGGCGAAAGGAGTATTTCGTGTCTATCCTATCATGCAACATAATCCTTAAAACAATGGTTTTTACCACTCCCATAGTGCTTAAAGTCTAAAATCATAGTAGTAAGGATAGGGTCTAATTCTCATCTCGCTTAGGTTGAGAATACGATTCCCCAAAGCTCTGATTTGACCTTCATGGAGTAGTAAGGATAGGGTCTAATTCTCATCTCGCTTAGGTTGAGAATCCGATTCCCCAAAGCTTCTATTTTTCCCACTCAAGAACTTGAAGTTCCAAAGCAAATATTTTTCATTCTACTTTTATTGCATCATTGATATTGGATTGGAAGGATCGTACTACATGTCCCTTGCAAGGATGGGTAGTCATCCCCAAGGTTTAAGAAATCAAAAGTATAGTCAAATCCTGGATTATGGGGTTGATCTCCATCGGGGCTATAGATGCCTGACTGGCAGTGGAGTATGCTCATGCATGGCAACATGTCTTGTCTAAAAGAAATACCACTGACTACTCAAACGGACAGGCTAGCCTGACAATTTCATCCATAACAGGTTAAATCATTTTGTTCAAGATGAGGTAATGAACTCCAGATCAGAGTAGTAAGGATAGGGTTAAATTCCCATCTCACTTAGGTTGGAAATCCTATTCCCCAAAGCTTTGATTTCACTTACACTTGCACATGGGTTCAAAATGGTAGTGACACATAACCAACTTTGGGATCTAGTAAATTAATTCAATATACTCATATTTGGTCCTAAGAGGATTTGATAGTTTTAATATGTTTGTTCGTGGTACTAGAAATTTTGAGCCTTTGTAAAGATTGTTATATCTCTAGCATATTCACCATATGTTAAATCCTACAAGAATCATCCATAACTTGTCATACGCACGAACCATAAGTGAAAATGATAATGGAAATTTGAACAAGTTTAAAACGATAAGGAATGAAGCACATTGCACACACCGAGCTGATGCTTAATAATCCTAATGCTTCATGTATTTCTCTTCTAGTTTCATTCTTGGGATATTTTTTGACGCTTGTGTTTGAGTTATGAAGGTGTTCAGGTTGAGTTCTCACCGAAATGCTCCACAACGCACCCCAAAATTGGGGACCCACCTTTTTGCATGTTTTCCAAGAAGACTGAAGTGGCTCATATGCTAAAGATCAAAGAAAAAGCAAAACACCGCAAGGAGAAAAAGTGTCGCAATATCGTGACATGTTGCATTTTTGCGGTCAAAGCAAACAGAAAAAGCAAGAAAGAAAAAGTGTCACGATATCGCGACATGTTGTATTTTCGTGGCCAAAAGAGAAGAGAAATAACAAGGAGAAAAAGTGTCGTGATATCGTGACATGTTGCATTTTTGCGGTCAAAGCAAAGAGAAAAAGCAAGAAAGAAAAAGTGTCACGATATCGCGACATGTTGCATTGTCGCGGTCAAAAGAGAAAAGTGTCGCGATATTGCGACATGTCGCATTATCATGGCCAAAAGAGAAAAAGTGTCACGATATCATGACATGTTGCATTGTCACGGCCAAAAGAGAAAAAGTGTTGCGATATCGTGACATGTTGCATTGTCACGACCAAAAGAGAAAAAGTGTCACAATATCGTGACATGTTGCATTGTCACGGCCAAAAGAGAAAAAGTGTTGTGATATCGCGACATGTTGCATTTTCGCGGTCAAAAGAGAAGAGAAAAAACAAGAAAGAAAAAGTGTCATGATATGGCGACATGTTGCATTTTCGTGGCCAAAAGAGAAGAGAAAGAACAAGAAATAAAAAGTGTCACGATATCACGACATGTTGCATTTTTGTGGCCAAAAGAGAAGAGAAAGAACAAGAAAGAAAAAGTGTCGCGATATCATGACATGTTGCATTTTCGTGGCCAAGAGCAACATAAGGGGGCAAAAGTGTCGCGATATCACGACATGTTGCATTTTCACGGTCCAAAGCAAAGAGAAAGAGCAAGAAGGAAAAAGTGTCACGATATCGCGACATGTTGCATTTTTGCGACTCAAAAAGGGTAGGAAGGTAGAGAAACAAAAGTGTCGTGATATCGCGACATGTTGCATTTTCATGACTCAAAAAGGGCAAGGCAGGCAGAGAAACAAAAGTGTCGCGATATCGTGACATGTTACATTTTCGTGACTCAAAAAGGGTAGGTAGGCAGAGAAACAAAAGTGTCACGATATTGCGACATGTTGCATTTTCGCGACTCAAAAGGGGTAGGCAAGCAGAGAAACAAAAGTGTCGCGATATCGCGACATGTCCAATTTTTGCCAAGGGAACAGAGTAGTGGACAGTGCATCTGATATTAGCAATGAACACCAGGATAGTGAAACTGAAGACTGCATAATGATGTGGACACATAAGGACAAAGTCCAATGAATAAGATAAAACGTTACATAAGGAATATTTAATGATTTGAAATCATTTAAGATGGTCATTACACATGGAAGGAAGCGGACGCGTGCCCATGTGGAGAAAAGGAAATGTTTCTTTTGAAATCAAACGAAAAGTGAAGAAAACCAAACAGAGGAAGCCAAATCATGGGAATGAAATGAAGGGCCAAAAAATAGAAATGAAAAGCCTTTTTGGAAACCAAAACACATGCATGCACAAGGGAAGGTGAAATGAACAGCCATTGGAAAATGAAACGAAAAGCTTCTTGAAAATTTTAAATATGCCAGGCAAGGATGTTTTGAAGGGTTGGAAACTACTGCAAGCAGAGTTGCAGGTTTGAAGGCAAGAGGGCCATTCTGGACCTATTTGGGCTGTTTTTCTTCCATGGACTGGTTTGGGAAAACCAAAAATTTTTGTTATTGTAAAATGACAAATTTTTAATACAAAAAGTTTTAGAAAGTTGCATCTTATGGACAAGAAAGAAGGAGTCATTTTCTGCATGCAAGATTAAATGTCTATTTTTTCCCTTTTCAGATTTTAGGCTTGTAAATGGAGTTTATGCAAGTTTTCTTGGTTGCTTCATGCGAATGTTTAAATCTGAAAACCTCATTTAAAACCCTAGGAGCCAACACTTAGCTTATCCAGATTGTGCTTGTTTTGCAAGTCCAATAGGTTAGGTTGCATGCATGAAAACCTCACATATTCGGTTTTGTCGAAATAGGATAGCATCATACTGAATGCATTTTATTTCCATTTTCTACATTTCATTTTCATTTTTTGCATTTTATTTTCTAGAAATTTTAACTATTTTTTAATTTTTAGGCATTAAAATAAACATTTAAAATTTTTCAAAATCCAAAAACATTTTCACCATTGCGTAGGCTATACTTCATACTTCCAATACGCACTTTGAAATTTCATTTTCAGATTTGTTTAGTATTTTAAAAAATTCATCGAAGTTGTTGTTTTATTGCAGATTTTGAAAAATCGAAAAATAGAAAATTTCCATTTTTGGGCCGAATTTCATTTTTTTCAGTTTCATGTTTCATTCATGAGCCTATGATGACATTCCCTTCATGAAAATTCCAATTTCATTGAAGGAGTTATGTTTTATGGCATTTCACAAATTTCCATTTTTTAAGCCTAAAATTACCCTCTCTTCATAAAAATTCTAATTTTACGAAAGAGGGGTAATTTGAGCACTACATCATGGTCATATGAGGACCAACTCACATTTGCTTTAATTTGGTTCAATGAACAATCACTAAAGTTTCATGGTAAAATAAACCAACATTGCCCCTTGTTTACAGTTACTTGCAATCACTAAGGTGTTCCAAGCATTTAAATTGAATATCTCTATTTGAGATTACTAATACACATATGCAAATGCTAATACAGCGGAGACCTTGGAGAAGTTGTTTGTTTAACTTCTTTGCAAGAGGGGATTTGGAACCCAAATCCTAAGGAAGAGTGTACTTTCACAATTGGGTGAAAATACCACTCAATAGGACACTAGCAATCTAGATTTGGTAAAGCAGACTATGATAGTGCAATATTTTGAAAATATTACTCTACTAAGATGCAATGCATATATAATAGAGGTGATGTTCATCTATGGTGAAAGCTGCTATAAAATAATGTTAAGAAGGATGTTGAATTTTAGAATATTTTTATTCACATAGAAAATTGAAAATATCTAAAAAATAAAAATCAAGAATTTAAACATTTTATGTAGAATGATGTAGGTTTCTAGCTATAGCATCTCAATTGATATGAGAAAATAATCTATTTATAAACTCTCAAGCTCTAAAAAAAAGAGTTGTATTTTTCAAAGGTGGGGGACTTGAGTACAACGCTTGTTATCAAACAAAAAAAATATTAACTACAAGTTGGGATAGCACTCTTAATTATTATTCAATAAGAACATATGTTTCCTCTTTTTAATTTCTAAAAAACTTTCATGACTATAAAGTCTAAGATCCTAAGAACTAATCACTTTTGGGTACAAGACTAAAAGGATATTTTACTGGCTATCCAAATCAGCCAAACATTGGATTTGATCACCAACCTACCCAATCCTCCTATCCTTAGCTATGATACTATGCCATTGAACCCCTACATCCTTCTTCACACTTGCCTTAGCCTCTACCCACATAAATTAGGTTCATATCATCCAATTACCTCAACTCCTTAATTTGGGTGATAAGAATCCTCAACCTTCAAATCTCTAAACCAAATTTACTCATGCAATCCAAAGTGCCTACCAAGATTTAAGAATCTAATTCTATGATCATCCTCTTATGACCCTATCTTATCACCTAAATAGAAGTAGATTTGATAACTAAGGCTCTTTCTTTATTGTTCATGGTCTTTCCTAGGCTCTGTAGTTCTAAATAGAGCACTATCCCAATATGATTCCTGTAGATCACTCTAATTTTAATTCTACCCATATTGCCTTTTACAACTCTATCAATATAAATTTTAACCCATCCTTCTAAGGGTACCTTTCAATTAGCTATATCCTACCTCTCCTACACATCAACTTCCTTCTTCATTGTCCTTATATTAGCTTAAGTTTCCTCTTTAGCATATATTGGCATAGTTTCTATGATTTTTTTCCAAACAACCAAAAGCCCAAGTTTCCTCTTTAGCAAACATTAAAATAGTTTCTATGACTTTGCTCCAAATGACCAACTAGATGCCATCTAAGGATGAAAAGGTTTCTCTAAAAATTCTGTCATTTCTTTCTAGCCATAATTACCACCAAATAAAATTTAATCCAAAATTCCACCCAATACAAAGAGCTTCAAATTTAAAATTTTTCTTCTTCTATATTTCTTAAATATTAATCTAATTCAAGTCATTGTTAGCTCACGTTTTATAAGCTAAGAACCATCTCTCCTATATTTGACACATGAACGGGAACTCACACATGATGTGGTTAGATTTTTTCTCATTTTTCTATTATAGTACCCACCATGATGGGCCAACAATTTACCCACATATTTAATTATCAAAAGTAAGAATTTTGTTGTGCATAAACTATCAAGCAAAAATATCTACTTTCAACTAACCGTTGAATTGCCAAATCTTTCTCCATTATTCAACTTGATATACATGAAGAGAAAGTTATAGAAGGGTTTTTTTATATCTATCCTTCACTGTGTAAAGTCCAAGGCTCCCAGGCCTCAACCTAATTCATACTCCTCATCCCTTCTTGTGAGAAATCTTTTTGCCAAGACTTTAGTCATGATGGATATCAATTCTAAAAAGTTAGAATTAACCACTCATCCAACTTCTTTTAAATAAAGAATATTAAAATAACTTTTAATCTTAATCTAACTGCTCAAAAAAGCTTTTAATCTTAATCTAACCTCTCCTTATTACATCACAATAAAAAGTAATTTTATCTACACAAATTAAATATGAAAACAATATGTAATTCAAGCATTATGACAATAGTCCTCTGTGGAGGCAACTCTCTACTGATTCCCGGAAAAAAAAGCAATTATTTGTACATTCATTATGCTGTTTACATGGAATCTTTTCATGTGGCATGGAGTCCTTTAAAAGACAAGGAAAAATTTACGAAAAAAAAAAAAGAACATGAAGGATGTTATCCATTTCCATAACGGGCTTATTGTTCCTCATCGACAAGATGAATCGATACAATTCAAGTGGTTACCCAAAATTCTGTCCATTTTAACGAAAACCAAGTTTTCTGCGTGGGCCATAAGAAACTGATGTTTAATGGGACATTAAACCAGATCGGCGTTGTATTGGGCTAACTTTTCGCCCAAGAAATAATTAAATGATGCGAAAACAACAGGAAACGTGAAAAACTATACACGAAAAAGCTTCAATTCAAACTCTTGAAGTCTATATAAGCACCCTGATCTTCGCATTTTCCATGCACGTCCAAGTCTGTACGAGCTAGCGCTCTCGACAGTGGATCTGGTTTACGAAGTATAGTATCTCTGTTTCTATGGCTTCTTTGAGCTTCAAGGTTACCAGACAGCCAGCGGTCCTCGTGGTCCCGTCAGTGCCCACTCCCAAGGAGATGTTGTATCTTTCCAACATCGACGATCAGGAAGAGCTGAGATATAACGTACCGGTCGTCATATTCTATCCAAGCAACTCACTGAAGAGGAATGAAGATCCCGCGAAAGTAATCAAGGAGGGCTACTATGGTAATGCCATCAGCTTCGCCTGCACGAAGACCAAGGCGGGGCTGCTGGTGAGCAAGCCCCTGTCGTTCGCGGTGGAACTCATAAACAAGGCGAAATCGGCCGTGAACGACGAGTACATGCGATCCGTCATAGAACTCATGGAGTTGAAAGGCCGCCCGTGCATCACAGTGATGGGGACTTTTCTTGTGTCCGACGTGACCAAAATTGGCGACGTGGATTTCGGGTGGGGTAAGGCGGTCTATGGAGGGCCTGCGGTGGTCAATGAGGAAGTATTTCTCATTTCCGATCGCAGTAGGGATGGAATCAACGGAATTTTGGTCCCCGTGCGCTTGCCCACGGCGGCCATGCAGAAGTTTCAGGCAGGGCTGGAATTTCAAAAAATAATTACTGTCAACGAGATAATTTTTTTTTTTTTCATGTTTTTAGACTTTCATCTTAGATCAAAATTATTTATTTCAATTTTTTTTAAAATATGATAGTGGCTTATATTTTTTATCTATTTATAAAATTAAGGAGTGAAAGAAGTGACACTGGTTTATATTTTTTTTATTTATTTATAAAATTAAAGAGTGAAAGAAGTTTGAGCTAAAAGTAATTGTGTTAACATATATCTACTCTAATTTCATTCAATCAATTAACAAATACAGTTTAAGTAAAAGTAAGTTGAAATAAAACATTAACTATAAATTTAAGAAAAAAATGATATATGAAACAAAATTCCAAAGAAATATACCAATTAGCTGTAGATTTAAAAAAGACTCACCTTTCAAACTATGCGATTTAAAAAAGACTCACCTTTAAAGCTATGGGAGGACTGTGAAAATTAAAACCTTTATGCAAAGAAAATGCCACAGTAATCTTCTTTCGGTGCAGCAGTTGTTACTGCTGCCCACCCTCCATTTGAGGGTGGAGGGTGGGCAGCAATAACAATCGGCTAGCATGCAGGCAGCGATTATTCTGCTGCCCACCCTCCACCCTCAAATTGCAGCAGTTATTGCTGCCCACCCTCCATTTGAGGGTGGAGGGTGGGCAGCAATAACAACTGCTGCACCATTTGAGGGTGGAGGGTGGGCAGCAATAACAACTGCCGCACCACCCTCATTTGAGGGTGGAGGGTGGGCAGCAGTAACAACTGCTGCACCATTTGAGGGTGGAGGGTGGGCAGCAGTAACAACTGCTGCACCGGGGCAGCGATTGTTACCGCTGCCCACCCTCCACCCTCAAATGGTGCGAGCGAGTTATTGCTGCCCACCCTCCATTTGAGGGTGGAGGGTGGGCAGCAGTAACAACTGCTGCACCGGTGCTTGCTCTATGGAGAGACAGGGATTAATTTCCTTCAATAAATACAATGTTAGTGTAGCACATTTATGGTGGGGTCCAAATTGTTCATCACAATTATCATAGAGTCCCTTTGCTCATCGTTCCTTCATCTCCTCAAAGCTAAGATGTTTAATTCGTAAAGTTCGGTTAGATTTAGGGGTTGTGTAAGTGCTTTTTGCCCTTCCATTATGCATAGGTTTGGGAGCGATGTAAGTGGTCGATGATTTTTCCATAAGTGGTTTCCCTAATCGTTGTTGTGCATTGATTTTATCTTCGACTAATTTTGCCAATAAATAGGTTTGCATCATGGTATAGGGATTGAACCTTGTCACCTCCATTCTAATTTCCTCTTTTAATCCCCTAATGAAGCCATTGATGAGAACAACTGCTGCACCGGTGCAGCAGTTGTTACTGCTGCCCACCCTCCATTGAGGGTGGAGGGTGGGACAGCAGAATAACCGCTCGCACCGGTGTAGCGATTGTTACCGCTGCCCACCCTCCATTCGGTGCGAGCTGGTTATTCGCTCTGCCCACCCTCCACCCTCAATGGAGGGTGGGCAGCGGCAACAACTCGCTGCACCGGTGCGATAGTTGTTACTGCTGCCCACCCTCCATTGAGGGTGGAGGGTGGGCAGCAGTTGTAGCTAACCGCCCACCCTCCATTGAGGGTGGAGGGTGGGCAGCAATAACAACTGCCGCACCGGTGCAGCAGTTGTTACCGCTGCCCACCCTCCACCCTCAAATGAGGGTGGAGGGTGGGCAGTTGTTACAACTGCTGCCCACCCTCCATTGAGTGCAGCGAGTTATTCGCTGCCCACCCTCCATTGAGGGTGGAGGGTGGGCAGCGAGATAACCGCCTGCACCTCCATTGAGGGTGGAGGGTGGGCAGCGATAACAACGCTCGCAGCCGGTGCAAGAGCGGTTGTTACTGCTGCCCACCCTCCATTGAGGAATGGAGGGTGGGCGGCGAGTAACAACCGCCGCACCACCCTCAATGGAGGGTGGGCAGTAGTAACAACTGCTGCACTGTGCAGCAGTTGTTACTGCTGCCCACCCTCCACCCTCAAGTGGAGGGTGGGCAGCAGTAACAACTGTCTGCACCGGTGCAGCGGTTGTTATGGCTGCCCACCCTCCACCCTCAAATGGAGGGTGGGCAGCGAATAACTCGCTGCACCGGTGCAAAGCAGTTGTTACCGCTGCCCACCCTCCACTTTGAGGGTGGAGGGTGGGCAGCAGAATAACTCGCTCTGCACGGTGCAGAGCACTGTTATTGCTGCCCACCCTCCACCCTCAAATGGAGGGTGGGCAGCAGTAACAACTGCTGCACAGTTATCGCTGCCCACCCTCCACCCTCAAATGGAGGGTGGGCAGCAGTAACAACTCGCCGCACCGGTGCAGAGAGTTGTTACTGCTGCCCACCCTCCACCCTCAAATGGAGGGTGGGCAGCAGTAACAACTGCTGCACAGTGCAGCAGTTGTTACTGCTGCCCACCCTCCACCCTCAAATGGAGGGTGGGCAGCAGTAACAACTGCTGCACCGGTGCAGCAGTTGTTACTGCTGCCCACCCTCCACCCTCAAATGGAGGGTGGGCAGCAGAATAACTGTTGCATCGGTGCAGCAGTTGTTATTGCCGCCCACCCTCCACCCTCAAATGGAGGGTGGTGCAGCAGTTGTTACTGCTGCCCACCCTCCACCCTCAAATGGAGGGTGGGGAGCAGTAACAACTGCTGCAGTTGTTACTGCTGCCCACCCTCCACCCTCAAATGGAGGGTGGGCAGCAGTAACAACTGCTGCAGTTGTTATCGCTCCCCACCCTCCACCCTCAAATGGAGGGTGGGCAGCGGCAACAATCGCTGCATCGGTGCAGCAGCTTGTTACTGCTGCCCACCCTCAATGTGAGGGTGGAGGGTGGGCAGCAGAACAACCGCTCGCATCGGTGCAGCAGCTTGTTATCGCTGCCCACCCTCCACCCTCAAATGGAGGGTGGGCAGCAGTAACAATCGGCCGCACGGCATGCGAGCGAGTTATCGCTGCCCACCCTCCATTGGAGGGTGGAGGGTGGGGAGCAGGATAACCGCTCGCACCGGCAGCGAGCTTGTTATCGCTGCCCACCCTCCATTTGAGGGTGGAGGGTGGGGAGCGATAACAATCGCTGCACCGCATGCAGCGAGTTATCGCTGCCCACCCTCCACCCTCAAATGGAGGGTGGGGAGCGATAACAATCGCTGCACCGGCAGTGCGAGCTTGTTACCGCTGTCCACCCTCAATTTGAGGGTGGAGGGTGGGGAGCAGCAACAACCGTCGCACCGGTGCGCAGCTGGTTATCGCTGCCCACCCTCAATTTGAGGGTGGAGGGTGGGGAGCAGATAACAGCTCGCACCGTGCAGCAGCTTGTTACCGCTCCCCACCCTCCACCCTCAAATGGGGGTGGGGAGCGGCAACAACCGCCGCACCGCACCGGTGCGAGCAGCTTATTACTGCTGCCCACCCTCAATTTGAGGGTGGAGGGTGGGGAGCAGACAACCGCTCGCACCGGCGCAGCTTGTTGCCGATCCCCACCCTCCACCCTCAAATGGGGGTGGGGAGCAGTAACCGCTGCACTGTGCAGCAGTTGTTACTGCTCCCCACCCTCATTTGAGGGTGGAGGGTGGGCAGCAGTAACAACTCTGCACCGTGCAACAGCTTTTCCCGCTCCCCACCCTCCATTTGAGGGTGGAGGGTGGCGAAGTAACAATCTGCACCAACTGCCGCCGGCAGCTTGTTCCGCAGATTGTTACTACGCCCACCCTCCACCCTCAAATGGAGGGTGGGGAGCAACAACGCTCGCACCGTGCGGCAGCTTGTTACTGCTCGCCCACCCTCCACCCTCAAATGGGGGTGGGGAGCAGAATAACTGCCGCACCGTGCAGCACTTGTCATCGCTCCCCACCCCCATTTGAGGGTGGAGGGTGGGGAGCGATAACCGCTCGCACCGGTGCAGCAGCTTGTTATCGCTCCCCACCCTCCACCCTCAAATGGAGGGTGGGGAGCGAGAATAACTGCTGCACCGTGCGAAGATTGTTATCGCTCCCCACCCTCATTTGAGGGTGGAGGGTGGGCAGCAGTAACAACTGCCGCACCGTGCAGCAGTTGTTACTGGCAGTTGTTACTACTGCCCACCCTCCACCCTCAAATGGAGGGTGGGGAGCAGCACGCTATCTGCTGCCCACCCTCCATTTGAGGGTGGAGGGTGGGGAGCAAGTACAACCTCCGCACATTTGAGGGTGGAGGGTGGGGAGCGATAACAAGCTGCCGCACCGGTGCAGCGAGTTGTTATCGCTCCCCACCCTCCATTTGAGGGTGGAGGGTGGGGAGCGTTAACAACTCGCTCGCACCGGTGCAGCAGCTTGTTACCGCTCCCCACCCTCATTGGTGCGCAGTTATTCTGCTGCCCACCCTCAATTTGAGGGTGGAGGGTGGGGAGTTAACAACTGCTCGCAATTTGAGGGTGGAGGGTGGGGAGCAGTAACAACTGCTGCACCGGCATGCGAGCGGTTATTGCTGCCCACCCTCCATTTGAGGGTGGAGGGTGGGGAGCGGTAACAAGCTCGCACCGGTGCAGCGATTGTTACTGCTCCCCACCCTCCACCCTCAAATGGAGGGTGGGCAGCAGTAACAACTGCTGCACCACCCTCCATTTGAGGGTGGAGGGTGGGGAGCAGATAACCGCTGCACTTGCAGGTGCAGCGATGTTATCGCTCCCCACCCTCCACCCTCAAATGGAGGGTGGGCAGCAGGATAACCGCTGCACCGGTGCGAGCAGTTGTTACTGCTGCCCACCCTCCACCCTCAAATGGAGGGTGGGCAGCAGTAACAACTGCTGCACCACCCTCAAATGGAGGGTGGGCAGCAGTAACAACTGTTGCACCGGTGCAGCAGTTGTTACTGCTCCCCACCCTCCACCCTCAAATGGAGGGTGGGCAGCAGTAACAACTGCTGCACCAGGGTGGGCAGCAGTAACAACTGCTGCACCGTGCAGCAGTTGTTACTGCTGCCCACCCTCCACCCTCATTTTGAGGGTGGAGGGTGGGCAGCAATAACAACTGCCGGAGGGTGGGCAGCAATAACAACTGTTGCACGCAGTAACAATCGCTCGCACCGGTGCAGCAGCTTGATATCGTCGCTCGGAGGGTGGGCAGCGGTATCAATCGCTGCACCGGTGCGGCAGTTGTTACTGCTGCCCACCCTCCACCCTCAAATGGAGGGTGGCCAGAGGGTGGGCAGCAGAATAACCGCCGCACCGGTGCAGCAGCTTGTTACCGCTGCCCACCCTCCACCCTCAAATGGTGCGGCAGCTTGTTCCGCTGCCCACCCTCGTGCGGCAGCTTGTTACCGCTGCCCACCCTCCACCCTCAAATGGTGCAGCAGTTGTTACCGCCGCCCACCCTCCACCCTCAAATTGAGGGTGGCCGGAGGGTGGGCAGCGTGAATAACCGCTGCACGTGCAACGACTTGTTACTGCTGCCCACCTCCACCCTCAAATGGTGCAGCAGTTGTTACTGCTGCCCACCCTCGTGCAGCAGTTGTTACTGCTGCCCACCCTCCACCCTCAAATGGTGCAGCAGTTGTTACTGCTGCCCACCCTCCACCGTGCAGCAGTTGTTACTGCTGCCCACCCTCCACCCTCAAATGGTGCAGCAGTTGTTACTGCTGCCCACCCTCGTGCAGCAGTTGTTACTACTGCCCACCCTCCACCCTCAAATGGTGCAGTAGTTGTTACTGCTGCCCACCCTCCACCCTCAAATGGAGGGTGGCCAGAGGGTGGGCAGCAGAATAATCGTCGCACCGGTGCGCAGCTTGTTACCGCTGCCCACCCTCCACCCTCAAATGGTGCAGCGGTTATCGCTGCCCACCCTCGTGCAGCAGTTGTTACTGCTGCCCACCCTCCACCCTCAAATGGTGCAGCAGTTGTTACCGCTGCCCACCCTCCATGTGCAGCAGTTGTTACTGCTGCCCACCCTCCACCCTCAAATGGTGCAGCAGTTGTTACTGCTGCCCACCCTCCACCCTCAAATGGAGGGTGGCCAGAGGGTGGGCAGCAGTAACAACTGCTGCACCGGTGCAGCAGTTGTTACTGCTGCCCACCCTCCACCCTCACATTGAGGGTGGGCAGCAGTAACAACTGCTGCACCGGTTTGTTTGTAACTGCCAAACTGAACCAAGCAAATGAAGCTAAAACCTTTATGCAAAGAAAATGTCACAGTAATCTTCTTTCTTTGTTTGTAACTACCAAACTGAACGAAGCAAATGAAGTTGTAGATGGATGAACGGTAAACCATGCAATGGTGCAAAAGCGCCATCTCTCAACTTGTTTTACTATAAAAGATCCCATGCGAAGATGCAAAAACGTCATCTCTATCGTGAACTTGTTCAACTGTAAAAGACCCGTCAATATTCCCCTTAAATACCTCTATTTTATCAAATTTTCTCGCCTCAATTCTTATTCCCGCGGTGGCGGTTTTACATTAATGACGCAGCGCATGGCGTCACATTTACTCAGCCCACCACATGCGTTACTGCAATTCTTGATCCCGCCGCGTGCGAGCATGCATACGTTACCCACTGCCACACTGCTTGTATGCTAGGGAGTTGAGGATCTTTTTGCTGCCTCGACATGGAGTGGAGAATTTAATGTTTCATCTAATACATTCATATATTTTTAATTTTTATATTTAATGTATTAAAATTTACGGTTTTTAAATATTTTTTCTTATAAAATTTACGGTTTAAAAAATTATTTATCGCAAGTTAAAATCTAATTTTATATAAAATTGAAACCGTAATTTACTGTTTGAAATGCAAAACACGGTCATATGTCTGTCAAATTCCAGGCCTGGGCGGAAATGAGCAAAGCCACGGAACACACTTCTCAATTCCTACCTTCCGAAGAGCTTGTCAGCCCTGATGGTGTCTTCTAAGTGCATGAAATTGAAAGCGAATAATAATATTATTGAATTCAGCTCAATATGTCGCGAATAATAATTAATTAGTGCGTTTGACGGGCCTCTCTTCTTGTGAATATATCAGAGGGGTTGCCCACAAAGAGCACGTCGTCTCGGTAACAAAATTTGTAAAACATGATCTTTAAATTGATAAAATAATATAGTATAAAAATAATCCTCTCTTAGCTATAAGATTAAAGCTTTTTGTATTTTGGGTCTCGTTAAAAGAAAAATTCTTTCCCTATTCTGAGTTCAATTTTAACCTTTTTCAATTTACATATAAAGGGTGGATATGTATTGAATAGTTGTAATAACATTATATTTATTAAACCCTTTTTTATAATTTTATGTATTATTGATATATATTATTATAAACAAAAATTATATATGTAAAGAACACATGTAACTTTAAAAAGAATGTGTGACAATTGTGGTAAATTTTTTATACGTTCAAGTAATTTTTTGATTGAGGTTAGTGTAAAAAAATTTATGCCAACCACGATCTTTTATAAAAGTGCCATCCCAACCATGATCTCTCATAAGGGTCTATGATCTCTTATAACGATTTCATCCCAACCATGATCTCTCATAAGGGTCTATGATCTCTTATAACGATGTCATCCCAACCATGATCTCTCATAAGGGTGGGTGAGGGTTGAGTTTATCAATAGGGGCCAAAAACACAACCATACATACACCCACCCTCTCACACAGTTGCCCATACCACGGTTTGAACCTTAGACCTCCCGAAGAGGAGCCAAATCCTGAACCATTACGCTCTTCCCTAATTTTTATTTTATGAGAAATTTTGTGAGAAATATGAGTCTCTATGGAATAGGCCAAGGCGATGCTTGTGGAGGAGCCTCTGGTGCGAGGATTGCAATGTACAAGGTTTGTTGATTATATGGTTGCTATCCGGTAGATATTCTTACTACATTTGATGATGTCATCTATGATAGTGTGGATGTCATTTTCGTCTCCCTCGCATCAAAATTTGTTGCTGACTATTTTAAAGATTCAATTGCCATTGGAGCATTTCTTGCTGACTATTGTATCTATCTTATTTTGCAACCTATGCTCCTTGCCCAGTTTCCAATCATAATTTTTGCATCTACATACTTTATCATCAACTTGGTTGTCCTTAATTAGGACAAACTCAATCCAATTTTTTTTTCTACCCATTCATTCTTAAATGACCTTCCAATAGCCCTGTTAGATGCCTTTCATTTTTTTTTTTTTTTTCGCTTGAAGATTCAAAAGAAGTTTGTAATGTATTTGATTTATCACTTTCATTTTTAACTGACATGTAATTTTAAGGATTATCTTCATGTGCTTGTTGGATGTCATTGTCAAGAGAATATTCATTAGAAGACATCTCTTGGCGAGGAATATCTTCAAGTGGAGGTACATTAGGGTGGATAGTGTATTTTGCATAGTAGCAAACAATACTATTCTTAATTATTTTTAATTTATCAAAATAAACTAACAAACAAAAATATGATTCATATCATCGTGCAATATGGCTAGAGGCACAAACTGCAAATAAACCATTTTAGGAAGAAAGCATTATTTAAACTAACAAATACACCTAACTTCTAAGTAGTCAAAAATCATTTGTACCTTGAATTTACGTAGATGTCGATGACTCATTAGATTTCAACATATGAATAAAATAATTTAGGATACTCTTTTTAGATTTGGACCCCTTCTTTGCATCGCCAGTAGGTGATATTTCACTTTTAAAGAAAATATTTTTAATTTAGAAAAGTAATAAAATGTTGAAGACATCTTACTTCTATGAAGCCTCAAGATAATATTGTAATTAGAATAAACATACAGATGGTTGGTAGAAAATAAATATCTATTTTTAGTTATTCTTTATTGTGAGTTTTTAGTGTATTCAAATAATCTATTTTCTGGAGATAGCACCTATAACTATTCAGAGCAAAAAACTAATCAATATAAAATTTTAAATCAGTGTAAGAAAAACTTATGTGTATGCGAGATTTAATCAAAGATACAAATGTCAAAAAGTATAATATTTTAGTGCAAAATGGAAAATAAACAGAGCATCACAATATCCTTAGAGAACAAAAGTATTTACCTATATATAATCTTGTAACAAAAAAAATAGATCTCAATAGAAATAGAGAATCAAAGAGTTTTAACATAAATAGAAAATAGGAAAAAATGGAGAACAAAGAGTTGACTTATTTTTAGTAAATGATAAAAAATAGCAAAATAAAAACCTACAATTAGATGATAGAAAAATTTATCTTATTATTAAAACTGCTTCAACTACTATTCTCTATAAAACCAAAAAACATAGGATCACAAATTTACAATGTCTAAAGAGAAATAGAGTACCTGATGCAAGAAAAGGTCTGGGTGAAAAGAGGTCCATCGGGTGGTCTAGGTGGAATAGTCAATCCAGCAGGTGGTCCGTGTGGAACAGGAGATCCAGAAATCAGTTAAGATGGAAAAAATGTCCAACAGTCAAACTGGGTGGAATAGACAATCCAATAATTGGTTCGAATGGGAAAATTTTCAACAGTTAGATTAGGTGGAATAGGTGATCTTACAGACAGTCTAGGTGGAACAAGTGATCTGACAATCGATCTTGATGGGAAAATTGTTTGGCAATCAGTCTAGGTGGAACAAGCAGTCTGGTAATCGATCTGGATGAAAATATTTCTAGTAGTCATCTCGAGTGGAAAAAGATGTATGGATGTCATTTCAAGTACAAAACACTATTCAGATGTTGGTTCGGGTGTAGAACTATGTTCGACAGTCATTTTAAGTGCAAAAAAGGGTCAGGTTTCGATCCGAATAGAGCTTTGATCCAAATAAATTATTTTTTGCACATGGTTGAAGTTGAATGGAATTCTACAATAGATCAAATGTTTCAGCTCATCTTTTTGCTTTGAAGGTTTTACTTTTCTCTGCACCTGCTCAATTTTCTAATTGTTTGAATTCTATAAATGAAAAATTATTTATGGCAAGTTACTTATATAGTTGTATAGTTGGCGAATTTGGCAAGATAATTTTAAAATTTTAGAAAAAATTGGCAAAAACGGTCCATGACTTAGGTGGGGTGTTGGAAAATTTAGAAAAAATACGTAATACTATTATCAACAAACGATGAATTGATACCTAAAAATTTTTTGACCCAAAAATTTTGGGCAAAATGATCGACATCCAGGGTCCCCCAAAATTGCCAATTTGCATTTTCAAAAATGATAATATTCACCCAATTTGTGAATATTCACCACTATGCATAACCTTGATTATAACAATAATAGACCAACATTGGAAATTATACCAACCATAACTACGCTTTGAAGCATTGAATCTAGATAGAAACAACATTCACAAGCACTTGGAACACCAATAGATATTTTCCAAGAGCATAGCAATGTTTTGGAATACAAATGGTTTGCATTGCAACAAGTAGTAAATTAGAAAACAATAAGGAATAGAGTGCAATGGATAAGCATTCAAAATAGAAAAGTTTGAAATAATGGGCTAGTCACCAAAACACCACTATAGTATAATCATTCATATGATTCAAAGCTAGCACTTAGTCTACATTCAAAACTACTTAGCCTATTTCTGAAGAAAGTTACCACTAAGTATGAATTTAAAGTTAGTCAACACTTAGTTTATGTTTACAACAAACCATAACTTAGCTAATGTTTGGATTCATCTAGCTAATGTTCAAAGTCAATATTCAGGTTAAATCTAAGCCAACACACAACTAGAATCTTAAGCAATGTTCATCCAACACCTAACAATAAATAAAAGTAATGCCAAAAGCTTGAGGAATATCAAATTATAGTAGAGTGTCATATCAACTCATTCCAGCGCATAAAGGAAATAAGTTTAGAATGTGAAAAGATAAGGGAAATTTGAACACTCACAAGTGAATAGTCTTTTATCATAAATACTATAAGAGACATTGTAACACCAACCAAGAAGAGTCATGATAGGTGTATTCATGAATATTACTATGTAACATGAGATACGTTTGTGCCAACTACCAACCATAATGCAATTTAAATGTTCGAGTAGAATACCGATTAAAGAAGAAGCAAGTGGTAGGAAGATTTATCAGGAGAATTTAGTGGTCATACAAGTATTAAAAAAGAAATCTTGAAAGCCAACACCTATTCAGAAAGTGTCATTCAACACAAATTTGAAGGAGGTATAAACATTTTAAAAACTCAATCAAATTCAAATTTTAGATTAGGTTTTGGAAGAAATGAATTTTAATATTTGTAAATTTCAAAAGTTTTACACTTAATAGGAGAAATAAGGGTTAAGTAAAGTTTATTTTAAGGTTTAGGAGAAATAAGAGTTAGGTAAAATTTTTAAAGTTTATTTATTTTAAGTCTTGCTTTTAAAGTTTTCAAAAAGAGTGATAAGTAGATAATTTTTTTGAAGTTATAAGTTTTTAGTTTGAATTTTATTTTTAATTTATTTGAAATTCAAAGGATTATATAATATTTGCAAATTATTTAAGTTGGGAGACAAAAGGTATTCAACATCAAAATTAGGAAAAATTAATTTTGCAAAATTCTTATTTTCCAGTTTCTAATTAATTAGGGAGACATAAGGAATTCAACATGATAGGTTTCTAAAATTTTAAAAAATTAGAAATTATCATTTAAAACCTATGGAGACATAAGGTAGTCCACAATCAAATGAAATTGATTAAAATGGATGAAATTATTAAGAATACATTCAAAGAAAATAGTGAAGAATTATTTCATGGACTTAAGAAACCAAAATGGCTTAGAGATATATTTGAGAACAAGTTAAAATTTGATTCTCAAAACTTAATAGAGAAGAAAAAACCAAAATGGTTTAAAGATACATTTGAGAACTCAAGAATGAATTCTATAATAGCATCTTCTAACAATAAAGTAAAGTGTTCAATTTCTGAAATATAGGAAGGAAATTTTTTTATAATAAAATGTTTGAAAAACAAGCAAAAGAAAAATATATTAATTGTGATTCAAATTTATCTTCGCAATTAATCATGAACCAAAAATCAAAGAAGAAGCTCAAGCAATTCATGAACCAAATCATGAAGAACCAAAGAATGGAGATGATGAAGAACTCAAAGCATAAGTCTCCATACATAAAAATAAAGGGTCATATGATTCTAAGAACAAAGGAAAAAGAAAGGTTCTTATGCAAGAATCTAATGACTTGTAATATTGAAGCCACTAAAACTAAGGTACATTAATCATTCATTTTATCAAAATACCTAATGACAAAAAACTGAAGCAAGCAAAAGGAAAGCATATAAAGTACAAGGTCCAATATCATATGAAGAGGAAGATCATATTTAAGACTAGAGTCTTCAATAACTAAATAATGTAATACAACAGGGTGTTAGAGAATATTACATTGTTTGGTACATGCCAATGTGCCACCTTGGTACAATGTTATATTAGGAGTGTATCTTCGATTAGAGTGTGAGTTTATATTTCATGTAATGTAATAATGTGCAATAAATACACAAGTATCATGTATTTAAGTGTGCAAGTGTTGTGAGAGTAAATGTGCACAAGTGTCCATTATGTAATAATGCACATGTATCCTTAGAATAGGAAAGTGAAGAGTTACAAAGAAGAGTGAAGGTTAAGAGTGCATCATATGAGGAGTCAAGTATTGTTATATATTTGTTACAAAGCATTGTGATTGGTATCGAAAATACATAGCACATAGCATGCATTAGTAGACCTTTATTCTATATCATTTTTAGTATTTTTATGAGCATTTCTATGTGATTATTCTGTTAGCAATTCTGAGTTATTTTTTTTGTTATTATTATATTTATTGAGTTATTTATATTACAAATTTATTATATTAAATTATGTGGTTATTTACATTATGTATAGGCTTAAAAAGCTATCATATAATAGGTCTCCAAACACACAAAGTATATGTCCCATGAATATTTCACCAATACAAATCCCACTTGGACCTAGTACATTCAACATTCCTCCAATTCAATTCATAGCCCTAATAGGATTTTAGGCTTAAACATGAACCTTGTCCAAATATGTAAGCAATGATTGAACAAAGTGGTTCACATGAGTCCCATAGAAGATTGATCACACACCAACTAGTCAAGAGTAGCAAAATATTTTACCTCCTACAAACTAATAAATCTAATAGTTAGGTTTGAATTATACTCCTTCACAACAAAACTTATGAATACCTCCTAATTAGTAGAGGGTTTATCTAAACCCATATCCTCAACATCCACCATACTATCCTCCATACCTATATCCTCCTTTCCACCCATACCAACATCTAGGATTTGTAATGTACCCTCCTCATCAGCAATATGACTATCATCCTCCATAATAAATAATATTAGTACACTTACCAAACCTCAATACCAACTTCTTGACTAGATATATCAAGGTTCCTTTAACCTATTGGTATATTCACCTATCATGTTTGTTGTTAAAAGAGCTTTACCTAGATTTGGTAAGAATTGGAATAATACTACCTTGGATTACCTATCCTCTTTGTTGCTATAAAATCTATCTATATTAAAATTAATTCATCACATTCAAAAGGACATAATGGTATGTTTACTAATATACTCTTGTCATTGTAAGGTTGAATTATAGTATAGAGGGTTGCTAAATATATGGTAACTAATTGGATTTTAATAGTTGAACCTTTTATGCATAGGTCTAGAATAATAGGAAATGGGAATTTAGTTATATTTCAATTAAATACCATAAAAAGAGCCCCTTAAGGAAATATACATGTTTTCAATACTAGATTCTTAAGAGCCTTATGTTTTATTCCATAGAATGTTAGGTTGAATGATGATCAAGTATTAAAATACTATAACAAAGGTTTACAATCTAATTTAGCATTTATGGTTTGTAATGCTAACCACTGCATACTAGATATAGCATTTTAAGGAGTAGTAAAAGGTGAATATATTCTCATTAGGGTAGGGAATATACCTCCTTCCCCACCAATGATCTACACAACACATATTTTCCAAAACAAACCTATACCTAGTGCAACACCCAATATCTCTCCTATTACAATTACTCCATCAAGTACTTCCATCTATCCTTAATTACTTACATCATTATTCATTCCAACTAAAATTCTTCATCTGTCACAACCTCTTACTCTCCACTTCTAGTCCTTATTTGTCCATCTAATTTGGATAGTCAGCCCAACAATAATTTTACAATGAATAAAATTCTAGAAGTAATCAAGACCTTATAAATTAAAATAATTTTATAAACTAACAATGATAGAAACCCCAAAATAGGTCTTTGAGAAAGACCCCATAATCGATGAAAGATAAAATTCCTTGCAAATATTCTAACCTAAGAGTAAAACAAGTTCATAACCATATGGAAAATGCAAATGCAAAATTAGAACCTATGTGGTGCCTCCCATGTAATGATAGGCATGACTTGGCTAAATGCATGAGTAGCATCAAATATTCTTAAATTGTATAATACACTCAACTATTCTAGGTTCTACAAGATGTTACCACTAGCCAGATCACCCTATGGTAAATCCTGCTATAAAAAGACCTCAAAAATGGGTGCAAGAGACATAAAATAATAAAAATCAAAGAATGGTATCCAAAAATCCAACTAAAAATTAAGGGAAGTTGTTAACTATAAATAGAGACTAAAAGAGGATTAATGTAGCCATATATTACATATGAAGGTCATTAAACAAAACCTAGGCAAGTTATAAGCTTTTCCAGTTGAAATAAATCCCCTATCACTAGATTCAATATCATGGAAGAAATTAAGAAGACAACTACTAAAGTTATCATTCTAAAAACCTTAGCCCTTCCTAGACAATGAGACCTACTCTAAGAGGTCTTAAAGGAAAAGTATTAGAACTACACCAAAGTTAAATAACTAGAATATTCTTCAATATAAGTAGTCCAACAACTTAATTTTATCATAAAGTAAGCGTCAAATATAAAAATCAGTACTATTGATGTGCAAAATGCTCCAAAACCAAAATAACTAAAGTTGTTTGTATTTTATGTAACACTAAAAATGAAAAAGTACATCCTCAAAAGTTCTAGTCTTGATTTAGGTGCAACGATCATGGTTATTCTCGAGGCTATAAATGAAGAGATGGATGTTTCTTATACTAAGACAGCTAATCACTTGACATGGATGTATGGAACTAGGGTCAACACAAAAGGGTTTTCAAAGATTTGTTCATGATGATATCCTGACACCCAAACTTTATGGTAGTTTAATAGGTGATCATCATAGAATTTCCCCATACTTTAGGATGTTGTTATCTAGTAAATGGATATGAATACTATTAGGGGATGATTATATAGGAATGAATTATACACACATGAAGGTGCTCAAGGATTGAAAATTTACCAGGATCAATAATGAGCCACCCTATAATTATTTCTTACATAAACTAAAAAATGGTGATATAGTAAACTAGAACAAACTCCCATAATATATTAATGATGATAGATACCAATAAGATGATCCATAGGTGGAGATGATAATTGGTTTTCTATAGGATGATGGGGATCTTGGATGGTAGTATGAAGATATAGAATTAGGAAATTAATTTTTAATAGAGAATCATCCCCAAATCCCTACCTTGATAATCCATGGTGATGAAAAATATGGATGATGTACTTTGATGGGGCTAGAACCAGGCATCAATCCCTAAGGAGTACAAATTAATTATCTCTATAGGATACTATTCAAATATATAAATAATTTAGCTTAGTATTAAGCTCTTTATATTGGTTTAACAAAAGTAGAAAAAAAGGAAATCAAAGACTTGGTAATATATGGAAACTCCCAACTAATAGTTAATTAGCTCAGTTCCTAATGCACTATCGAGAATAGGTAATTGATGTCTAAGATCTCCTTAAGAGTTTTAATTTATTTCAAATCAAATCAAGATCTAGGGAAATGAATGCAAAAATAAATGATTTGGTAGGATTTGTAGAACACTTTGGTCCTACAAGTGACATGTGGGATAAACTGAAGGAATTAGAGGTTGTTTTTTGACCAATGGTTGTAGATAATTTTAATCACTAACAATTCTTCAATAATTATTAGAAAATAATATATTTTCTAATCATGGAAGTACAATTTATAGAAAATAAGAATGAATATGGGGATAATTTCAAAGATCACATTATATAGCTAAAGTCATACTAGTTGCCTAAAGGGTTTATTATAATGGAAAGCTTGTTTTAACTCTGATAATAGATCAAGGAAAAATCATATCAAAATAAAATATTTTGGATATATGAGATGACAATAGTTCAAATAGGCATGCCTGGTGGGATAAGCTTAACATGTTTATTCCACAATATTAAAAAAAATCTAATTGAGATTTCAATGAAGGTCTTAGTCAACCTATTTATTGAAGCATATAAAATATTCACTTGCCAACTCCACTAAAGAAGACCTTGAAGAAGCCATTTGATACAACATAAGACTAATATTCTAGTGGAATATTTTTGTGTCTTAGCCTATTAAAGCAACCTAAAATTCCACCTAGCGACTCTATCCCCCCTAGAATCTATACATCCCCTCCTCACCATGTGCGTGGTTGTTGGGTTGAACATAAATATCTTGACCATGCCAACCATTGGTATACTTATCCATATGAGTCTCTAAATAACCATGATAGCTTGAGGATAAATGATGTATTCCCAACTCCATATGTATAATGAATAGGATATGTGTATGCATTCATTAGAGAATGATGTAATCTGTGTTGGTGGTTTATGTCTTGACCACATTATAGAAAGGAAATCCATTAATTAAATGTATAACATAACTAATATGTTGTAAATATTGCAAGAATAAGAAAATAAGAATGGAAATATACTCCCTATTATAAGTTTGAGGATTGTTATATTACTTTAGTAATATCATGGCTAATTGCAATACCTCATAAATAATCTTGGCAAGGGGTCAGTTCTGTGAAGAGAACCTAACAACCATGTAACTATAGATGATATACTCTAATTGATATAAATCCTAAAGGGGTATTATAATCTAATTAATATGAGAAAAGGTAATTAATGAGTAAATATTATTGACCACCTTTTTTACTCTCAAACATCAAAGTAGTTTAGGGACTTCAAAGGCCCCTAATTTCTCCCCATATAAAAACCTATTACTTTTTATCATCAATAATGAATCTTCCTTTAAAATTTGGATGATCACACAAATGACCTAAACCCTACTCTCCAAAATTGGGTGTAGAGGTATAGTTAACACTGATATTATAATGAAACTTGTAATAAAGCATAAAGGTAAATTATCATGCTAAACTCATCATTACACGATAGTTTTCCTTATGCACAAGTAAACCATGGATAAACTATGACAACCATTGTGGGTACACACACCTTGTCATGTTATACCCTCAAATTCTTTGTCTAACTTATATAATAAAATCAAACATGTAATAGAAAGGGCTTAGGAACTCTTCACCATTTTTTTCATCAATTTATTACCTTTGCATAATATCTTTTGTGGACTCTTTGATGATGGGATACATATTTGGTTGTAGACGATGGAATTGATTTATTGTGTCTACAAATTTATTTATATTATCATGGATTAAATGAGGTTTTCATAAATAATGGAATTTTTCTTATAAGGCAATCCACTCCATATTATATACATTTAAAATGAAAAATACTTTATCTAAATTTTTAAAACCACCATCCCATTTTGAACATAAAAACACAACCCGCTCTTCCCCTTGCTTCTCAAAGAAATCTCCTCTTTCAAATGAGCATCCCCTTTTCAAAATCCCCTAAGATTTGGTGCATAGCTAGCTAAAGTTGAAAGGATCGTATAGTAGATATGACACTAAGAGTTTATGTGGTATGTAGTTGGTAGTTCTGGTGTGGTGTTCTAGTTGTTCACACATAATAGGTTTTGAGGCACACCCTCTCCTCAATTTATTATCTATGCAAGGAAGAAATGTGGTTGGAGGACCCTTTGTGATTTCTTTTATAGGGTCCATACTATAATTATCTTCATGAAAAAAATTATACCAATAATGTTTGATGTGAATGTCATATTTTTCATGGTCCCACCCATTTCCACATTGGATGCTAGGGTGGATACATTTTTTTCCATAAAAGTAGCAAATGGCTAAAGACTCGGTATTGTTGAGAATTCATCAAATAGTTTCACAAGAAGATATTTTCTTTGTGATTAAAAAAAATAAAGTGGCACAAGAACGTTGATGGCAATTTAACCAAATTATTTCATAAACCAATATTTTAGGACCATAAAATTAAAGACTTAAAATATATTCACACATAAATAATATCTCATAAACACACACAAGTCATCAAATGTTATTGGATAAAAATTTGATTACAATGTATGAAGCTTTATCTTCATAATATAGCCTTATAATATGACTCTTCAATACTTAAATATTTCTATACTCAAACAACTAGGAGATACATCCTTTTACATTCCTTGTATATGAAAAAGCTCTTATAAAGTTTACTTTGCACACTTTATTGCATAACACATGACACTCTCCAAATTTTGATACATACATTAAAACACACTTCTTGATCTAATATTTACAAATTTACCAAATAATTTAACCTCCCAAATCACATAGGAACTCTTATTTTTGGCAGTGTGCTTGTTGTCTTCTGCACTTATCTTCTTTTAATTTTTTATTGCTCTTTCTTATATTCCTTGTTCTTTCAAGGCTTCACCTTCTTTTATCATTCGCTTCTCAGAACTCTCACTTCACAATATATATCTTGGTAATATCCAAATATAATCAACCTATCTTAACATCTTGTTCTCCTTAGCATTTATCTCCTGCTTCATCCTCATTATGGATTTCAATATCCTCATGATTTTTTCAACCAACAAGTCATCCTCCCCAAGATTAGATATTCATAGTTTATTTTTAAAATCTCCTCCTGAGTGCAATGTCAATTGATCTTTTTATCTTCTCTTTATCGATGAAATATCAATTGCCTTCTTCTCTTCTCAATCAACAATTTGGGTGACCTCATCCCTTCCTCCAAACTTTAAAATGGCAATTTAGCCAAATTATTTTATAGACCCATAATTTAGGATCATAAAATTAAACAAATAAAATGTATTAACACATTAACAATATCTCATAAATATGCATAAGTCATAAAATATTACTAAATAGTAAGTGATTACAATGCATGGAGCTTTATCTCAATAATATAACCTCAAAAAACCAAGAGATGCTCCCTTTCACATTACTCACATATAAAAAAACTCTCATCACTCTTCACTTTACATCTTGCCACCTAACACCTATGAATTTTACTTCTCACTTTATTACATAACACATGACACTCTCCACATTTTGATACATACATTAAAACACACTCCTTAATCTAATATCTACACATTTACCAAATAATGTAATATTTCCACCAAATGTTTCACAATACCATACACTCAACTAAGAGCATCACCAATTATATTGGTTGGTCATTTAACTTAGGATCACCAATTCCTCTCTTTTCCTTTATAAGAGAGAAGGGTTTATAGTTTAAACATTATACTTGGTACATTTGTTCAAGTCATGTACCATTTATAAAATTTTATAAGTGAAAATTAAAACTTATAATGTTATTTATGAAAATTAGTTGTTGCAATTAACTACAACCAAATCTTATCTAAACAAGATCATATAAAAGTTTCAAAAAACAAATATTTTTTATAATAATTTTTTCCTGTTAAAATATATTTATAATGATTTTTGTGTAGTTGCTCTTTATAAATTTTTTATATTATTACTACATCCTACAAATTTTTTACTATAACTTGATTTATAATATTATTATTTATATGTCGTATCAATGTTATGCTTAAAATAATATATTTTATATAAAATTTATAAGAAATAAATTTTAATTTTAACATTTTAAATTTCTTTAAATTTAAAAAGAAGATAAAACCAGATTTCTTACACATATTCTTTTTTAAGTTATACATATTCCTTACGTACATATTTTTTGGTTTATAATAATATGTTACACAAAATTATAAAACGGAATTTAATAAATATAATGTTATTGTAACTATTAATCTACACTCAAACACATAGTTTCTTCTTTATACTATATTTAAAAATTTCATTAAATACTTACAACACTCCCTCGCCCGTGCAGTCGACCTCGAGCTTCCCGCCGGGCGCGTCTCTCAGCCTTCCGGCAAACGGATAGTAATGAACCAGAACCTTGCCCAGCGCCTCCTTGATCACTTTGGCGGGATCTTCGTTCCTTTTCAGTAAGTTTGATCGATAGAATTGGACGGCCGGTATGTGAACTCTCAGCCCTGCCTGATCGTCTATGTTGGAAAGATACAAAATCTCCTTGGGAGTGGGCACTGACGGGGCTACGAGGACCGCTGGCTGTCTAGTAACCTTGAAACTCAAAGAAGCCATAGAAACAGAGGTACTATACTTTGTAAACCGAGATCCACAGGCGAGAGCTCGAGCTTGTAGAGACTTGGACGTGCATGGAAAATGGGAGGATCAGGGCGCTTATATAGACTTTAAGAGTTATGGTGGGATAATAAAATAATAGTAGTGAGCATGTGTAAAAGGGTTTCACAACACTCTTATTGCATTGACCTGGAAGACCGTAAAGGGTGGTGGCTGCAATCTCAGACTGGCGAAACGGTCTTCCAGGATGCAATCCCCGCAATCCCTAACGGCCTTCCAGGAGGCAATCGCTAACGGCCATAATTTCTCGGGCAAAAATTTAGACCAATACAACGCTGATTAAGTGATAACTAGTATGGTTAGCAGCCTTTAATATCTTGCCCTTACAATGTTATAACTTCTTGTGCAACTAGATTAATACCCTCTTGTTGATCCATGACGGTATTCATGGAATAAGTTTGTGACCTTTTCTCTTTAAATACGTATTAGCACATACAGTAGATCAAATCCTTGTTTACATAACACATCTCAAATTAACACAGCCTTGTGGCTTGATGCTAAAACCTTATTTTTAATATTATGGATTTTATCATGTTTGGAAGTATTAAATGCTATTAACCATCGAATCTATTTGTTGGATCTTTTGTAGATTGGCTTCTTATTGTTTGCCCCCTTTTGAATGTGCTACCTATATTTAGAATGAATCTTGGTCAACTTATTAAATAAATCTCATCCATGTACTGCTCTTTTTTTTAGGTTTAATCTTAAGGGGAAAACTTGTGAACATTTGATATCCAATATACTATCTTGTTTACACTTTCCCCTTGTAGCATGAACTAGTAGATATATGAGTGGATACCATAAAATACCTTATTTTGGGATTGTAGTGTCTAAAATTTTAAAATCTTTTATCATAGTATAAATTTATTTTTATAAAAAAATATATATTTTTCTTCACAAGCATATAGTGTTTGAATCATAGATGTCATAGAATGCTCTTCTTTATTGCCATTTTATTGTCTTAAAAATACTAGTATGCTTGTATCTACATTGAAGATAGAAGAAAATATTTTTCATAGTCTATATTTATCAAAGCGAATGCTTAAACTATGGCTTGTTTGATATTTTCAAATGATTACTTACCATACTTTATGGATATAAAATTTTTCTTTCTTTAGAATTGGTGGGGTCGACTTAACTATTTTATTTGTATGATATCAATTGTGAACTTGTGGACAATATGGATCTAGAGAAGAAAGGATTATACATTATTTTTCATTATGGAAATGATATTTCTATGACGGATTTAAATTTATTTATATTAATGGCCAATCCATATTTTGAGGGAAAATATCTAAGTAAATTTTGTTCTTGGATATAAACTATATTTTTTTGGAATTCAGTGACATTTTGAATCTTTATTCAAACACTATATATAAATCTTATAAATAATAATTATCCTTTAAAAATAGCATGAGATCATTTACTAAGAATATCTTAATTATAGTCCATTTTTTTTATTGAAATTGTTGCCAAATTCATATTATCTAAAATTTTAAGAGAACAAATACAATATAAAGGTAAACCATGGTTTGGGTACCTACATCTAGTCCTGAATACCTAACAGCATCGAAAACATGATAGACTTCCCTCTAGTAGGGATAAACCAAATACAGGTACATTCACAGGGCCACATAGAGCATCCAACACCAGAAATAAGCACATCAGAGACCACACATAGATCCCCACTACTATATTACAATATGAGGCCATGAAGGACCAACACAGAGGAGAACTAATAAATATTATGATAGTTAGGACACCCGACTACAAGCATTGGAAGTGAACAACCACACAAATGATCCCCTAGTGACCCATGTTAAAAACAAAGATATCCCCAATGGCTGTTATAGAGATGAAAAAGCATGACATAACCAAAACTTTAAAAATATGTTCTGACATGAAACTAAATGACTATATATTGTTGGTTTACTCTCTATAATGGAAAACTTGCACACTATCTACTGAGAAGAGACTACTGCACTACCAAAACAAAAACTGTAAGGGAGCTCCCATGCTGGAAAAACATTTTATTAAGGAGACGAGTCTAAGTGAGCTTGCTCCACCTCATGCTATGATGGAATCCTAATATGAGTGTTGGAATGAGTGTTATTGGCTCCTAATTCCACTTGATCCAAATGCTTCATCAAGTGTATCTGATTATACATCACCGAGCTATGTTGCTTAGTTATTTCATCGACCACATTCTATAATCTATAAATACCATTTGATCTATGAGTTGAGGTCTAACAGATACGCCTCTTAAGAGCTATGATTTCTTCTTTAATTACTTTCTCCTTACAGGTGTAACCTATTAACTCAGCTTGCAATTGGTATTTTACAATAGCAAATATGTTAGATACTAAGATATTAGGAATATCTTCAGACCATGTGCATATTTTTTGAAAAGTTACTCCTATAGTATGTTAGAGATATTACATAATTTGGTAGTATGTGGTATATTTGTAAATGTTAGATTAGGGTGTGTATGTGTATGTATCAAGGTGTGATAAGTGTCCAAGTGTTATGTAATAAATTGTGCAAGTGTCAAAGTGTGCAAGGTTTCATATAAGTCAAGATTTATAGGAGTTAAGTGTCAAATATGTAAATGAAGAGTCACATGATATGTTGTGAGATGTAAAGTGAAGATTCATGAGATTTTTATCATATATGAGTAATATGAAATGATGTATCTCTCAGATGTTTGAGAAGAGCAATAATAGAATATTGAAGAGTCATCGTGTAAGGTTATTTAATGGAGATAAAACACCATGTATTGTAAAATATTCCTTGATATGTTTGATGATTCATGCATAATATATGAGTTTTATATTATGAAATATTATTGTGAATATGTGTGTGGATTTTATATGATTTATGTTTGATCTTTGGAAAATTGGACCCATGAAATAATTTGGCAAAATTGCTATCAATGGTATTAGAGATATATTTTGGCCATATGAAAAGCTTAAATAATTAATAATAGAAGAATAAAGTATTAGATAAAATTGATAGGTCTATTGATGTTGTACTGAAAAGGATAATTTAAGGATATGATAGATGGATTGATTGCACCCTAATATTGAAAGCTATACTAGAGGAAAAATATTGTTTTTTTGAGACATTAAAAAGGATGAGTTGATTGTACCTTGATATTGATGGAAAAGTTATGTGTATAAGAATATTTATTTGCATAGCTAAAGTATTATCAAGATATCTATTATGGGTGAAATTCCTATGAGGAGAATTACTGGTGAATTTGAATCCTTGAAATAAAAAGAAACAATTAAGAAGAAGCAGTGAATGCTTAAAAATTATAATTGGAACAGACAAGAAAATTGACGATGCATATTGCCAAGAAGAAGAGTGCTTGTGTGAAATCTAAGATAGAGAATTTTGAGGAACCAGAAAATATATGACTTGGGAGATATATGAGAGCTTTGTATTTATGACAGAAATATGAAAGATTGCATCTTCTAGATGAAAGAGGAGAGCAATAGTTAGAGAACTAAAAAGTCATCAAAAATGATATATTGGAGGTAAAACTTCATGCAATGTAATCAATAAGTATTATACATGTAATCATATGATATTGTGTGCATCTAAGTTATAATCTATGAGATACTATCTATAACATATTGTTGTAATTTCATTATTGATTTTTATTGTTAGTAGCATTTATTTACTTTATTTTAGATCATGGATAGAGCTTTATATGAGTAACCTATTCAGAAAGCTAATAGTGGTATCAAAACCATGATAGAGAGATAAATAGTGAGTTAGGTTTTTCCAGTAAACTAGGTTGCTTGCATAGATTTGAGACAATCGTAGCCATTTTATGATATACCTAGAAGATAGAGTTATTAAAGCAAAGTTACAGAAGGTATTGAACATGAAAAAATTGGTAAACGAGATTAGATAGTGACGTTTGAAAGAGGAGGCAAAATTTTAAAGTAGTATTTGAAGGCATTTTGGGCAACAGTTTTGAAAGAAGATAGGAGTAGATTTTGGGCAAAAATTTGAGTAGAGGTAAAGCTAAAAATTTTAAGGTTTTTGTTAGCGAAGTGAGAACAACAAAAATGTGAGCAAGTGAGAAATAAGGAATGCTATAAATCAAGGAGAAAGAGGACTGCAATTGAAGGTAAAATTTCATCTTAACAAAGAATTTGTAAGAGTGTATTTTATTAATTTTTCAAGCGTATTCGTAAAGGTAAAAATATAAAAGATAAGGCACTAAAGTTCTAATTCTAAAGTTGTAATTTGGAGCTCATTATCACCATCAAATCTACAAAAAAATATAGCAATCTAAATAAGTGAATAATATGTTATCAACGAGCTATAAAAGAAGCAAGATATTAAAGCAATAAATTAAGAGTTTGAAGTTGAGAATAGCAAGGTAGAATGAAGTAAACCTAGCATGATACCGTGAGATAAGAGTATCATGGTAGAATAAGAAATTTGTAGCCATAACATAGTAGGGTAAGCATCCAAGAGCCATCGAAGATTGGATAAGCCATCATAAGCTCCATTCCAAGGAGCACATTTTCCATCTATGTGCATTCGAGTGTGAGCAAATGAAAGATACTCTATGGACATCAAAATATCATAGAGAGGAAATCCAAACAATAACATTGGCAACAACCATAAGGAGGAGTGAATATTTGGTAGTTGTAATAGACAATAAGCAGGTGATATCATTGCATTGAATAATTGATAAGATAAGGTGAAGAGCATAGGAAAATTGATTGTAAAAGGGAATCAAAATGTCACCAGGCATCATGAGCACTGAATATAGTTTAATTTCTATTTACTGAATTGGTCAAGAAGGTGAAGGAACTTTATAGCACTTGGCACATTGAAGGAGGAGCACCAATCATGTTTGGAGGGAGACAAAATGGTTTGAAAGAGCCATTAAATCCATGCAAGGAAAAACAAATGGCAGGATGTATCTTTCAAATAAAATTTTTGAGTGAGAACTTGGAGGAGAGAGAATTTTGTGGATGTAAAGAGTCAACAAAGTTGGAAGGTCAAAATAATTACAAAATTTATAAAGGAGGTAATTTTTACATATTATTTTTTGATTTTATAAGGTTTGGAGTTATAAGGGTTGAATAATATTTCATTTGCCTAAGGTTGAACCTTATTAATTAAATTTCACCTTGATTAATTAGACTATTGAAGAAATAAGGAATATAATTGGTGAATTGAAACCCTAGAAACCCTATTTACGCATTTTGGAAATTTTTGAAGAATTTTGGGAATTTAATTGTAAATGTTATAATTATTTTATATAGTTTTGTGAATCATTTTTTTAATATTTACAAATAATTTGATATTTGGAGAAATAAGGTTTTCGATATCAAATTAGAAATAATAAATTTGCAAATATCCTTTACAAAACTTCTAAATTTCTAATTAGGGAGCCATAAGGTATTCAACATAAAATTAGTTTTTTGAAATTTTCAGTTTAGAAATAATATATTCAAACTTAGGGAGACATAAGGAATTCAACATCAATTTTTTTTTTTTTTTAATATTAGAAATTTGAAAAATAATTATTACTCAAAACTTAGGGAGTCATAAGATTGTCAAATTCAAAGGAACATGGCAAAGAAAAAGCAAATGAAAAAATAAAACAAATGATCAAAAATAGAAACAAAAATACATGAGTTAGAAATAATTGAAGTAGAAAATATTTGTTTCCAAGAAAAATAATTATACATTCAAGATATTTCAGAATGGTTGAAAAGATTAAAATTCCATATACACACATGATAGAATAAATTGAAGAACAAAATGATATATCAATAATTGAAAAAAATACCTTACAATCAATAATGAGAGAAGATAAAGATGAAAATATTTAATACTTAGTAATTATCTAAGTTCAAAGGTTGATGAGACATATAGAGATTCTAAAATAACTTTTCGTTACCTAGTAACATAGGAAAAATTATTTTTATGGTATTTCTCTCCAATGAAGTTCTTAAATATAAGAATATAAGATAAGAAGAAATGATTAAAGATTTGAAAAATAGGTTCATTGATGATACATTGAAGAATAGACTTATTGATATTACAAGTGAAGCAAAAAAAGGAGAATTTTAAATTCTTCAACTATGCATGGAAAGTATACCTAATGATGTTAATGATTGTTATGAATATTTCATTACTATACCTATTAGCCTATAGAGAATAATATATAAAGGAATTATCATCCTAAATGTTTCTAAGATAAGAAAGAAATAAAAGGATGAAGAATTAGAGAACAAATCAATGATGAAAGATTTTTGTTGTGAAACAAATGATTAAGTTTTATGATAGTGAATCAAAACCATTGATGATAGATGCATCTTGTGATACTAGTGATATACATCAATAGAAAAAATATATAAATATTGATTCTTATCAAAAATAAAAGGAAAAATTGTGATGCAAGCAATGATGCTTGTGATTTGGAAGTCATGACAAAGAGAGAAGAATCTATTACAAAAATAATGCTATATGTGATACAAGTGATTTGAATGCAGTTTTTTATTGTTTATGAATTCAAATGATGATAGAAATAGTGATGCTCAGAGTTGTATTGATATTTATAGAGATCATTCTAATGAATGTATTGGCCATTTAAAAATATACTAAAGGATTTTGTTCAAAGTTGATTAATAAAATGGGATATAAAGATACAAGTTTAGGTAAACATGAACAGGGAATGAAATAATAAATTGTATCATAAATAAGATCAAAATATGAAGGTCTTGGATATACATGACAAATGAGTAGAAAATAATCAAGAACTAACTTTGTGCTAGGAAATAGTGACATTAAATATGTGGCAAGGACTGATATAATCAATATTAATGAATGACATAATAGAAAAGGGATTTTATAATAGAAAACAAATGCAATCATTGTGGTAGATATGGATATAACATAGAGAGGTGTTGTAATCTCCATAGTTGTAAAATTTGTGGTGGACATAATCACTTACAAATATTTTATCTACAAAAGGAAAATAAAGAGTACAAAGTAAACATTTATTGTGGATGGATAAACATGAATGAATGGGATAAGTTAAAAGGAATATTTTATGGTTTCTACAAATGTAAATAAAGTATAATCAAAGTTTTCTTGCATAAAACATGAAAGTTCTAAAATATAAGTATTACCACTAGCTTTAAGGAAAACTAGTTAAGATAAAGATTAATACCACTAGATTGAAGAAAAATAGTGAAGAATAAGTTTTATATTTTTGAGAAAGAATCAACACAATAAAAGTTGGTCATTATCTAGATAAAGCCAAATATTATAGATTGAGATTACCTATTCCAAGAATATATTTAGAATATAAGGCAATTTATAATATTGATTCAGGTATTGAAGATAGACCTTGATATTGTAATTGAAAAGCTGATTAAGTAGACCTATGGAAAGAGGTCCCATAGGAGATAGAGAGAAAATCAATTATGGACTCTTGGAAATTAATTTTGGGCAATTAGAATTTATTTCCTAACTATTGGAAATTATTTTTGGACTACAAAAATTTGTTTCTAGACAATTAAAAAATATTATTGGACTATTAAAAAAATTCTAAGCTATAGTAAATTATGAGCAATTAAAAATTATTTTTGGACTTTAGAAAATCATTACTAAGCCATTGGGAATGTCTAGAATCATTCTTGTGCCATCAAAAATGGGATACAAGAAACAAAATGCACAATTCTAAAGTTTTAATTTTGATAAGTCCACACTTGCATAAATCTAGGCTTACACAAATTTGGGCTTACACAAAGTTAGGCTTGCACAAAGTTGAGCTTTGGACTTGTATAAAGTTGGGCAAATGCAAGGTAATCATGAAACCCAAAATTATCTTATGACCAATTTATTTTTATTATTTCATTTTAACTTTGCTTGATACAAGAAAGCAAATGAACAAAGCCAAAGTTTCTTTTAGGGTGACATAAGCATGGGACTTTAAAATATTGGAGTTGTGCAATATTAAAAGTTGTCAAAGAAATATCAAAAGAAAAATAATTTAAAAAATAAATGCACAAAGCTAGAGTCTTTTTAGGGTGAAGTAAGCATGGGAATTTAAAATCATGGAGTTCCAAAAGAAATATACAAATATAAATAATTAGAAAAACAAATGCACAAAGTTGGAGTCTCTTTTAGGGTAATGTAAGCATGGGATTTTAAAATCCTATAGTTGTACAATTTTGGAAGCTTCTAAAGAAATATCAAAATAAAAATAATTTAAAAATAAAATGCACAAATCCAAAGTCTCTTTTAGGGTAACACAAGCATACGACTTTAAAATCCTAGAGTTGTGCAATGTTGGAAGCTCCCCATGAAATATCAAAATAAAACTAATTAAAAAATAAATGCACAAAGCCAAATTTTATTTTAGGGTGATGTAAGCATGGGACTTTAAACTATTAGAGTTGCAATGCCAAAATATCTCAAAGAAATTAAGAAAAAATACCAACAAAGCCATAAAAGGTTAATAAATAAGCCAACAAAGCCAATGCATAAAGTTAAACTTTGGACTTGCATAAATTCAGGTTTCCATAAAGCCAGAGTTCTTTTAATATCTTTAAAATATCAAATTTGTGCAATTTTGGAAGCTCCTTGAGGAAATATTAAAAATAAAAGGCACTTTGCACAAAGCCAAAAAATTGTCAATGAAGAATGTGCAAGCCTAAAATAAAACCTAAAGCAAAAAATTACCCCAATTATTGAAAAAATTGCCTTAACAGTTGTAAGCTACCTCGGCTAATGCCCTAAAAACAAGTAATGCTAATATTAACTAGAAACTTAAGGAAAAGCATGATCAAAAGCCAAAAAATATTAAAAAATCAATAAATAAAAATTTAAAAAAATACACATAAATTTATAATAATATTAAAATTCTAAACTTTGTCTTTTTTTGTTGTTTTGCAGGATATTTGCTAGTGGCCACTTTAAATATGGTTTATGTAATATCAAACATGGATTTTTTTTGTAGACAGAATAAGTACAAGCGTACTCAACAATGGATAGGTCAAATTAATGGTCAACCTAGACTTTGTAGAGAATTGAAAATTTAATGAATTATGGTCATTATAGAGCTCCTAAGCATCATGCAAAGGGAAATTTTATGAGGCATGGCCAAAGTGGTGCATATTTAATGATCTATGGTTGCATTATGGCTAAAAAGAAATCTCAATGGGTATGTCCTAGAATTTTATAGCAATTAATTGTAAAATGTAACTCTAGATAAGAGCCAAAAATTATTGAGGTCATGTATGTTCCATTCAAAATAGTCATTGTTACTTAAGTGATAATAATATCTAAAACAATGAACAATATTGATTAGGCAATCATAGTTCACACAAATTAAAATTTATCTTTTGTAGCCTAGTTCTAATTTTTTTGAGCTCATGTAAGTTGCAATATTAATGCATAGAATATTTTTAGATAGTTGGTTATTTCATCTTTAAGCATTGTGCAAAGAAATTTATATTTTAATACATAACCAACAAAGACCCTTTAAAGGAATAGCTATCAATGACCTATGAGTTCACTCATATTGGCCAAGACCTGGCATACCCAAACATTGGAGGAAAGAGATTTTCCTTTAAAGAGGGAACATATCTCTATTTCATGTTAGCTTACTCTTGATAATGTGTCATTTGCACACTCAACATAACTAGCACTAGAAGGAGGGTGACTCTAAAAATTAAAGTGTAGTGTTTATGTTATATATATTTATTATCAAAGCTAGAATATAAAGTCATCATCACTAAATCTAAGTCATCTATAGGTGGCATTGAGTTTCTTAGTATTTCTCCATATGAAGACTAAAATTTCATAAATATAAACCAAATACTCCTTTGACTACCAATAGTTATCTTAGACCTATTACCTTTTTATATATCCTTTTGTCATTCTTCAATGTCCACCAATGATAGCTCTTGCTCCATGGTTAGTGGGAAGTAATCCTTTGAATATACTAGGGCCTCCACATGATATGCTAAAGAATACTAAAATATATCTCCCTCGATATAGGTATGATGGAACAAGAATATCTAAATAACATATACAAGCACACAAAGATACCTTATTCTATTTACAAATTGAACATGAGGATGTTGCTTGTAGGATGTTTCCACATACATTGGATGAGTTTATATATGACTGGTATATCAACTTACCTTCAAGCTCAAGTACTTCTTGGGCTCAATTAGAGGTAGCATTTATAAACCATTTTAGATTACCCATTTTTTTCCTTTGCCTATAGAGAACCTAGCAAACACCTGTGGCTATTCAATACTAGGTTTCATAAATTATGCACCTATTTTATGATCCTTTACACTCACAAATAAAGGAATCATCCAAATGTATCTTAAATCTTTGGACCCATTAACTTCTATGTTTGTGAGGAAAGCCCCTCAAATTGCATCCTTACCCAAGGCATAGAGTGAGGCTATAATATTTACACAATAATTGATGCCATAAAGTTTTGGTTTAGATCAATTACATTCTTTGGGAAAACCAAGATATTATAATCAAATACTACTAATTAACCAAGCCCTTATGAAAATATTTCCCATGCTAAAGCCATTACTAGGATCCATGTATCCAAATTAAAATCAACCTTTTAATATGGAACCCCTGAATCAAATGATGCATAATATGAGGAATCAATAAACCATTCCAAATTATTTGAACAATTAGGTGATCATAAATAACATTATCAATCATACACCTCCAACAAATAATCAACCAAATTTAACTGTATTTTTGAATACATATACACCTATAAATAATGTCATAAGTAAACCAAGACTAGGTAAACCTAATAACTCAAATCCTAATATAGACAATGTATAGAGGATGGTTAAAAAATTGAGCAATGATATGATTCAATTGCAAAGTAAAGTTCCTAAAAAACAATCTATAAATAATAACACTCAAAATAGGAACTTTAACCTCCAAAAGAGCAATCATCAATGGAATACTTACCCAAATAACAAAGGATTTCCAAATCCTATTGAAAACTAAAATAAACCAAACAACAATCTAAATACTTCAATGAACTTGGTAGATCTTGATTTATGCAATTGGTGCAGGGTACATTCCACTACTCAACATGGTGAAACTAATCATCCAAAATTTAAAACTACTTTGGATATTGTCCAAAAAGAGATGGAAATTTTAGAATTAGTGCCCACCAAAGAGAATTTTGGGAATCAATCTATCTAGAATGTAAGGATAGCACTATTTTTAAAGGCATGAACTCTTAGGAGTATATTAATATGAATAATGTAAATTCTTAGAAAAAGAGGTGTAAGCTTATCATAAATTTCATAGAGGTAATTACGTTCTTTAGATTAAAGGGAAGGCACCAATTACTTCTTCTACACATCCTAACAAAATATTCATCCCTCTTGATGAGTGACCTAGTTCCACGTAAGGATCCCATAGTATCTGCATAACCAAAATCCAACATGTAATTATCACAAATAGGGAAGAGCTCATACCAAAATAAGGTTGGATATAATATCATTGAAGACCTTAATAAAATAGAGGTAAATATTTATTTTATTTAGGTATATCAGTTAACTTACGAAAAGGATCTATTGCTTAAAATTTTTACTAGTCAAAATAAAAAGGATTTGAAAAATGATATTGATGCTCGGGAGGTCATATACAAAGAAAAACTAGAATCATATCCTTTTCTATTGGCTATTAGAATTTCTAGCAAAAACTTACATAATTATCTTATGGATTTAGGTGCTTCTAGCAATGTGATGTCATATACAATCAACCAAGAATTGGGATTGAATCCTACTCCCTCAAACAAGAGGGTTGTTTACCTAGATAAAGCAGAGCTAAATGTGTATGGGATACTAAATAAGTTTTATAAGTTGACTACAAAATCCAAGATACAACAATGTATTGATATTCAAGTTGTGGATACCCTAAATGCATATGGGATGTTGCTTAGTCATGATTGGTTAAGAACATTGAATGGTTGTATGACAATAGATTTTTTTGTATATGTATATTCTTTGGCATGCCATTGCTAATTAGATTTAAATATAAAGAGATCCAAGGATAAATGATCTCATCATAGACTATAGATAGATAGATAGATAGATAGATAGATAGGTATTAATGTGGAATAGAATTCCAATCATGGAATATGCCACTAGACTTGCATCATCACATTAACCAGTTAGAAATCAAGAGGGTCAACCCCACACACATGCCCAAAATCGATGTTAATAGGGGTGAGAAATCCCATAAAATAGGACCAAGGACTTGCACCTTTAAGCCTGCTACCCCATTGGCAAAGAGTATGGAAAGTGTTGGGGTTTATAAACCACTCAAGTCCCACAACACATTTAATGTGGGATTATTCACAAACACACACACAAACTACACTAACAAGATAGATAGGAATTAACGTGGAACGAAATTCTAATCATGGAATATGCCACTAGACTTGCATCATCACTTTAACCGGTTAGAAAGCAAGAGGGCCAACCCACCACACACATGCCCAAACTCGATGTTAATAGGGGTGATGAATCCCACAAAATGGGACCAAGGACTTGCACCTTTAAGCCTGCTACCCCATTGGCAAAGAGTATGGCAAGTTTTGGGGTTTATAAACCACTCAAGTCCCACAACACAGTTAATGTGGGATTATTCACAAACACACACACACACAAACTACACTAACAAGATAGATAGGTATTAACGTGGAACAAAATTCCAATCATGGAATATAACAATATTAATTATATTCTATACAATAAATCAAAATTGGGTCTACACTATGGTGGTGGAGACCAGATGATGAGTTTTGTTATTATTATCAAATCTAGGGTGGTGTCCAAGGTTGTTTATGATAGAAGGTTTTGGCAAGTTGTAGTTCAGTCATTAGTTCATAAGCTTTATTCAGTGAAAAAGAGGTTCATTTGGTCTTTTTAAGGTCACACTAACTCCTAATTTGGATAATTGAAACTAATTAAATAACAAAAATTAAAATTGCTTCTAAATTGCAGAGTTGATACTTAAACTAAATTTGCATAATTGACATTGCTAAAGAAAGAACTAAATTACTCTTGTTAATTCAGATAAAATGAAATAAAAATTCTAAATTTAAACCAACCAAGTTAACAATTGCTGAATTTGAAGTTGCTAAAATTAAAGTGCTAAAATAGAAAAAAAATGTTGAAAACTATAAAAGCTATTAAAAAACTATCAAAAAGTTGCTAAAGCTAAAATTACAAAATATTTGAGTAATAAATGCACACAAAAATAGGTATAAGCTAGATACAAATGCACACCTACAAATGACACTTAAAACACAAGGAAAAACATGCTAAAAATAGGGGAAATTCTATTTACAATAATCAAGCAAGAAATTGACAAAAATTGCAGCAATAAAAAAACTATAAAAACCTGCTAAAGGCTCCTTCCTCCAGCCTTGAAAGTGGGCCCTTGATCCCTGGTCTAGAAGAAGGTAAAATTATTCCAAAAATATAATTTCTAAACATTCACTCATAAAATTAAGAAAATTGAACAATGTTGCACATTTTATTAACCATTGTTGCAAAACTGCAACTTTATAGCTTTCATGACTCTTTCTGTTTGTTGAATTTTTCTGAATTCTAAATACTACTCTAGTAACTCAAAAAATTATGAGTGATCCTATTTATACTATTTATTACATCAATATTTCCAACTACAAAATAGAATACTATATTGTCCATGCATGATATTTTATTTTGTTGCAGTAGCCTAAGTCTATTTCAAGATAGAACCTACAACAGTAGTTATCCATGAACTTTTTATACCTCCAATATGGTGGTAATAAGCAAATAATGGGTGTGAAATAAGTTGTCACACTTGTCCTCACACTAATTTGCTCAAATTCCCTAAAAATCTACCAAAAAGTTGTTTTTCAATAAATTCTACAATTATTGAAAATAATATTTTTTTCTCCTTTTGCATGTCCAATATTTTGTGTAATTCCTAGGAATTATTTTAGGGACATTTGTGCATTATTTTATATTTCCAGTTATTTTTTTGCATACATCAAAATGATCAAATAGTTGTTGTTTTGTGTAGAAAAACTATAGTTTTTGTAGCGACAGACTACACACCTATCAAAAGCTATTGGAATAAATTTGGATCATGTGATTGCATTTCCAGGTGTGAAATCAGTTCCTTATTTCTATTTTAAACATGTTACATCCATTCAAACTTCCCACTTTTGACCTGGTCTATGAATTCCTTTAAATTTGCAAGGGACTGGTTTTTATATGTTGTTTATAGCTGTAATACCTTGTTTTACAACAAAGTAGCTATTTTGGCACCAAATAACTTCAAATAATCATCATAATGTGGGAAAAAAATATTAAATTTGTTATTTGATCACAAATTTTAGTACATTTTATTTATATTAAAATTTATCATGCAATTCCTCACTAAAATCATGCAAAAATAGGACAAAAATATAGAAAATTGTCAAAACAGTAGCATAATGTCTCTTAACACATAATCATGAAAACATAAAAAAAATAATGCACTTTAATAAAATATTTGGAAATTAACTATGTTATGTATTGAAATATTGTAGTTTTTACATGTCAAAATGGTGCAAAAATGAGGTATTATTTGGCCTCAACACCAGAGCCAAAGAGAATAATCTAGTAGTAAAGACCCCACCAAGCAAATAAAAATCAACTAAAGACTAGCTATGGACTCTTAAGTTTTATGGGTCAAAATATAAGCATGGAAATGGCACTAGAGTTGTTTTTTAAACCCCAAGTATGAATAATATCTTGCTACTTATAGACTATAGTTTTCTTGCACATGTAATGCTATTGAATATGAGTCATTAATTCATGTATTGTAGTTTTTTATTAAGATGGTATTTGAACACATATATATCTTGAGAGGTTTTGAATTGGTGATCAAGCAAGTGTGAAACTAGTATGCCTATAATGATAAGCATATCTTAAATTATCATAGCCAAGTATGGGATTTAATTAAAGAGTTTGATGCTTTCAATATTTAGACTATTTCACACAAAAATAATCACACTACAAATTCATTGGTAGTAGTAGCAAGCACTCTAGAACCACTTGCCCATTCTAAGATAAAGTGATTCTCAATAGAACTTGTTGTCATTCCCTCCATACTAGATAATGTCAAAACATTTCGAGTGTTTAAGGATTATTGACATATAGTGGATTTTATCATTAAATTTGGTATATTCAAATCTCAAATCATACATGAGGAAGATAAAACTATGTATAATTGGATGAAGAAGGTGAATTGAATTTTAAGACAATCACTATTCATAAACATATGGTTTCTTTAAAAAGTTTGTTTTATATGGATTATCATATTCACAAACAACAAGTTGATCCATCTGAAAAGGAGTTATACAAAGCTTATAATGTGGACAATACGAAGAATACTCAAAATATATTATTGGGAAATACTTGCAGTAATGAATAAAATAAAGGAATAATCTAAGCATTAAAATAATATAGAGATGCCATAACATAGAGCTATAAATATTTGAAGACCTACAATGCATCAATCATTACCCACACTATTCTATTGAATCCAAGAATGATACCTTTTCAAAAAAAGTAGAGACCCATGAATCATTTTCTATAGCACCTCATTCTAAAGGAAATATAAAAAATATTGGTAGGCCACATTATTTTTTGATAAAACATTCTACTTGGGCTGCAAATTTGGTACACATATATAAGAAGCATTGGGAAATGCTCCTATGTGTGGATTTTAGAAATATTAATAAAGCATCTGAGAAGGATAACTATCGCTTCCCTTCCTTGGATAAAATATTGTAAATTGTGAATGGATCTCAGATGATGTGTTTTTTAGATAGTTACTTAGGATATAATTAGGTAATGGTAGATCCCAAGAATATGATTAGAACTATATTTACTATCTAGTGGGGATCGGTTGCATATAGAATGATGTCATTTTGCTTAATCAATGTAGGAGCAACTTTCCAAATGGATATTGACATTGCTTTTAAGGATATCATGGGAATATGCATTATGATCTATATTAGTGACCTTCATGTCCTTTCTAAAATGCATGTAAACCATGTGGAAGACTTAAGGAAGGTACTACAAATATGTAGAGAGAATAGAATATTATTGAATCCTAAAAAGTTCATTTTTGGAGTTACAAAATAAAATCTCCTAGGGCATGTCATTTTTGAAGTTGGTATTTATATTGAACTGAATAGAGTTGAAGTAATTCAAAAAAATTCCCTTCCTGAAAGCAAAAATAAAAATAAATTCTTTCTTTGGAAAAATTAATTTTGTGAGTATTATTATTTTTAGTTTTGCAGAAATAGTCTAAACTCTAAACGCAATGCTAAAAAATTATGCCAATATTGTGCGGACCAAGGAAGCACAAGCTACTCTTCAAAAAACTAAAAGGTTAAGCACAAATTCTCCCATATTAATTAGTCTTGATTACACTTAGTCTTTTATATTTATTCAATTGCATTTGAGCATTCAACTATTAGTGTTTTAATTTAGAAAGAGACATGTGATGAGAGACTAGTAGATTTTGTAAGTTCACCATTGGAATATGCTCAACTCAGATATTCAACCATTGATAAAAAAAGCCTTTTTTTATCAAATCTATGAAGAAATTTTAGCATTATATCCTACATAGAAAAGTGATTGCAATAGTGCCTAATCCAAATATGAGAATAATATTTATGCGAAATGAGCTAGGAGAAAACAAGGGCAAGTGGATGTCTATCTTGCAATAATTTAATTTAGAAATTCACCCTATGATAATTATCATGGGATAAGTACTGAGTAAACAAATTATCAAAGTTGACCCTCACACTTCATGTCAAAAGTATTTTGTGGGAGATGTTACAAATGATGAATAGTTTCGGGACATTATTTATCATCTACTAAATAGACTATGTCCTAATCACTTTTAATTCCACTCAAATAAGAACACTACATCTCAAAAGTGTAAACTTCATGATAAAAGCAAGCATTTTGTATAAAAAAAATCATGAGGTAATTTACCTAATATGCTTAACAAAAAAGCAAGTTGTTGAAGTTCTCAAAGATTTCCATGGCAAGTATGCAAATGCTACAACACACCAAATACTAAGAGCTAGTTATTACTGACCATATGTCTTTAAAGGCGCACATGCACATGTCTTATCATGTCATGTTTTCTATATTGTAGCTCACTAAGAAAGAAATTCTCCCATGTCATTATAGTCAATGATTGAAGATTTCCTATTTGTATAATGGGGTTGGAATTTATTGGAATCATCAATCCTTTTTCATCATTTGACCACAAGTTCATCTTAAATACCATTTATTATTGTACTTGTTATATAGAGGCTCAAGCATCCAAAAAATGCACAATAGATGTTGTGATCCAATTCCTTGAATATAACATCATGACCAGGTTTGATACGCCATACTCTCTGGTATGTGATAATTACCCTACTTTTTATTCTTTGTGATTTGTTGAATGAATTTACAATAACAAGTTTACTCTAAATTTTTCTTCTACTTATTATCCTCAAGGTATTGAAGTAGAAAAATTAACTAAAAAAGCCTATTATAAATAATTAAGAAAATTTTAGACAAAAATCCGAAGGATTGGTATAATAAACTAAAGTATGTACTATGGTCAAACAAGACAAGAATTAAATCTTCATTAGGCACGTCTGTCTATCATATGGTTTATGATCAAGCCTATCTTTCCCACCAAACTCAAGATACTTACGTTACAATTCATGAGAGACTACTTAGAAATAGATGACATGATAGAAGCCAAGATATTAAATTTGATGAAATTGGATGATGGTGCATATCCATTATTTTTTTGCAAAGAAAATGAATCTAAAAGTAATGGAATAGCAAAATTAACTAAAAAAAAAATTACTAGAAATAATTAAGAAAATTTTATACAAAAATCCTAGGGATTGGCATAATAAATTGAAGTATGTATTGTGGTCAAATAGGACAATAATTAAGTCTCCATTAGGTACATCTCCATATCATCTGGTTTATGGTCAAGATCCTATATTTCCCACCAACCTCAATATTCTTACCTTGCAATTCATTAAAGACTACTTAGAAATAGATGACAGGATAGAAGATAGGCTATTAAATTTGATGAAATTGGATGATGTTGTATATCCATTTTTTGGGGGTAAATAAAATGAATCTAAAAGTAATGTAAGATGATGATGCAACTTCACACTAAAATCATTGTAAGGAAACATTAGATCATGAGGAATGAAAATATGGTTTGGTTTTTAAGCAAAAGTTATTCAAGTGTTCACAATCCTATTTTTCCATAGGGATCCTTAACCTAAAATTAGACTCTAGTGCTTGTGAAATTTACTATGTTAAAAAAAAAAGACTCAAGTGCTTGGGTGATTTAGACAACCTCTAATAGGGCTATAAATGTCTATTTGGTGGTAGAGCAAGGCCTAGAGTGGAATCAGAGATAACATTGTTATGGTTATAAATGCCTAGTCAATAGCAGATCAATATCTGGTAGTTGGTGACATGTCTACTTATGTGAAAAATCTCAAAATCAATATACCAATGTTCACTTAGGGGTGAAATAGCCTAATTTTCAAACTATGGTGGAAAATTTTAACTGATTCTAGAATGAGAATGAAAACATGCACATATTTTGCTAAAACAAAATGGAGTATTGCTTTCATATAAATTTCCTAACCCCAACCTTGGATGGATGCCAAATTTTTGGTTTTGTTGATCTTAAAGTTTCATCATTTTAGAGGAGGGTTATTTCTATTCCTAAAATTTTTAGAAGCATTTTCTAGTGGAGTATCAACATTTGTTGTTGTGCTTGCACAACACAACCCATTCTACATGGAATGGGGACCCACTTTATTTTGAAATTTTGGTATGCTTTCTCTTGTTTTTCTTGGGTTTGTTTGCAATTTTTAATAATTTAAAACTTAGATTTTTAGCTAAAAGATTTTAAATATCTTAAATTTTATTTTACCTTGAGCTTTTTTTGATGATTGTCGTCATGGGTTTTTATTTTAAACATTTTCCATTAGATGCTCTCTAAAAAGAGCTTTTCAAAAAGTAATAACTAGCATATGCTCTAAGTTAAATCTCTGCCCAAAATTATTTTCTTTCTACAAGTTTTCCAAGATGCCACTACCAACATCACCCCTTAGGAATTACTAGAAAATGGTTGCAAGTATAGAAATCAAGTGCAAACATTGTCGTGATCATAAGTTTGGACACATAATAAATTAAAGAGCATGCAGGTTTAAATCCACTAGAAACTCAAAATCTTGCGCATATTGTGAAACCCTAGCACTCAAATGAAATTCAAAGACTATTTCCAGATTATTGAAAATCATTTATGGGTTATTGGAAATTAATTTCAAACATGTAAAAAATCATTTTTTGGCTATATAAAATCAATTCTATGCAAATACAATTAATCTTGGAATATTAAAAGTTCATTTGGGGGCAATCAAAATTCATTTTCAAAATATTGAAAATCATTTTGAGCATTAAAAAATTGTTTCTAGGCTATTGAAAATCAATTCTAGACTCTTGGAAATTAATTTTGGGCAATTAGAGTTTGTTTTCAGGCTATTGCAAATTATTTTTGGGCTATAGAAATTTATTTCCAAGCAATTTAAAATCATTGCTAGACTATTTAAAATCATTTCCAAACTATAGAAAAACATTTTAGAGTAATTAAAAGTCACTTTTGGACTTTAGAAAATCATTTCTAAGCCATTGCAAATATCCCAAATCTTTTTTGTACCATCAAAAATAGGATACAAGAAGAAAAATGCACAAGACCAAAGTTTTACTTTTGATTTTGTTCACTCTTGCACAAAGTTGGGCTTGCACAAATCTAGACTTTGGACTTGTACAAAGCTGAGCAAACACAAGGTAATCATGAAACCCTAAAATTATCTTATGACCAAATGTTTTAGATTCATTCACTTTAACTTTTCATGATCTTGAAAAGAAATGCACAAATCAAAAGTTTATTTTAGGGTGGCATAAGCATGCAAATTTAAAATCTTGGAGTTGTCCAATGCTAGAGCTCCCAAAGAAATATTAAAATAATTATAATTAAAAAAAATGCACAAAGTTTAAGACTCTTTTAGGGTGACATAAGAATGATACTTTAAAATCTCAGATTTTTGAAATGTTAGAATCTCCCAAAGAAATATCAAAAGAAAATTAATTAAAAACCAAATGCACAAAGTCTCTTTGAGGGTGACATAAGCATGGGACTTTAAAATCCCATAGTTGTGAAATACCAAAATTTTTCGAAGAAATATCAAAAAAATAATAATTTAAAAAGTAAATTCACAAATTTAGAGTCTCTTTTAGGGTGACATAAGCATGGGACTTTAAAATCCCAAAGTTGTGCAATGTTAAAATCTCTCAAAGAAATATCAAAAGAAAAGTAATTTAAAAATAAAATACACAAATCTAGAGTTTCTTTTAGGGTGTATGGGTAGATTTTCTCACACCCAATTTTTCCTCATCTCGGAGTGATGGGCAAGAATCTCAAAATCGACTAATTTTTTAGGCGAGTAGGAAACTGGGATCCTATCGAGCCTCAGACAAATGCCAAAAAATTGTCACAGAGGAAGGAGGAGAAACACCTAGTGAAAGAATAGACATCCACTGCTTTTCGAATGGCTCCTAGTACCCATCATAGAAAACCTATAAAATTGCCTAAGTATTGATACGAGTGGAAGAATGGGTAGCATTTGGCCTTGGATAGGTCTTGAAAGCCCACCACAACCCAATGGGAAAATGTGAAGTTGGAAAACTTTGAGTACATCCTGAAAGCCCACCACAAAGAAATTGCCTAAGTGTTGAGGTGGGTAGGAAAATGAGAAACCATTAAATTTTGGATGGGTTCCAAAAGCCTACCATGATAGGAGCTGAAGATGACTAAGTATTGAGGTTGGAGGAAAAGTTAGATGAAGTTAGATTTTTGAGGAACCCCAAACACCCACCATGAGGAATATTACCGAGGAATAAAGAGACTAATAGATCTTGGGGATGTCTTGAAACCTCACAACAATGGAAGAAGGGTGAATTCCAGTAGAGATATTATGAACAACCAAGATCCATTCAGACCCCAAAATCTTATCATGGTAGAAAAAGAGACTCAAGTTTTAGTGGGGGTTCCCAAAGGTCCACCAACAATGGAAGTATCTTCCTTTTCCAAGATATGTAGAGCCTACCAATGGAAGGAAACACTAAGATCAAATATGAAGGTAGTTCATGAATACATAAAATATAACCTGACACATGTCTGAGAAATTATGGATGATCTTTAGACATGTCAAAGAGTATCGATGACTTGAGGTAGGCTACACAAGTTATCATAACATCCCACTACCTTTAGGCATGTGAAGGCATTATTAACATTAGGATTTTTAAATGCATCTAAAGGACGAATGAACCAAGTGCAACTAGTAAAGCTCACTCTCATACCACATGAGTATTTAGTTAAGATTATAGGGATATAGGAGATATAGTCTAGCCATTATCTAACACATTCACATTTCACTGTTGGATATCATGATCGCTTGTAATAAGATTCCTTGGAGATACTATATATGTTATATTGCAAGGCATTAAAATGGTTGACTCTTTAGCTATTATAATTGCATGTAAAATTTCTAATATTCCAAGGAATACAAGTGGATCACTGTTTGACCTCCGTAAAATCTCATGTATGTATGAATAAATGTTTGTTTGTTTATTTAGGTTAAAATATATTGAATGATTCAGCTTTAATTTTGTATTCTAGATTCTATCTTCTTCATTATCTAATTTTGGAATTCACTTATAAATGTATGCAATTAATGGTAAATGAGATAAAAGTGGTTGGTCTGTTAGGTGTTTTAACTAAGTGTCTTGTAATAGTTTATTTTTAATGAATGTACTTTGATGTAATTAAATTTGTACCCCTTCCAGTTCTATCTTTGACTTCATTTATTTCCTTTTAGCACCATTTTCCAACACATTTAGAAGCTAGTTAGCTAGGGCTTCATAAGGAACCAGTATTCTCTAGATATTGACCTAAAAGCCTCTCGACGATCAAGCCATTCAAAGTTGGTCAAGGTTTATGGGAACACAAACCTTACCTTAGATAGATTTTGATACCAACAGTTTTTGGCACACCTAATGGGACTAGTCCCACATTTTAGATAAATGAGAGTTTAGTGATGCTCTATTTTACCTAGTTTTCTTTGATCACTTGGTGACTTCATTGAAATAGTGACTTAGAAATCCACATTAACCATTTTTTCTTTTCATGATTACAAGGCATAAAGCTATCCAGTTTGAAGAACCAATTGAGTTCCTAGAGATACTCTTTTGAAGAAAGAAACCTTCCCCTTCATTTAAATCAACCTCATCTTCATATCTCATAGAAGATCTAGATAATACCAGCCCTACACCTAAGATCCACATTGTTCTCCAATCAACAATGGCCCAAAATTAGAACAAAATTTTTCCCCATTGGAATAATACTAGCCCCCTCAATCTTGTAAATAAAAACCCAATTCCTTAGGTACCTTTGAAAGCTTTACCGATGGATTATGGCACTAGGAAGACTATATTTGAGCACTACCAAGGTGTTTCTTTATTGTTTTTTGTTCATAACATTCAAGAATATGTGATGTTCAGATTATTGGGTATCTCCTTGAGAGGGAAAATTTTTTATTGTTATAGAACTCTACCTAATGGGACCATTGCTTCTTGGGATGACTTGGTTGGAAATCTGATAGAATATTTCAATGAACAAGTGGATCCATTCTCCTTTCTCACCCAATTCATTGTAATACAAAGACACCCGCAAGAAGAAATAATGGATTTCAACATCATATTCAATCACAACTGGAGGAGAGTGCCTGAAGGTCTTTGGTCTACTAATGAGCAATCCATATATTATTACCTGAGATATTTTAGATTATATATAGGGTTGTCAATAATACAATCACATGTCTATATATTTCCCCAAATATTCTAGGAATTTATAAAGATCGAGAGGGATATTATAGCCATAACCAGAATGCCTCCTAAACCTGCAATGCCCATATTCTCTTAATTTTCCCAACATTAGTCACAATCATATGTTACTTGCTCCACTTAAAAAATTGGTGTTACCCCCATAAACATCCCTCCATGGCCCATACCTTATGTAGTGCAAGATTTTCTATCTCCCCCTATATTTCTAGCATTACATGTACCCCCTATAGTACCTACAATTTTGGTCCCTGATCCACAAGCTATTCTTATCCAATAAATGCAATCTACAATGAAAAATTTGATCAATGAGGTCATGTTAATGAAGAGTAGGTAATGTGAGAGAAATTTCCATCCTATAATATTTCCCTATATAGCCAAATACCATGTTTTTGCTAATAGCAAGCCTCCTAAAAAACTAATATAGTCTTTATAAATGAATAAGGAGAGGCTTCAACATCTGCACATGAATCATACTATTGGTGCTCCACATGCAGTGCATCTAATGGGGAAAGTACTTTTATGATGCACCAACACCATGTGTAGAAAGTAGCTATTAAGAAGGTAGAAAAGGCCCAGAAGGGGCACATCAATATGATCAGAGAAGTTGGTCATAATTTCATGATGCCATCCATTGAACAGGATTCTATCTTGATAAGGTCAAGAAAGAAAATTTTACAAGTAATCCATGAAGAACTAAACCCCTTGAGAGTCCCCATGGATCTCAAAGACAAAAGAGAGGTTGAGCAAGAAGTCCCTCAAAAGGGCAATATCTATAAGCCACCTCAACAACAAAAGAAGGAGGATAAACAAACTAAAAATTATCCAAAGAAGACAAAGACATAGGAGGAAGCCAGGGATAATTTAAGATATCCATATCTAACCAATCGTTAGTGTATTGAATCCAATCATGAATATGAAAGAAAATATGAGCAATTTCCAAGGGTTAAGGAAAGGTAATCTAAGGTCACAACTTTTAATATTGTGGAAGAACTGAAGAAAATACCTTCAAGAGCTAGCATGTATGATGCTCTGCTCATCCTTGGGTAGATTTATTTACTTTGAGCCTCACTTGAATCAATCAAGAATCAAGGTAAGACTCATCCAAGGCTAAGTTTGTCCCGAGGGTCTCATGTATTAGGAGGAGGAAAAAATAGTTCATCTACATTCTATCTCTCCTTAGAAATGGAGGGATAGATGGTCCACAACTATATGATTGATTTAGGGTTGCTACTATAGTGATGTCCAAAGCTATATGTGATGTTATGGGAATGAAGTATACAAGAAATTTCCCTAATATTTTGTAGTTATATGTCACCCCATTAAATACCATTGGGGTAATCAAGAACATCCCTAGCGTACTACATAGATTACCTCATATTACCACCATCCAAGAAATTATGGTGGTAGATTTGAATCCATACTTTAGGATGTGTTTATAGAGAGTTCACTACAAAATTGGGTAGTTACCTATCCCTTGATTATTCTTATATGAAAATACATTTCAAAGGTAGAAGAGTCAAGGTACCATTTTAAAAACCCTCATCATTTCATGTAAAAAAGATAGAGGAAGGGAATCAACAAGCCAATATAGTTAGTATGATGAATGAAGAAGTAAATTTAATGGAGGAGGTATTGGAATAGCTTCAAATTGAAGACCATTTCTTGCTTAAGTATTTCAACATCATGATTGAGACGTAAATCAACACATGCAATTGCAAAAGAAGAGGTAAAGAAGTTGGTTATTTAGGATGAACAAGTTCAACCATAAATTTAGATTTGGAAGCTTTAATTTTATGAGGTACAGTGTAAGAATGGTTTTGGAGCAAGTATAGTCCTCAGCTAACCCACAAGAGCTAAGAAGGTTTTCTCATATAGACTAACATGCAGCTACACAAATAATGCAACAAAATATGAAGCACTATTTTTGGGCTTAAAAAAGGCTAAGAAACTTGGTATAAAGTAGTTGTAAATATTTAGGGACTCTAATTTGGTGATAAATAAGATCACTAAGAAATGTATAAGCAAGAAACACTATCTCACAGATTATAGGAATAGAGTATGAGATTTTCTCTAAACATTTAAAGCTCTGAACATCAATGCAATTCTAAGAGAGTATAATATCCATGCCAATGTATTGGCATCAATCGGAGTTGATTACTACCCAATTTCAAACATCATATATAAGGCAAAGACAGTAAGACTAGTGTATAGACCCTCTATTCTATGCAAGTGCATCTTCTAACAAGTATTTAAGAGTGATGAGTAGATAGTATATTTATTAATCAATGATATGAATTGCTTAATTGATAAAACACTGAAATATGAATATGAATATGAATAAGAATAGCTCATCCAGCTAAAAAAACATATACTAAAGGTACTAATAACTCGTGAAAGTGTTTTTAATAACAGTGAAAGACAAACATGCCATATGATGAAAGTTGACACTAAAATATACAAGGAGGTGCAAATAATACCAGTAAATATTATAAAAATAAGGGTGAAATATTTAGATGAAGAAGTTAGTCAAATTTATGAACTCTATGGAAAATATAATGATATCATAGCCTGAACTTATGATGATATCAAGGTATACAACAAGGACACCATTCAATACACTGTTGAGTTAAAACCAAATACAAAGTCTTTCAAGAAAAAGTAGAGGCTATTCAACCCAAAAATAGAAGCCTTGATGAAATAGGAGCTTCTAAAGTTGTTAAGTGCCAAAATCATCTACCCTATTAAGCACTCTACTTATATGGCCAACCTAGTACCAGTGAGAAAAAAGAATGGATATATTTGACTCTATGTTGATTTTTATAATATGAACAAAGTATTATTAAAATATCATTATCCTCTTCCCCAAATTGTTGAGATATTACAAATAATGGATGGAGAAAAATAATTTTCATTGCTAGATGGATTCTTTGGATTCAATCAGGTCTAGTTTAGAGATAAATATCAACATAAAATGATGTTCACCACCAAGTGGGATATGTTTTCTTATGAACGGGTGCCATTTGGATTGTCCAATGTCAATGCTACTTCTCAAAGGGCTATGGAATTGGATTTTGGTGAACTTTTGAATAGTTTAATTATCATTTATTTGGATGATATGACCATTTTTCCTATAATAAAGAAATTTATGTAGAACAACTCAGGATGAGTTTTGAAAAATACAAGGAGTTTGGAATCTCCATAAACTCAAAAAAATCCATTTTTGCTATAGAAGAAGGAAGACTCTTGGGGCATGTTGTATATGAATTCAAACTATTTTTTATCTAGATAGGGTAAAAGAAATCCTTGACCTTCCTTTGCCATTAAACAAGAAGAGGCTACATTCATTTTTGGGGCAGATAAGTTTTGTGTGGAATTTTATATCAGACTTTGCACAAATAGTCAAACCCATGATGGATATGCTAAAGAAATATGTGGAATTCAGGTCGATAGACGTCTAGAAGAATACTTTTAGATATATTAAGCAAGCTATTACAAATTATTTGGTGTTCATCAACCCAGACTACTCTAAGGACTTTATTCAATATGCTTTTAGAGTAGAATAAAGTTACATGGTAGTCCTCACCCAAAAGGGGGAATATGGTAGCAAGAAACCCATTATCTTCCTTAGACAAACATTGCAAGATCACAAGGAAAGATACAATTTCATTGAAAAATAGGTATATGTAGTCATAAAATCCTTGAAGAAATTTAGGTATTTTGTCTCTCAAAGGAAGATAATTTTATACATGGTACACCCAAATGTTAGAAATTTCATGATTCGGGGGGAATTGGATGATAAAATATTACGAAGGATGACAAAAATATAGAAATATGATGTTGATATTAGGCTGATCGAGTTGGTAAGGGGAAGAGTAGTTTGCCAATAGCTAGAAAAATTTACAACACTAGGTTCTAATTTGTTCATCGAGGAAGCAATCCCAACACAGCTATAGGAATGGGAGGTGTCATCCAATGCTTGAATCACCCAAATCGTACACTACTTCAACTATAGAAATTTTCTTGAAGGGTTGATGACATCTCAAAGGTGATAATATAGACTATAGACCATCAAATATGTATTGGTCAATGATGTTCTCTACAGGAAAAATTTTTATGGGGTACTATTGAGATGTTTATCTTCAAAAAATGCTAATAATATCTTAGAGTAATTCCATATTGGCTTCTCAGGAGGACACTATTCTAGAAAAACTACAGTGGCCAAGACCTTAAGAGTAGGATTTTATTGGCCATTCATCTTTGCAAATGCATTCAAATTGGTTATAACATGCAACAAGTGCCATAATTCATTGGAAAGAGCAAGCATCTTGCTATGTCAATTAAGCAAGTAACTATAGGAGAACCATTTTAGTAGTGGGGGTCATACTTTATTGGTGTAATAAATCCAAATTTATAACCTAGACACAATTATATTCCCATAGAAAGAGATTATTTCACCAAATGGATAGAGGTTGTGGCTACCAAGTAGGTTGATCAAAAAATAGTTATTGAGTTTTTAGAAACATTGATCATCAGGTTTTGAATTCCTACCACCATTGTTTTAGATAATGGCACATTCTTCATAGGTTCAAAAGCAATGGACTTTTCAAAAATGTATGACATATGTTGGAATGCTTCCTCTAACTATTATATGCATGGAAATGGTCCAGTCGAGTCAAAAATTAAAAATCTACTAAAGATAATAAAATGGAGCATTGACCACAACCCCAAAAGTTGGGACCTCCTTCTTGATCAAGCACTTTAGGAAGATAGGATAACTCCAAAAAACTCCTCAAATAAATTGCCATATGATTTGGTATATGGAAATAATGAAGTTCTCTCGATCAACCTAGAACTTTTGGTTCTCAAATTTATGAGTGAGATAGAGATGGAGGGTTTTCCTCCAATGGATAAAAGGTTGGCATAACTGATACAACTAGAATAAAATTATGAACAAGCATACAACAATATGTGTTAGCATAAAAATATTGTGAAGCATTGGTTTGACAAGAAGGAGGTATCAAAAGTGTTTAATGAAGGTCATATCATCCTCAAGTGGGATGTAGGGTGAGCAAAGCTAGGTGCACATGATAAATTTGACTCCATGTGGTCAGGTCCATACCTCATTGAAAGTTGTAAATATGCAAATGCATATCAGTTGTGTGACATTTATGGATGTCTACTCTTGATTTTAGTGAATGGACAATACCTAAAGCACTATGCCTAGTTATTTTAATGGTGAAGTTGTATATATGTACATAATATCATTTTCTTGTGCTTTTATTTCAATCTTAAGTTGTAAATATTCAAATTAAATTATAAAAAACTTAAATCTAATGTGATGGATATCAAGGCCATCTCACCACACACATACCAGGTTCCCTAGATAATTTCAAAATCTAAGTATTCAGTTTCACTGAAAAATGGGTCAACACCAAGCCTCGAGCGAGCCCCAAAAGTATTCCACCAAGCAAGTAATGATATATGGAAGAGAAACGATCAACCTTAATGTTAGATTTTTAGGATGTACACTAAAAGGAATGCAACCACAAGATGTAAGATAATCAATCTATGATAACTATATGATAATGACACTATAATATGCAGGAAAACTATAAGATAAAATTCAAAAATAACTTATAAATATGCCATTAATTAAAGCTCATAAAAATAGTACAATTCAATATAATGGAGGACATGAACACTCCATTAACTATTTTGAAAGAGCTACATTGTACCCATATTACTACTCTATACTATGCACTCTCTATTATCCACTACTAAAGGCCTATATATAGGAAGATAGGTTGTTTGGCCTTTACTCTACCCATGAATCTTTATCTACCTATCCTATGACTAATGTACAATTGGTCTACATGCACACTTACATCATTGCATATTCTAACACTTGTGAATTTATTACTTGCATGAAGTAACTAATCAAACCTTAATCTAAAGTAAACTTCTTCTCTATTTATGTACCCAAGGTGGTACATTAGCATGTACCCAATAATTTTATATACTCTAACACCCCCATGTGTTACATTATCTGGGTATTGAAGACTTTAGTCTTTAATATGTATCTTCATCTTCTGAATGTTCTTCATCATGATTAGCTCCTTTGTACTATCTTTAATTTACATTGCATGGTATACCTCCTTGATCTAGTTCCTCTTGTTCTTCTTCTTTAATATTGTTTTTAGATCTAGTTTTTGCACTTTCATAAGTGGTCATACTATCACCTAATTCCTACAAAAGTATTTCCTCTTTGCCTTTGTCCTTATTAGTACTATTCTTGTTGTGTATAGAGGCTTCTAAAAGAACACTTAAGACATCATGATAAGATATTGAGTTACAAGAACTTGAAAGTATCAATACTACATGAGGATTGAAATATCTTATCTATGATGAATTCATCCACTATTTTTCTTTCTAAGTGATTCAATCAATTCTTTTTATTCTACATTCTCAATTTTGTAGCATTTTAACATAATTAATTCCATGTATAATATGCTACCAATGTCTAAAGGAATTTGAATATCACTCTTTTCATTGTCAATTGCTTTAGTGAGTTGAGCATGTAGATAATATTCCAGGGCTTCAAACTATGAATCAATTTTGAAGTAAGGTCTAAGTTTCCTTTAGACTTTATAAGTAAATTCTTGATTTTAATTTTTATAATACTTGACCTTTCTCTTCTAATGGTATTGTTCATATCATTGTTTCCTATATTCTTTGAAGTTGACATCTTTCTTCCTCCATAGTTTTAATAGACTATTGTCACTTGAAGACCTTATAACTATCTATCTAGATTCTAGGTTGAATCAAATCTTGTAGTGTATGATTAATCAATATAATTATTTTAGTTATTTAGTATTTTGAGAATACTTTTGATAGATCCTTTATAGTAGTCTGCCTTATGTCTTCCTAGTTTTAAGTATATGTTCAACCTTGCTAAGAACTCTTTAGTTTTGTAGGTTTTTTAAAATGCCTTCCATCTAGCAAGTGTTTGAATGCACTATGAACTTTGATGGTATGCTTAGCTTTCTTAGTTTAAGTTGAATCTCTTTTGACTTCCTAATGTTCAACTTTAAAGTATTTCCTTACTTGTCCATATTGATTAGTAAGTAGAAAGCTAAAAATAAATGATGATGCACCTTAAATTTTTGACAAGGTTATTTTCCTTCAAGACCTTTTAGCTGGATTAATGTCTCATAAATCAATGTAAGAGACTAATGCAATTTACAACTCTCAAGAAATTATAGTTTTTCTTCTTTAATCCTTCAATTTTAATGGTTCAATTTTCCAAATTCCAAGAAGCTAAAGTTTGATGTAGCACTCCTTATATCTTCCTAATTTAGAAATTTTAAAATTGATAATATTTGCAATATAATAATTTTGATTTTACAAGTAGAAAACATTTTATCTCCTATGATATTAATTGCAAATATTAATATAATTGTATTTCAACTAATATGTATTTTAAATACTACTTTAGGATTTGCTTTCAAGTTTACTAAGGTTGATATTTGCTTATAGTTTCAATGCAAATGATAAATGAACTCAACCTTATATAGTATGCCTTATCACTCCTTAAGGAAAGCAAATATTAATTTATGTAGAACTATACCTTTTGTAAGGTTGAATGTGTGAGGTAATTGGCACTTTGCTTTAACTCCTATATCCAAGGTAGACATTGTATCTCCTTGTTTGTGATGTATGATAGTGAGCTTGATGGTTGATGGGTGCCTTTTATGAAAGTCTTACTCCTTCCTTTAATGTGCCTTAACTTCTCTAGACTTTTTTTATTTTTTCACCTTCCTTCATTTGCTCTCTTTTGTGAAAGCCCTTTAATACTTTTTGTCTCCCTTTTTCATGTAGCCAAGTGGTGCAAATATTTCTTGGGATTGTATGTTACTCAAATCTAGGGCATTACAGTCTATGAAAACATCAAAACAAGTGGTGTCAACCATATGTGAGGTGCTTGAGAAATTATTAAAAAACTTCCTTTGGAGTGTTACTCCAATCATCGGTTCTTTCCTATCTTAGAATGATTGTTACATTGAATGAGTGCCTACTTATTTAGTGTATATGTTACATATATGAGGTGATGCATTCTTTCCCTTGATGCAGACATTATATAGGTGAGAAAACATTCTTTCTTCTTTTTTTCCAAGTGTCACAAGATGCCTTACATCAATATAACAAGTGTATATGCCTTCCCTTGCATGCAATCTCACCTCCAATGTACCTATTCACTTGATGCTTTCTTAATGCCTATTCTTGCCAACTATTTCCAAGTTTGTTTAGCTACTTTGTGATAGCAAAGTGTGAGATGGCTCTTATTTAACGTATATGGATGGCTCTTCTCCAACTTAGATAGATGGCTCTTTGTGATAGCTTCTAACACCTGGGTAATGATTATATTCTTCTCTATGCCTTGGCTTTGCCGATTGGAAGGTGTTGTCCTCCAACTTTAACTATAGTTTATCTTGCTATCCTTCTTTTATTATAGGTTTTCCATCATGACAAGTGTCCTCTGCTATGGTTATACTATTTTGTGGCTATAGAACCAAATAATGGTGTCCTCTAACACCTTGATAAGATGGGTATTGAGCCCTTTGGATGGATCTACTCCTTATAACTTTGTCTTGTACTTTACCTTACCAATTTTAGCCACTTGTAGACATGATAATGAGCTACGTAGTGTGTACATGAGACACTTAAACCTTGTCTTATTTTGACGTAACATAGAATACAAGTATGGTACTTGAAAATAACTCTGTAATAACTTGAATAATATTCCTTAGTAGCACCCGAATTCAAGACTCTCCTAGTCTCCTTTGTAGCTTATTTTTTTGATTTGATATGGTGACTTCCTTCTCCACTCTTTTGGATGTAATATCACCCTTTTATGTGGCTTCTCTATGCCACAATATGTAGCAGGTTTTGTACACTAAATAGTGTATTTTGACAGTTTGATATTACTCTAATTTGTGTACTTTGGTCTTCCACCTTAACTTAAAAACCAATGCACTTAATAACCTTTAAGAGTAACTAGTATAATGCACTAGTAATTTCTCCTTATTTCTCCTTGTAAATAAATCTTAAAAGTAACTTGAATCTAGCACTAAAGTCTATGCTTTAGAATATAGTCTTATTTTCTTCTAGTAGATAATAGGAAGTTGATAATTTTCTTTCTCTTGAAATATATCTAACTCCTATTTTGATGTGTAGGTTTTAACCTTATAATAAACTATCTTCTACACTCCCTTGAATACTTTAATATGCAACCTTCTCCTTGCAACTTTTAAACTCTAATATTGTGCTTAATGAAACTTAATAATGAACCAAATAAGTAATATTCAACTAATGATCCTTTTTTCACCAAAGCTACTTCCCTTAATGTCCTCTGAAGATGATGAATATCTTGGTGATTTGAATCACCTAATTTCTACCTTGTAATGGATGAAATCGTAGCTCTTACTTTCTATTCAAAATAGCTCTTTAGCTTACCTATTTGCAGCTTTAAAAATACTCTAACTTGCTGCCTAAAATTGTATTTTTGTGGCTTTAACTCTCCTTCAAGTTCCTCTATTGAAATCTAGAAGTTAGAAGCTAGTAATGCTGCTTGAATTGGTGTTATCTTGCTATCCTCAAATATGAAAATTTCAGATTGCAAAGTAGTCAATTTATCCTCTAAATTTTTTTCCTTGAATATCATAAATTCGGTAGGACATTCCTCCAAATAACATCTGAGATTTTCCTTCAAGAAACCTTCACTTTTACGTTATAAAACTAGCAATCTCATTTCTCTGAAATACCCTTCAATGGCAATATTCTAATATCTTAGATTTGGTCACTTATTCTAACTCCTTTATCCTTCAACCTCCTTGTTGAATTTTGGTTTCAATATTGACCTATCTAGTGGCCTTATTCTCAATATTCTAACTATATTGAGGTCTTCACTGCTCTCCTCTGAGATTTTCCAAACTCCTTGCCAAATCCTTCTCCTTTTGGGCTTGTTGTCAAATGGTGATAATTATCCCAAATCCTTATTTCTTAGGTGCTTCTCTTTGGTAGCACTATTATTCCTTGATTTCTTCTCAAGTCTTCTTGAATGACCTTCTCTAAAATCTGTAGTGAGGTTTACCTAGCCTTCTCCTTATTTCTCCTTGATACCTCTTCTCTAGGGTCTTCAAATTTTTATAGCTTCTCTAGTCTTCTTCTCAAGACTTCAATGAGACCTTCCTTGATCTCTTCAATCTACTACCTTGGAAGTGTTGTAATGAGATCTCCCTATTGGATATATAAAATATATTAGTTCTAAAATCTAGAATAGGACATTTGCTAGTCCTTCTCAATCTCAATATTCCAAAGTTAAAATTTTTCAATGGGACTTATTATGGGTCTCTTCATCTTCTTGGGTTGTTCTCTTCTACTTATTTAATCTATAATATACAATATTCAATATTTAATGGATTTAACCAACCTCCAATCTTCTCTTGGAATATTTTATGGATACTCTTCAATCTATAGTAAGGATCCCCTAGCCTTTTTTCTTTTCTACAATTTGTAGGTTTGCAACTCATGCAATGGGAACTTTTTCTCAAGTATCTAAGCTTTTAGTCTTCTAATTCTTGTTCAAAGTGTTGGATTGATTCTAATGAAGATAGTATTCCTAAATTTATTTTAGGAAATTTCCCAAAATTCTTTGAATCTTCTTTTTCTCCCAAAAAGTGTTAGAAACTAGAAAATGATAAATATCTAAATCTAGATATTTTTAATCTTCACTAGTTGATTTTTCAATATAGTGGAATTAATGATGAGTCCTAGTCTTCACAAGTTTTTCTAAAATCTTGTGGGAAGACTTCAACCAAATGCAATTTTTGAAAATTCTAAAAATGATATTTTTGATCTCCTCTCAATCTCTCTTTTGGCTCTCCCTATTTCCTATTGATCTACCATGTGCTATGATACCATTGTTAGATTTGAGGATATATATTGAAGGGAATGCAAAAACAAGATGTAATATAAGTAGGCTATGATAACTATATGATAATGGAACTATAATATGTAGGAAAACTATAATATAAATTTTTGCAATAACTCCAAAATATGCCTAGTCTACTCATCAAACCTTGAGTCCTCCAAAAAAGTAGTCTTTAAGAACAATAGAAAGGGACAGCCGATCATGGGATTCAAATAGTCCTAAGAAGATTTTCTAGATGAATTTGGGGATAAAATTTATAAAATAAAATATCACTGGGATCTATTCAACAAATATGGTGGGATCTTAGGGTCCCACTAGGTGTTCCAAAAATTGTTGGTTGGAAATTTGGCCTAAAGAACAGGTTTGTACACCCAATGATCCTTGACCAACATTGAAAGGTCACAAAGTCAAAGGCTTTACAGTCAATATCCAAAGAACATCAGTTCCTATGGATCCTAGCTAACAAGGATGAGGTAAAATGGGTTCTAAAATAAATTCAAATGAGTTGAAGCTAGAACTTAAAAGGGGATAGATTCAGTCGCATCAAAACATATGCATAGAAAACTCAAACCACTATGAGAAATACAAGTATATCAACTAACAGATCAACCAATACTCACTCTCATTTGGCATCTAACATACATTATTGAATATGAATTATAGAACTACCAAATGAAAATGCATGAAATCCATATTAAAAAATTAAAGCACCTCCATATGACTAGATTTAGTTGAAATAAGCACTTAATACTTCATATGCTCAAGAGGTTAATTGGATACCAAAAAATAATAAACATGTATTTCTTGAATAGAAAAGTTTTACATATGAGTTGTAATGGCCAAAGAGGTGATGACCTAGAATGACCTAAATTCTAGAATATATAGATTTTACAATAAATATTGCACTCAAGATGATGGGTGGTGGATGAGACAGTGAGACTACTCCAGTGGGGTCGCCATGTTGTAAATATTTTCAAATATTCTACATTCTATGGTGGAAGGTAGCTACTAGAAGTAGATAGGTAGTACAGCTTGAATTTGGACCCTTTATCAGTCTGATTTCATTTGGTAATATTGCTAGACAATAAATTCCATCCATCTATTGTCGAAATGAGATGTTGATTAAATGATCTATTAGACCTCTTGAAATTGAACGTCTCCATGAATTTGAGACTCAACCTGCTACCACCCACTATATGGGCACCATACCTCTTTATTACCAACTAACTACCACATATTCTCATAAATGGGGTACTACTTTCCTTCCTTTAGAGGTCTTTTGATGTTGTGAGAATTCCAAGATGGGTGGACCTTTGGGATGTGCCCATTGGTTGCTATTGACCTGAAACTTCACTCACTATACTTCATCTTCTTAAATGTGGTTTTTTGGGCTCCTCATCACCTTTCATCTTGGCTAAAATTTTGGGATCCTTCGTAAGACTAGAAGGTACCCATTTTTCCATCAAGCTTTAAACTTGTATGGTCTTCTATCTTGTTTTTGTGTGGCATATCAAAAAAATTGACTAGGGGTATTCATTCTCCCATTTATCCGTCCTTTGTACCTATGAAACTATTTTAGATCCTGTTTATTTACCCTTATTATGGGGTGGGGATTTAGGACCCACATGGGATTTATAAGTGCCCAATTCTCCATCCACCTTACCACTTAGCCAAATTTGTCATTTAATTCGATGGAGCCCCAAGATTATTTCATGGTTAAATATGCTCCACCCTCATTGGCCACCCATCATTGGATGGAGTTTTTGGAGTTTCTCAATGTCTTAAGTTGATTAATTCCTCTACCATTCTTAGCACCTCTCCAAAATTTTATCACCCTCACTGCAACCTACCCCAACATCACCCGTTGAATCTATGAGGCTCATTCCTAGCAATAAAAAACTAATGATCAACGATCTAGATCCAAAAAAATAGCCTTTCTAATAACCATCATCTTGCTTACCAAAAATAGAGATGTGCATAAATGGATGCAATATTTTACCCACACTTCTGGTGACTCATAGGGGATTTCCTCTTTATGGGAACATAAACCTAGATGAACATATTACACCTTGTAGAGGGGGGAAACCACACACCAGCATACTATTTTCAAGGATGGATGCATAGGGAAGCCTTGAGGTGACCATGGTGGTCATTATAACTCTACACTTGATGTGGTGATGAGGAATGGATTAATGAAGAATTGATTTAGGACTTACTCCAAGTCTGAAGGAGTATGTTTAATGTATTCAATTTAATACAATCACCTAGGTTTGCATTTTCTATAGCTAAGATATTAAATGAAATAACAAAGCAAGATGCAAGAAGACAATAGCTAACCCTAGAATGATTATTTATTTGAATTATCTATAATCTAAGATTGCAAAATAAAATATTTGAGCAAGGATTCAAGAGGAGATGAACAAACAATGTTAAACCCTAAATGCATTCTATATGCTTTTGTTCTTTCAAATGCCTAAAAAATAATTAAATATTTTTCTTTCATACCAAATCTAGGGTTTTCAACATAATAGGAAATCACTCAATAAATAGCCTAAAATATTTAATAAGGCACTTATCTCATTCAATGTTTTACCCAAGCTTTATCTTTTGTCAAACAATATTCCATGATTCATATTCCTGAAAAATAACTTCACAAAAACTTGAAAAACATGATCAACATTAGAGGGCCTACATAGGCCACTATATGTTGTAAATGGTGTTGGACATTTTGAGTTCTTAACTCAAATTTGTCATTGATGTCAAGAAATGAAGTCATAATTAATGTCAAGGAATTTTTTAAGAAACAAGTTATCAAAGTTGTCATTGATATCTAGGAAGAAGCTTCTAATAAAGTCAAAGGTCAAGAGGAACAATGCAAAGGTTAAATTCAAAGGGCTCCATAATATTTTTAAATATTTTGTGGAAGCATAAGATAAAAGGTTTTCATAAAAACCCAAGAAATTTTATTGCAAAGCTAAAGTAAGGTTTAATATTTATTTGATAAAATATTTAAATTCAAAATGAATTTAAATTTTATAAATAAATATTATTTATACCAAGGTACAAAGTGAAAATGGGTTCAAATAAAACCAAAGGGTTTTAAATAATTAATTTATAAAATTTAAATTCAAATGAGTTGAAATAGTTTATAAATTAATAAGCTCCAAAGGAAATAAGCATCGACGTCTAAAATCGTTGAAGGTAATTTGAGCGCTGATGTCATGCATGGAGGAAGGAATTTAGTATATATGCTAATGCCCTAGAGGTATTTTAATTTATCCTTTTGCTCGGTAATCGAATGCATACAATTGTGTTTGAATTCATGAGGAAGAAAGAAGACACCATTCTATTTGAGCACCAGTGAATAGAGTTTAAGGGAATTTGCACCAAAATACCAAGTGCCAACTGGGCAGGTGGCCTAGTGGTTGAAAGGATAGCATTAGGGTGTTTGAGATGCAAGGAGGCATGTGTTCAAAATGTAGCAAAAACATTTTTGGTAGTTGCATTTGTGTTGGAGAGCACCAAAGGAAAGGCGCATGTTTTACGCAAGGTGAGCAGGGAAGGTTTTTGGAGCACATGGTGCTTATTATTCCCCAAGCTAGATCCTAGCTTGCACGAAATTGGGATTCGTTGCTAGAGAATCGGTTGAGGCTACATGGTGTGTTCGAATCCCCTCCAAGTCAAGGTAATAAATTTTGATTTTAATTTTTGTGTGTTGCCTAAATTTTAGAGCTAAAAGGATGCATGAAAGGATTGTTAGTTGGAAATGATTTTTGATAAGTTGGAGGAATAAGGTGTTAAGGTTTATTTTAATAAAGTTATTTGTCTTATTGTTTTATTGAAATATTAAAAGGGTAGATGGAGCTTCTTGTATTAGGTTATTTTTGAAAAGAAGAGTGCATTAAATATTATTAGGATATTATAAGGTGTAAGTGGTAATTTAAGTTTTGTAAATTTTGATGAATATTTTCTTAAATATGGAGTGATAAGATGTATGTGTGTTTTGATGTTAACATTGTATTTTGAGGAAATTAATCATCTTATAATTTATTTGAGATTGGAAAGAAGTGTTTGGGATTTTTTGTAGATTTAGAAGATTCCTTCATCATCAAGAAAAAGGTATGGGCACATTTTCCAAAGTTTAATTTGATTGGTTGGCTTTTTAGAAAATAAGTTTGGAGTGAAAAGGACTTGATTAGGGTTTACTTTTGAGTGTGTTTGAGTTAATACATCAAGGTTTTATAGAATAAAGAGTTGTGATTAAAAGCCTTGTTTAATAAGCATTGTTGTTGAAAACATTGGTTGTGTGAAGAACTTGAACTAGGGTTTGAGTATCATTGCTACGAGAAAATTGTTTTATAAGCATTGTTTTTGAAGTGAGTTGTTGAGAAAAAAACTTGAACTAGGGTTTGAAAATAACATGAATGTCATTGCTATGTGATATTTATGTTGAGCATTGTTGGAAACATTTTGAGTTGATTTTTACATGCTTGGACTAGGGTTTGTGAGAAAGGGGTGTTTCATTGAGTGATTGGTTGAGTAGAGTTGTTTGAGCCTAGTCAAGTGGATGTGTGAAGTGATTATTCAAGTTCCATAAAACAAACTATTCTATATTTTTATTTGAGTTGAGATTGAGCATTGAGTTGAAACATATTGGATCTCTAACAATTCTCTTTATGTTTCTATGATATTGGACAAGTTCTGTGTGGACTTGTTGAGAAAAATTGAGTAAGTTCTGAGTAGACTTGTTGAGCAAATTTGAGCAAGTGCTGAGTGGACTTGTTGAGCATATTTGAGCAAGTTATGAGTGGACTTGTTGAGAATATTTGAGAAAGTTCTGAGTGGACTTTTTGAGCATATTTGAGCAAGTTCTATGTGGACTTGTAAAGTAGTTTTAAGTATATATTTGAGACAGAGCATTGGAGGTGACAAAGTAGAGAGGACAATAGTATCTAGTGGATATATATCCATTAGCTAGGGCAGTGAGGATAGGTATTTTGAGTGGGGATAAGAGTATTTAGTATAGAGAGATCCATAAGTCAGTGTAGTGGAGGCAATAGTATTCTAGAGGATTATCAGCCAAAGCAAAGGATAAGGAGTTCTCCTATGGATAGAGATCCATAAACTTGATTTAAGAGGATAAAAATCTCCTTTGAATAGAGGTCCATAAATATTGTAGGTAAAGGATTCCCAAGAGAATTTATTTGAGAAAAAATTATAAGGAATATTTTCTCTATAGAGTAGCCTGTATTGGGTGAACCACGTAAAATTATATTTATCATTTGTGTGATGCTTTGTGTGATGTTTACTACTTTAATATTTTTGATGGCATTATGTGGTTTAAAAAGCAAAACAATTTAATGTATATTGTTCACCCCCCCTCTCAATATAAGCACATTTTCTTCAATTGGTATCAGAGTGGGTCCCTCCATGAAAAGAGTAATAGCTTGGAGGAGGATCCATCAGTAGCACACATGACTTCAAAAAATGAAGAAGAGACTGTGTTTAACATAAAAGAATAATTATTTGCTACTATCATAAAATTGGAAAGACTTAGAGGGAAGAATTCAAGCTTGAAGGAAAAATTTCAATAAGATGAAGAAGCAAGAATGGAACTTATACAAAAATCTAACAGAACTCAAGATTAGGGTGGAAGAAGGAAAGAAGATTGAGCAAGACATGAAATATCTATTAAGATCCAGGGAAACAGAATGTGAAATATTGGAAGAATAAGTTGTCCACCTAAGGAATGAAGTTGAAAAGACCAATGTACTACAAGATGTAGAATATGAGAAACAAAAAGAGGAATCAAGTATTAAAAATGTAGAAACCTCAAAAAAGGATAAGCAAGCAAAGGATATAAGAAAGGTAGAAAGTAAAGGAGAACCCTGGATAAGAGTTAATCACAAGAGGAATATTACTTCACCACAAACTCTAAGACATCCAAATAGGTTACATAATTTCTTCCATGGTCATTGATTTTCTTGTAATAAATATGGTCATAGAGTTGTACACTATATTCATCATGCAAGAAACAATATCAATATAAATTTCAATTTCTTTGCACCTCTCATGGATGATGATATTATATGTTACAAATGCAATAATTTTTGGCACAATGATAGATGGTGTAAAATGATGCTTCCTGAGTCTAGAAAAGCAAATTCAATAACTAGGAAATATGAAAGGAAAATTGTTATGTATAGATCAATGTTAGTTCAAACAACCCTTCATGCTCAGGATAAATAAGAACAATGGTATCTTGATAGTGGTTTCTCTAGTCACATGATAGGAGACAAATACAAATTCATTGTACTAAAAGAAACAAATAGAGGATCAGTAAGTTTCGGTGATAATGGATCAACAAGGATTGGTGGAAGAGGAACTCTAAGTTTAGATAATGGGAAAACAAAAAAAAAAAAATGTATTGTATGTTAAAGGGTTAAAACACAACCTAATGAGTATAATTCAACTTTGTGATCAATGGTACATGGTTACTTTCCATCCAGATAGATGTGAAATAAGAAAATCAAAAATTGGAAAAATCATTGCAAATGCAAGAAGAACTCCAAACAACTTATACATGCTCAATGAGATCAAGGAGAAAAGTGTTTTCTATCACAAGAATATGAAATTTGGTTATGTCATAGAATACTGGGTCACTTGAAGTTTGAAAACATAGTCAAAATAAGCAATAAATAGGTGCCTAGAGATTTACCCAAAAGAAGAAGACCTCAAAACACAATTTGTGCACCCTATCAACATGGAAAGCAAACTAGGACAACATTTAAGTCAAAAGGATATAGGTCATATGAGACATTAAACCTAATACATATTGATCTATTTGGTCCTACCAGAACATAAATTATTCAGGGTGATAGCTACTTTATATTGTTTATAGATGATTATTCTAGAATGGTTTGGGTAGCCTTCCTAAAAGAGAAGTTAGAGGCCTTTGAAAAATTCAAAGCATTTAAGGAATTGATTGAAAATAAAACCAACAAAAGGATTAAGTGTCTGAGATCTGATAGAGGAGGATAATTTAATTCAAATTATTTTTTAGAGTTTTGTGAACAACATGGGATCAAGAGAGAGTACTCAACAACAAGAACTCCTCAACAAAATAGGGTAGTTGAAAGGAAAAACAGGACTATTGAAAACATGGCTATGGCTATATTAAATGAATCTAAGCTATTAGATGGGTTTTGGAGAGAATCTATAAACACAGTAGTATACATAATCACTAGGGATCAAATGAGGGTAAATCATCACAAGACTCCATATGATATTTGGAAAGGAAGATCTACCACTGTAAAACACTTTAGAATTTTTGGAAGCAAATATTACATAAGACGGGAAGATCAAAACTTAGGCAAGTTTGATCCAATATGTGATGAGGAAATTTTTCTTGGTTATTCCACAATGATTAAAACCTACAGATTCTTCAAAAAAAGAACACACACTATGGTGGAAAGTATGAATGTAACAATTGATGAGAAGATAGATTCAAGAGAACCAGTTCAAAAAATTATGTATGAAGAATATGGATGTTGTCAAGAAGAATTTTGTGAGGAATAAGATAAAGAAGAACAAGAAACACAAATAATTCTTCCCAAAAATCCATCCAGGTATGTACAGAAGCATCATCCAAAAGAGCAGATTATTGAGAATCCATATGAATGACAGATAAGGAGAAGAATAATAAAACCATATCAACAAGCAAATTTTTCTTTGCTTTCTAATATTGAGCCAAAATACTTCACTTAGGCAAGTGAGGATAAATTTTGGTTTAAGGCAATCAATTAAGAATTAGATCAAATAGAGAAAAGCAAAACTTGGGAACTTATTCCATGACCAAAGGATAAAAATGTGATCGACACAAAATGGGTACTCAAAAACAAGTTAAATGAATATGGAGAAGTGGTCATAAATAAAGCAAGGTTAGTATGCAAAGGTTATGCACAAGTAGAAGGAATTGAATTTGATGAGACATTTTCTCTAGTTGCACGGATTGAACCTATAAGGATGTTTTTAGCTTTCTCAAGTTTCAATAACTTCAAGGTATATCAGATGGATGTCAAGTCAACATTTCTAAATGGTGTTCTAGAAGAAGAATTTTATATTGAATAGCCAGAGGGATTCATACTAGCAGATAAACCAGATCATGTATGCAGATTAAAAAAGTCACTATATGGTTTAAAGAATGCTCTGATAGCATGGTACTCAAAATTGCATAAGTATATTTAGGAACAAGGATTCAAAAAAGGAATAGCAGACAATAATTTATATATCAAAAATGAAGGGAGTGATCTTATGATAGTGGTTGTTTATGTTGATGACATAATTTTGGGGGGGAAACAATGATAATATGTGTAAATAATTTTCTAAGAACATGCAAAATGAATTTTATATGTCTATTCTTAGTGAATTGTCCTTATTTCTTGGAGTTTAGATTTCATAATCAGAAAGAGGGATGTTTCTCTCACAAGCCAAGTATATAAAATAAATGTTAAAGAAATTTAGGTTATAAGATTGTAAACCAATAAGTACTCACATGGTCACATGATGCAATTTGAGTAAATATTATGAATCTCTAGAGGCAGATAAGAGATTATATAGATCTATGATTTCCATATTATTGTATGTTATAGCTACAATACCAGACATAGTACAATTAGTGGGATTAGTGGCAAGGTTTCAGGAAGCACCTAATGAAACACATGTGGTAGCAGTAAAAGGAATTTTTAGGTATCTAAAAAGGACCATGGATTTTAGGCTTTCGTATCCCAAAAGTGATAGTTTCACACTAACAACATATACAGATGTAGATTGGATCAACAACATTGATGATAGAAAAATCACAAGTGGAGGAGAATTCTTTCTTGGAGACTGTTTAGTTTCTTGGCTAAGTAAGAAGCAGGTTTCAGTATCTTTATCTACAATAGAAGCAGAATACATTCCAGCAGTAGCCAGTTGTACACAGGTGTTATGGATGAAGATAAATCTAGAATACTTCAATATAATGCATGATCATACCAATCCTATACTATGTGATAATACTAGTGCCATAAGTAACTCAAAAAATCCTTTAATGCACTCCAGTACAAAGAACATTTCGATTAAGTACCATTTTATGAGAGAATGAGTGATAGATAATTAGGTCAGGTTGGAATATGTCACTACAAAGGAACATATAGAAGATATTTTCACTAAGCCACTTTCAAAGGAAAATTTTCAGTATCTTCGAGGAAAATTGGGAGTAAGACTCCCATACCAGAATTAACCACCTCAAGAGGAGGTGGGGGAGGGACTAAGCTAAGAGGCTCATTATTAACCTCGAGCCCCAAAGGTGACCCTTTGCCATTGATGTCAAAGGAGGATATATTTGAGTAAGGGGGAGATATTTGGTATTTTAAGTGAGCATTGAGCCAGGGGGAGCAAAGTCCTAGGGAGAGTAGAACAGAAGAAGAAGTCAAGTTTTTAGAAAAATAATTTGGGTTACCATCAATGACAAAGGGGGATATTGTTGGACATTTTGAGTCCTTAAGTCAAAGTTATCATTGATGTCAAGAAATGAAGTCATCATTAATGTCAAGGAATTTTTCAAGAAACAAGTTATCAAAGGTGGCATTGATATCCAGGAAGAAGCTTCTAATAAAGTCAAAGGTCAAGAGGAACAATGCAAAGGTTAAATGCAAAGGGCTCCATAATATTTTTAAATATTATGTGGAAGCATAAGTTAAAAGGTTTTCATAAAAGCCCAATAAATTTTATTGCAAAGCTAAAGGAAGGTTTAATATTTATTTGATAAAATATTTAAATTCAAAATGAATTTAAATTTTATAAATAAATATTATTTATACCAATGTGCAAAGTGAAAGAGGGTTCAAATAAAACCAAAGGGTTTTAAAAAATTAATTTATACAATTTAAATTCAAATGAATTTAAATAATTTATAAATTAATAAGCTCCAAAGGAAATAAGCACTGACTTCTAAAATAGTTGAAGGTAATTCGAGCGTCGAGTTCATGCATGGGGGAAGGAATTCAGTATATATGCTAATGCCCTAGAGGCATTTTAATTTATCCTTTTGCTTGGTAATCGAATGTGTGCAATTATGTCTGAATTTGTGAGGAAGAAAGAAGTGACCATTCTATTTGAGCACCAGCAAATAGCATTTAAGGGGATTTGCACCAAAAGACAAAGCGCCAACTGGCCATATGGCCTAGTGGTTGAAAGGATAGTGTTAGGGTGTTTGAGGTGCAAGGAGGCATGCATTCTAAACACAGTAGCATAAGTTTTGGTAGTTGCATTGGTGTTGGAGAGCGCCAAATGAAAGGTGCATGTTTTGCACAAGGTAAGCAGGAAAGGTTTTTGGAGCATGTGTTGCTCGTTAGTCCCCAAGCTAGTGCCTAGATTGCACGGTATTGGGAGTCATGTCTAGAGCATCGGTTGAGGCTGCACGGTGTGTTCAAATCCCCTCCAAGGCAAGGTAATAAATTTTGATTTTAATTTTTGAGTATTGCTTAAAATTTGGAGCTAAAAAGGTGCATGAAAGTATTGTTAGTTGGAAATGATTTTTGATAAGTTTGAGGAATAAGGTATTAAAGTTTATTTTAATAAAGTGATTTGTCATATTGATTTATAGAAATATTAAAAGGATAGAGGGAGCTTCTTGTCTTAGGTTATTTTTGAAAAGAAGAGTGCATTGAATATTATTGGGATATTATAAGGTGTAAGTGGTAATTTACTTTTTGTAAATGTTGATGAATGTTTTCTTAAATATGGAGTGATAAGGTGTATGTGTGTTTTGATGTTTACATTATATTTTGAGGAAATTAATCATATTATAATTTCTTTGAGCTTGGCAAGAAGTTTTTGATATTTTTGGCAGATTTAGAAGATTCCTTCATCATCAAGAAAAAGGTATGAACACATTTTCCAAAGTTTATTTTTATTGGTTGGTTTTCTGGAAAATAAGTTTGGAGTGAAAAAGACTTGATTAGGTTTTCATTTTGAGTGTGTTTGAGTTAATACATCAAGGTTTTTTGGAATAAAGAGTTGTGATTAAAACCTTGTTTAATAATTATTGTTATTGAAAACATTGGTTGTGTGAAGAACTTGAACTAGGGTTTGAGTATCATTGCTATAAGAAAATTATTTTATAAAAATTGTTGTTGAAGTAAGTTGTTGAGAAAATAAATTGAACTAGGGTTTGAAAAGAACATGAATATCATTGCTATGTGAGATTTATTGTTGAGCATTGTTGGAAACATTTTGAGTTGATGTTTACATTCTTGGACTAGAGTTTGTGAGAAAGGGGCATTTCATTGAGTGATTGGTTGAGTAGAGTTTTTTTTATCCTAGTCAAGTGGATGTGTGAAATGATTGTTCAAGTTCCATAACACAAACTATTATATATTCTGATTTGAGTTGAGATTGAGCATTGAGTTGAAACATGTTGGGTCTCTAACAATTCTCTTTATGTTTTGATGATATTGGACAAGTTTTGTGTGGACTTTTTGAGCAGAATTGAGAAATTTCTAAGTGGACTTGTTGAGCATATTTGAGAAAGTTTTGAGTGGCCTTGTTGAGTATAATTGAGCAAGTTTTGAGTGGACTTGTTGAGAATATTTGAGCAAGTTCTAAGTGGACTTGTTGAGCAGATTTGAGCAAGTTCTATGTGGACTTGTGAAGTAGTTTTAAGTGCATATCTGAGACAGATATTTTGAGGTGACAGAGTAGAGATGACAGTAGTCTCCAGTGGATAGATATCCATAAACTAAGTAGTGAGGATAGGTCTTATGAGTAGGGATAAGAGTCTTCAGTGGAGAGAGATCCACAAGCTAGTGCAGTGGAGGCAATAGTATTCTAGAGGATCATCAACTAGAGCAAAGGAGAAGGATTTCTCCTATGGATAGAGATCCACGAACTTGATTTAAGGGGATCAACATCTCCTTTGGATAGAGGTCCATAAACATTGTAGGTAAAGGATTTCCAAGAGAATTTATTTGAGAAAAAATTATAAGGAATATTTTCTTCGTGGAGTAGCCTACATTGGGTGAACCACATAAAATCATGTCTCTCATGTGTGTGATGCTTTGTGTGATGTTTACTACTTTAATATTGCTAATGGAATTATTTGGATTAAAAAGCAAAAAGTTTTATTGTATACTTTTCACCCCCGCTCTCAATATAAGCACATGTTCTTCACTTGGAGGTATAGCAGTCAAGCCCCCTAGGTCCTTTTAGCTGACCTTTGAAATACAAAAGTGAAATTTGACCTTTGGAATATGAACAAGCAGAATAAAATGCATTAGAACAGTGCAATAAATAGAATTAAAAATATGTTTTTATGGCTAGAAAGCAACATAAAATTTAGGTCTATATTTTAGAGATGGTAGATTGCCCCCAATCCTAACCTATGTAAAATTGTGCTCTACACAAAGCAACCATGATTTTGTAGAATGATGAAATCGTACCCCAAAATTACCAGGTGTGATTTCACAACAAAGGTAAAAACCCTAGAAGAAAGTAGATGAAATGATGCAAACTAAAAATGCAACTAATATGCAAGATGCATATGAGCAAAAACAACTTGGCAATAGCAAAAAAATAAACCAAAGGATGGAAACCTCAAAGTAGTAGATTTCTCCTTAGGGCTTCAACACTTGTCCACCAAGAGTAGCAACACACAATCAAATGGAGAAAAATAAAATTCCCAACTAGAACTTCAATAGACTATATCAATATTTGCACAATGAGTACTTTCAGTCTTATATTATCACTTATTACTTTATGAGTTAGCTTGCTTGCCTTGAAATTGAGAAATTGCTTGGGAGAGTAGAATCACTTGTAATAATTCCATATGTGTGGAAATAAGGATTCAAACCCTCTATTTATAAGGAATTTTAAATAAAAAAATGGGTGGGAAAACCAAGAAAAGTTGACCCTAGGAGGGATAAACTTAAAAAAATAGGGTTTCCTAGGAGAAAATCCTAGCTATACGAAATTGTGCCCCGCAAAGGCTGATCACAATTTTGCATAAAGAGGAAAAAAGAAGAGAAAAAATGGGAAAGAGAAGCCCAAACTTGTTTAAGACAGGTTGGAGGGTCTCCCTAAGGATCTAGGGAAAATGACTCACTCAAGTGATTCAATGTTTTGTGTCTATATTTTCCCCCTCTTTGATGCATTTATGGCCTAATAAATGTGCCAAAGAAAGGTGTAGATGCCAATGGGTGAAGGGTGATAAGCAAAAAAGAAGTGCCAAAATGGTGATATTTTGGATACTTTCTTATTTTACATGCAAATCGAGGTATTAGGGTCAATAATTCCTATAAGGTTAGGGGCCTTGCTCATATTTTGAAAGGAATGTAATATTCCTAATGAAAATTAAAAGGTAGACTTAGAAGAAAGAAAAGCAAAAACAAGAAGAAAATAATAAAGGAAAAGTGAAGAAGAAAGCAAGCAATAAGAAAAAATGAGTGTATGTAGATGTGATTGTTATTATTATTATTATTTGGTATAATAAACACAAACACAATGAATGCAAATGAGCCTATATGAGTGAGATGTGATGGTATGAATATAACTAAATGCAATTCATCTAAAATGCATACCTAGATGAAATGCATGGTAGGATGAAAATAAATGCTTCAAAGGTTAATAAAAGAAAATAATATTGTATGGGTGCAAGATGGACAAGGTGGAGTTAAACCTTCTATGGGTGTAGTGCTCACTAAGATGGAAAAAATAGAAATAGATATACATGTTGGGATATATTCTTGTAAATGGTCGAATTGAGGCTACTCCTCACTAGTGACCATGAAGCTATCCACTATGGAGTGTATTGTGTGTAATAAACATGATGGTCAATGTGAGTGCTACCTGATATGGGTGTAATGTGTTCAATAAATTGTGTGAACATGGCCAAAGGAGCAAAATGGAAGCCAAATTTATTGATCTAGGGAGATGTAGATAGTGAAAATTTTCAAGATCAAGTAATAAGAAGGAGATGAGATGGATAGATAAAATTATGGAAGTGCATGAAGGTGGACCCTAGGTTGGGGATTCGCTAGGCATCAAAGCCATAGTAAAAGTGCAATGCATGTGAGCTACAACCTAACTAGGTATCATCACTTTCCATTGTTATGAATATTCAAAATCTATATTATCAAGCAACCATGCAAATATAAATAGGAAGACATGGAATTATGACAAACAAATATATATAATGGAATAGAATATCAGGAAACCATGTATTATAATCACGCAAACAATGATGCCATATGAAACTAGGCTAAATACAATGTGCAATTCAAGTGATGGATTATGCATAATATCTTTTAAAATACATTATTTTCATAGGTTCTTTAAGTTCTTCACCATCTAAATAATCCAAATTATGAGCACGTGAGCCAATATTGGTTGTTATGACAAAGTACCCTAACCAACTGGGCTAAAAATTACATCGAAGATCAAAACAAGTATTGGTGTTCTTTTGGTTTTCCTTGAGGACAAGGTCCCCAACCTCAAAATAATAATTGTGAATTTTATTAGAGTAAGATAACTTGATCCTATCCTGATAAGATTGTAAATACTCTAATGCATGAATGCACTTTTCATCTAGCAGTTCCAATTGGTGTAAATTATTGGAGTTATACTCATTGTTGATCGAGGCATCTTGCAACAAGATATGCAACAAGGGAACCTACATCTCGAAAGAGAACACTACCTTAGACCCATATATCAAGACATATGGTGAGGCACCTATGGGAGTATGCACACTAGTTTAGTAGACCCATAAAGTATGATAAATTTAGATATACGAATCACGATCAATCTTACAAATCAACTTCATCAAGATCTTTATCAAGGACTTGTTGGATGCTTTGGCTTGTCCATTACCCTGAGATTAATACAAATTCTACCACATATGATGAATCTTTTACTTAGCACAAATTTTATAAACATCCTTGTTATTGAAAGGAGTGTCATTATCAGAAATAATCACCAAAGGAATCCCAAACCTACAAAGAATCTGGTTGAAGATGAACTTGAAAACTTAAGTTCTAGTCATTGTGGCTAGGGGCATGGCTTAAACCCATTTAGTGAAGTACTCTATCACTGTTATGATAAACTTGTGATCATTAGACAACATAAGATTAATACTCCCTATAATATTAAATAGTCACATGGATAATGAACAAGGAGAAGAAATAACCTGAAGGTGCTGAGAAGGAGTATGGACAAGATGGTCATAGCACTGACACTTGTCACAACATCAAACACGATCACATGTACATTTCTCCATGGAAGTACAATAGTACCCCATATAAATGAGCTTCTTGGCAATAGCATTGCTGCTAAAATGACCTCCACATGATCCTCCATGAGCTTCACTAAGAGGAAGTTGGGTTTCATTATAGTTAAGGCATCTCAAGAGAATACCTTGGAAAGAATGTCGATACAAAGTATTGTCAATTATAACAAATTGGTATGCTCTTTTACACAAAATCTTATGCTTATTGCAATGTAAACCATTAGGCATAAAACCATATTTAGTGAAATTAAATATATCGGTATATCATGGCTTATATGGGGTATATCCAATGGTTAAAACATCTAATGAGACCAAAAAATAACCAAGATGTAGTCTCCTAGAGTTTTCTAATGATAATATATGCTTTATCATATTCCAACTCCAAAGGAAACAAGGATGCAAAAACATCCATGGCATCCACATGGCAGTTTGAGGATTTAAGAATATACTCTATGGTTACATGATTAAATGAAGACAAAAACTTGGTGATAATCTCCCTATAGGTTTTAAGTTTATCATCTCAAGTTTGATTAACATCATTGATCTGATTGACCATAATTTTAGAATCACCAAATATTGAAATGACTCTAACCTACAAATCTAATGCTACTCTAAGTCCAAGTATTAAAGCTTTATACTCTACAGTATTATTTTATGTAAGAGAAACAAAGCTTGAAGGATAATAGGATGAGCTATTTTTGTGGTATAGCTATAATTACTCTAGCACCAATATCCTTCATGCATCGAGCTCCATCAAAAAACAAATTTGAGGACTCTGGCTCTTCAACTTTGACATTGAAGCATTCATTAGGATACTCAACAACCAAAGGATGGGTAGCTTTTAGGGAAGCAAAGGCTAACTAATCAGTGATTACCTGAACCTTGATAGCCTTTTGACCTATGAAAATAATGTCAAACTCACTAAGGGACAACACCCACTTAGAAGCTTGACCTAAAATGTTGGGTTTAAACATCAAATAGTGCAAAGGATCAAACTTTGAAACTACTAATATCTTATGGTTGAGCATGTAGTGCCTTAGATTCTAGGAAGAAAACACCATGGAAAAGCAAATCTTCTATAGGGTAGTGTATTTAGTTTTATAGCTAAAAAAATTTCTACTGATATAGTAGAGAGCTCACTCTTTATTTTGATCATCATGTTGAGCCAACATGGCTCCCAATGTGTGAGTTGTGGCTACTATGTAAAGCATTAAATTATTAGAAGATAAAATAGGAACTAAAATAGGTGGGAAAGTGAGATACTATTTGAGATCATCCAAAGCTTTTTAACACTTAGAATCCCACTGGAATACCACATTTTTCTTAATATTCTTAATAAAGGGTTGAGACTTATCAACTAATTGATAAATGAACCAATGAATAGCCTAAATATTATCTTTAAGGCTACACAGTTTGGTTAGGGTGCAGGGAGAAGGTATGTTAGTGATAGCTACTATCTTAGTGAGTTCCACTTCAATACCTTTCCCATAAACTATGAATCCTAACAACTTGTCATATGTGACTCCAAAAACACACTTAGCAAGCTTAATATGAACCTGGAAGTGATGAAGCCTTTCAAAAATCTATATTAAATCATGGACATGATTATTTCATTGTACAGAGTGATCTAAAATATCATTGACATAATCCTAGAGAATATCATACATCATGTCATGGAAAATACAAATCATGACCAGTTGATAGGTGGAATTTATGTTTTTCAATCTATGAGGTATGACTTTCCAATAGAAGGTACCCCATGGAGTGATCAATATCATATTGGCCTGATCTTCAGGGGCAATCAAAATCTGATTGTAGCTTGAGAAACCATCTATGAGTGAAATCATTCCACATTTGGTGATGAAATATATGATCTAATCTATGTTGGGCAAGGGAAGATCATCCTTGATATATTCTAAGTTAATGCCCTAAAATTGGTACATATTCTAATTTTTCCTTCCTTCTTAGCCATAAGAACGATATTGGAGATCCAATCAAAATAATTAATAACTTTTATAAAACCAACATCAATGAGTTTTTGGAGCTCCTCCTTGACTAAAAGTGTGACCTTAATATGCATATTCCTAAGTTCCTACTTAATAGGCTTGGTATTTCACTTGACTACCAAATGATGCATAACAAGGGAGTGATCAAACCCTGGCATGTCATAATATGAACAAGCAAAAATATCTTGAAATTATTTTAAAAATTTGATCAATTTATCATTTTCATCCATGGACAAGGCTTTACCTAACTTAAGGATTCTAGGGGTTCCCTCAAAATTTATGTTCACATATATGGTCTTCTCAATGAGAATGGATGACTCATACTTAAGATGAGGTAGGGCAGGAATCACTTCTAGTTGCTCAAGATCCTTGGGAGACATAGAACCAAAGTCCTCTTGACAACTAGAAGTCTCAACCTACAAAGCACAAGGGATAGACCCATAAAATTAGATGCCCTTATGAGAAACTTACTCCTCTTTGACATACTGCTTTAGGATTGTGACCAATAAGGAGGAAGAGGGTGGCCCCTCATCCTCAACACTCCACTCTAGATCTTGATGAAATTCATCTAGAAGAGGCTCCAAATGAGAAGAATCATCTTGATCCTATGATAAGATTTTGATTAATGGTTCCTATAACATATTTAATTTTTTACACTACTCAGTTATATGAGATAAGGAATCTAATGAATTAAATTGAGCTTATTTCTTCTGATGAGAAAAATTTAAATGTATGAGGATCACCAAAAATGGTGATATATTGATTTTTGAATTCAAACTTCAAACATTGGTGAAATGTAGAAGGGATGACCCTCATTGCATAGATCCAAGGATGTTCGAGAAGAAAATTAAAATACATAGGGCAAGACACCACATAGAACAATTTATCTACAATCTTAGGTTCAACTTTAAGGGGGAGAGATATAATGCCGCAAGATTCTAGGACTCATTGTTGAAAGTTTTAATGATATCGTCCGATTTAATTAGATCTTTTTTTTTAATCCAAAAATTTCAAAAATTTGATAAGTGAATAAATTAAGGGAATAACCATTATCAATCACAACACTCTTGATAAAAATTTCCCCAATAAATGCAGTAATGTAGAGAGAACAATCTCTATGAGGGTTTAAGGAAGAAATATCATCATCCAAGAATGTGATATAATGTATCCCAATAGAACTTACAACATTGACCATAAGACTAGGGGAAATATCTATAGGGATAGATTGTTGTCTTAGAAAATTTAGCAAGCTAAGAGATATTTTTTCTAAAGAAATATTCTCCTACTGAGATTGTTGGATCTGTTGATTTTGCACTTGTTGTTATGAAGTTATTGCTATCATACAAACCACATTATGATGTGGAGGTGGTATATTCTTGTAAGATACTTTATTAGCCACCTTTTGTCCATTATATTTATTAGTCATAGATCCTTGTTGCGTAGAAGGTTGATTCTTTGGGAGAGAGTCTTCTATAACAAGGTACTCTACGTCAATTAAGTCCTGAACCACAAGTTTTAAATTCTTACAATAATTTTTATAGTGTCCTTCTATGCATAATGTTGACCAAGCTTATACCAATTTTTTGTAGTATGAGGTTGCCTTATAGGAGGTAACTCAATCATGTTAGCTTCTAAAATCTGCTTTAAAATCACTTCCATAGGCATGTTAAGTCTTGTAAAATTCCTTTGTGGAGGTTTTTATAGTATTATCTTTTATAGGTTGTTAACAATATTATTAACAGGACTACTATCCATTATACCATATCCTACAACATGATTATTTATATACTATTTTTTGGTGGTTTTATCTTCTTTTACTTTGAATTGTCCTCTTCTAATGAGAGCTTGTTCCACTTTCCTTGCTAACTCAATTTTCTGATCAAAAGATGTAATAGTTGTGGTTTCTAATATATAAGATAGATTTTCTTGTTAATTCTCAATAAATATCTCAAGGAGGTAAGGTATATCTCAAGTGTCCAACTAGACTCCTCTGATGAGACAATAATTTTGAAATGCTTTCCTCTTTATCTTGCTTCAAATTATAAACATATTACATAGATACATTCTTTTCAACATAAGCACCAAATTGTTAAACAAATAATTTAGCTCTCTTAAAAATTTCTTAAGTAATGACTAGGCAACTGATAATACCATTCCAATTCCATACCCACAAGACTCTTAGGAAATATTGTTAGTAATAATATATCATCAAAGATGATATCATGGCAATCTATTCTAAATCTTATTAAATTCTCAATTAGATCTTCTATTCCCTTGTATATAGGCATACTTAGTATGGTAAAATGCTTAGGATAAGGTCTAGCAACAACAATAGGGTCTAGGGACTGGTTGCACATCTCTTTATAGCTATAGGTGAAACTAGAGGGCTGAATCATCTCCACTTTTGAAACTAATTATTTCACCATATTTGTTAAACTTTGCACCTTAGGATTACTGCTTTGCAATGCCCCTAGATTCTCTAAGGGATAGGTATATTTTTGAATGGCTACTTGAATCACGTTGAAGATATTGATACTATTGTGATATGTGGTATCTTTTTGGAGAGGATAACTAATTGTTTGTGGAACAGAAGTAAAATTATTCATATTAGGATATTGAGGAGGAAATAGAAAGCATTTTGAGTGACACTACTAGTTGGAAAGACTTGTGGATTTCTTCCAATGTTGGTGGTTATAGTATTGGTATAAGTTGGTTGATGGGCAAGATTACCATGATTCAAATACTCACTCAAGGATTTATTATGAACTTCTTGAGGAGGAATGGTTTGATGATGAGATGTTCTAACTTCCTCAATTTGGGCTTCCTCCTCTATAGCTTCATACAATGCATGCTTATGATGCTCGTAAAATCTCCACATATATTAAAATTATTTAAAGATAAGGTCCCCATTGGATCTCTTAATAGGATCAAGACTATTATCAATCTCTTCATTTTCTTCCTCTTCTTCAAGATTATGATTTTCTCTATCAATTTGATCATCTTCTTGGAATATCTTATTAGATTCTAAGAGACTTCACGAACTCCTAAACTTGAGAGCCATTAGGATAGGGGGAGAGGATGGAGTGAAAAAAGGGAAAACTAAAAACTACTTAAAATACACGAGATTTAAGAGTGTTATTAAATATTTTTTTATCTAAACACATAGAATTAATGGTATTGCTTAATATTTTAAAAGGAGAAAAAGGAAAAGGTTTCCTATCTTGGCCACTAAGATGTGTCTTCATGTTGTGTTCACCAAATATGTAGAGGGGGGAAACGACACACCAGTGTACAATTCTCAAGTTTGGATCCATATGGAAGCCTTGAGGTGACTACGGTGGTCGTTATAACTCTACATTTGATGTGGGGGGAGTAACAAGTTCACAAGGAAGGATTTTAGGACTCACTCCAAGTCCAAGGATGGAATATGTTTAATGTATTCAACTTAAGATAATCAACTAGGTTTTTCTTTTCTATAGGTAATCTATGAAATGAAATAACAATGCAATATGCAAGAAGACAAGAGATAACACTAGAATGATTCTCTATTTGAAAGATCTCTAATCTTAAGATTGCAAAATTAAATCTTTGAGCAAGGGTTCAAGAGGAGATGCATAAAAATGTTGAAACCTAAATGCACACTATATGATTTTGTTCTTTCAAATACCTAGAAACCAATCAAATATTTTCCTTTTATAACAAATATAGGGTTTTTAATAGAAATAGAAATCACCCAATAACTAATATAAAATATTTAATAAGACACTTGTCTCATTTGATGCTTGATCCAAGCTTTATCTTTCATCCAACAATATCCCATGATTCTTATTCTTGCAAAATAACTTCACATACACTTGAAAAATATGATCAGTGTTAGTGGGTCTACTTAGGCCGTTGTATGGTTGTACTTGGAGGTGCAATAGTCAAGGCCCCGAGGCCATTTTAGTTGACCTTTGAAATACAAAAGTGAAATTTGACATTTGGAAGATGAACAAGTAGAATAAAATGCAATAGAACAATGCAAAAAATAGAATGAAAAAATATTGTTATGGCTAGAAACCAACATAAAATGTAGTTCTAAGGTTTAGAGATGATATATTGCCCTCAATCCTATCCTATGCAAAATTGTGTTTTGTATGGAATGATCATGATTTTGTAGAACGATGAAATAGTACCCTGAAATTACCAAGCATGATTTCACAAAAAAGAGAAAAATCCTATTAGAAAGTAGATGAAATGATACAAACTAAAAATCTAACTAATATGCAAGATGTAGATGAGTAAAAACAACCTGGTAATAGAAAAAAAGTAGACCAAAGGATGGAGACCTCCAAGTAGCAGATTCCTCCTTAAGGCTTCAACACTTGTCCACCAAGAGCAACAACACAAAATAAAATGTAGTGAAATAAGATTCTCAACCAAGGCTTCAATAGATTATATCAATATTTGCATAATGAGTATTTTCATAGATTATTACATGTTAATTTATGAGTTAGCTTGTGCCTTGAAATTAAGAAATTACTTGGGAGAGTTAGATCACTTAAAATAATTTTAAATTTGTGGAAAGAAGATTTTAAACCTTTTATTTATAAATATTTTTAAATAAAAAATGGGTGGGAAAACCAATAAAAGTCAACCCTAGGAGGAAACAACTTAAAAAAATAAGATTTCCTAGGAGAAAATCTTAGCTATTTGAAATCGTGACCTGCAATGTCCAATCATGATTTTGCATAAAGAGGAAAAAAAGGAATATAAAAGGGGGAAAGGGAGGCCCAAATTTTTTTAGGGAAATTTGGAGGGTCTCCCTAAGGATCTAGGTAAAATGACTCACTCAAGTAGGTCAATTTTTCATGTCTACATACCTAAAAACACTTCCAAATAGGGAAAGAAAGAATAAAAGGATAAGAAAGGCACATAGGAAAGCAACTAGGGTAGGATATAAGAAAAATGAGGGTGTAAGGCAATGGGGTGGGAAATACACACACAATAAGGTGGAACAAGATGGAGAAAATAATCAGAAGCATGGCACAAGAGAAGAAGAAAATATAAAAAGAGAAGAGGGTTTAGGAAAAAAGAACAAGAAAACAAAGAAGGGGAGGAAAGAGGGAAAGTGGTAGTAGTAGGAAGAAAATGAGTGTCACTAACTAGAGGATTTAGTGACAATAATCATAGGGTGAATGTAGAGGAACAAGAAGGATGAAGAAAAGTAAAGAAATAAAAAGGAATGTGATCCATGGGACATCCCCACAGACTGCATTCCCATTAACATACTCTGTTGAAGCCCAAGGCTACTTCAAAAATAGGCATAATACCAGAGATTCTTTTCAATATTGTTGTAGCCTTCATTTATAACACAATATAGCAAGGACTTAATTTGCCCATCCCAATTCATCCAAGGAATACTTAATTGTAGATGCATCTTTATATACATATTTTATGGTAATTTTCTATTGCTGCATACGAAGCACTATTTATAGAATAATTTTCTTGGGTGATTATGGAATGGGAATTGCTCTTGAAATATTTGGAATGATGTGGATCATTTGACTATACTATTTAGCAAGTGAGTCGAGATCCTTCCTTTCAAGCACCTTTTATTCGCATGACATCATATCAGCCTTGCTTTGTGTAATATCATATTTTTAGGGTATTGTGTGAAGGCTTTTTGTAATTTATACCTTCATCCCTTGGGCTATAGAGTCACAATGATAAAATAAAATAAAAATAAAAATAAAAATAAAATAAAAAAGCATGAAAATAGAAATAAAGTGCTACAAAAACCAAGATGCCTTCTAGAAATCTCTTTGCATTCTTTTTTATTTTTATTAGCTGGTGATAAGTCAATGGGATAAATCCCTAGTCACCTTGTGCAATATGATTTCATCCATTGTGTGGCAACATGCCTACCACAAATTGTATTTATTTGCTAGCTATTTACATAAAATCATGGTGTGTCTCGCATGCCCAAACCATAGATCCTTCTACAACCTATCTAGTGGACCTTTAGTGTCAAAACAAAATAAACCAAACTTGAGTTTCTCTCCATGATCAACTTGGTACTACCTACCATCATTATTAATTGCATTGGAGATCCAACTAGATCTCTCATTGGGCCTCAATTTCCTCATACTCTAACCACATGTCATTTGTATGAATACTGCTTTTACCACCTTAGCCCATGCTTGGGTTATGACTATTGATCATTCCATGAGAAAATACCATCATGGTACTTTGTTGGGATTGGATTGCATTGCCATCCATATCTCATTCTTCTAAACAACAATCATAGTATTAAGTGTGATCCATTCATCATAACTATGTGCTCCTAGATCTCCTTGGATCTAGAGACTATCAGTCAGGTTGTTGCAGATAACTCGGGTCAAGGATGAGTAGTACAATCCAAGATGGAATGGCCATGTTGCTACCACCTTGTTTATAATTATCCCATGCTCACACATGGGCTTTTGGGTAGGCTCCACCATTTGCTAGCTATGAGAGAGAATTGTGAGGAAAGCAGTTCTATAGGGGCTTGCTCTCCTGCCATTACACTTTGTGTAGGTAGGGTCAAGGTGTTGTTGTCAAATTGTTGGTCCATAAGAGAGGTTGCTAAGAAGTATTTCTCCTAGACATTATATTATTGTATGGAATTGCAAGCAATGATATTATCCATCATTGAGAATGCACAAACATCTTTCCTACATGGGCCATAAACCTGATCTCCTTCCCACCCTCTATTTTTGTATGGTAGCACTTCCTGATCTAGAATGAACCCCATATTTGTGGTTGGATACCCCATATTTGTTTTTGGATACGCATAAAGTTTCTATGAGGAGGATTTCAAACCACCAAGCTCTTCACTTCCACCTACTAAGAGTTTTATTTTCATGTTGTTCACCTCCTCTGTTAGCCACTATATTCTCATCCTCAATTTTTGTTGTGTTTTTTGCATATTCCTCTAGTGATAGGAGGGAGAATTATCCATCTGAAATGACCAGAAATTGACATTTGATATAACAACAAGTAATAACACAAGTCATTCAAAAATATATGCTTTATTCATGATAAATTTGATATGGGTTACAAATAGGGCAAATTTTTCTTTTTTCTTTCATAAATGCACTATAGGCCTGATGCCTTCTTTTGATGTCCCTAATTGTACTTGGGCTTCTTTGTATATGGGCCACTGTCAGGTTGCTATTTTTTGGTGTTCTTCTCCTTCAAATCTGCTGAATAACCTAAAAGAAACTTGCAAGAAGGGGTCAATACATTGAGGGGCTTGCCTTAGTCAGGCCCCATATTTATAAAGATGAAATGACTGTAAAATCATAACAAAACATGAAATAAACTATGTAGAAAGTAATAATATATCAAAAGGGATCTTACCACCCAAATCTAGAGTGATTTGGGGCTTGTAGACCCAATTTTCCACCCGAGGGGTGAACTGAGGCTGGATTCATGGGGCAAGGGCCGATATAAGTTGTGATGTCTCTTCTGCAAAATCCTTCCAGTGGGTTGACTCTTAGGCAGCTGGGGTGCCTCTGTGTACCATTGAAATCTGACTGTGTGCATTAGGAAGTGACTATTCAATGTTGGCTTTCCATTTTAGTAGAGTAACTATGATTTGTTGAATTTGTGGATCAAACTTAATTAGGGGTTTGGGACCCATTATTTATAGGCAAATGCAAGGTGCAGGGGGGGTTAGATAGACTAAACCTAGGTTTGATTTTGACTAGGGTTAAGTTAAGAAATACAACGTGGCAACATCACATTCCTTATGAGAAATATCTCATAATCACACATGTGTGAGGATGGATTAGGGCTAATACTGATTAGGAGGTGCTTAAGCCAATTTAAACATGATTAAAGAAATATCTCAAAAAACCCTAATTTCACACATGTGGGAGGATGTGATTAGTGCTAATCAATATTAAGGGTTCTTTTAATAAAATTTACCCTAAAAAGGTGACTTAGGTGAATTCAACATTAAATTGAATTTGGTAATTGACTTATTAATCATTTTGGCCAACTAATACCTTGTGGGGGCCTTAATTGCAAGTGAATAGACTGTCGAATGATATCCCAATGTGTTGGATGTAATTTGGAAGGCTTATGAGGGTGTAGGACCTAAAAGCCAATGAAGTGATACATGGAAGTCTACATATTACTATGGTGAATTATGGAAATCTATGTATTACTATGCATGACTATGATAGCCTACAATAGGTTACAGATGTCTAGAATCACCTATGAATACGTAAAAATAGCAATGTGCAATTTTTGGGTGTCTAAATTTACCCTTTTTGTACTATACTATGTAGAACACAATTTAATACAAAAATATGAAGGGTTTATGCAGAAGAAAAAGGGATAGAAGGGGAATGAAATCCAATCAAAGGGTATGTAGCTGATCGAAGTGTGACCATACAAATCAATTAGGTATCCAGGGAAAGAAGAGAAAGAATATAATCTAATAGAAGGTATGTAGCGACTCAAAGCATGACCATACAACATCAAATTGATGTCCACAGGGGAAGAAGAGAGGAAAGAAAGAAGGAAAAGAGGAAAGAGAAAAAACAATGCTAGTAAAGGAAAATGAATGATTATGAATTCAATGATGTGATTTTGCTGAGTCCGTATGACATTTAAGATGCCATACCAGTTGCTTGAGAATGACAACTTTTGACTACTTTGCTTTTATGACCAGATCAGCGTGGTCCAAAAGTATGATTAGGACAAAAGCCTAACTAAATCTTTGCTATTGATTGATTGATGAGAACATGGTGACAAGTACCAAACCATTTGAGTTAGTTTAACATTTGGATCATCAAATCGTGACCATATCAGTGTGGTCACAAAATCCATTTCCAAATGTTGCTCTATGATTAATAAAATGTATCATCCATTGTCTACTCGATGTACATGAATGCTAGATTGACTTCTCCATGGAAACATGTAACTCTCCTGATGTAACCCATGTCTTTTTGGGATTGATATTATAATCATATGATAATATTCAGCAAAAAAATTTGTAGACAAATGTCCTAACCACACTTTTGGATTTTCAATGTTGTGGTTGCATGCAAATCTGACTTTGGATATAAATACCCCCTCAAACGAGAAATCAACAATGAGACGAATGAAGTATGATGAATTGATGATGTAGCGATTGATAAATAAATATCAATGCTTGATGATTATGAATGCAAATGAAATGAAAAGATAAGTTTGGAAGGTTCCTAGGGTTTTATGAGACAAATGCCTACTTTCCTAGGGTTTTGGAGGTGTTTTTGCTGAATTTTCCACCCGGGGGGTGAATTTGACCTAAATCGCCACCCAGGGGGTGAATTGGGTTCATTTCACCCCTTGAGGGGTGAATCGGTGATAAATGCATATTTAAGCCCTAATTTGCTTGGAATGGGCTCATTTTGACTTTGCACGATGGTGAAAAGTGATTTTCGAAAGCATCCAATGACATGAGGAGAAAAAAAATGACAACTTTGGGAGTGACAATGATGAGGGGATGCATAGTAGTTTGCAGCAGGTGTGAGGACCCACCGGTAAGTGTTATTTTTCTTTGTTTTTGTTTTTGTTTAAATTTTCTCGGGACATGTAAATGAGGGGAGAGGTTTTCATCCTGATTTAATTTTTTTTGTAATTTTTAATGGAAATTTGAACACATAGTGGTAGATGAGCCAAATGGGTACCCAAAAATGCAATCCATTTCAAAATTAGACTTGTTTTGTCATTAATTTGATTGGTAATGGGTAGAGTCAATATGAAGTTTGATTTTCAGTTTTTGAAGTAATGATGTATTGACATTAACATGTTTTTGCATTTTGCTCACTAAAGTAAGAAATGGGTATTTTGTTATGCGACTGTTTTATTTTTTTGACTTCGTTTGATGTGAGTTTTGAATTTGTCACTTTTAGGAGTAATATATCAAATCTAGACTGTTAGATTTGACATGTTAGGCGTACAATTTTAGAAAACTGATGAAACTTTCACCATAGAAAGGCAAAATGGGTGTTCAAAAATATTACTTGTGTTTGATGGATGACTTTGTTTGGCCTGCCTTTGATTTGTGTGCCATGGTGTAGAGTAGTGGTAAACTAAAAATGACCTATATAGAGCCCGATTTAGACTGTACTCGACGTTTGTTTGAACTTTCACTGCTAAGTGGGCGAATGGGTATCTAAAAATATGACTGTTATCTTTAGATTGTGTGTCTAGATGTGTGTTCGATTCTAGTGTATTTATGATAGAGTTGAATGTTAGATCTGTGTATATTGGTGAATTGTTTTTGAATTTTATCAACACATTTACCGATAAGTGGGCAACTGGGTATCTAAAAGTGATATTTGTTATTGTAGATGTTATTGTTTGGCTTATGTTTGATTTGTGTGTCAATTAATAGGTAGTTGTAAATTTAAATTGGCTTCTTAGGAGTCCAAATGATGTTGTTTGTCATTTTAGTTATAAATTTTTTCGTAAAATTTCAAAATGGGTGTCCAAATGTGTGACTGTTATGTTCCTGTGTTTTGTGCATTGTTTTGTTTTGAAATGTGTGCCAAATTAAATAGGTTTAATTTGAAAATTATGATTGATGCAGTTTTGTTTGATTGGATTGATTGTATTGTTATGTAGATTATTGATGTGTGTTGTATTGTGTTTTGAATAGGTGAAGATGCTTGAGCCCCATCATCGAATGAGGAATTTTAAGGAGAGTTTTGAGGAGTTGATTAAGACTGAAAATGAGTTACGGTGGTTGGATGACATACATTTTCGAGGTGTATGGGAATGTAATAGTATCCACACTAATAGAGCATACGTGTCTGCATTGTGTGAGTGGTGGGATGCAGATCAAAACACCTTTAATTTTCCTACTGGGGAAATGACCGTTACACTAGAGGATGTGTATCGGATTTATAGACTGCTAATCGAGGGTGTTCCTGTGAGAGCCATCGTAGATGATAGGAAGGAGGTCATGTTGGAGATATTATTTGGGGTTGATTGGAGAGACATTGATGTCTCAAAGATAGATTGTGAGTGGTTGTGGGTATGGGATACGATATCAAATCGACAGTGTGTGCCTATGATGATGATCTCCACATATGTTCTACCTGATAGTTCTGGGTTTTTATTTACCTGGAACATGTTAGACTTGGTTAGTGGCATGGTGGAGCACAGGGTTGTGTTTTCTTGGGCACCTGTATTGTTGGCTCAAGTCTATCGAGATTTGTATGAGGTTGTTTGAGGTAGGAGGACAGGATTGAGTGTAATCCCTTTACTACATGTATGGGCATGGGAACACATTGCTATTGAGAAGCCACCTCTATTGCTCCAAACTGTGCATGTTGACGGCAAGAAGTATTTATCCTATGCTTTGAGATGGAGCACATCATCTAAATAGGGTATTAAGAGGTCGCATGAGGGTGACCCACTATTTTTAAGGGGTAAGTTTGGGGATGCTACTCCTGATGATATTAGGTGGAGACCCTGGTTGGGCAGAGTGAGTTGTGATGAGGACGATGAGCATCTGTGAGACATCGATAGGGTAGATTATTAGTGGGGAGGTATACTCGACAGACTGAGTACTTTCAGTTTGATCAAGTGAGGAGGCAGTTTGGTTTGTAGCAGGATGTCCTTGGGACTCCTGTAACTTACTTTAGGTGGCAATGTGATAGAGGAGAGTGGCTTGTGGTGCCATCATGGGTTGGAGAGAGAGATCCTCCTATGGATATCATAGTTGTATGGGATGTTGGGATTACTTTAGCATTTGATGCATGGTGGGCTTGGCAGAGTTGGGTGTCTGGCAGGGACATGGTTGATCGGTGAGTGGCACATAATATTGGGGTACCTCCATCATTGGGGAGGATGGGTAGGAGAGCTCAGGCCGAGGGTGTGGTTGTCGATGTAGGGGAGGTTCTTTTATGGTGTTCATGAAGCTGCTTGGGTGGTGGAGTGAGCACCCAAGATGTGAGGGTGGAATAGGTACTCAAGGATGTTGAGGTGGATGTGGATGATGGTATGGGATATACCATTGGAGCTAAGGTGGAGGGAGGTGTTGATATTGTTGTGGTTGATGTGGATGACACCCTTGACATTGGTGTTTTTGTGGATGCAGCATAGTATATTCTTGTTGATATCCTCATAGGGGGGATGTAGTAGATGAGGAACAGACTCTATAGGATAGAGTTCATCAGTTGGATGTTGAGGTGGAGAAGCTGCAGGTTGATATAGTCAGGCAAGGTACTGATATATAGCGGCTGAGGGTTATAGTGACGAGGTAGACTAAAAAAATTATAAACTTGATTGGTCAACTGGATGTGGATACTACTAGGAGGTTATTGTGCAATACTTCCCTATCGATGCACAAGATTCCTCTCCCTAACTATACACAAGTTATGTCATAGTCTGGGACACATTTACAAGTGTGGGTACCCTCTCATAATATTCAACACAATGTTGCTCCGATTGTAGAGGTTGATGCTAGAGTTGAGATGTAGGATCCACCTACTGTGGAGCAGTCTATGGTAGCTTCAACTCCAGAGGTCTTTGCAGATTCGAGTCAGGCAACAGAGAGGTGCGCAAGCTGGGAGGGGCATGGGGAGACTCATGGTGATATTTAGGAGTTATATCTTTGGTTGTAGCCTACAAGAATTTTGGATATTATATGTGATGAGCATGGTCCCAGGTTGTAGCCTTCGGGTATTTTTGGATGATGATATATATACATACATCTTGATTTTGGCTGTTATATATACATGTGTTATTTTGATGGTTTGAAATGTGTTGTGTTTATGTTTGCATAGATAGCACAATATAGTTCATAGGTATGTATGATTAGTAGATACATATGCATGAATGGTTTAGATCTATTATCCTTATTTCATATAGATGAATTGTAGAATGTTATGCATGATTGTGTTTTGAATGCAATGTGATGTGATATCGAATGTGATGTTGTAATGAATGTACATAGAATAAATGCAATGTTATAATATGATTTTGGAATGTGTGTAGCATGAATGCATAATGTAAGTTAATTGCATGAATGTATGTAAGACAAATGCATAACTATAAGGTGTAGCAAATGTATATGCCATATATCCATAGGTGCATGTATGGACTTACTGAAACACGTCAAGGAAGCATTTGTATTGTGGCATTTATCTATATGGATGCAATACATTCCATGATTTCAAAAACTATTGATAATGTAAGGCATGTTTAATGGTTTTGACTAACATGGTTATGACAATCAAATATAAAACCCTTAGCTATACAAGTTTTGTGGCAACTTATAACATGATCATGCTGGTTCAAAGTTTGTATTGGACCTATGTGTGTGAATGTATAAGGTTCACTTATCCATTTTGAGGGAGGTAGGATTAACCCATTGTAGACGCTACCAAACTATCTAGCTCATCTGTACACAACAGTGATCTCTACAAAAGTGAGATGTTAATGTAAGAGATATGTTGTCACCCGTAAGACTATTCCACTAGTAGGCAGGCTCTTGGAGCCTATTTTTAGCAATGGAAATCATCCCATGGTGTTATGTTGAACCTAAGGACCAAAGGTGATAAGCATAACATGTGTGATATCATGAGGTGTTTCCTTTTATTTTTTTCCCCTCTTCTAGTGTTAACCTATCTGATTGTGGTAGTGCTATTTTCGTTTCTTTTCTTTTGTTTTTCTTTTCTTACTCTTTTTGTATGGGCGATGAAGTTCATTTTCTACCCAGTTATTTAATTTTTCTTATGCTTGATCCCTTTGTTTATCCCTAGGTCATATTTTTACCATGCAAGCGATAGGACGAGCAGGAGATACCGTTTGCTAGATGGCAATATCTACTCAAGATTTCCTCTTTCCTAGGCTCAAAATTGTTAATGTGTAATTTGTTGTGAGTGATCCATGAGAGAATTTGAACCAGCCTAAAATACCATAAGAAGGATGTACAATACTCAATAGCTATGGGTGATACTTGATTGCCTAAACTATAGAGTAGTCAAAATTAAACACGACACCTATGTATACCCTGATCCTAAAAAGGGGGAATGGACATCCATGTGGTGATGCTAACAAATGCATGTATTATTCCTACTGAGGCACATTTTGGGGGAGAATGTACAAACATGATAAAAGGTATATGAATATGTGCAATGGATGTAATTGTAAATGATGTAAGTGGAGGAATGCGATATTTACAAGAGGAAATTTATGTTTTATAGAAGGATAATTTTAGAAGAACCTAGTTACATATGAGTAAAGTGTGTAATGATGACAAAAAGTGCGATGTTATGATCATGGTTTCCCCAGCGTGTGGGGTGTGTGTGTGTAGTAGATGTATAAGTTATGAGTTGTATAAGTGTATGTAATAGTCGCCAAGAAGAAGGAAGATGTGAGAATGGCATGTACAGGTGGAATAAGTGAGAAGAAATAGGCATTGGTAACCAATCAAGGAAAGGGGATCACAAAAGGTCAACAAAGATACAATAGAAGAAATGAATCAACGTATGTAAGAAGTAGAAGAATGAGATAGAAGAAGAAGAGTAACTAACACTATTATCAGGTGAAATGACATAGATCCAGGTGGGAGAAGGATGGTGAAGTGATGACATGGCTAGAATTGCAGCTAGAGCCATAGTTGGAAATGTTATGAATATAGTGGGTGGGTGTTGTTAGGGTACCGTGGGATGGTAAAGTCTTGGGAGTGGTGCGGTGCAAAGGATTGAAAAGTCGGCTAAATGGAAAAGAACACTCTGGTGATAGGGTACGCTTACTGTGCAACATGTTGTGCACCAGGGTTTCAAATGATCTGCACTCTTCTATATCATGACCTAGCTGGTGATGGTAAATGTAAAATTGATTCTTGTTGTAGTTGCACGATTTAGGGTGAGAAGGGTCAACGAGCCAAATTTTGGGTAGGTTAATAAGTCCCTGATGCATGAGATGATGGAACATTTTATAAAATGGTGTGTGTGGAATAGGCATAGGATAGACGTATAGGTTTGCTAGAGGTGAGGAAGGCCTGGGTGAAGGATGATATGGTAATGGAGGCATGGGTTTGGGTTCTGATATAGGTCAAGTATGGGGTCAAATAAGGGGTCTATGTGGTGGTGAGGATGTATGAGATGTGGGAGACTATCGTGGGTGAACATAGCAATGAAAGTGGCTCATATGCAACTCCAATACTTTGATATGAGTTATGAGAGGTTATATATCATGGTGTGGTGATGATGGTATTGGGGAATGGGGAAATCAATATTCCAATGCAAATGAAATGGCTCGATGCATAGTATAAAATGGGTGTGGTTGGGATGATGATGCAGTGGATTGGAATGACTGTGGTGATTATAAGCATTGTTGGAGCAGTATGCCTCATAGCGATGAAGGTGGTATCTTAAGAACTGGTGGAATAGGTAATGGCCCTAAGCGGCGATGTGAATGGGAAGGAAGGATGTTTTCACAACCATCTTGAGTAGCTTGGGCCATGCGGGCTTGCGAATCCTGGGCATAGGTAGACTTGCCATTGGGAAGGGGAGCGGGTATAAATGCAAGGTAATATTGATGAGGTGTATACTCCCTATTAGGTGGGTGGAAGGATCCTATGGGATGATGAGGGTGATTTGTAGGTGAATAGTGACATCTGAGATCATCATATGGATGAGAGGATGATCCTTGTGCTTGAGGTTGGATGAATTCCTCTTTGTCATCGAAATAGGACATGGTGATTTGGATGTCGCCAGAGTGTGGAGAATAGGATGAACCTCGCTAGTGATGGGAATGGTGTCGAGGTGAGGTATGATGACCTAAATTGGATGAATGTGAGGAGCTCCTAATATTAAGGGTGGCTGGTGGTCAGGTGAGATCGACTGGTGTAATAGATTTTTGTTGTGGTTGTAGATGGTCCTACATGGTGGTAGGTGAGACTGCTGTAGAGATATCCTACTGGTTATGCGAGTCTTGCAAAAGGAAAAACAAATACTCTAAGCATAAAAATGGTAGAAAGGTGAAATGTACATGTATAAAGAAATAATAAAGTAGAAATGACAGATTTGCACGGTGAAGTGCTTGGTGATTTACTTCTAATACTATATGATACTCGTGATGGTGGTTGTGTTTACGCATCATGCATTGAATGCACGAAGGTGCAAGATGTTGATGGGTTAATGATCATTAAGGCCTTCAATATTGGACAAAAAATATGCTCATGAACCGTATTTGTGTGTGATAATAAATGGGACCAACTAGTTTAGGGTGAATTTATCACATTGCTCGTGAGATTGACTTGTGATTTGCTAGTTCTCCTTGAGAACCAAGTCATCAATCTTAAAATCATGCTTATGTACTTTACTTTTGTAGGCACAACGAAGGTGATATTGATAAAATTGTGTGTGCTCGATGGCATGTATGTGACGCTCATCGAGGAGTGTTAGTTAATCTAGATGAGTTTGGCAAGCAGTGTCATCATCAATGAAATAATTCATAGATATCCGTAACGAGGGTATATCAATATCAAGGGGTATGATAGCTTCTATCGCTTAGACAAGTGAAAAATGTGTTGCCCCAGTAGGTTTATGAATTCTCGTACAATATGACCACAATGCTAGGGGTATTTGATTATGCCAATCCCAGTGAGATTCTGTTATAGTTTTACGAAGAATAGAATAGATGGTTATGTTTGTGGCTTCTACCTAGCCATTTCATTGAGGGTAATATGAGGTAAAAAATCTATGGTGTATGTGAAATCTATCACACAGGGCTCGGATAGTCTTGTTTTCAAAATATTTACCATTATCTAAAATAATTTGGGAGGGAATTTCAAAGTGGCATATGATATGCTCCATGATGAATGCTGCAATTTTGGCTCTTGTAGTTTGGACCAATGGGATGGCTTCGACCCACTTTGTAAAATATTTTTTTGCTATAATGATAAATTTATGATTGCTAGAGGAAGCAGGTGTAATTTGTCCAATTAGATCCAGGCCCCATTGGGAGAAGGGCCACATGGACTGGATTGGTTGAAGTGCTTGGGATAGTAAATGTGTTAGGTTGGTATGTTGTTGCCATTTGATGCAATGTTTGACATACTCACAATAGTCTTGCTCCATTTTAGACCAGTAATATCCCATACAGAGGATTCATGTGGTAATCACCATGCCACTAAAATGGCCACCACAAGTACCATCATGGATTTTTTGTACAACCCATTATGATTCTTGTGGTTCTAGGCAACGCAAGAGTATGTCATCATAACTATGGTGATAAATGATGTCCCCCAGCAAGGTATAGTGGATCACTCTTTGTTTAAATGTTTGACATTGGGCATGGGGCAAATCACATGGCAGGAAACCTAGTTTGATGTACTCTTTGATCTGTGAGAACCATGGATTGTAAGGTTCAATTTTTACCACACACACACCACCATCGTCTATAGGTAGCTTGGGTGATATAGCAAATTGCGTAAGTGTATGAATGGATACAGATGTTGTGTTGGACGTTGGGTTTTGCAGAATGAGGGACCCTAACGAGGCCATGGTGTCTGCAAAATGGTTTTATGAGTGTGGTGCGGTTTCGATGTAATACCATTCAAATTGGGATAGGAATTGTTGGGCAAGTTTCTTGTATTTATGGATAATGTTATGAACCTACAACTTGAAATATGAATTGAATGCAAAAAATAATCATTGTTTGAATAGAATAGAAGTTTGTATTGAAAGGTAGAAACCCACAATATAATAAATTAATGTTCTCCGATGATCTTTGGAGCATCCTCCTTCTCCTATTTACATCTATCTAAAAGGTGTGAATGGTGAATGGATATGTCCCTTTATTATACAATATAATATATAATATGATTAAGAGTTACGTTAGGAGGGTCCTAACATGCCACCCTCCTTTGAAGAAGCTTTTTCCTCTAAGATGGAATTGCAAAATTTATTGTTGAATCTAGTGGAGCATCTCCCATGTAGCATCCTCTAGAGGTAGACATTTCTATTGAATCAATACCTAGGTGATGGTGTGGTTATGAAGGTAGCGCATACGTCATTCTAGGATAGCTTTTGGTTCAACCATGAGAGCTTCATTATTTAAAAATTTTGGATGTTGAGTTTGTGTAATGATGTTAGTGCCTATTATGGCTTTAAGAAAAGAAACATGAAATACCATATGGATTTTGGAAGATTCTGGTAATTCAAGTTTATATGCAACAGGTCCAATATGTTGTAGAATTTTATAAGGTCCATAAAATTTTGGTGCTAATTTTTGTGACCCTTTTATTTTCAATGAAGTTTGACGATATGGTTGGAGGCAGAGAAATACCATATCCCCTTCTTGAAAAACCCTTTCAATCCGATGTTGGTCCACTTGTTGCTTCATGCGGTGTTGAGTGATATGTAGATTGTCCTTCAGAGCACGAATGATATTATCTCGAGTGACTAGCTCCATCTCTATAGTTGGTACTTTTGTACTTCTTGGAAGATAAGAGGTTAGATATGGGGGTGATCGACCATATAATGCTTCAAAAGGGGTAATTTTTATGGTTGTGTGATATGTGGTATTATACCACCATTCAGCTAGTGGAATCCATTTAACCCAGTCAAGGGTTTTGGTGGAAATAAAGCATCGGAGATAGGTTTCTAAGCACTTATTGACAATTTTAGTTTGACCATCCGTTTGTGGGTGGTAAGCGGAGCTCATCCGAAGTTGCGTACCTTGGATTTTAAATAATTCCTTCCAAAAATTACTAGTGAAAGTGGGATCATGATCACTAATGATAGTAGAAGGCATGCCATGTAATTTAAAAATATTGTCAAGGAAGATTTGAGCAATAATACTAGTGGTATAGGGGTGAGCTACTGGAAAAAATGCGTGTATTTAGATAAACGATATACAACCACTAGGATCATCATTTTTCCTATTGAATTTTGGAAGACCTTCAATGAAATCCATTGAAATATCCTCCCATGTCTTGGTTGGTATGGGTAGAGGTTGAAGAAGACTCGGTGTTGCCACTGTTTCACCTTTATTTATTTGGCATGTTTCAAATTCATTGATGAACTTCTTGATATCATTTTTCATCCCTCGCCAATAAAATGATTTAGTCACTCTTTTTTAGGTTTTTAGGAATCCAGAGTGGCCTGCAGTAGGTGTAGTGTGTAGCTCATGTAGAAGCTTTGGATGATAAACCAATATAGGTGAGACGACTAGATGTTCTTTGTAACAGAGCATGTTACCATACCAAGAGTACTAGGGTTTACTCATGGGATTTTGTTGTAGCTATTGAATTATGGTGTGTATAGTAGGGTTTGCATACCATTCATCCTTGACTTGTTCGATCTATGTAGGGATGGGGTAGGAAAAAGCATGCAATTGTGAAGTTTCTTCGAACTTTTGGGAAAGTGCATCTTCAACCATGTTATATTTCCCTTTTTTGTAGATGATTCCATAATCATAGCCTAATAGTTTTGTTACCCACTTTTTCTATTTTGGAGTGGTTATCCATTGTTCAAGAAGGTATTTTAGGCTATGGTGGTCGGCGTAGATAATGAAATATTTTCCAATAAAGTATGGTCTCCAATGTTGGATAACATGGACCATAGCTAACATTTATTTTCATTTTGCATGAGAACCACTCCCATTCCCAATACGTAAGTGTCGCTTTAATAATGACTGGTTGGGAAAAATCTGGCATAGCTAGGATGGGGGTGGTACACATGGCATTTTTCAAATTCATGAAAGCTTCATTCACTTTTGGAGATCATATGAAGGCATTATTTTTAAGTAGGGTTGTTAAGGGTGTTGTTATTTTCCCATAATCTTTAACAAATTTGTGATAATAGCCCATTAATCCTAAGAACCCACACAACCCTTTTAGAGTTTTTGGAATTTGCCAATTTTCCACATCTTCAATTTTTTGGGGGTCTACTTTAACTCCTTGGAGACAATATGTCCAAGATATTCAATTTCCTGCTTCCCAAAGGAACACTTTGATCTCTTTGCGTATAGTTGATTTTCTTCCAAGATTTTTAGTGCTTGTGCTATATTTGTTAAGTGCTCTTCCCATGTCTTGTTGTAAATCAAAATATCGTCAAAGAAACTAAAATAAATTTTTGAAGGAAGGGAGAAAATACCTTATTCATAAGACTTTGAAATCTAGATGGAGCATTGGTGAGGCCAAAAGGCATCACCAAGAAATCATAATGTCCCTCGTGGGTGAAAAAAGCAGCTTGGGGTATATCGCTTTCCTTAACTCAAATTTGGTGGTAACCTGATCGTAAATCGAGTTTAGAAAAATATGCAGCTCCATTTAGTTCATCGAGTAGTTCATCAATGACTAGAATAGAAAAATTATCTTTAATCGTTATTTTTTTGAGAGTGCAAAAATCCACGCATAGGCGTCATGATCCATCCTTTTTTCTTACTAGTATGACTGGCGAAGAGTAGGGACTTCTACTAGGTCGAATGACCCCTGCCCATAGTAGGTCTTGTACTAATTTTTCTATTTTTGTCTTTTGTATGGATATCAATAAGGTCTAATATTTAGAGGTTGGTGTCCCTGAAGTAATTGAATAGCATGATCATGGCTTCATTGTGGAGGTAATCCCTCTGGTTCTTTGAATATTTTATCATGTTTCTCTAGGAGTTCTACTAATTTGGGTGCCTCTGGTTTCTCTTCAGTGGTGTTTTGCAAGGAAAATAGTTGGGCAACCATAACTCTTCCTCCTTTTTTAAGAATATTTTCTATTCTATGGGAACTTACGATTTGTGTGGGACCTATTTTTAAACCTTGAATTGTGTATGTTTGGTTGTTTTGTATAAATTGCATCCATAACTCTTCAAAGTCCCATTGAATTTTATTGAGCATTCATAGCCATTGTACTCCAAAACAATATCACATCCTCCTAATGGTAGTACATACATATCTTCTTTCATGTTATATTCCCCCATCGTGAGTTTGATATTCCTGCATTTGCCTTTACATGCAATTTTTCATCCATTGCCAATCATGAATTCAAAGTTATTGTAGGGATATATAAAGCAATTAGCTTATTTGGCAAAACTGGGCTCTATAAATTTGTGAGTGCTACCAGATTCTAAGAGCACAATAGGGTTTTGTTTCTTAAAATAGCCTTTTACCTTCATTGTTTGTGGAATCGAGTCTCCTACTAATGCATTAAAGGATATTTTTGTTTTATCTTCTTGGTTTTTTTCTACAACCTTAGTTATTACTTCCACTTCTATGTCATCCTCCTATTTGGGAGTGCAATCAACTATGTCCAAAATATATAATTTTGGTGAGATGCATTTGTGGTTGGGGGTAAACTTTTCATCACACTGGAAACATAGGACCTTTTCTCCTCTTTATTTTAGCTTTTCTTGGCTAATTCGTTTAATTGGCATGACCTTATTCAGTTTTTGGCTGGTGTAGGTATTTGGTGTTTTTCTTGAAAAGACTCTTCCTATTCACCTTTGGTTATTGTTCTTCTATTCTATCATTTGTGCTAATGCCACTGCATTCATCATATCGATAGGATTTTGTATTTGTATCTCCATTCTAATGTCTTATTTTAGGCCAATAATGAAACAACTTTGGAATAATGATGCATCTAGTCCTGTTGTAAGGTTTGCCAATTTCTCAATTTGTACTTGGTATTCCCTTACAGTGGAGGTTTGCTGCAGTTTAGTGAGGACTCCTATGAAGTCTTCAAATTTAGTGGGGCCAAATCGTAACATTAAGTTTTTTGTGAATTCCGTCCATGTGGGTGGACCTTTTGTTTTCTCATACCATTGATACCACTGGGTAGCAATTTTTTCCAAGTGAAATGATGTGATACGGACTTTCTGAATCTCTAAAATTTGATATAAGGTAAAATATTGGTCTACCCTATATATCCAATTTGTGGGGTTGCCTCCATCAAATTTTGGAAAATCTAGTTTTGTGGTACGGGGAAGGATTGATGTGTGTGGTCCCCCTCTTAATGTTTGTTGTGGTGGCGTAGTGTTCTGTTGTCCGTTTTGCATTAGCAGCAAATTTTGTTGTACTAAGTCCATGTAATGGGTTGTAGCATCCAATTTAATGGATATATCTATATTTGAGTTGGTGATGTTTATGGTTAGGTCTGCTATTTTGGTAGTGATTTTATCTTCTATATTATCCTTCCAAAACACCATTCCTTGCATCATGTCTCTCATTTCCTTGGAAAACTACGAGAATTCTTTCGTAATTTCTTTTGAAACCTCCTTTGCAATATCCTTCGTTGTGTCTTGATATCATCTTCCCTCGGTCATTTAGGGTGTGGTTGGTTTATAAGTGATTTGAATATGCAGGAATTAGTTTTGTCAAAAAAAATTGTCTGTCTTCGCCGCATTTAATTTTGCGTACTTGATGATCTATGTTCACATTGAATGATATTTTCCTCACATGTACTCGTTTTTGGGGTTTTCTAACTTCGGTAATGTATGATGTTGTCCAAAAAAATTTGTATGCTACCTTTGCTGGCGATTGTAGCCTACTGTGTAACAGTTCTATCAGTAATGGTTAGAATGTGTGCTGAAAAGAAAACGTTTTCGAGTAATGGCTTGTCAGTAACTAGAGCAGGGTGGGGAAAAAATTTTAGATCTTTTTAGCTCTGATCCAGTTGTTATGAACCTGCAACTTGAAATATGAATTGAATGCAAAAAATAATCGCTATTTGAATAGAATCGCAGTTTGTATTGAAAGGCAGAAACCCACAATATAATAAATTAATGTTCTCCGATGATCTTTGGAGCATCCTCCTTGTCCTATTTACATCTATTTAAAATGTGTGAATGGTGAAGATATATGTCCCTTTATAATACAATATAATATATAATATGATTAAGAATTACGTTAGGAGGGTCCTAATAGATAACTGGGAAATTGCATAGCCAAAGTTCTTACACTTGATTGACTATCAAACATGAATCGCCTATGATGTGGAGGTGCTTTATGTGCATAAAGTGTGCTTGTTTCAGTCCTAGGATTAGGGCTTCATACTCTGCATTGTTATTAGTACAAGGGAAATCAAGTTTGAATGAAAATGGGAGTGGTTCTCCTTCAGGTGTAAATAATACAATGATTGCATCCCTAACATGGAGACACCGTCAAAGAACATGGTGAGGTTAGAAATGAATTTTGGTTCAATGTATTGCTAATTTTTGGTTATGTGAAATATGGAATCATTGAGGAGTTGGATGAGTAGAGGTTGATTTTTAGTTATAAGGGATTCAGCCAGTTGGTCAGTAATGACTTGCCCTTTGATAGAATGTTGAGATACGAATTCTAGGTCAAACTCAGTTAGGAGCATGACCCATTTGGTTGTGTGTGAATTGTGATAACTTTTGTTCATCATGTATCAAAGGGGATTATCTCAGGCGATGAAAAAAGTTGTGTGGTTTAACATATAGTGTTGTAACTTATGGGTGGCAAATACTAATGCTAGGCATAGCTTCTCCATGTATATGTATCTCATTTTGTTACTAACTAGTGTGCGACTAATGTAGTAAATAGCTTGCTCTTTGTCGTGAGCATTATTTTGAGCTAGGATTGTACCTAGTGCAAGCTCTATGGCTTAGATGTATAGAGTTAGTGGTAATTGTGAATGCAGCAGTGACATGATCGGTAGTGATGTAAGGTAAGTTTTGATAGCATCGAATGTGGCTTGATAATTATCATCCCATTTAAAGTGTACTTCTTTTTGTAGGAGATGATTAAGTTGTTGGCATTTATCGAATAATTGTGCTATAAATCTATGAATAGAGGTAATATTACCCTGGAGGTTGTGCAATTGCTTTAGGGTGGTAGGAGGAAGCATCTCAATGATGGATTTCACCTTGCTAGGATCTACTTCAATGCCTTGTTGGGAGACAATGAATCCTAGTATTTTCTTGATGTAGCACCGAACATGCACTTTTTTGGATTGAGGCGCACATTGTGTTCTAGTAGATCAAAAATTTGACGAAGATATTCGAGATGGTTGAAACATTTCTTTGATTTGGTTATAAGGTAATCTATATAGTCTTCCACATTTCTGTGCATTAGATCATGAAAGATGTAGGTCATGGCTTGTTGATAGGTTTCCCTAGTATTTTTAAGGCCAAAGGGCATGACCTTGTAGCAAAAGGTCCCCAAGGGTGTTGTGAAAGAATTTTTGTGTTGATCGGCTGGGTTAATCCTAATTTTATTATATCTGAAAAATCCATCCATGAGGGAAATCATTTCATGGCCTATGATGGAGTCAATGTTGGGTAAAGGGAAGTTGTATTTGGGACAAGCTTTGTTTATGTCATGAAAATTTGTGTAAACGCAAACATCACCGGATGGTTTAGGGACAAGGACCATGTTGAATACCCACTCGGGTAGTCGATGGGTACTATGAAATAAACCTCTAGGATATTTTGGAGCTCATATTTTACTATCAATATGACAGTTGGATGCATGTGTCGTAGCTTCTGTCTTACTAGTTTGGCATTGGGATCTAGTATAATATTATGCACTACTATAGTAGGGTCAAGTCCTGGTATGTCTTTGTAAGAAAATACAAACACTTTTATATACTTGCATAGGAATTTTGTGAAGGAGATGCACTCCTCGAATGAGATACTAGTAGCTAATTTGAGGATGTGTGAATTTTTTTTATTATCATCGATGTCAATGTCGATCGTGTACTCGATGAGCATGTGAGATCCTTCACGCAACTGGTCAAGGATAGGAATGAGATTGAAGTAATTGGTGGCCTCACTGAACTTGTACTCATCATATATGTAAATGCCCGTGTGATGGACCTAAAGGGTTTGGGATGAAGTGGATGAGGAAGGTGTATTTGCTACCCATAAGACATGAGGATAGAGAAGAAAGTCTCTAGATGCTGGTATGTGTGAGATGTGTGCGAGATCAATAAAGTTTGGGTTTGGGGTATCGTATTGAATCTGTTGGTGGCTGTAACGGAAGGGAGAACGTAAGTCTACTTCAACCATGTTAATTGATTTTGTGGGTGAAGTAGATGGGATAGAATCTAGTTATAGAGGTTGGATAGATTGTGCACATCCTAAGAGGCTCAAGGGAGGTCATAGGATGACTAGTGGTGAACAAGGATGAGAGGCTAATCTTTGTAATTGTCTATGTATAGGTGGGAATACAAGTAAGCATATTGGTGGTGGGTTAGGTGAGACTAGGTCTGGCTCTATCAATGGTGGATCAGGTGGAAGTGTATCCAGATCTATTGGTGGTGTAGCCAGGGATAAGGTATTGTTGAGTGGTATTTTCACCCGATTGTGAAAACACACTCTTCGATAGGATTTGGGTTCTAAATCCTCTGCTTGCAAAGAAATTAAACATGTAACTTCTCCAAGGTTCCTGTTATGTGAGCATTTTTCATCTGTATATTAATAATCTCAAATGAAGATATTCAATTAAAATGCTTGGAACACCTTAGTGGTTGCAAGTAACTGAAAACAAGGGGCACTGTGGTTTATTTTACTATGAAAATTTTAATGATTGTTCATTGAACCCTAATAAAGCAAATGTGATTTGATCTTTATATGACCATGATGTGACTTCAAAGTGAAATTTGATGAAATGCCATAAATGATGGAATTATTTATGATTTTGAAGTTTTTTAATTTTTTTATTTTATTTTAAAGCTTGAAAAATTAAAGTTGGAGCTTCTGGAAAATAAAGTGCAGCAAAAAGAAAATAAAATGTAAAAGAAAAGAAATTAAAATTGCATTCAGTTTGATGCTATCCCGTCCTGGCAAAATCGAAGATGTGAGGTTTCCATGCATGCAACCTAACCTATGGGACCTGCAAACACGCACAATCCTGATAAGCTAAGTGCTGATTCCTAGGGTTTGAAATAAAATTCAGATTTCAAATATTCGCCTAATGCAACCCACAAAAGTGGCATTTAACATTATCTATAAATCTGAAATCTGAAAACAAAAGAATAAACATTAAATCCATTAGCATGCACAGAAGATCTCCTTCTTTCTTGCCCACAAAATGCAAATTTCTGAACACTTCTGCATTAAAAAAATATGTCATTTTACAGCAGCAGAACTTTCTGGTTTCCTTAACCCAGTCTATGGAAGAAAAACACCACAAAAACAGGCCCAGAATGGCCTATTGCCTTTGTCTCTACAACTCTGCCCATAGTGGTTTTCCGACCCCATGCCAATCTGTGCCTCTGCATTTTATACTTGCTGTTGAATTGATTCCCCTTCCACGATGACTCGTTTTGTCTTCCAGTGGCTGCTCGTTTCACCTTTCTTTAACTACATGTGTTTTGGCTTTATGCTCGACATTGAGACGTTTGATCTTCTCTGTAACGCTTCTGTAGCCTGTATGCCATGTGTCCCGCACTTTTTTGCACGTTCTGTAATGGCCCCCTGTAAATCATGACCAAAAATAGCATGTCACGATATCGCGACGTTTTTATGCATGTAGCTTTGCCTGCCTTCATGCGTCATGAAAACGCGACATGTCACAAAAACGTGACATGTCATGAAATCGTGACATGTCGTGATATCATGACGTTTTCCTGCCAACATCCCTTCTTGCCTTCTTGCCCAATGAAAATGCGACATGTCACGAAATCGTGACATGTCACGAAATCGTGATGCTTTTCTATTCCGTACACTTTGCTATTTTTCTATCACGAAATTGTGACGTTTTTTCATTTCGGTCACCTTTGCTGCAACCTATCGTGAAATCGTGACGCTTTTTCATTTCGTACACCTTCGCTGCAACCTGTCACAAAATCGTAATGTTTTTCCACTTCAGGCACCTTTGCTATAACCTGTCGTGATATCAAGACATTTTTTCATTTCGTACACCTTCGTTGCAACCTGTCGCGAAATCGTGACGTTTTTCCACTTTGGGCACCTTTGCTACAACCTGTCGTGATATCGTGACATTTTTTCACTTCCTCTTTCTCTCTCCTCGTTGGGCCGCGACGGAGCAACATGTCACGATTTTGCTACACCTTTCACTTTTTGGCAACGACTGTGCAACACGTCACAAAATCGTGACACTTTTTGTTTTCTGCCAGCGATCGCGCAACACATCATGAAATCGTGACACTTTTCATTTTCTGCTAGCGACCACGCAACATGTCGCGAAATCGTGACACTTTTTTATTTTCGGCCGCGACCGCGCAACACGTCACAAAATCGTGACACTTTTTCATTTTCGGGTAGCGATGGCGTGACATGTCGCGATATCGTGACAATTTTCATTTTTCGGCAGCAATGGTGCGACATGCCACGATATCGCGACAATTTTTATCCTTGTGTAATTTTGCTACTTTTTCCTGATTTTTAGCATCTGGGTCACTGAGATCTTCTTTGAAAACATGCAAAAAAGGTGGGTCCCCAATTTTGGGGTGTGTTGTGGATCAGCCACAACAAATGGTGACTCTGTTATCAAATGCTCTTGAGCATTTTCTTGAAAACCCTACCTGGAAGTATATAAACTCGAAAAAATGTGTTAGCACATAATAAATATAAACAAATGCCCATAGATCAGAAATATATGAACCATCAGAATCATCAAGTATTATCTCAGTGTGTGCAATGTTTTTTCATTCCCTATCGTTTGAACTTGATCAACATTCCATCGTCAGTTTTACATGAATGCATATGTGAATGATTTGTGTAACCTAATAAATATGCTGAGAGATTTTGCTTTTATAAAAGGCATAGTCCTTCTAGTATCATACACAAACATTCAAGATTATCAAACCCTCTTAGGATCAACTATATGTATAATGAATTGCTTTATTAGATCCCAAAGTTGGTTATGAGTCCCTACTATCTTGAACCCATGTGTAAGTGAAAGTGAAATCAGAGCTTTGGGATATCAGACTCCCAACCTAATTGAGATGGGAGTTTAACCCTATTATTACTACTCTGATTTAGAGTTCATTACCTCACTTTGAGAAAAATAATTTAACCAATTATGGAAGAAATGGTCATGCTAGTCTAACCCTTTGTACAAATAGTGGTCTTGTTTTTTATACAAGACATGTTGCCATGCATGGGCATACCTAACCCCATAATCCAAAACTTATCCTCATTTCTTTGGACCTTGGGGATGACTACCCATCCTTTGTAGAGGACAAGTAGTACGATCCTTCCAATCCAAAATAAATATGAGATGGGAAAAAATAATTTTTACTTCTTGGACCTTGGGGATGACTACCCATCCTTGCTAGGGACATGTAGTATGATCCTTCCAATCCAAGCTTTGAAAAAAAAATGGAAACTATTAATTTATTGCTTAGACCGTGGGGATGACTACCCATCCTTTGCAGAGGACAAGTAGTACGATCCTTCCAATCCAAGACTTATTATGAAATGATACCTAAGAGCTTTGGGGAATAAGATTCTCAACCTAAGCAAGATGAGAATTTATGCCCTATCCTTACTACTCCATGTAGGTCAAATCAAAGCTTTGGGGAGTTGGATCCTCAACCTAAGTTCGATGAAGATTTAACCCTATCCTTACTACTCTGATTTTAGGCTTTAAGCTTTATGGAAGTGGTCAAAACCACTGTTTTAAGGATCATGTTGCATAATAGGATAGACATGAAAAACCTCTTTCACCCAACATTTTCTTCCAAGTTAGGTTTTGATCATTTTTCTCAAGATCCTTTTTAATGTGTATAAGATGTGCTTGGTTCTAGACATCTCAAGACTCAGTTCCCAACCTTAGGATTTTCTTCTTATTTATGTGATAGCATAACCTTAAGAGGATTTGACACACTTTAATGATTTGTATTTGAAATGCATATGCAACTAAGATGGCATGCATGTGCAAAGTGAGATGTAATATGAATGCATTATCTTTTGAAATGCAAATGAAATATTGCCATATAAAACTGACTACTTCATGCATCACAAGCTTCAAACGATATTATTAAACTATTTGTGTTACTTGTGGAGCTTTTACAATACAATTCCAATGTTTCATATTCTCCTAATCTAGAACATAAGTTAGCATCTCAAGGCAACTTTTTCATCATTTTTTTTTTTATATAAACAAACAAAAAATTTCAAATAAACACAACTTTAAATTAAAACTTATTCAATCCAAAACCAAACTGCAATCCCAAAAATGAAAATTTAAAAACACAAACCAAAAAGCAAAAACCAAAATCTATATACAAATGTACACTATAATACAAGATGATGCAAAGCTTGGCTTATCACTTTCCTGGATCCCACACATGGTTAGAATATTTCAACAAAAATATAACATGATATGCATACCAAATGTTGTGGGAATCCCACAAAAACAAGACAAGACCAAAAAATGCAACAAACTTCCACTTGCCATGCTCACCATACCAATTTGATTTAGTTCCAATAATACTCCCATAGGTGAGCATCAAATTACTAGAATGATTAGACAATAAATGATTTTCAATTTTATCATGTCTATCCTTTAAAATGTAAACTTCATAATTCCCTCCTTGATTTAGAATTAGGCTATGCTTTTCAAATATGCAATTTTGTAAGTAAGAGCCTATTTCTACAAATTTCAAAGCCAAATAATTTTCCAAATTTGTAGGCCAATCAAATTTGTGTAACAATTTACAAGCATCTAGGATATTTACTAAATTAGGATCATTAAAAGTTTTTATCCTAGATTCAAATAGTAATTGTTGATGAATTTGGTTTAACAATTCAAGTGCATTAACTTCTTTTCCATTCACTAAAATAATGTTATTAAAGGTGTGATTAAAAATTATACCTTGTTTTTCATTTACCTTTAATGACATTTCATCATTCAAATTATTTAAATTCAAAATATGGTCATCCTTTTCAATCCTCAAACACTCTTGGTCAAAGAGTATGTCCCATGACTCATCTTGATGATCCTTCATTTGAGTTGTTTCCAATTGATCCATCTCTTTTCCATTTGGTTCTAATTCTTTGTTCACTATCCATGGTATCTCTTCATTTGAATCCTCAAAATCATCATGCAAACTTGCATCCACACTTTCAATGAATTTATATTCAACATGATCGAATTTTGTCACCTTTTCAAATCTTGTGAATATGAGATCTTTGTATGATGTAGAAGGTTCAACATCCTGCATATCAAGTGAAATATGAGTTTCATCTATAGAGATGTGAGAAAAGAATGCATCATCATATCTCCCCCAACCATTGTAAAAATCGTCATCCAAATCCATAGAATGAAAATCCATGATGTTTGTGACATGATATCTTGATTCATTCGTCAATTCTTTTTCTTCTTTGTCCTTGGAAATGGGATCATTATAATCTTCCAAAATTTGATGAGATTTGAAACTTTATTCCAAAACATCTTCAAATTGTACAGGAGTTGTAAAGTCTTCCTTTGAGTAGGCGATTATGTTGTCCTGTCTATCAATTGGCACACAGATTTCATTAGTAGTTTTGGAGTGAGTGTAGTCTTCCCACTTCTTCCAAGCATCATAATAATCCTCTTCCAAAATAAAGTGGTGATGTTCAACTACTTCTTCAAAATATTCCAATTCATCAATATGCTTCTCATCAAACTCATCTTCACCTTCCTTAGATGGTTCAATTATTTCCAAAAGTGGGTTATTTCTTGAATTCAAATTTGTAAGGCTATTATTGTCCAAATTAGTAACCCATGATTCATTATCATAATTTGGAGGGTGAAGAATTTCCTGATCCTTAATTTTACACATCTCATCAATAGTATCTTCCAAGAACAAGTGGTGAAATTCTATCATGTCTTCAAATTCATTTATTGGTTTTCTCCCAATTTCACTTTCAACCACTTCATTCAATTCTATGGTAGGTTCCATCCTATCACATATATCAAATATTATTAGAACCCCTTCATCTAGATAATTGTGTATCTCTACATGATCCTCACTAGTGGATGTTGTCGTAGCAATTTGCACCTCCTCTTGGACTACATCTAAGGTGGTTGTAAGATTTGGATATTCAAATTCATCCCCTTGATCATTCACCTTAGGTATCATTGGAGTGGAGGGTGCTATGTTTGATGGTTGGTGTAGGTTGGCATCAATATCTTTAGAAGGACAATCTCTTATGTGAGCATGTTGTGCCTTTTCTTCTTCAAGACCTTGTCGTTCTATCTCTTCTAAGACCTCATGGATTTTCTCTAGGGACAAACCACTCAGTTTTTCCTCAATGAGTGAAGCAAGTGTGGGGTGTATGGATCCTAGGTATACTTCCATGGATTCCTCTTCCAATGTGTTAAAATTTTCCCATATTTGGGAGTGCAACTCATGAAATCTTCCATTAAATTGACTCAAGGATTCATTAGGCTCCATACATATGGAGGTAAACTGATTTTTCAGGATTTCTAAGTTAGCCTAATTACCAAAGTGATAAAGATAGGCTTCTTCTAATTGTATCCAATAAGTCCTAACCTCCATAGGTAGTTGGCTGTACCAAAAGAATGGTCTATCATCCAAAATGTATGCAAATAACCTACAAGCCACCTCCTCATAAAAAATCTAGAATTTACATAATGTATCCTTGTAGACATGCAGTTTTTGTAAGTATCCTAGTGGCACCTCTTGATTAAAACACCGTAAAAAATCCAATAACATTTTAGGAATTTGATAGGGTACCACAGGTATAGATAAACCCACATAATGATCCTCTATCATAGATACCATTCTTTCTCTTAGAGACACTATTTTAGTTCTTAGGGATACCATTTGCTCCTCAAGTGTTGCCATTAGTGAAACTTAAAATGTAACTTTAGAACCAAATCTGTTGAATATTCAACCTGCAATATATAAAAAATCAAGTTATCATCAACCAAGAGATGTATTCATTAAAATAAAATGAAAAGTAATTGCATGAGACCAAAATTCTGAACAATTAAATCAAATCACTTTAATTCTGTATGAACAATCAGAAAAATATACAGCATACCTGAATTGCTTAAAATAGAATAAAGTAAACCGATTCAGGCCGTCCTTTTAACAATCCGTTGAGTGTTAGAGGACTAAAGCATAAAACATTTAAATTTTAAATAACACTAAAATAAACCCATTCGGCCCTCCTAGCACCAATCTGTTGAGTGGTGTTAGGGATCAAAGATGCTAATAAAATAGACTTGAAATATTTAGCAATGTAAAGCTCTTAAACAATTATAAACCCATAGCATCTAAAATCACGATAAAATAAACAGCTTCTTGCCTTCCTTCTAGCGCCAATATGTTGAGTGGTATTTTCACCCGATTGTGAAAACACACTCTCCGATAGGATTTGGGTTCTAAATCATCTGCTTGCAAAGAAATTAAACATGTAACTTCTCCAAGGTTCCTGTTATGTGAGCATTTTGCATCTGTATATTAATAATCTCAAATGAAGATATTCAATTAAAATGCTTGGAACACCTTAGTGGTTGCAAGTAACTGAAAACAAGGGGCACTGTGGTTTATTTTACTATGAAAATTTTAATGATTGTTAATTGAACCCTAATAAAGCAAATGTGATTTGATATTTATATGACCATGCTATGACTTCAAAGTGAAATTTGATGAAATGCCATAAATGATGGAATTATTTATGGATTTTGAAGTTTTTTAAATTTTTTATTTTATTTTATAGCTTGAAAAATTAAAGTTGGAGCTTCTGGAAAATAAAGTGCAGCAAAAAGAATATAAAATGTAAAAGAAAAGAAATTAAAATTGCATTCAGTTTGATGCTATCTCGTCCTGGAAAAACCGAAGATGTGAGGTTTCCATGCATGCAACATAACCTATGGGACCTACAAACACGCACAATCCTTATAAGCTAAGTGCTGATTCCTAGGGTTTGAAATAAAATTCAGATTTCAAATATTCGCCTAATGCAACCCACAAAAGTGGCATTTAACATTATCTATAAATCTGAAATCTGAAAACAAAAGAATAAACATTAAATCCATTAGCATGCACAGAAGATCTCCTTCTTTCTTGCCCAAAAAATGCAAATTTTTGAACACTTCTGCATTAAAAAAATATGTCATTTTATAGAAGCAAAACTTTCTGGTTTCCTTAACCCAGTCTATGGAAGAAAAACACCACAAAAATAGGCCCAGAATGGCCTATTGCCTTTGTCTCTGCAACTCTACCCGTAGTGGTTTTTTGACCCCATGCCAATTTGTGCCTCTGCATTTTATACTTGCTATTGAATTGATTCCACTTCCATGATGGCTCGTTTCATCTTCCAATGGTTTCTCGTTTCACCTTTCTTTGACTGCGTGTGTTTTGGCTTTATGCTCGAAATTGAGACGTTTGATCTTCTCTGTAACACTTTTGCAGCCTGTACGCCACATTTCCCGCACTTTTTTGCACATTCTATAACATCCCCCTGTAAATCGTGACCAAAAATAGCATGTCATGATATCGCGACATTTTTATGCATGCAGCTTTGCCCGCCTTCATGTGTTGCAAAAATGTGACATGTCACAAAATCGTGACATGTCGCGATATCGCGACGTTTTCCTGCCAACAGCCCTTCTTGCCTTCTTGCCCAGCGAAAATGCGACATGTCGCGAAATCGTGACATGTCGTGAAATCGCGACGCTTTTCTGTTTCGTACACTTTGCTATTTTTCTGTCACGAAATCGCAACGTTTTTTCGTTTCGGGCACCTTTGCTGCAACCTGTCGCGAAATCACGATGCTTTTTCATTTCGTACACCTTCACTGCAACCTGTCGTGAAATCGTGACGTTTTTCCACTTCGGGCACCTTTGCTACAACCTGTAGCGATATCGTGACGTTTTTTCGTTTCGTACACCTTCGCTGCAACCTGTCGTGAAATCGCAACATTTTTCCACTTTGGGCACCTTTACTACAACCTGTCACGATATCGCGACATTTTTTCACTTCGTCTTTCTCTCTCCTCGCTGGGCTGCGACGGAGCAACATGTCACGATTTTGCTACAACTTTCACTTTTTGGTAGCGACCGCGCAACACGTCGTGAAATCGTGACACTTTTCGTTTTCTGCCAGCGACCACGCAACACGTCGCGAAATCGTGACACTTTTCATTTTCTCGCCAGCGACCGCGCAACACGTCGCAAAATTGTGACACTTTTTCATTTTCGGCCGTGACCGCACAACACGTTGCGAAATCGTGACACTTTTTCATTTTTGGGCAGCGATGGCGCGACATGTCGCGATATCGTGACAATTTTCATTTTTTGGCAGCGATGGCGCGACATGTCACGATATCGCAACAATTTTTATCCTTGTGCAATTTTTCCCCTTTTTCCTAATTTTTAGCATCTGGGTCACTGAGATCTTCTTTGAAAACATGCAAAAAAGGTGGGTCCCCAATTTTTGGGTGTGTTGTGGATTAGCCACAACGGTATAAAAGTGTTCTGCCAATCTCTAAACATCATAGAACAAGGAGGTATCGGACGTAGGATATTCTTGGAAGAAATAATAGGGGACAGTGATGGTTGATGTGGGCAAAGGTGTGTCTTCTAGCATGTCCATATCAATGTACTCTTCCAAGGTGTGTGTTGGATGTGGGGGAGGATGTAAAGAGAGATCTTGGATCTCATATTATAATGTATAGACGACAGTTTGGCGATAACCTAGGTTGACATTGTTGGTAGGTGATCAGATATGAGGGTTAATGGGTGTCCATAGCCCTTGCTCATAATGGCCTAACCCAAACCCATGCCAACGAAAGCATTGTAGGTAGCGCAAGGCAAATTGAGGGTTGACTAGGTGTGTAATTGCATCACTAGAGCTAGATTGTGGTGGTGAAGAAGTTGGTGAGAGGATCTAAGATTCTACTCCTGCATACAAAAAGTTGGTGTGGTTTTTAGGACTTTCTAATTGTATGACGGTTCTTATAGTCAACATCGAGGCCGAGGGATGGCTAAAATCTTGGGTAGATTGGATAGGGGTGTCACATACACGGGCATCACATACATTATAGTATTCTAAGCCATTATTTGTCATGAAGATGGATATGCATGGCCTCACATGTTCTGGCGATTGGGGTGGCGTATCCAAGTCATACGAGAAAGGAGAAAGTTAGGATTTCCTAATGGTGGCAGCTAAAGGGTGTGGAGATTCATTTGAGTTGGGTGTTTATTATTTGGGTTCATGATGTTTGGTTGTTGTGTCTTGAATAAGTTGTTTATTTTGTGTAGGGGATGTCATCGATGCAGGTGCAGGTATGCGTGGAGACATGAATGTCTTAGGTTTCAGTTGGAAGGTAAGAGGTGGTGTCTATGGTGTAGGAAGGATAGGGGCTTCCATACTCGAGGGTGGAGGAGGTAATGTAATCGGTTATTTGATAGGTTGTAATGGTGGTTGCGACACCGTGAGTGGAAATTGGAATGGTAGAGGTTGAGAGGATTGTGGAGACCATAATAATGGTGATGAGGGAGGTATGGTATCAGTTTTAGGTCCCTCAATAGATGATGCTAATGGTGCATATATCAAGGCTTGTGTTGTTGATGAACACTAGGATGTTAGGGTGGAAATTAGGGAGGATACTGATGCTCCTACTGACTGGTGGGAAGATATAGGGAATATTTAGGAAGATGATAATGAAGGTGCATGGGGGAGGTCTATGACATTACAAAACTTAAAGGGGTCTCCATCGGTTGTGACACATTTCACAAGTCCATTATGGATGTACTTGAGGGAATGGTGCAATGAGGATGGGACACACTGCATGTCTCTAATCCAAGGGTGACCGAGGAGAATATTGTATTGCATTTCTCCTTGTATGATGTGAAAGAGGATGGGGATCATACAGATGTCTACATGAATGGACAAAACTATGGATCCTATGGTAGGTCACATGGAACCATCGAAAGCACGCAGGTCTAGGGAAGGTGTGGCAAAATATGTTGGAGGGGGTGTAGATGATGCAGGGCTACTATGGATATGATACTAATGGATGAGCTTGTGTTAATGAGTACCCACTTGTAGGTAATATCATTGATATTATATTGTATGTGGATGGGAGGGTCGGATCCTTCACCCATGAATTCCATTATCTCATGGTTGTGGAAACTAATTGAAGGTTGAAGGCATCGTGGTATGTTACCTACAAAATTGACAAAAGAATTTGTGTCATGTGTATCTAAGTCAATGGAACATAGGATGTCATTCAATGCCTCATAATGGGGTTGAGATTGTTGTAGGAGATTGAATATGGATAGTCGCACGGGGGTATTGCATAGTTGATGGGTTAGACTACCACATATGGTAATCACATTTTGAGGTGGTGGTGGTATGGTATTATGCATTTAGGGTGTTTGCAGGGATGTAAAATGGATAGGGGGAGAAACAATAGGTGTTTTTTGGTGCAATGGGTACTTTTGGTTTCTCATAGTAAGGTTGATCATGCCTACTGCTCCACGTGATGGAGGGTCACGCTGGACATTATTGACTTGGTGAGGTGGAATTGGAGGATTGTTTGGAGGTCTAGGGGGATTGGGTCCTCTATGATCCGGTAGAGGGTTTTGTAAAATCCCTAGGTTTTGATTTTGTGGGGCTAAAGGGTTTGCTACCCGAATAGTGCCCCTATCGATTAGGTCTTGAACTTGACCCTGAAATGAGATACACAAATTGATATTATGGCCATGCTACCTATGAAAGGGATAAAATATCTACTCATTATAGTCATGAGGCTTAGGTGAATTTGGATCTAATGGGTGGATCTCGAGTAGGACAATATGGTTGACCTCATAAAATCTATGGAACAGGGTTAGTAACAATTCTAATAAGGGTGTAAAGTTGTGTGGTGGACGCTATGGGTGCATGTCATGGTATTTCTATGGTCAAGGTGGGGGAGGAGCATTATCTTGGAGTGCTTGTGGTTGCGATGTATAGGGTGGAGGAGTCGGTACTAGTTCTAGGGTAGCAGCTATGACTTGGTTGGTTTGCTATGGTTGTGGGTAAGGTTTATTCGGTGCGAGTCTATTGAAGTGAAATTTGGAGTTGTAGTTTGATTTTTCTCTCAACTTAATCTTCCCAGACTAGACCTTAATATCTTTGATCACTTTTTCTTGCAAGATAGCATCTTCAAAAGTACAACTTTGGTGAAGTTGGAGGGATGTGGAAATGTGTTTGTGGTAACTCTTGGAGAAGAGTGTCACAAGCTCTGAGGTGATGAGGATATGGGTAAGGTCATGGATAATCACTCTCAATTTGGCAACAAACTCAGTAATGGGTTTATCGTTCATCTGTCGTAAGGCGTAGACATCAAAAAATGTAGTTTTTTTCTTGATGTTGATGCAAAAGTGCTCTAAGAAGGAATTTTTTAGCTACTCAAAGGTATATAGGCTATGGTGTGGTAGCATGTTGCACCAATCTAATACTAGCCTAGCGAGGGACAAGGAGAAGGTACTCAACATAATGGGGTTACTACTATGAAGTTAGTAGTAGGACAAGTGATAGTTTCTCACATGTTCTCTGGGATCTTCCTTACCTCTATACTTTTAGAATTTTGGTATTTCGAAGTGATAGGGATAAGGAGGGATATGTACTGATGGATTAACTAGCTCATTGCATAGTTCATAATAGCAAGGCTTTTGTGGCCTGTAGCTAGAGGTACGTAGGTTCAACATTTTGACTTCATCTCACAAGAATTGAAGTTTGGGTGTCATAGAAGTTGAGGTTTGGGCTATGGTAGGCTGCCCCTATGGATGTGGTGGATATTGGTATTGTTGTTCTTCACAATACTATGGGTGATACTGTTGTGCCTGATCATGATAATGTGGGTACTGGGTGACATGTGCGGTTGTGTCTATGGGTACACTAGGTTTGGGGTAGGTGTTTGTTGATGATAATAATATTGTGATTGGACAACATGCAGTTATGGCATAGGTACTTGTTGGTTTGGAGCCTATTATACTGGTTGGATTGTGGGTTATGATGACCAAGATAGAGGAGGCATAAATAAACTAGGTGTCACTGGTGGTAGTGTAGGTGTCGGTGCTACTTGTGCTACGGGTGGTCAAGAAGAGATATCAAGAGACAGGATCTATCTCTGCCCTAGAGGGTAGGAAGTAGGGAAGCTAAACTGTGTGGAATAATTTGGTTGAGTGGGTGGATAAGCTGCCAATTTTGGTCCATAGGTAGGATGGAGATTGGTAGTGGAAGCCTAAGAATGAATAGGTGGTGATATCCTAAAGGTCATCGTAGGCAAAGGTGGTTCCAAGGATTGGGTGTCGTACACTATGGATACCTAGGAGATAGACGAAAAAGCTATCGAAAAGGTGGGATAAGTTGTCGAGGTAGGAGCTTGGATTAAGGGGAAAGTGTAGGTGTACACTCTTTCTTGGGTTTGTGCCTCTTACTCCTGAAGAGGCTATTGGGAGGTACTCTCAGATATGGTGAAGAATGACTCTTGGGAAGAGGATGCTTGATACTCTTGTGAAGAGTACAGGTGTGAGGTTTTATGGAATGCTTGCAGTTCCTGCTGGATAGGGATCTGTTGTGCAGTTTGTAAGGATGGATTATGGCTACCTACAACAGAGGAAGATGGGTTAGACACCATTATGATAGTAGGAGCGAATTATGGGACCTTAAGAAGGTTATATTTTAGAAGGGAGGAATCATTCTCAAATAGGGATTGAGATAGATTCTGGAAGAAGGAATGTGCAAAGGTGGGTGAAGTAGGTATGACCTCCTCATCTATGGTGAAGGATGGGGGATATTGTCTTGGTGATGTGTATATTACATGGTCATAGAACGTTGTCAAAGGATTAGGTGAGGATGGGGTTGAAAGGAGTGGGTAATCTTCTACGAGTGAAGTAGCAAGAATTTCACTCAAAGTTGATGTCTCCTCATGAGGCATCATGTGTGTGAATTGTACATAAGATTCTATGCGTGAATCAGATGTGTCTATAATACTCTCCTTCATGATCGAAGGAGAAATAGTGGACTGAATAGAGGAAGGGGGAGGCCATTCCTCCATAGAGCATGATTGCTCACGCGCTCTATTGCGGGTGACCACAGGCATAGTAGCATATGTAAAAGAGGTTTTTAAGAATAAATCCTATGTGATGTAGACTCAAGTGTGTCTAATGTGAGTGTGAAGTAAGTGGCGTGTTGTATGTAGTAAAACAATATATAGTGTAGTGTGTTGTAACTAGTTTGTGATCATGCAAACAACGGTAGACCAAAATAAATTCTAAATACTGAGAAAACAAAAATGTTATGTTCATTTTGTGTGTTGTAATTTTGATACTCCTTATGTAGAATCACAGGTAATGATGTGAATACTCTAGCAAATCAAGAATGTAATAAATATAAAACCTCCTGCAACACCCAAATATGCACATGATAGAATGGTACCGCAATGTGTGAATGGTGACCTATATGGAAGGTGTAGTAAAATGATATCCTAAAGGGGTGGAACTCACTATGCTAAAGTGATTTCACAATATCCTCTCACGAGAAGAGGTGGCACTATATGATACCTGCTACTGACATACCCATTCTTTCACTTCACCCTCGGTGGGTTTAGTCAAGAACGATAGTTACCACTTATAGAAATTATACAAGCCTTGTGGATGAAGGCGCTAATCCTGTCCCACTCTGTAGGTAACCACTGCTGATGAAATCCAGGGCCCAATCACAAAAGTGGGGGATTTTCTAGTGATGAAATCTAGAAATTTGCTTCTGTGGGGCTACTAGGTGTCTATGGGGTGAACTGATGGATATTGCCACTTAATCCACACCAGTATCAAGTGATGGATTGGGGATGAAGTCCAATATCACCACTTGTTTAAGGTACCACGTGAGTGTGTGTGTGGATTTGTGCTTTTCTAACAATTTTTGCAAGGTAAGAAACTAACTAATTGCCTTTTCAAAAGAAAACTAATCCTAATTCCTTTTTGAAAGCAAATGATTAGATAGCTTACACTCTTTGTAAAGAAATGGTCTATCCTAAATGCCTTTGTGAAGCAAACTAATCTACTTTGCAAAACATGGAAACATGAAATCTAAATGTGTGTGGAGTAAAGTATATTATGAAACCCTAACTTGAACTTTCAGAATGCAATATTCTTTTAGAAATGTAAGAGGGAATTAGAAACCCTGATTTTACTTTTAGAATGTAAATTTCCTTTTAGCAATGGAAGCTATCAACAAAGGAAGAACTTAGGCTTATGCCATATGCAAAAATAAAATACAAATGCAAATTTATTTGAGAAATAAATTTTGTACACTTTCTAGAAAGTTGCAGGTCCTAAAAATTTTAGAAACCCTAAATATTTGATAACTTTGCAATGAAAACAAAACTATGTCTAGCAATGATTATTTAACTAGTTAGTGAGATTTTTGTTTCCAAAACTTGCAATAGAGGTAGAAAAAGTCCAAATACCTGCATTTTGATGCTAAGGGGGGTTTTATTGGCCCCAAAAAATATAACCCCAACTTATTTAGGGGTTTTTGAGGCCTTTGTGTTCAAATTGTGACCCGAGGGGAAAATTTTACCCAAATCGTGACCCGGGGGGCAAATTAGGAATGGTTCACGGAGCAGGGGATGAATCAGGTTCGGAGGCTTCAAATAAAAAATGTGATGGCCTAGGATGGTTCCTAGGGCTTTGTAGGTCTTTGTGGAAAATAGTTTTGGTACCTGCAATACACAAAAATAGAGGATAATGTCCGATTTACAAAGAAAATGAATCTAGCACTATCCGTTGTGGGGGTCCCACCAGGCATGCCAGAATGAAATGACCAGAAGTTGACATTTGATCTAACAACAAGTAATAACACAAGTAATTAATACATATATGCTTTATTCATGATAAATTTGATATGGGTTACAAATAGGGTGAAATCCCCTTTTTTATTTCATGAATGCACTATAGGCCTGATTGCTTCTTCTAATGTCCCTCAGTGTAGGTGGGCTTCTTTGTATGCGGACCACCACTGGGTTGCTTTTTTTTGGTGTTCTTCTCCTTCAAATATGATAAATAACCTAAAAGAAACTTGCAAGAAGGGGTCAATATGTTGGGGGGCTTGCCTTAGTTAGGCCCCATATTTATAAAGACAAAATGACTATAAAATCATAACAAAACATGAAATAAAATATGTAAAAAATAATAATATAGCAAAACGGAGCTTACCACCAAAATCTGGAGTGATATGGGACATGTAGACCCAATTTTCCACCCGGGGGACAAACTGAGGCCATATTCATGGGGTAAGGGGCGATCTGATTTGTGATGCCTCTTCTACAAAATCCTTCTAGTGGGTTGACTCTTAGGCAGCTGGGGTGCCTTTGTGTACTGTTGAAATATTATTGTGTGCACCAAGAAGTGACTATTCAATGTTGGCTTTCCATTTTAGTAGAGTAACTGTGCTTTTTTGAATTTATAGATCAGACTTAATTAAGTTTTGGGACCTGTTATTTATAGGCAAAGGCAAGGTGTAGGGGGGGTTATATAGACTAAACCTAGGTTTGATTTTGACTAGGGTTAAGTTAAGAAATGCAATGTGGCAACATCACATTCCTTATGATAAATTTCTCATCCTCACACATGTATGAGGATGGATTAGAGCTAATCCTGATTAGGAGGTGCTTAAGCCAATTTAAACATGATTAAATAAATATCTCAACAAACCCTAATTTCACACATGTGGGAGGATGTGATTAGTGCTAATCAATATTAAGGGTTATTTTAATCAAATTTACCCTAAAAATGTGACTTAAGTGAAGTCAACATTAAATTAGAATTTGGTAATTGACTTATTAATCATTTTGGCCAACTAATACCTCATGGGGGCCTTAATTGCATGTGAATAGACCGTCAAATGATATCCCAATGTGCCAGATGTAATTTGGAAGGCTTATGAGGGTTTAGGACCTAAAATCCGATGAAGTGATACATGGAAGTCTACATATTACTATGGCAAATTATGGCAATCTATGTATTACTACGCATGACTACGCATGACTATACCTGACTACGCATGACTATGATAGCCTAAAATAGCCTAGGGATGTCTGGAATCACCTATGGATATGCAAAAATAGCAATGTGCAACTTTTGGATGTCTACACCATCATATCTTGACATTGATCGATGATGAACCCTACATGAAGCAGGTTATAGAGTGAGAGTGAAAAGGATAGAATAGTTTGGAAAACCTCTAGGGGTGAATTTCCCCTAATTGGATTAACATGCCTTCAACTGAAAATACCTCCTTGAAGACTTGTGAGAACACCTTATTTCCTAACTATTGAATTATGAGGCTTATATCAGGATAAAAAGCCTATATATAGTACAAATATGCATGAGTATGAAACAACCTGACTTTATGAGGAATCCTTCACCAAGTCCTATCAAATTAGGCATTGAAGTTTAAAATGCTCACATAAGATGCATGCTTTATAAATGATACTAGGTGAGCAACGAGAAGAGATATCTAGAGTTTTCAAATATGTTAATGAGGTTTTCCACTAGGTCGGTCCATGTATGGATACTTACATGCTCTAGATATTTGTACGATAGAAACATTCTTCCCTTAAGGGATAGAGAAAGGATCCTAAGCATGGCACCTTTAGATGTGATGTTGTGAATGGTAGCCAAAGAAGTTATATTGTGACAATGTTCATATACAACACCTTCAACACCATCATAGCTTGATAAAGTTTTTAGAGCCACCTTGGGGATGCTATGTAGATTCAAGATATTCAAGGAGCCTGCATAATTCTAGTTGGAATACATCTTATAAACCATTTTGGCACTAATCCTTCAAATATATTTGGCTCTGTTGGCAATTTTGGGTATGTTGCCTAGCTTCATGTTTGTGAGTTGTCATTGATGTCAAAAGGATTTTGTGTTGATATCAAAAGAAATTTGTGCTGATGTCAAAAATAGTTTGGTGCCAAAAACATATTGAAAGTTCCATGATGTTTGTTTAAGGATTTTTAATTAAAACCATGGTGAAAAGGTTAAAGTTTTTTCTTAAAACCATCTGGACTCATTAAGGGTTTTTATTAAAACCATCTTGGCTTAATGAAAAGGTTTTTTCTCCTTAAAAAACCTTAAAAGTCCTATTGTGGCCGCTCCACAACGTACCCCAAAAATTGGGGACCCACCTTTTTGCTTTGAAAGTTCAATGTTTGCAGTTTGTTTTAAGGGTCTATGCCTTCGTTTTGTCATGGGTTTTGCAATTGTTGTCGGTTCTTGTCGACAATATTTTATTGTCGATGATTTTTTATTGTCGACGACTTTTTCTTGTCGATGATATTTTATTGTCGACAACTTTTTCTTGTTGATGACTTTTGTCGTCATTTTCTTGTCGATGACTTTTGTCGTCATTTTCTTGTCAATGACTTTTTCTTGTCGACGATATTTTATTGTCGACAATATTTTATTGTTGACGTTTTTTTTTTTATTGTTGTCGACGACTTTTTGTCATCATTTTTGTTATTGACAACTTTTATCGTCATTTTTGTTTATGACAACTTTGTCGTCATTTTTTTGTTTTTAGCAAGTTTATTGTCGAGTGTTGGTGTTTCTTGTCATGGGTGGTTCAGATAATGAAAACAATAAAAAAATAATAATAAAAATAATTTTTTTTATAAATTTAAAATTTAAAATAAATAAATTAGAGGATTTTTCATCATTTAAACTTTAGTTTAATGGTGGTCATGGTGTTGATTTCTAATATGTTAATTTGGTCTTTGTAGGTAGAAGGAGCTCATTTTGTTTAAGACGCGGTAGAGGTTGAACCAAGCGAACGACAACCGCGTCTAGGCGAACAGGTTTTGACATGAACCCTACGATAGTGTCGCATCTACGGCATAAGAGGAGGACACTTGGCACTCCCAGACAGGACATAATTTCTTCCCTATGTAGACTCGACAACATGACTGACGATGCAGTGCTCGCTGAAGATGAGCTCAAGATAAGGCAGGAACCATCACGGCGGTAAGAATGGAAGTTAACGCCCACAGTTTGAAAAACAAATGGAGGAAATGCAGCTGAGAAGACACGAATGCTGGGAGGTCGAGGTCAATGCCGACGTGGTCGATTTCGAAGGTGATGTTGGGCTTATCTGACATGGCATATTTTGGAATCACAACGCATGGAAATCCGGTGAACATCAACGACAGCGAGCATCGACAGAAGAACCGAGCAACCAAGTGGGCCCTACACGACAATGACGTCGGGTGATTTGTTACTTGAGCCAATGGGGAGAAATCCTATCTTCGATGACGAGCTCCTCGACAAAATACCATGTAGGCGTCTGACGTAGGCAGCGAATGAAATAGGTTATGGCTTAAAGACGTCGAGGACTACGATTGGTCATACAGTTTGTAAGCCCACGATGCAAGGCGGGTGATCTCACGAGCAATGAAAGTTTAATGTAACCAATAAAGGAGGATAAAACATGATTTCAAAGTTTATCTTATCTCCTCCTTTGTAAGCATAATGTGGTTTACACAGAAAAGAAGGCTCAGGATTTCAACGCAGCGGTGGACGTATTCATCACGAAGATAATCCTGCATACGTGGCTGTGACAGAGGACAAACAACATCATGGCACAGCAAAAAGGAGTCTTGGGATGTTCTACGAAGTGATGACGTGGTAGCTTAGACACCATGGATTGTGCAGATAATCGACGAACGAAGAGCAACCATAGCATGACAAGGATTCCTAGCATGATGGGGACGACCACGTGGGTAGAGTGTTTGAGGCTTTGATAGTGGGACCCTGGGTTGACGTGGTCACTGATGATCGCGGGAAGCAACAAGTAGCCACGGAGGAGTTCAAAATACAATATTGCAATTTGCCATAAGCACTATGGATTTTAAGTTTTAAGTTTGGACGATAGTATACAGGCGGTAATTGTAGCGAAGTATGAAGTTTTTGTGGAAGAAAGCCTGAGATGACCACTATCTTCGATGTCAGATGTGTCAGTCATAGCAACATAGTCGAGAACACAAAAAACATAGGGAAGCATCGCCACAAGAGCATGGTTACTGAAGCAGTCGATGTGGCTCGTGAAGGTTGCAAACGAAAGCACTGGTGGATGAAAAATCATCAAAGATGGACACAACGAGGTTAGATGCCAGTAGGGATGGTTTCTCGTAACGGAGCTTCCAGGTTCAAGAGTGCGGACAGAATGGGTAGACCCCATGGCGGAGGCGGCATGCATGGCAGCCACGAGATGGTCAGATGGACATGGATGTAGCAAGGCTTACACCAAGAAAAGTTTGGTGTTAATAAATCAAATATTAAATGTGGTAAAAGGAACACATGACACCAAAAGGAAAGCGCCCGATCATAATGTGAAATGCGGCAATATGGTGGGGGTCACATTATTAAAGTAATTGCTACTCATATAAATTTCAAAATGAAAACATCCATATGCATCATATACAAAGCACGTTTTTTTTTTAATGGTCAAAAGGGTTTAGTTTAAAAAGTGTAACACCCTAGGTGTTAGAGAAAACACCATGGATAAAGGCGTTACTAAAAAAACAACGTTACAAAAATAGAAGAGAAACTGTTATGATGCCAAACCAAGGAAATGAAATGAATTTGCAAAGGGAAGAAGGGGCTTTTTGAAACAAAACATAGAAATGAATCGAACAGGATTTGGACAGCGAAAAGGCAGCTTTTGAAACTTCAAATAGGCATTTCAAAAATGAACTAATGGTTGGAAAATTCTAAAATAGAGTTGCAGAGTTGAGGGAAAGAGGCCATTCTGGACCTGCTTTGGATTGTTTTTCTTCCACTTTTTTTTGGTTTTGGAGAACCAGATTTCTGCCATCTACAAGGACATATTTTTAATGCAGATAGCTTTTCAGAAAGTTGCATCTTATGGACAAGAAAGGAGGAGTCATTTTTTGCATGCAAGATTAAATGTCTATTTTTTTCCCTTTTCAGATTTTAGGCTTGTAAATGGAGTTTATGCAAGTTTCTTGATTGCTTCATGTGAATGCTTAAATCTGAAAACCTCATTTAAACCCTAGGAGCCAACACTTAGCTTATCCGGATTGTGCTTGTTTTGCAAGTCCAATAGGTTAGGTTGCATGCATGAAAACCTCACATCTTCGGTTTTGTCGGAATAATATAGCATCAAACTTAATGTATCATGTGTTTCATTTTCTGCATTTCATTTTCATTTTTCTGCATTTTATTTTTCCAAAAATTTTTATTTTTTGTTTTAATATTCAGGCATTAAAATAAACATTAAAAAAAATTCAAAATTCAAAAACAATTTCACCATTGCGTAGGTTATACTTAATACTTCCAATACGCACTTTGAAATTTCATTTTCGGAGTTGTTTAGTATTTTTAAAAATTCATCGAAGTTGCTGTTTTATTACAGATTTTGAAAAATTCAAAAATAGAAAATTTCTATTTTTGGGCCGAATTTCATTTTTTCAGTTTCATGCTTCATTCATGAGCCTATGATGACATTCCCTTCATGAAAATTCTAATTTCAACGAAGGAGTCGTGTTTTATGGCACTTTGCAAATTACCATTTTGGGAGCAATCAAAGCACTAAATTATTTGTCTTGATGAAAATCTGATTTCATTTAAGAAGGATAATTAAAGTGACATTTTGAAGCTACATTTGATGACCCTATTCATCATTGAGGATTTAATGCAAGATAAAATCTATTTTAAAACCCTCAAGATAAAAGGAATTAAGGCGCTACATCGTGATCATATGAGGGCCAACTCACATTTGCTTTATTTTGGTTTAATGAACAATCACTAAAGTTTCATGGTAAAATAAACCAACATTGCCCCTTGTTTACAGTTACTTGCAATCACTAAGGTGTTCCAAGCATTTAAATTGAATATCTTTATTTGAGATTACTAATACACATATGCAAATGCTAATATAGCGGAGAACTTGGAGAATTTGTTTGTTTAACTTCTTTGCAAGAGGGGATTTGGAACCCAAATCCTAAGGGAGAGTGTACTTTCACAATTGGGAGAAAATACAACTCAACAAGTCCATTTTAATTATTAATAAATTAATTAACTCAAACCTTTGAAAATGTTTTAAGTTAAGTTTATTATTAATAAAATAATAATTATTAATTTAATAATTATTATTGAAAGGGTTTCTAAACCCTTAGTGATGCCAATGTAGAAGACTTACCTTGTCGACATCATTTGTTTAGAAGGAGCGCCAATGTCAACTTGCATGGGATGCAAAAGACTATTAGAGGGCATTAATTCCAAAGGTTCAATACACCTCCGATTTGTGTGATTAACTTTGATTTTGTATTGCTCTATGACCTTTAATTTCATATTGCTCTGTGATTTTTGAGTTTCGTATTGCTCTGTGTTTAAGTTTCAATTTCGTATGCTTATGAGGAATAAAAATATGTTTTTCTTTAATATTTGTGATAAAAGGTAAGGTAAAATGATGAGTGGTGCTTGAAAGTTTTGTTGGGCACTTGTGCTCCAACGGTGGATGTAGTGGAGTGAAGGTGCTTGCTAGGCAGAGGTGTCCAGATCGATTCACGTCAGCCATAATTCATTTTTGGTTGTGGATTATTGTGCACGTGGTACAACAGTTGCTTTGGGCCATGAGTTTGGAGGAGGAAGCACTTTGGTGCTTATGTTGGTGTCTCCACACTTCTCCTAAGGTTGGAGAATTGATTTTTGGCCAAGGTAAATCTTTTGTTGATAATGTGGAATATTTGATTTGACTTGGCAATTATTGTTGGTAATTGGATGGAGGTATAAGCTTAAATAGAAATATTGCTTTGACATTGTTATTATTGATGCTTAATGCTTATATGGTAAATGCATTTAGAAGTAAATGTATTTTAGGAGTTATAAGGGTTTAAGGAATAATTGTGCTTAATGTCATATTGGGGTTAGAGAGCCTTTGGAGTTATTGAGTGGATATTCTCTTGTAATTATTTTTGAGGTTGAAGTTATTTTGTGATATATTAAGTAGGAGTTATAAGGTGTAAAGGAATATTGTTGATATGTATATTTGTGAGTTTTGATTATTTATGAGTTGGAGTGATAAGGTGTTATTAGGACTCTTATCATTGTGCATTATTCCATTGTTGCTAACTCTAATTTGTGGAAAATTGAGAGTTAGTGTTGTGACAAATTTTGAGTTCTCCTTCTTCATCAAAGTAAAGGTATGGGTACATTCTTCCATGGTTATTATTGATTGATGGTTTTTTGAAAATAAGTTTGGAGTGAAAATGATTAAATTAAGTTTCCTTATTTGGAGTGGATCTTATTTTCTGAAAGTGGAAGTATTGATTATGCATTATGAGATCATGATGATTTTATGAGTTATTGCATAATTTTGGTTTATGAGAGCGAAAGCATTTGAAGTTTGCTTTAGGGTTTTTGAGTGAGAATATTATTCCATTGCTATAAGTTGTTGAAACCCTAATTGAGTTGTTTGGTCATTGAGAGTTTGGTTTTGAGATTGCTTCCATTAAGATTGAGTTGATCAAGTTATGCTTTACTCGATACATGAGTTGGGCTTGCTCATTTGAAATTTGATTTTATCAAGTTGTACTTTGCTTGATAAACTTGGTTGTGTGGTTAAGTTGAGCATTCCCATTTGAGAGAAGTTGGAAATATCTTGAACCCATTTTTATGCTTAGAGAGAGATTGCTTTGAGTTCTTGAAAACTAACTTGGCTAGGGTTTTATAGCAAGTTATGGTTCTATGTTGGAGGAGTTGATTCCTTGATATTGCATTATTAACAATTGTTGGGTTGTGGTTGAAGATCTTGTGAAAGTATACTACTTCTATATTTATTCTGATTTGAGAAAGAGTTTGTTTTTGAGTTGAAGGATAGAACATATTGAGTCTCTAACAATTCTCTTTATGCTCCTATGAGATTGATTTGAGTTGAGATTGAAATTTTAAGGATAGAACATATTGAGTCTCTAAAAATTATCTTTATGCTTCTATGATATTTATTTGAGTTGAGATTTAGAGTTGAAGGATAGAACATATTGAGTCTCTAACAATTCTCTTTATGCTTCTATGAGATTGATTTGAGTTGAGATTGAAAGTTGAAGGATATAACATATTGAGTCTCTAAAAATTATCTTTATGCTTGTATGAGATTGGTTTGATATGATTGGATGAAACACATTGGGTCTCTAACAATTCTCTTTGTGTGTTCACATTGGGAAAGTTTCTTGGTAAACTTGCTTGAGCTAATTTGGGCAAGTTCTTGGTGAGCTTGCTAAGACTGATTTGGATAGGTTCTTATGGAGAACTTGTGGACTGATTTGGATAGGTTATTATGGAGAACTTGTGGACTGATTTGGACAGGTTCTTGTTGAAGAACTTGTGGACAGATTTGATGAAGTCTTGGTGAAGACTTGTGAGCAATTATGATTGATTTGTTCAAGATTTTAGCTTAATATTGGGATAGATCTGATAGAGATTTGAGAGCAGAATTGTGCTGGATTAGAGGACTGAGTTTGGTGTAGATTTATGACAGATTTTGAAATGACTTGTGCTAGACCGACTACCTATGTTATTTATAGGTTTTGATGAGTATCTATGGAGGTGATCAGTGAGGACAAACATCTCTAGAGCTAGAGCAAGGAGGAAAAGATGTATTCTATGGAAAGGAGTTCCACCTACTAGCGACAAAAGAGATGGTGATCTTCTGAAGTATCATTTCCAGAGCTTTTGGGGATAGGACATATCCTTTGGGTAGGAGGCTCATAAATAATTATTTGGGGGATAGGACATCTCCTTTGGGTAGGAGACTCATAAATATTTGATTTGGGGAAGGATTCTCCTTTGGACAGGAATTCCATAAACATTGTAATTGGGAAGGATTTACAAAGGATTTGATTGAGAAAATTTGGTGAAATATTTTCTCTATGGAGTAGCCCACTTTGGGTGAACTACATTATATTGGTATCTCAATTGTGTGATGACTTGTACACTGGTTTGATTACTACTTTTATTTTGCTATTGGTTCATTGCATTGCTTTTTGAAGTAAAAGAAAAAATTTAAAAAGTGGTCTTATACTATTCACACCCCTCTCAATATAAGATTGTGTTCTTCAATTGGTATTAGAGTAGGTTACTTCAGAATATTTTCATAGCTTGAAGGAAAATCTTGAAAATAACACAATGGATTTTACAAGTGGTAATTCAGCACCTATTTTTGATGGGATAGATTTTGGTCTATGGAGCATAAATATGAAGGTTCATCTAATGGCTCTTGGAAATGAAGTTTGGGAAGCAGTTGATTTTGGGTACACTATTCCAAATATTCCTCCTACTACAGTAGATGAGAAACTTCTACATCACAACAATTCAAGGGCAATGAATGCAATTCTAAAAGGTCTACAAAAGGCAGATCTTACAAAGGTGATTCATTGTAATACAACAAAGGAAATGTGGGATCAATTGCAAGTGGTTCATACAGGTGATGTAAATGTCAAAAAAGTAAAATTGAGATATTACAAAGGTACGTTTGAATAACTCAAGATGAATGATGAAGAAAATATTAGTGACTATATGATTCATATGGATGAGATTGTTAATTCTATGAAGGAACTAGGTCTTGACCTTGCTAAAAATTATGTTTGTGATAAAATTTTGAGGTCTCTTCCAAATATATTTAGTGAAAATATTTCAGCTATTGAGGAAGCCAAGGATTTGGATAAATTAAAAAAGGATGAGCTTCATATTATATTTACATATTTTGAGTTAAGAACTAAAATGGTACCTTATCCTAAGAAGGAGGCAGCTTTCAAAGCTACCAAGAAGTCCAAGGGTAAACAAAAAGAAGACAATGATGAGTCTTCTAGTGATGAAGAAGCAAACTACAGCACGAAATGCAAGTTTTCAAGAAAGCACAAAGGCATGAAATATGTTAAATGTTTCAATTATGGAAAGTTTGGTCGCTATGCTACTGACTGTTTGGAACCCAAGGATGATTGTGATGAAGAAAAACATGATTATAAGCACATGGAATCTAAGAAGCACAGGTATCAAAGGAATAACAGAAATGAGCAAAAAATTCAAGGGAAGAGGTACTTCCAAAAACACAAGAAAAGTTTCTACACATACAAAGCAAGTGTTCTAGTAGTGATGATGGAAGTTCTTCAAGTGACGATAGAAATGAGATTTTTTTTCTAATAGAAAAGGAAGGAAAAGAAAAGAGAAATATATTTGTTGTGTTTAAGTTCTTTAGATATGGAAATGTTGGTCACCTTTAGGATGATTGTCCAAATGATGGTTTAAATTTTGGTAATACTATGTATGAGGATGCTTCAGAAAATTATGAGTAAGATCTTCTTATGGATTTAGATGAAGGTAGAATCTCTAGTGGTAAGAAATTAGAAAATAATATTGGTGCTTCAAAAGATAAACAAATATAGGATGTTTCAGAAAAGGGAGAAGTAGATCTTGAGGCTAAACTTGTTAATGCTCTTGATGTGTTAAAGAAATAAAGAAAGAAATATGCTAGACTCATTGATAGGTTTGATGAATGTCATTATGAAAGAGATGATATTATAGGAAATCTTGATATCTCTATATCAAAGACATAGGAACTCAAAGAAGAGTTGGCAGCTAGGTCCCTTGAGTGTCAAGAGTTAAAACATGAAGTAGCTTCCTTGAAAAATGAAACTAAATAGTACAAGGAGAAGCTTTATAGGTTTGAAGAAAGTTCCAAGAAGGTAAAATAAATCATCAAGGATCAAAGAAGGACAACAGATAAAACATGTCTTGGTTTTGGAAAGAAATAAAAGGAATAGGATGAGGAATATAGTATGAGCTCCCAAGAAGAATATGGTTTAGATGAAGAGATTACTTCAGAGAGTAAGTTTTTAGATGGTAATTTAGATAGCACAGAATCAAAAAATAGGAATCAACATAAGGGGAGAAATACTAAAGGACCTATGAGGTCAAGGCAAGGAAAGTTCAATGGAAGATGTTTTGCATGTCACAGGTTTGGACACATGGCTTCACAATGTAGGGCTCAAGCAAGACAGGTTAATGGAAATTTTAGAAATGGTAATTTCTTTCAAGGGTGTTGCTACTCTTGTAATTAGTTTGGGCAAAATGCAGTTAATTTCAGGGTTAACAACAGGAACAGGTTTGGTCCAACAAAGAGGATTCAAAAAATAGGTACATCTCAAAGGAATAACATTGTCAAATGTTATAAGTGCAATAATGAAGGACATATAGCCATATGGTGTAGAGCAGAAGTTCCAAGGTACAGGTTTAGGGCTATGAATAGGAACAAGAATAATGGCAGGAACATGAATAATGATAGAAATAGGAATAATGGCTTGGAAAGAAACAAAGATGAGAATATGAACAAGAACAGGAACAGGAACATGGACAAGGATATCAGGAAAAATCATGGAAAGACAACTATGGAAACTGATGATGATCAATGCCTAATGGGAGTTTTACTCCCACCCCATAATTAATCACCTCAATAGGAGGTGGGGGAGGGGCTAAGCTAAGAGGCTCATTATTATCCCTGAGCCCCAAAGGTGACCCTTTGCCATTGATGACAAAGGGGGAGATATTTGAGTAAGGAGGAGAGCCTTGATTTAGGGGGAGAAAATATTTAGAGGATTGTTTTCAGTTGGTTTCAGTTTTGATAGTTTTCCGTTGCTTGAAAGTTTTTTCTTAGCAGTGTTTTTAGTAGTGGTTTGCCATCAATGACAAAGGGGAAGATTGTTGGCAATTTGGGGTATGTTGCCTAGCTTCATGTTTGTGATTTGTTATTGATGTCAAAAGGAGTTTGTGTTGATATCAAAAGGAATTTGTGCTAATGTCAAAAAGAGTTTGATGCCAAAAATATATTGAAAGTTCCATGATGTTTGTTTAAGGGTTTTTAATTAAAACCATGGTGACAAGGTTAAAGGTTTTTTTGGACTCATTATGGGTTTTTATTAAAACCATCTTGGATTAATGAAAAGTTTTTTACTCCTTGAAAAAACCTTAAAAGTCCATTTTTTTTATTAATAAATAAATTAACTCAAACCTTTGAAAAGGTTTTAAGTTAAGTTTATTATTAATAAAATAATAATTATTAATTTAATAATTATTATTGAAAGGGTTTCTAAACCCTTAGTGATGCCAATGTAGAAGACTTACCTCGTCGACGTCGTTTATTTGGAAGGAGATCCGACGTCAACTTGCATGGGATGCAAAAGACTATTAAAGGGTATTAATTCCTAAGGTTCAAAGCACCTTTGATTTACGTGATTACCTTTGAATTTGTATTGCTCAGTGACCTTCTATTTTGGATTACTCTGTGATTTTTGAGTTTTGTATTGTTATGTATTTAAGTTATAATTTTGTACGCCTCTGAGGAAGACAAATATGTTTGTCTTTAATATCTTGTGAGCAAAGGGAAGGTAAAATGATGAGTGGCACTTGAGAGTTTTGTTGGGCACATGTGCTATGGTAGAGGCTATGAAGAGTTGTCGATATTGATTTGCATTGGGCGTATTTCATTTTTGGTCATGAATTATTGTGCACATGGTACAACAGTTGCTTTGGGCCATGCATTTGGAGGAGGAAGCACTTTGGTGCTTATGTTGGTGTCTCCACACTTCTCCTAAGGTTGGAGAATTGATTTTTGGCCAAGGTAAATATTTTGTTGATAATGTGGAATATTTGATTTGACTTGGCAATTATTGTTGGTAATTGGATGGAGGTATAAGGTTAAATAGAAATATTGCTTTGACATTGTTATTATTGATGCTTAATGTTTATATCATAAATGCATTTAGAATTAAACGTATTTTAGGATTTATAAGGGTTTAAGGAATAATTGTTCTTAATGTCATATTGGGGTTAGAGAGCCTTTGGAGTTATTGAGTGGATATTCTCTTGTAATTATTTTTGAGGTTGAAGTTATTTTGTGATATATTAAGTAGGAGTTATAAGGTGTAAAGGAATATTTTTGATATGTATATTTGTGAGTTTTGATTATTGATGATTTGATTATTGATGATTTGGAGTGATAAGGTGTTATTAGGACTCTTATCATTGTGCATTATTCCATTTTTGCTAACTCTAATTTGTGGTAAATTAAGAGTTAGTGTTGTGCATTATTCCTAAGTTGAGAGTTTGAGTTCTCCTTCATAATAAAAGTAAAGGTATGGGCACATTCTTCCATGGTTATTATTGATTGATGGTTTTCTAAAAATAAGTTTGGAGTGAAAAGGATAAAATCAAGTTTCCTTATTTGGAGTGGATATGTGGAAGTATTGATTATGAATTATGAGATCATGATGATTTTATGAGTTATTACATAATTCTGATTTATGATAGTGTAAGCATTTGAAGTTTGCTTTAGGTTTTTTGAGTGAGAAGCTTATGCCATTGCTATAAGTTGTTGAAACCCTAATTGAGTTGTTTGGTCATTGAGAGTTTGGTTTTGAGATTGCTTCCATTGAGATTGAGTTGATCAAGTTATGCTTTACTTGATACATGAGTTGGGCTTGCTCCTTTGAGATTTGATTTTATCAAGTTGTACTTTGCTTGATAAAATTGGTTGTGTGGTTAAGTTGAGCATTCCCATTTGAGAGAAGTTGGAAATATCTTGAACCCATTTTGATTCTTAGAGAGAGATTGCTTTGATATCTTGAAAACTAACTTGGATAGGGTTTGATAGCAAGTTATTTTTCTATGTTGGAGGAGTTGATTCCTTGCTATTATATTATTGACAATTGTTGGGTTGTGGTTCAGGATCTTGTGAAAGTATACTACTTCTATATTTATTCTGATTTGAGAAAGAGTTTGTTTTTGAGTTGAAGGATAGAACATATTGAGTCTCTAACAATTCTCTTTATGCTCCTATGAGATTGAAAGTTGAAGGATAGAACATATTGAGTCTCTAAAAATTCTATTTATGCTTCTATGAGATTGATTTGAGTTGATATTGAGAGTTGAAGGATAGAACATATTGAGTCTCTAACAATTCTCTTTATGCTTCTATGAGATTGATTTGAGTTGAGATTGAAATTTGAAGGATAGAACATATTGAGTCTCTAAAAATTCTCTTTATGCTTCTATGATATTGATTTGATATGATTGGATGAAACACATTGGGTCTCTAACAATTATCTTTGTGTGTTCACATTGGGCTTTTTTCTTAGTAAAATTACTTGAGATGATTTGCGCAAGTTCTTGGTGAGCTTTCTAGGACTGATTTGGACAGGTTCTTATGGAGAACTTGTGGACAGATTTGGACAGGTTCTTGTGGGGAACGTGTTAACTGATTTGGATAGGTTCTTGTTGAAGAACTTATGGATAGATTTTATGAAGTCTTGGTGAAGACTTGTGAGCAGTTGTAATTGATTTGTTCAAGATTTTGGCTTAAGCTTGGGATATATCTGATAGATATTTGATAGTAGATTTGTGCTAGACCAGAGGACTAAGTTTGGTGCAGATTTGTGATAGAGTTTGAAAGGACTTGTGCTAGATTGACTAATTGTGTTTAGTATAGGTTTTGATGAGCAGCTACAAAGGTGATTAGTGAGGAAAAAAATCTCTAGAGACAAAGAAAGGAAGACAAGACATCTTTTGTGGAATGGAGTTCCACCTGTTAGCGACAGAAGAGGCAATGATCTTCTGAAGTATCATTTCTAGATCTTTGGGGGATAGGACATCTCCTTTGGGCAGGAGGCTCATAAATACTTCTTTGGAGGATAGAAGGCTCATAAATATTTTATTAGGGGAAGAATTATCCTTTGAATAGGAAGTCCATAAACATTGTAATTGGGAAGGATTCCCAAAGGATTTTATTGAGAAAATTTCATGAAATATTTTCTCTGTGGAGTATCCCACCTTGGATGAACCACATTATATTGGTGTCTCAATTGTGTGATGACTTGTACACTGGTTTTATTACTACTTTGATTTTGCTATTGGTTCATTGCATTGCTTTCTGAAGTAAAATGAAAAAGTTAAAAAGTGGTCTTATACTATTCATCCCCCCCTCTCAATATAAGCTTATGTTCTTCAGTATCTTTCTATAGGTTGGAGTTTATAGATGAGCATAAATTCTCTGTCGGTGAGGTCAAGGTTACTCATCAAAACTTGAGTCCTCTAGAAAATTAGTCTTTAATAACAATATAAAAGGACAAATGATCATGGACTTTGGCTAGTATTGAGTAGAGTTGCCAAGTCAATTTAGGGATAAATGTTACAAAACAATGTATCACCAATATTTATTCAATAAAAATGGTGGGACCTTAGGGTCCCACTGAGCATTCCAAAAATTGTTGATCAGAAATTTCACCTAGCAAAAATGTTTGTATGCCCTATGAACCTTGACCAATATTGAACAATAAAAATGGAGACTTTGTAGTTTATCTCTAAAGAAGGCTAGTTTCTAAGGGTCCTTCCTAACAACAATGAGGGAAAAGTGGTGCTGGAATAAAGCAAATGGAGCTAAATCTAGAACTTAAAAGGGGATGGATTCAACCACATCAAAGCATATGTAGAGCAAAATCAAAGTACTACAGGAAAAACAAGTAAATCACCTAATAGATCAGCCAATACTCACTCCACTTTAGCATCTAATATACATTATTGAATGCAAATTCTAGAACTACTGAATGAAAATTCATGAAATCCAGATTACAGAATTAGAGCACATCCATTTGACTAGCTTTAGCAAAAATAAGCGCTCAATACTTCACACATTCAAGAGCCTAATTGGAGATCAAAAAATAATAAACTTGTATTTTTTTAATAGAAAAGTTTTACATATGAGTTGTAATGGCCAAATACTCGATGACCTAGAATGACCTGCATTCTAGAATATATAGATTTTACACTAAATGGTGCATGCAAGACGGTGGATGGTGGATGAGATAGTGAGACTACACCAACGGGGGTGGCCATACTAAAAATATATTCAAATATTTTGTATTCTATGGTGGAAGGTGGCTACCAGAAGGAGGTAGATAGTACAACTTGAATCTAGACCTTTGATCAATATGACTTCATCTAGCAACATTTACAGGTAATAAATTCCATCCATCTGCTATTAGAAGTATATACTCATTAAATGCTCTATCAAAACTCTTGAATCTAGCCACCTCCATGGATTCGAGACTCGACTTATTTCTACCCACTGGATGGGCATCATACCTTTTTATTGCTAGCTAACCACTACATATTCTCATAAATGAGGTATGATTATCTTTCCTATAGAGGTCCTTTTATGCTGTGAGAATTCTGATATGGGTGAACCTTTGGGATGTGCCTATTGCCTGCTATCTACCTGAAACTCTATCCACTATACTTCATATTCCTTAGGGTAAGTTTTTGGGTTCGTCATCACCTTTCATATTTGGCACAATTTTGGGATCCTCTAGAATACTGGTAGGTATACATTTTTCCATCAAGCTATAAACTTGGATGGTCTTTCATCTTGTTTTTGGGTGATGCTTTAGGAACTAAGGGCAATCATTCTCCCATATATCCACCCACTGTGCCCGTGATACCCATTTGGGATCCTATTTATCTACCCTTATTATGGGATGGGGATTTATGATCTACCTGGGATTTTTGAGTGTTCAATTCTTTACCTACCTTACCTTTAGCAAAATTTTATGTTTAAGTTGGTGAAGCCCTATGATTATTTCATGGTTTAATATTATCCACCATCATTTTCCACCCATAATAGGGTGGATTTTTGGGAGTTTCTCAATGTATCAAGATTTTTTATTCCTACACCCTTATTAGCACCACCCCAAAATTTGTCTATCCTCACTACAACCTACCCCAACATCACCCATCACATCCGTGAGGCTCATTCCTAGCAAACGATACCCAATGCTCAATGGTTAAGCTGCAAAAACATATCATTTCTACTGACCATAATATTTCTTACCAAAAATTGAGAGGTGGGTAAATGGATGTAAAATTTTACCCACAATGCCATTAATGAAAGCTCACAAAAATAGTACAATGTAGTATAATGGAGGACATGAACACTCCATAAACTATTTTGAAAGAGCTACATTGTACCCATACTACTACTCTATACTTTGCACTCCCTCTATTGTCTACCACCAAAGGCCTATACATAGGAAGATAGGTTCCATAGCCTTTACTCTACCCATTAATCTTCATATACCTATCATATGAATCGTGTACATGTAGACTACATGCACATTTACATCATCATATATTCTAACACTTGTGTATTTATTACTTGCATGAAGTAACTACTCAAACCTTACTCTAAAATAAAATACAAATCTATTTATGTACCCAAGGTGGTACATTATAATGTACCCAATAGTGTAATATACTCTAACACTTTAGCCCTAAATGGATCCTAGAAACCTACCACAGTTGAGCGGGGAAATAAGAATCTAGTCGACCCCTAATGTATCATGAAAATCCAATGAGAAAATGGTCGGTGGATAAATGGGATGTGATCAAGTTGTGGGGTTTTCCCAAACCCCTACCACAAGGAAAATTTGATCGAAGACCATAACTACTAGTTGTGTATTGATAGTATGTAAAATCATCTAGGTGTCAACATCTAGTTATACCTGACAGTTGTTCTCCACCTTGAAATTGTCATTTTGTAAACCAACTAAAGTATACATCATAAATATGCCATGTGTGAGGATATAACCTCTAGACCAATAATATCAACATGAGTTGACCACGCTGGCCTCAAAGGGCCCATATAAGAACACCATGACAAGTAATGGTGAAAGCAACAAACTAGTCTAGGTGGTAACACCTTCATAAAACATGTGGTTTGTTCCTCCAAAACATCAATGGTAGGGGGGAAACTTTCAAGGGGAGGATGAAGATATATCATAAGTGATGAATTAGGTAATATATTGAGCATGATATACTAAGGGCCAATCACACTCTAACAAGTAATGAGGGCACAATGGCTAAAAGTGCTTAAGAAAAAGGGGTGCATTTTGAATTTTACATGCCTAAACAATGCAAACCACTTACTCATTAATATAATTGGACAATGGTTTGCATCCCAACAACAACTGATAAGATACAACTATTAGAAGAAATCTTACCCCGAGAAGATCTCCTTCACTTCACACGAATCATATTTAATAGTTGTATCAAAACATCTTCGACTTCCATCAATGAGCATTATAAATAGGGATGGATAATGCTTCTACCCCACTCTTCCTCATTTTATGTCCCAATGTTCTGCATTGATATTAGAATTCTCAAGGTCAGTATCGAGGAATACATTTGAATACCTAAGTAACATTACTATACTTATTTAGGAGAGATAAACTGAGAAGCCAAAATAGATAAGATCCTAAAATGATAAATTTGAAGCCCCAAAGTGGTTGACCATCACATTCAAAAATATTTTTGATACTGAACTCACAATTAAGTCCAAATTGAGAGGCTTCCTGAGGGCTCGGTGGATAGGGTAGCAAAATTCCCTCCCAATAATTTGGGAGCCACTACATGGGAGACCCAACTTAATCTCTTCATGCTGATTCCAGTGCATCCTTTCCCTAAGTTGGTTGATGCAATTTCAAAATTTTATGAAGTTGTTTTAGGTGTAGTAAAAAATGAGAGATTATAGTGGTTGTTCTACATAGATGCATAGACCATCAAATAGCCATTTTTTGTTAAGGATATCCCTACACAAGATATTTTATAAGGGAATTTGAAAACCATCAATTTGGATAAATAGAGGGTGATGCTAAGCAATGAATGCCTTAATAAATGGCTAGTAGATGTGTTGGGCAAATTAAAAATGTATTACATGGAGAAACCATGGAAATTAGGGGACTTCAAGGAATCAGTCCAACCACTTCTTTCCATGCTAGAAATTTTTCTTGGCCTCTCTATAGATGCCAATCCTCCCATGGTATATGGTGATGACACATGTAGTATTAAGGTCACACAATGCTGTGAGACTAGATTGGGTAGAGTTCCTAGCCAAAAATATTAGAAGATAGATGAGGGAATACTAGATAGGGCAAAGTATCAAATTCCAATACTCCTCTTATCTGTCATGGTTATTTTTCTACTACATACCCTACATAAAGCATGGTGTGCTATTTGAAGACAAGGATGGGTAGGGCCAAATACATCTGGTGGTGGATTGGATGCATACACTCAATAAGAGAAATTCTTATATAGAATTCAACAATATTTTCTTAGGACATTTTCTCATGTATATTTTTGAAGTTTACCCATTCATGTCCTATGAGGCACAAGATTTCTTGAGAGGTAAGCTATGGGAGAATAGAGTTTGGTACTTTATAAAGGAAGGTATTTTCATCCACATATATGGTTTTTTGGGTTTTTCCTACCTTCTCCCCTTCTACGTCTCAAACTAGGTATTTGGTATGGAGATATGCAAGTAGATTTATGCCATTGAAATAAAATTGGGTATTAGATCAAAAAAGAAGGTGATCTTCACAATCCTAGTAAATTTTGGGCCTATCCTTATACTCAAAATATAAAATACTGCATATCAAGAATTGGCTAGTAAATTATCCCTCCTAGACCTCCTAGTGGTGCCACTTAGGTGGAACTATGACCTAGATGACATCCTTAAGAATAAGCTTGAAGTAAACAATGTAAGGCCACGGGTTTTTTAGCACCATAAAAGTGACTACATTGAGAAGATTGTAAGATACATAAATTTACCACAAGATCAAGTGGTACCTTTCACATACCTTAACATGCATGAGCGACCACCATGGAGATCCTGCTATCCATACAAGAAAAAATTTTACCCTGAGAGGAACCTAGAATAGTGACTAAGCTCGACATTGTTTTGAGTAATTTAAAATGGAAAAATGTGGGAAATGGAAAATATTGAATAATTATGGGTAATGTGGTCTGAGAATGATGACATCAAGGAGTACTTCCTAGGAAAGGTGAATAATGACTTTGCTATGAACTTTTATGCCTAGTTTATTTCTTGGAAGAAAATATATAAAGAAGAGATAGATCTTTCTCTAGAATTACTAAGAAAGTCTGATGTCATAAACCCTAATGAAGAAGAAGAATAAAAATGAATAGGAGGAAGATAAATAGTAGGAGGTATAAAGTGAGTTCTGGCCATAAGAGAGCCCATTTAATGAGGTATAAAGGATATTGAGAAATAAGTCCCCTATGCATAGCCTCTGCAAGGTACCACAAAGCCGAGGATGGCCAAACCTTTTGGGGCACAACTAGAGATGTTGCCCGATCCTCCATTATAGAAACTAGAATAATGTAGAAAGATAAAATAATAATCTAGTCTAGATGTATCTAATGTGCATGTGTAAGAGCACAAAATGTAGTAGACGTAGTAGGAAACATTGAAGATAGGAGAAGTAGGAGTGGATTCTCAAATGAAGAAATGGAAACAGATAGTTGAAGCATCCCTAAGGATGTTGTAAGAGTAAATTATGATCTCTAAACTCAATTATTTGCTCATTCATTTTTTTTTCCCTTTTGTCGATCGAACCCCATCCCTTAAAATAATGGAGAAATCTACTTCCCCTTTAGTCCAAGCCTTAGGGGTAATTCCAATAATGACCACCTTTGTTAAGAAATATCATGCCAAGTATCCCATCATCTCCCAATTATGCTCCATTCATTCATTTAGCCTACCTCAATATTCATCCTAACTTCTATCACCTCCACCTAGGTCCAATCCATGTGTCACTCCACCCCATTCACTTCATACTTTCATTTCATCCAAGGCATTATTTGTCCCACCACCACCAATTTAGCCCCCACCTTAGAAACCTCCTCCATCGTCACCATATTTAGAGCCAAGGTATGATGATAAAGTGGCTAGTGCAACCCTAGCCCAAATAGTGGCATCATACCCCTTGAATCCACTATCAAATTTCTTGACTATGTCCCTTATGCCCTAGCTTTTAAAAATGGACATGTCAAAATTCTTTGATGTTGTGAGAACCACTTGATATAATTAGAAAAAATGGGCTAAGGAGGAGTTGCAACAATTATATTATGATGAGGTAGAGGTAGTTACCATCACTCATCATGACCTCAATCCCATACAAGAAAAAAGGTTCTATATAGTTTCTTAGGTGAAAGTAAATAAGGCCATCACAAAAATGAGGCTTGAAGACTAGTAGCTGGATGTACAAACCAAGAATATTTTTGAGATTTTCTCTATTGACACCCTTTGAGCATTGTATATCGAAGTTGACACACTATTACTAAAGGATAAAAACTACAAAAAAGTATTTGAAGGCTACACAAAAGAGGATTACAACTTTGGAGACCCAACTACAAATAGGAAAGCTAGACTAGTAGACCTTGGAAAATGAGGTTAAAGCATTGAAGAACTCACTAGATAAGGCCCTATCTAAAATAAAACTACAACAAAGATATGAAAGAATTGCTAGTTTAGAAAATGAGCTATAAGCAGGATAGGGTGCACTAGAGAAACATGATGCTAAATTTAAGGCTAAGATATAACAATAGGGAAAGTCTTTGACTCCTGCATTAGTCAAGTTGTAGAGGGAAAAAGACAACCCTCATGGGCTGACAATATCAATAGATTGCATGAAGTAGATCAGGACCATATATTGTAAGAAAATAGAAGAGGTAATTCTGAATATTCTTCCTCTCTTTGCTCAAAAATTAGAAGATGCCCTAACAATCTCCAAAGAAATAGGGACCAAAATAGATAGCAAGAAGAAGATTGTGTGGAGCATAGGTGCACAAGTAGCAGTGATAAGAATAATATTAAGAAAAATGGATCCTTAGCTAGAAAAGTTCTCAATGTAGGATATTGAACAAGGTAGGTTCCTTATGTAATAGATGTTCTATATCATGGAATTGTACTATGAAGGGGAAAAACTAAATGTTGTGATCAGGAAAGAGCTAGAAAATATGGGAAATTTTAACATATAACTCAAAGAACTCGATTCCATAAGGTTTTGGGATAGTAACAAGAACATCTACATATAATAGAACCTTAGGAAGTTGTTTGAGGCCTTAGAGGAGGATGAGAGTTATATTGCTACATTACAGGAACCAATAATGGTGGATCAGGTACTTAACATGGCCCTTAAGATTTTCAGTCACCTCACTAATATAGAAGATATGGTGGAAAAATATAGTGATCCTCCCTACAAGGATTCTTGTACATTGTGGTCTATCCCTGATCACATTTTACCCTATCCTTGCTGCCAAAAAATGGGAGCAAATATACCAAAAGTTCTATATCTAGGCCACCTAGATAGCCACTCCCTAAGTTGAGTCCTTGGAAGCTCAAGATCAGCAATGAAAGCAGACAAAAGGGGCAACATGAGGTTCTAAAGACAATAAGAAATGTAAATAATATTGTATAGTAAGATTCCTCGATCCCATTTTTTGTGTGACTACATGGCCCAATGAACAAAGGCCAAAAATTACTTTTACCCCTTGGCTGGTGCAAGGCAGCTATCCCTTCATTTTATTTGGGTTTGATACTTTTCATCAAGTGAAAAATCTAGCAAGTCACCAAGAATGTGGGTAGGTTTTCTCACACCCACTTTTTTTCCACCCTAGAGTGATGGGCAAGAATCTCAAAATTAGCTAAGTGTTAAGGTGGGTAGAAAAATGAGCTCCTATTAAGCCTTAGGCAAGTCCCAAGACATTCCCACAGAGGAAGGAGGTGAAACTCTTGGTGGAAGAATGGGTAACCATCGCTTTTTGCATGGCTTGCAAAAACCCACCACAAAAAATCTAGGAAATGGCCTAAGTATTGATATGGATAGAAGAATGGGTAGCCTTTGGCCTTAGATAGGTCTTGAAAGCCCACAAAAACCTAGTGCAAAAATGAGAAGCTGGCGAGCTATGAGTGTATCCCAAAAGTCTTTCACAAATACATTGTTTAAGTGTTGAGGAAAGTAGGAAAATGAAAAACCATTGAATTTTGGATGGGTCCCAAAACCCCACTGTGATAGGGACCAAAGATGACTAAGTATGAGGTTGGTGACAAAGTGGGATGAATTCAAATTCTAGAGGAATCGTAAACACCTACTATGAGGAAGGATGGTGAGGAATTGAGAGATTACCAGATCCTGAGAATGTCCTAAAACCCTTCTACAATGGAAGAAGGGCAACATCCAGTAGATATATGGGTAGCAACCAAGATCCATGTGGATCCCAAAAGCCTTTCATGGTAGAAAAATATACTTAGGGATTAGTGGAGGTTCCCAAAGAAGGCTTATGCATAAGGGGTCAGCCCCAAAATGTAGTTATAAAAATTTGGCAAATTAGTTTTAAAATCCAGGTGAATAGTATTGAAACACATGTAGAAGGTTAACTATTATTAGGGTTAATTTTAGAAATTTAAACTTAAAATGGTCAAATTATTATAAAATTAGGGCCAATCGACCCCCCAAAAAATATTGCACCCAAAATTTTTTGGCTAATGGGCCTTGGTCAAGGGTCCCAAATATTAGCCAATTCCAAAATTTGAAAATCCTAATTTTAGCCAATTGGCTATAAATAACCGCTATGCATAACCTTTTCCCAAAGACTTTCTAGCATTGGAATTATCTTCCTTTTCCAAGATATGCAGAGCCCACCAATAGAGGAAAATATTGATATAAAATATGCAAGCAGTTCATGAATGCAACAAATAGAACCTGACATATGTCTAAAAAATAGTGGATGATCTTATAATATATTACATAGTATCAATAGCTTGCGGTAGGCTATACAAGTGGTTATAACAACCCAATACCTTCAAGCATGCATAGGTATTATAAATAGTAGGATTATTTTATGTATCAAAAGGATGGATGAACCAAGCATAGCCAGGGAAGCATTTGGTTAATATTGTATGGATATGGGGGATATATTTTGGCCACTATATAACACAACCACATTTCACTACTAGGCATCATGATCACTTGTAAAAAAAAATCCTTGCGGAGACTATATATATTATATTATAAGGCATGAAAAAAATCAGCTCTTTAGCTACTACAATTGCAAGTAAAAATTTTGATATTGCAAGGAATACAAGTGGATCACTACTTGGCCTCTATATAGTCTCATGTATGTATGAATGAATGTTTGTTTATTTACTTTTATTAAAATTTGTTGAATGATTCAACTTTAATTTTGTGTTCTGGATTCTATGCTCTTCATTCTCTAATTTTAGAATTCGCTTACAAATGTATGTAATTAATGGTAAATGAGAACAAATAGGCTGGTGTGTTAGGTGATTTAACTAAATTTCTCATAATAGTCTAAGTTTAATGCACATCCTTTGATGTGGCTAAATCTATACTCCTAGTTCTAGGCTTGGCTTCATTTATTTTCTCTCATCACCCTTTTCCCACAAATTTAATATTTAGTTAGTTAGGACTTCACAAGGAATTGATCTTCTCTGAATATTGACCGTAAAGCCTCTTGGTGATCAGGCCATTCAATGTTGGTCAAGGTCTGTGGGTGCACAAACCTTACCTTAGATTTTGAGACCAATAGGGTGACATAAGCATATGACATTAAATTTCAAACTTGTGCAATGTTGAAAGATTTTGAAGAAATGAAAAAAGGAAAGGTAACAAAGCATGAATATAGAAATGGTCGATAAAGAATCCAATAAATCCAATGCATGAATGTAACAACCCAAATAATATCTAATCCATTCTAGAGAGAAGTTTTTTTATACATTCGTTAGGGATTCACTTATCCACACCTTGCATAATTTTGTCTATGCAAGTGCATTAAGCATAAGGTAAATAAGATATCTATATTATCTTCTCTATGAGATATCTTATCCCTCTTAGTCTGTTAAGAGGGTATGCTTATCCCTAGGGATTCACTTACCATACATAATTCTATCGACATAGGTGTACTAAGTGTATTGTGAATGTACCATCCATATTTCTCTCTCCCTTCAATTCCTTTTAATATAATAACCCATGAACATAGCCATTATGATTTTCAAGGATTATACATACATATAAATCATTCACATGTGTTTCATTATAAATTTATGACCATAATCATCCTTCTTTAAATAAAGCAACAAGTTCACAATAATTTATCTCTAGAAGCATTAAGAAGCAAGATCAAGAAATAACAATAATCATCACACACATATGGAAAATTATGTATCCTAGGAAAATCCCTAAGGAAAAACACCAAGTACCAACCTCAAAATATCCTTTTTCTCATCAACTGATGAAAAATACTAAGGAAAAAACCCAGCCTCAAAATATCCTTTTTATGGGAATTAGTCACCCTTTCTCATATACAAGAATTTTCAATGGGAGCTATGTACCCTTGAAGTACTCGAGAGTTAGGTGCCTCCCTAAAATTGAAAAGTCAACATCTATTGGTGTGTTCTACAGTCAATGCTTCCTAGTTGATCAGACCTTTCAGCGCTTACTCCTTCACGAGATCCACCAACAGTTGCTTGTTTGACCACACAGATGGATATTTTTCTTCTTGTATATATTTCACACCCGTGTACATATCTGTATTGTGACTATCCCCTCCAGATGGGAACAATCAAGCTTCTACTCCTAGAAAAATAGAAATCATGCAAGTTCATGGATTCTATGCCTATTAGGTATAGGTTTCCCAGGTTGCCCACAACATGCATTAAGGGCATCATACCTGAAAAAGCTAAAAATAAAAACTAAAAAGCAAAAAGACTTAGGTTAGTGGAATTTATGCCTAATAGACCTAGGTTTACCAGGATGCCTATAGATTGCACTTAGAGTATTGTACCTGCAAAACAAAAAAACAAGAAAATAAAGAATAAATTGTTCTTTTTTTTTGGTGGACATTACTATCCACTAACTGCTGAAAATTAAAAAAAAATTGATCAGATGGGGTCTCCCCCATGCCTATCTTGGACTCCACCACAAAATTTTTAGATATGTGGTATGGTAGTAGCTGATGACCATTAACTATCAGTATGGTGTTTCTACCATAAATAGTTTTGATGTAGACAACACCATCATTTATCAGTTTGATCACTTTGTATGGTCCCATCCATATTTGCATGAGCTTACCTTTTTTCTCCTAAAGTAGGAATCATATAGCAGCACCCACTCTCCTACTTTGAACTGCTTCAACCTAATGTGGTGGTCATGCCATTGTGTTCTTTATCTCTATATGACCTCGATTCTATTAGGAATGAAAGGAGATGAGATATATTACAAATGAAAATATGTTACATATATAGGTAGGAGAACTATATGATAATATGACAAGTTTCAATATAAAATGCCAAGTCTCAAAACAGAGGTATAGTGCACATTAAAAATATTCTAACATTCCCCCTTAATGTGCACTATCCTAACTAAAGAAAAAAACAATTCAACATTAGGTAACATTCCCCTTAATGTCGACTTCTCTAAAATAGCTCTATCATCCTACTTTATTACATAATTTGGTCTAGGCTCGTGCTCTTTGCGCTTGGCTCTCCAACTGTGAATAATGCTAGATCAACGATGTATATATCTCGGTCTGTTGCTTAAGGGTCAGCCACTTCCATGGGTATCGTGCCATTGGGTCAATCATCTATGTGTCTTAGGGTCATCATGGGTGCCTCAAGGTTAGCCACTTCTGGGTCTATTGCCTCTGCAGGTCTTCCTCAGAAGATTTTACCTCTCGTAGGTCACTGACTAGATTCACCATGAATATCATACCCCCTCATGGTGAACTCAATCTAGAAGGTGTCGGTATCTATTGAAAATGCACCTTAATACAAAATAAATACAAGCCATGAAATACAATAAAATTAAGCCATAGATCCAAATGTGGAGGAGAGGAAAGAAGAAAGAAGAGAATAGAATATTTTGAAGTGTCTTTGTTTGTAGTCTTAAGAAGTAGATCCAAAAAATCCTTTGATAGAGTCCATAGTCCCTAGAGTAGGTGTCCTTATGGTGACCTTTCATCCCATCAAAATACATGGGTAACCATCCACTGCATCCGCCAGGTCTATAGAGAAGGTGATTGGGTAGAAGGATCACATATAAAATACCTTGGGAGTTTCGGGTTCCACCGAGAGTGCACTCCAAGGTACAACTACTTTAAGGCTAAAAAACTCAAATAAAATAGACTAAAAAATACAAATGGACACAACCATTGTGTTCATTACAGAAAAACCTTTCCGACGACTATAAATACCCCTATATTTGGGTCTCAAAGGGGCCTTCAACTTGTAGAAAAACAACATGCCTCTCTAGGTAGTAAAATATTGAAGGGAGTATTCCGGAATGCCCATCGGAATATTACAATGGCCATGTGAGGCCCTTCCACACCATATGGAAAAAATCATAAAATACCCCTCTTACATTTCAAAATTGGTGGTTACCCTCCACTTATAATAAAATATTTAAAAAAAATAAGCACCATATTAAATTTCAAATTTTCTCATGGTGACAGGTGAAATATAATCAATTTTTTACACGGTCCTTACATGAAAGGGCCTCAACAGCCCCACCATATCCATTATTAAAAAATCTTCACAAGTTTTATTTTTCATATAGTTTGGACTACTGCAACATGATAAAAAACTTCCACGTGGTACCGTCACACTACCATCTTGAAAACAAGTCAAAAATAAAAGTCTTCATGCCACTTATACATAAAGTGGGATCCATCCATGCTAAATTCCATGCCAACGTACCTCTCAGGGTGTTCAACCCTATGCAAAAAATATTAGACCTACACAGACGACATCATTTCCTTATTGTTTGGAAACAAAAATAATAATAATGCACAAGTCTGAGTTGCTTCTCCACAAACGACATGAAAAAACAATGCGGGGTGGTGCTACTACTCATTATCACCAGCTTCAATAGAGCGTTCAGGGAGCTCTCAACACTGCATCTTCTCAAACTTATTCGGCCTTTTTAATACATTTTAAAAAAACAATGGTGCAAATCTGACCCACACTCCAGCACTAGAACATGCCCATGAAACTTTCACAACATGCAGAGCTTGCTGGAAAGCACCACAACAACAACATAATCCCTCAATACAAAAGACAAACATAACATAATCCCTCAACACCAAATTCCCTTCATCAAATCTATGTTATAAATTAAAAAACCTGTAGAATGGAAACTGTAATGGGAGGCAAATTGACAAAGGCCCCAAGTGAGCAAAAAAGTTTACCATTGATATTCACCAGATGTCGATTTTGAATCTAAATCCCATGCTGCTTTGGCATTTAGTTTTTTGTGCCAATCCTCAACAACATAGGTCAATATCAAGAGTGGTGGTGCATGTTCTTCTCTTGTTTTTCCAATGGTGTCTTCACAAAATCAATGGCTACGTTGGTGAATATACACTGAAGAAACGTAATGCACCAAAAAAATATAGCATTCATGAGTTTAGCAGTCTCTTCTAGCTTGTGTGCATGCCAAAAAAATGATATACACCAAAGAAACACAACATACCAAAACAAACACAACATTCACGGGTTTAGCGATCTCTTCTATCTTGCGTGTGTACCAAAAAAAGGAGCAGTATGAGATCCATCCATAAGATCTATCTCCTACAAGATTTAGACATAAAAAATCATAGTTGAAGCCTGTTGTAGCACCAAAAACTATAGATGCACACCGTGTGCACTGATGTTTGTGATTTTTTTATCGATCCAGAACTTACATATTAAAAAAATAGATGTTCAAAAAAAATTATAGCTATCTCATAGTTCACTGCCCTTGAACATTCGCAATTCCAATTAGTCATCTACATCATCGATGAGCATATCAAAAATTGATGGCATCTCAGCTAGAAACCACCTTAGCTATACAATCAGGAGTGGATCACAATAATATACTCCATTGTTGGTGTATGTTGTGTTGTCGACGAAGAACCGAGCAGATCTGCATGATCTCAACTCTGCTAGTACATGCAAATTTCACATTTTTACCATTGCCTTAGAGGAACAAGCATAGTACCCATGGTAGTTTTCATGATGACATTTCATGTCCATCACATTCAATTGTAAATCTCTGCTCAAACATTTCTCATGTCGTTAATCGCATAAAGTTGGGTGGGACGACCATGTCTACCTAGATGTAGTTGGATGTTAATATAGTAAACTGCCTCTCTTCAAACGCAAGAAAATGCGTGAGGCCAAAAAAAATAGAAAAACAAACATGGCATTTGCAAGTAGCGCAGTGGTGTGTGGATTTCAACAGGTATTTCCATGCATAGTGTCTAATATCTAATAAAAATTTCACCTCACGCAATGACCTCTTCTTCACTTTATCGCCACTTAGGATCATCACATTTTTCATGATGGTACAATGACTCTCCACAATTTGGCTCACCGTAGTGCATGAATTTGGTCGTGTCAATAGTAGTGACTACACCAGACTACATTGGTTACCATTTTCAACAAGAACGTAATAGAGGCCAACTCTCACATTGAACGACACCAAAGGTGTCATGGATTTGGCACAATGCACGGTTTCACCTCCTTAATAGATGTTCATTGAGTGCTCAATCTGCACGTCCATAATCATCAAGGATCGATGATGGTGTCATCTAGAATAGGACTGCATTAATTCAATGCCATAGTACTATCTTCATACTCCAATGGCTTCAATGAGAACCATGACACAATGTTGCCATCAACGATCTCTGTCGAAGCAATACTCAAACATTGCAGGAAAAATCTGAAAAAAAAATTGCTACTACTCGCCAACTCGTGGTGATAAGGTCACTCCATGGACAAAAAAATGAGATACAACAGACAAAAAAAATGAAACCCTATAGCCCACCTAGGATCCCATTTTTCGTTTCTCTATGAAGAAACTACTTCTTCGGACGGATACATAGGGAAAAAAATAACAGCCATTTTTTCTTAAAATTTTTGGTTTTTGATCCATCTCATGGATGGAGAGCATACTCCCTCAATCAGAAAAAAATGGGGGGGCGAAATTAAGGGGGATTTCCATGAGTGAAATCCCCCCTCAAGGTATTACACAGGCAGGAGAGCGAGCCTGCTTTGATACTAGATGTTAGGAATGAAAGGAGATGATATATATTACAAATGAAAAATGTGTTACATATATAGGTAGGAGGCCTATATGATAATATGACAAGTATTAATATAAACTAACAAGTGTCAAAATAGAGGTATAGTGCACATTAGTAATATTCTAACAGATTCTGTGTAGAGCATATAATCGATGTTCATCCAACTAATTCAGTTGCTAAATTCTCTATTTTTGTGCATCATCCAAACTTAGGTTTAATTATACAACAGTGCTGAGGGTTTTTATTTTAAACTCAATGGGCATCATTGCATTCTTCCCATACACCAATTGAAAATGTGTGAAACTGGTAGTTTTTTTCCATGTAGTCCTATAGGTCCATACTGCCTCTAGAAACCTCATAGCCCAATCTTTTATGTGTTGTACAATTTTTGTGAGGATATTCTCCAACTCTTGGTTGGTAACCTCAACCTATCCATTTGCTTAAGGATGATAAGGGGTAGTCTTGTTATGACTGATTTTGTACTGCTGCATGATTTCTTGAATCAACCTTGAGGTGAATTGAGGACCCTGGTCAGTGGTGATATCTCTGGGTACTCTAAAAATTGTGAAGATGTGTCAAAATAGGAATATTGCTACATATTTCTTCTTGGAATCCCTTAGTGTCTTTACTTCAACCCTCCTAGTTACGTAATCAGTACAAACCAAAATATACCTTTTTTTTGTTGCTTATGGGTTGATTGGCCCTAAAAAATCCATTCTCCATTTATCAAATGGTTCAATGTGAATGTGTGGCTAGAGGAAAATCTTATCTCTAAAGGTTGGTCTACCCATCCTTTGGTACTGATCACACTGACTTGCATATTTGGCTGCATCCTTGAATAGCATGGGCCAGTAATATTTGTTCTACAATATCTTAAATGTAGTCATTTTTCTTGCAAAATTACCATCACAAGGTTCATCATGATAGGCTTTAAGGATTTCTGAAAACTCATGCTCAACAACACATCTTCTCATGATTTGATCAGTCCTTGTTTTGAACAAACACTAATCAATCCATGACAAGGTTGCACTCTTCTCTATTAACATCTATTTTTCATAGGGTGATAGTGCAAGGGATGCTCTACTAGTGGCTAAGTAATTAGCCATGTATGCATACCATGGTGTTTATTCACTCAGAGAGAAAATATGTTCATTTGGGAATTGGTCTTCTGTAGTTGAATGGTCTAGAGGTGTCAACCTTTATAGAAATTCTCCAACTACATTATCCTTACCTAGTTTATCAATGATGGTAACATCAAACTATTATAGGATTAGAAGCCAACTGATTATTCTACCATTAATTATAGGTTTTTTCATCATATATCTAATGGTTGCATGGTCAATGTGCACAAAGACCTTGTATCTTGTAATGTAGTGGTGAAATTTGTTGGTGGCATGGACAACTGCAAGGAATTCCTTCTCAATGACAGTGTGGTTGAACTTAACCCTAGTGAGATGCTTGATGACATAGTAACTGGCATACAACTTCCCACCATCCTTATGTCCCAAAACTTCCCTGTTGGATCCTCAAAATCCAACTTCAGTTAGCCCCATTTTTTTTAATTTTTAGTGTCCTATGGTATTTTCAAATTTACAATACCCACTTGAGTCCTTTCCCAATATTGCATTTTTTTTGTTCTTTTGAAGTCCTATTTCACCCTCTAAGAGAAATGAAAGTTTTTATGTCACAAAGTTCAGACCTCTGTTTTGGTTTTCATAAGGTCTTTTTGTTAGTAAATGTTTGGCATAACTAAGGTTGATGTAGGAGTCTATCTTCCTGAGGGCATAAATTTTGATCTGACCGTTGGATCGAATTGAAATTTTATAGGGATATGGATAATGAGGAGGAAAATGAGATGAATAGGCAAAAAATGGGCCTAGATTAGCATTTTCAAGCCTTTTTTAGATTTTTTCAATCCTTAATTACTTCATCTAGTGCCCTAAAAATGGATTTTAGTGGTTTTTTAGAAAAGTCAAAAAATAATTTACTTCTAGACATGGGTAGGAGTTTATATTTTATAGAAGTCTTAATATGGGTGAGACGGTGATGGGTTTTAATTTTTAGGTCCATCCGATATTTTTTGGTGACTTACTAAATATAGGGTTGTTTTTGGCTAAAAATGGTAAATTTTCCAAAAATAGTAATTTCTTATCTTTAGGGCTTTTGTATTTGTTTTAGGGTTTCTCACATTGTAAAAAGAGGGGAAACCCTAAATACTAAACCTAAAAATCATAAACCCTAAAACTAAAAATCCTAAACACTAAACCTAAAAAACTAAATCCTAAACTCAAAATCCTAAACTCTAAACTCAAAACCCTAAACCCTAAAAAAATAAAAAATAAAAATAAAAAAGAAACTAAATGTGATGGAGATAGTGACTATTATGGATCATTTCCCATTATGGGCCATCATCGAGGTAGTTACAGATTTTGCAATTATGGACCAAGTGATCAAGCTATTTAAGAGAGAGTTGCTACAACAAGAAACATCATAAAGTTTTGGCACTGTAATTTTGCAAGAGGTATACCAATGTTCCCATCCTTGTTTGTTGTATTTTACTTTGTGTGTCTTGTCTAGTCACCCCTTTTTCTTCCCCATTATTATGCAGGTTTTTATGAGGAAGTACCCAGTTTATTGAGATCATTTCCAATGGTGAAGGTCGGAAGTTAAGAGGCTCTTTGTTACATCATTTGAACAAAGAGTTGTAGTTATCTATTGCATCATTTGAATGAAGAATTTATTTTTACTGGTTTAGTGAGATCTGGTTATTCTAATTAGACTACCATTGTAAGAATCTATTGTTTAATGCAATCCTATTTCCTCCTTTTAGCAATTTTATGTGTAAATTTGTGTGTTCTTCCATTTACATGTTACATCATTTGAATGTGTAAATGACATCTTATTTCACTGGAATGTTGAATTATTTCTATTAAATTATTTTAATGGATGTGATTGGCTCAATTTTATCTTTTCCCCTTCTATCTTCATCATATTTTAATTATGGCTATAATTTCCCAATGAATAAGGCACCGATCTATATATTGAAGTACTAGCTAGGAGTTACTTTCAAACTTGGTCATTATTTTATGCTAGTTTTATTTCGTTTTTGCAAATATGGATAAGCATGAGAATATAAGAAATATTTTAGTCTCACCTTTGGGTTTTCCTTACCCTACTTGCTCTGTCTAGAGTGTTAAGATAATATTTTCCTGAGTTAAAGAGGTGCACCCACTAGAACCCACAGTGATGATTGGATCAAATAAGTGTTGCAGCATGAAAAATCTATTAAGGATGCAAGAATTTCTCTCAACAGTTTTTGGTGCCATCATCGAGGAAGACTTAATATAATTTTTAGTTTGTTTTTCTCATAGTCTTTCCTGGAATGAAATTTATGAGATTTGAGCGAATATTAGGTTGAGCAATATTGGCCCAAGTATTGTTGAATATATTGTTCCTTCTTTGTACATACGTGTTGGCAACTCCAAATGAACTCATAAATTTAAAAATAAAAAATAGAGGAATTGGATCTAGCATCTACAAGAAGTGATAAAGAAGTTTTTGTTGGAGTGCCAAATCCTCAAGTATTTTTCAAGTCTCACATAAAATCCTCAATTCCAATTATTACTATTTTTGTTTGTAGCTTGAATCTTGGTTTCAAACAGTATTCTCCTACTATAAACCTAGTACCTATAGTGAATCAACCTTTAGTGAGGATGGTAGCTCCTAATGCAAATCAAAATGTCAATCAAAATTCCAATGCTAATGTTAATCAGTAGAGGACCAATAGATATAGAGCCTTTTTTTACCTACAAATCTAAATCCTCTCCCTAGTAAAGCTCATAAGTACTTGCCTAAATTTCAAGGGAACAATGTTTTCATCGATGAAGATCATGTCAGGGATTTTTTGTATGCCATGGATAGTTTTGAGGTGGATGATGAAGATGTTGTCCTTATATTATTATTTAAAAATTTAGATAAGGATGCTCAAGAAGGGTTCAACAACCTTAGAGCTGGTAGTATCAATTATTTTCAAGATCTAGAGCACACTTTCCTTAGGAAATATGGAGAGAGGAAGAATGAATAGTCCTTCCTGACAAAATTGGTTACCATGAAAAAGAAAGAAAATGAATTAGTGGAATATTTAAATAGAATATTATTTAAGACAAGAAATAATATTCTAGTAGCATTAAGGCCAAATGATGATCAGTCCATTTATTTCTATAAATTTATTTTCCCTAGAGATTTTAGTTATAAGTTGAGACAACAAGCAAAAACTACCATTGATATAGATATGGAAAGGGCCATTGAAATATAGATATATATGATTAATAGTGGTAATATGAAAGCATAATATTTAGAGCCCAATCAACCTAAAAGGAATCCCAAGAAGGTTGAGTTCTATGTCCCTAAGAAAATAGATCATGATCCTATGAATAAAATAGCTAATCAATTGAGTGAGATGTTTACTAATTTGAATAACATGTTGGATAGACTTGAAAAAAGCAAGAAAAATAGTGCACAAAATTCACAGGGTAATAATAGATAGTAGGAAGATAATAGGCCTCATTTTAGAAATAATTTTAATAGAAACTATAATAACAATGGAAATGAATAGGGAAATAGGAATCGGAATGGGAATTGGAAAAATAAACAAGTAGAGAGAGATATAGATTCTATTCCAAATCCCATGCCATCCAATAATATAACATAATATCATACCTTTTATTGACCTACCTATTATGCACCACATAACCTTATTAATTGTGGTATTTATCTATGTATGCATTCTAATATTGATTTAAATTTTGAATCTAAAGATGAAGATACTATAATCAATGTATGCTAGACTCAGGAGGATGAAACCAGAGAATAGGAAAATTTGAAATGGACATGGACATATGTGCTAATAATATTGAGAAAATATAATTGGTTTTTTAAGAGGTATCAACCTCAAATAATTCTAATAATACTATATTTAATAGAATGAAGCAAGGAAAGCTTGTACCTACAATAGAAGAGATTAAGCCTTTAGAAAGAATACATGCTATCAATCTCAGGAATAGAATAGTGGAGGACAAAGTTGATGAAGGGTCTACAAAAAAGGAGAAATATACATGAGTGATTTCACAAGAAAATGTAAATAAGATGAAGCTATAAATGATTCTTGAAGAACCTAATGTAGAGGAGATTATCCAAACATAAGAAAATGACTTGGCTATTCAGAAAACTAGAAAATAAATTGATGATAAGAAATATCATTTTGATCTAGGTTTAGAGGTTACCAAAGAGAGATAGATAATGAGGAGGAAAATGAGGTGGCTAGGGAACAAAGGGGCCTAGATTGCCATTTTCAAGCCTTTTTTAGATTTTTTCAAGTCTTAATTCCTTCATCTAGTGCCCCAAAAATAGATTTTAGTGGTTTTTTAGAAAATTCCAAAAATGAATTACGTCTAGACATGGGTAGGTGTTGATATTTTATATAAGGATTAATATGGGTTAGATAGTGATGGGTTTTAATTTTTAGGGCCATCTGATCTTTTTTTGTGACTTACTAAAAATAGGGTTGTTTTTGGTTGAAAATGGCAAATTTTCCAAAAATAGTATTTTTTTATCTTTAGGGCTTTATGATGTAGGGTTTTTGTTTTAGGGTTTCTTTCATTGTAAAAAGGGGACAAACCCTAAACACTAAACCTAAAAATCCTAAACACTAAACCTAAAAAACCTAAACTCTAAACTCAAAACCCTAAACTCTAAACTCAAAACCCTAAACCCTAAAAAAAAAACCTAAAGGTGATGGAGATAGTGGCTATTATGGATAATTTCCAATTATGGGCCATCATTGAGGTAGTTACATATTTTTAAATTATGGACCAAGTGATCAAGCTATTTAAGAGAGTTTCTACAACAGGAAACATCATAAAGTTTTTGCACAATTTTGCAAGAGGTATACCAGTGTACCCATCCTTATCGGTTGTATTTTCCTTTGTGTATATTTTCTAGTCATCCTTTTTTCTTCACCATTATTGTGTAGGTTTTACTAAAGAGGTGCCCAGTTTACTGAGATCATTTCCAATGGTTGAGGTCAAAAGCTATGAGGCTCTTTGTTACATCATTTGAACAAAGAGTTGCAGTTATCTATTGCATCATTTGAATGGATAATTTATTTGTATTGGTTTAGTGATATTTGGTTATTCTTATCTACTCCCATTGTAAATATATTTTGTTTAATGCAATCATATTTCCTCCTTTCAGTATTTTTATGTGCAATTTTGTGTGTTCTTCCATTTACATGTTATATCATTTGAATGTGTAAATGGCATCTTCTTTCACTGGAATGTTGAATCATTTATATTAAATTATTTGAATGGATGTGATTGAATTAGTTTTATCTTCTCCTCCTTATATCTTCATCATATTTTAAGTCTGGCTATAATTTTCCAATGGATAAGGCACCGATCTATAGATTGAAGCACTAGCTGGGAGTTACTTTCAAACTTGGTCAAATTTTATATTAGTTTTATTTCAATTTTGTAAATTTGTATGAGCATGAGCATATAAGAAATATTGTAGGCTCACCTTTGGGGTTTTTTTACCCTACTCATTCTGTTTAGAGTGTTAGGATAATATTTTCCCAAGTTAAAGAGGTGGAACCACTAGAATCTACAATGCTGATTAGATCAAGGAAGTCTTACAACATGACAAATCTATTAATACTGTAGGAATTTCCCCTAACAATTTTTGGTGTCATTTCCGAGAAAGACTCAATAAAATTTTGAGTTTATTTTTCTCATAGTCTTTCCTGGAATGAAATTTTTGAGATTTAAGTGAATATCAAGTTGAGAAATCTTGGCCCAAGTATTGTTGAAGATCTTGTTCCTTCTTTGCACATATGTGTTGGCAACTTTGAATGAACTCAAAAATTTAAAAATAAAAAAAATAGGACCTAGATTTGGCATCTATAAGAAGTGGTAAATAAGTGTTTTTTAAAGTGCCAAATCTCGAGGTATTCTTCAAGTCTCACAAAAAATCTTCAATTCCAATTATTATTATTTTTTTTTGTAGCTTGAATCTTGGTTTTAACCAGTCTTCTCTTACTGTAAACCAAGTACCTATAGTGAATCAATCTATAGTGAGTATGGTAGATTCTAATGCAAGTAAAAATGTCAATCAAAATGCCAATGCTAATGTTTATCAGTATAGGACCAATAGATATAGAGCCTTTGTTTTACCTACAAATCTAAATCCTCTCTTTGGTAAAGCTCATAAGTACTTGCCTAAATTTCAAGGGAACAATGTTGTCGTCGGTGAAGATCATGTTAGGGATTTTATATATGCCATGGATAATCTAGAGGTGGATTATGAAGATGTTATCCTTAGATTTGTTTTAAAAAATTTAGATAAGGATGCTCGAGAGTGGTTCAATGGTGTTAGAGCTGGTAGTATCAATAATTTTCAAGATCTAGAGCACACTTTCCTTAGGAAATATAGAGAAAGGAAGAATGAACAGTCCTTGGTGATATAATTGGCTACCATGAAAAATAAAGAAAATGAATAAATGAAATATTTCAATAGAATATTGTTTAAGACTATAAATAAGAATCCAATAGCATTAAGGCCAAATGATGATCAATCCATTTGTTTCTAAAAAATGCTTTCCTTTGAGATTTTAGTTATGAGATGAGATAACAAGGAATAGCTACCATTGATATATGTATGGAAAGGGCTATTGAAATAGAGAGACATGTGATTTTATAGTGTTAATATGGAAGCATACTCCTTAAAGCTCAATCAACCTGAAAGGAAGTCCAAGAAGGTTGAGTTCTCTATCCCTAAGAAAATAGATCAATGATCCTATGAACAAAATAGCTAATCAGTTGAGTGAGATGTTTACTAATTTGAATAATAGGTTGGCTAGACTTGAAAAATGCAAGGACAACAATGCAAAAAATTCACAGGGTAATAATAGATAGTAGGAAGATAATAGACCTCATTTTAGAAATAATTTTAATAGAAACTAGAATAACAATAGAAATGAATAGGAAAATAGGAATCGGAATGCGAATTGGAAAAATAAAAAAGTAGAGAGAGATCTAGATTCTATTCCAAATCCCATGCCATCAGATAATATAGCATCATATCATCCCCTTTATTGCCCTGTATATGATGCACCACATAACCCTATTGACTGTGGTATTTATCTATGTATGCATTCTAATGTTGATTTAAATGTTGAATATGAAGATGAAGATATTAGAATTAATGCATGCTAGACTCAGGAGGATGAAACCAGAGAATAGGAAAAATTGAAAGGGACATGGACATATGTGCCAATATTCTTGAGCAAAGTGCATTGGTATTTGGAGAGGCATCAACCTCATGTAAGCCTGCTAATACTAGATTTGATAGAATAAAGTAAGGAAAGCTTGTACCTATGACAAAAGATATTGAGCCTTTAGAAATAATACATGCTATCAATCTCAAGAATAGAAAAATAGAAGAAAAAGTTGATGAAGGGCCTCCAAAAAAGGATAAATATACATGAGTGATTTTACAAAAAAAGGTAAATCAGATGAAGCTGCAAATGATTCCTAAAGATCCTAATGTAGAGGAGATTATCCAAAAGTATTAAATGAATTGGCTAGTCAAAAAACTAGAAAATAAATTGATGATAAGAATGATCAATTTGATATGGATTTAGAGTTTAACAAAGGGATCTAGATAATGAGGAGGAAAATAAGGTGTATAGGCCAAATAGGGTCCTGAAAACCCTAAATCCTAAACCCTAAAATCAAAATATTAAACACTAAACACAAAACCCCAAACCCTAAAAAAATAAAAAAATAAAAATAAAATAAAAACCTAAAGATGATGGAGATAGTGGCTACTATGGATCATTTTCCATTATGGGCCATCATTGAGGTAGTTATAGTTTTTGCAATTATGGACCAAGTGATCAAGCTATTTAAGAGAATTACTGCAATAGGAAATATCATAAAGTTTTTGCACCATAATTTTGCAAGAGGTATACCAGTGTGCCCATCCTTGTTGGTTGTATTTTCCTTTGTGTGTCTTGTCTAGTCACCTATTTTTCTTCCCTATTATTATGTAGGTTTTTCTAAGGAGATGCCTAGTTTACTAAGATTATTTCTAGTGGCTGAGGTTGAAATCTATGAGGCTCTTTGTTACATCATTTGAATAAAGAGTTGCAGTTCTCTATTGCATCATTTGAATGGATAATTTATTTATACTAGTTTAGTGATATCTGGTTATTCTGATAAAAATTCCATTGTAATGATCTATTATTTAATGCAATACTATTTCCTAGTTCTATGTGCAATTTTATGTGTTCTTCCATTTACATGTTATATCATTTGAATGTGTAAATGGCATCTTCTTTCACTAGCATGTTGAATCATTTCTATTATATTATTTGAATGGATGTGATTGGATCAGTTTTATTTTATTTTCCTTCTATCTTCATCACCTTTTAATTTTGGCTACAATTACCCAATGGATAAGGCATCGGTCTATAGATTGAAGCACTAGCTAGGAGTTACTTTTAAACTTGGTCAAATTTTATGTTGTAGTTTTATTTCATTTTTACAAATCTGGATGAGCATAATCATATAGAAAATATTTTAGGCTCACCTCTAGGGTTTCCTTACCCTACTCTATCTATGTAGAGTCTTAGGATAATATTTTCCCAAGTTGGATCCACCAGAATCCACAGTGTTGATTGGATCTAGGAAGTCTTGCAGCGTGATAAATGTATTAAGGGTCCAATAGTTTCCTCCAATATTTTGTGGAACCATTGTCAGGGAAGACTCAATACAATTTTATTTTTCTCATAGTATTTCTTGGAATAAAATTTATGAGATTTGAGTGAATATCAAGTTGAGTAATCTTGGCCCAATTATTGTTCAATATATTGTTCCTTATTTACACATTCGTGTTGGCGAATCCAAATAAACTCAAAAATTTAAAAATAGAAAAAGGATGAATTGGGTCTGGCATCTATAAGAAGAAGTCATAAATAAGTGCTTGTTGTAGTGCAAAATCCTAAGGTATTCTTTAAGTCTCACAGAAAATCTTCAATTCCAATTCATATTTCTATTTCTAGATAGAATTTTAGTTTCAACCAGTCTTCTCCTACCATAAATCAAGTACATATAGTGAATCAATTTGTAGTGAGCATGGCGGCTCCTAATGAAAACAAAAATGTCATTGTAAATCAAAATATCAATCAAAATTCCAATGCTAATATTAATCAATGGAGGACCAATAGATATAGAGCATTTTTTTTATCTATAAATCCTCTCCCTAGTAAAGTTCATAAGTACTTGCCTAAATTTCATAGGAACAATGTTGTCACTGGTGAAGATAATGTTAGGGATTTTCTGTATACCATGGATAGCATTTAGGTGGATGATGAAGATGTTGTCCTTTGATTGTTATTTCAAAATTTAGAGAAGTATGCTCAAGAATGGTTCAATGGTCTTAGAGCTGGTAGTATCAATAATTTTCAAGAGCTTGAGCACACTTTTCTTAGTAAATATGGAGAGAGGAAGAATGAATAGTCCTTGCTGATAGAATTGGCTACCATGAAAAAGAAATAAAATGAATCAGTGGAAGATTTCAATAGAAGATTCATTATGACTAGAAATAAGATTCCAATAGTATTAAGGCCAAATGATGATCAGTCCATTTTTTTCTACAAAAATGCTTTCCTTAGAGATTTTAGTTATGAGCTGAGATAGCAAACAACTACCATTGATATATGTATGGAAAGGGATATTGATATAGAGAGACATATGACTGATAGTGGTAAGATGTAAGCATACTCTTTAGATCCCAATCAACCTAAAAGGAAGCCCAAGAAAGTTGATTTCTCTATCCCTAAGAAAATAGATCATGATCCAATGAAAAAATAACTAATTAGTTGAGTGAGATGTTTACTAATTTGAATAACAAGTTGGCTAGACTTAAAAAAGGTAAGGACAACAGTGCAAAAACTTCATAGAGTAATAATAGACAACAAGAAGATAATAGGCCTCCTTTTAGAAATAATTTAAATAGAAACTGGAATAACAACGAAAATGAAGAGGAAAACATGAATCAAAATAAAAATTAGAAAAATAAAGAAGTAGAGAGAGATCTAGATTTTGTTCCAAATCCCATGCCATAAAATAATATAGCATCATATCATCCCTTTTATTGCTCTATCTGTGATGCACCACATAACCCTATTGATTATGGTATTTATCTAAGTATGCATTCTAATGTTGATTTAAATGCTGAATTTGAAGATGAAGATATTAGAATTAATGTATGCTAGACTCAGGAGGATGAAACCAAAGAATAGGAAGTTGAAAGGGACATGAAAATATGTGCCAATAATCTTGAGCAAAGAGCATGGGTCTTTGGAGAGGCATAAACCTCAAGTGAGTCTGCTAATACTAGATTTGATAGAATAAAGTAAGGAAAGCTTGTACCTACGATAGAAGAGGTTGAGTATTTATAAATAATACATTCTATCAATATCAAAAATATAATAGTGGAGGAAAAAGCTGATGAAGGGCCTGCATAAAAGGAGAAATCTACAGGAGTGATTTCACAAAAAAATATAAATTGGATGAAGCTACAAATGATTCCTAAAGATCCTAATGTAGAGGAGATTATCCAAAAGCAACAAAATAACTTGTCTAATCAAAAAAATAGAAAAGAAACTGATGATAAGAAATATCAGTTTGATCTAGGTTTAGATTTTTCTAAATAGAAGGTTAGCATCACTTTTGGAGAATTAATGACTATTCCAAAGTACTGGTATCAGGTATGTAGAGCCTTCAAATTAACTAATCAGTCAGGAGGACAACCTCAAAATTCCATAGGCCTTGTGAATAATGTAGTAAAAGCCCCATATTTAGTTAAGTCATTTTACATATCACTAAGGTATACATCAAGCTATGGGGACCAATATGTTATTAATAAATGTATGCTTAATAGTGGTGCTTCCATGAATGTAATTTCAAAACAAGTAGTTGATCATTTAGGCTTGATTTGTCAGAAAGAGCACCCTCCTATTTCTATCATGGATAATAGGAGAGTACCTTGTGTAGGTAATATCACTAGACTTTTTGTCCATCTTGAGTAATATCTTGATAAAGGAGTGGTGATGGATGTTGTAGTTGTAGATGTGGGACCTTTCTTTTCTATCTTACTCTCTAGGCATTGGACGGAGTAACTAGGTTGTACTATTTAGTTGGATTGGTCATATACCACTATTCCAATGCAGGGTAAGGAAAAAGTGATATTGAAAGGAGAACCCTTTAATAGGTATTCAATTGAAATTAACTCGAAGGCTTTTCTTGACAAATAATATTACCAAATCTTAAGAGCGTGCACCACTACTGCTAACTCTAGATCATGTGTAGCATAGTTTACCTTATTTTTCTTGAGTTTTCTAGACTCATATGCCACTGTAGATTCATCTTGGGATAATACCCCTCCAAAGCCTTCCAAATAAGCATTCATTCACATATTAAATTTCCCTTGTGGATCTAGAATTTTAAGGATAGGTGTTGTAGTAAGATTTTTTTTTAAGAATTTCATTGTTAGCTTCACACTTGTCCATCCAATTGAACTCTTTTCCTTTCCTCTAATGGCTAGTTATAGAATAATAAATATTTGAATAATCCTTTACAAAACACCTATAGTACCCAATGATGCCCATGAAGCTCCACACTTTGGACACATTAGTGGATGTTGACCAACTCGAAATAGCTATATTTTTCTTTGGATCTAGAACAATCCCCTCTATAGATAATATATGCCCCAAATACTATACTTGAGGAACATAAAAGTCACATTTGGATAATATCCCATAAATCTAATTATTTCTTGGAAACTCTAGCATGAATCTCAAATGTCTATCATGCTCTTCTCTACTATGAGAATATATCAAGATATCATCTAAAATATCAACATAAACTGATCTAAATATACTTTTTGAAAATATTGTTCAATATATTCATAAAAACTATTGGTGCATTTGTTAACCCAAATGGCAATAATATGAACTCAAAGTACCCATATCTAGTCTTACAAGTTATCTTGTGAGCATCTTCCTCATGAATGCTTAGCTAATGATATCTAGATTTCATGTCAATTTTGGAGAATATGACGACATCCTTTAATTGTTCAAACATATCATCAATTCTAGACAAAGGATACTTGTTATTTATGATCACTTAATTTAGCATTTTTTAATCTATGCATAACCTTAAAGAGTGATCCTTATTTTTAACAAAGAGTACAAGTGCACCTCAAGGTGAAACACTAGGTTTAGTAAAATATTTATCTAGCCACCCTTGAAATTATAGTTTTAACTCTTTTAACTCAATAGGATTCATCCTATAAGGAGTTCTATTAATGGGTTTTTCTCCATACATCAATTCAATAGTGAAATCAAATTCATGTTTAGGTGGAAGGCCTAGGAGATATTTTGGAAATACATCCCTAAATTAATGTAAAATTGGATGTTTCCTAAATATTTCATATTTCTTATCATCTCTCACCTTGTCATTTATCTTAACAACATAAACCATTCCATATTTCGTAATAGTTTTTTTAAGTTGTACTGCTAAATAAAAGTGAGTTAAAAAATATCCTTGCTTACTATATATCCTTAATCCCCTGTTATTCATATCTATAAAATCCATCCATCTATCTTGGAAATTAATTAGGGCTCCATGAGTCTTTAACCAATATATTTATAAGATGATGTTAAAGGCATGTAGTGATGCTACATATAATACCAAATGGTAGAGCTATTAGGTAGGATGGTCTCATTCATGGGTAAACACTGATCCATTGAGTAGGTTTGTCTTGAGCCATACTCAACTTTCCACCCTTATGCCAAAAATCTAGGTCTTTCTAGCATATCCCTTACCATATTAGTGGAAATGAAACTATTTGTAGTCCCACTACCAATTAGTACTTTAACATCTCTATTAAATAGCTTACAATTTAATAATATTAGAGTGGCTTGCTTGTCTAGGTTTTGATTCCTCATCATTGCATAAATATGGTGGGGTTGTTCCTCAACCCTATTACTTTATTTAGGTCATTGAGAACACTTTTTCATACAATGTAGACCCCCATAGTTGTAGCAACATCACTTGGGTCCCTAGGTTCTTTCTTTCCTTTGCTCCCATGTTCCCTCTACTTGTGCTAACTTTTTTTACCTTTGAGGTTGAGGCTTTGGATTATCATTCTTTTTTTATAAGATTTTCTTGAAATTCTCATATTTCTAATCATTCTTATTCTACTCTTGATCCCATTTCATGAACCTAGTACTCTTTCTTTTTCTAAGTGCCTACCGATATTCCTATATCAATTTAGCATAGATGAAGAAATATTTATTTGTTTATAGGTTGGATTCTTCTTGATGAGCCAGATAATATATATTTTATAAGGTCTTAGGTTTGAGTAGGTTTATCACTATTCTAATATTAGGATCCACTCCTAAGATGAACATATGTAGCTTTAATTGCTCATTTTCCTTATATTCTAGTACATAATTCAATAACTTTACAAATTTTTAATAGTATATCTCCACAGTCCTAGTTCCCATATGGAGGGTAGAGAGTTTCTCAAATTTCTCTACATATAATTGGTTCAATAAGAACCTTTTATTGAAAACTTCAAAAAAACCATCCCACTAATGATTCAAATTTCTTTCTACAATAATACTTTTTTTAGTAATATTTCTTATACACATCCACCAATTGAACCCTGATCACATCACTGATAATGCAAGTGACGTTATTTCTACCATAAGTACCTCTATTGAATTACAAAGTTCTATAGTGAACAAAATACTTTTAAACTAATAAAATACTTTTAAAATAATTATCGCACTATAATATCAATAATGCGATTGTATTGACATAGCAGCAGGTTATAAATAAACATGCTAAACATGTTCTTTTAATGATAAAATTAATAACGAGCGATTAAACATGCTCTTTTATTGATAAAATTAATAACGGATGTTATTTTATTTTTTTTCTAAATATATAAAAAATACTAGTAAGATGATTGAAGGTTTGTTTTTATTATTTATTTTTTTAATAGATGGATGAAGTAGTTTTAAAAGAATCTTCAAACCTTTTACAAAGAGAGTCTACTTGTTATCTATAGGTATCAAATAACAAATATTTACAACTGGTATATTTTTGAAGATTACCAAACACCATATTTGAAACTAGACAAACCAGGGATGGATAAACATACATACAATTATGATAAGGCCCAAATTGAGTCTACGACCACATAAAAAGAAACTACACATTCCATCCGCAATACAAAATAAAAATAAAACTCAGGTAAAGCCTGACCCCACATAGAGATCTCAAGTTCTACATACCACTAGGACCCACAACATTCTCAACTTTGTGCTCGTTAATCTCCTAGTCCTGCATGGAATTAATGAGATATTTGGAGCTTCAACAAGTTACTTTTCAATGATTTGGGGACCACACCACCATTCTGGAGCTAATAGTTTTGAATATTTCTACTTCTACCTTCACCAAGATTGACTTTAAGCTTCTTGGAGGGTGGGAGATACTCTTCATAGTCTGAATCATCAGTCATCAAAAATGCTTTCCCAAGGTTAGACACTTTGGTTACCTGCCTCTGGGATTTATGAGTTCCTTCAGCACTGCCTCTGAAGCCTCTTTTGTTGGAGTCATCCCCTCTCATCATCGCCCCAATGGTAGGAGTAGCATTAACAACCTCCAAACTAATAGACTCTGGATCTCCAAATACAAATATAGATGAGTCAGGGTAGTCCACTATAGGACAAGGAACTGTAATCAGAGAATGTAGAATACTCTCATGTTTCAAACCCCTAAATCTGGTCACAAAATCAAAAATCATTTTCAAAAGACACTGGTCTATTGGATCTGACACTGCATATTTTTTCACCCTTCTGACCGATCTGGATAGCGATTGAAAAAGAAAAGAAGAAATACTCATGACTCTCTTATGCCCAAGGTGGTTCAGGATCATGAAGTGATAGATCCATAAGATCTCATGGTTCTCATCAAGGGTGATAAACTACATAATTGGTAAACATGTTGGTCTACCCATTTTTGAGTGTTTTCTAAAATACAACCTAAAGCCTTAACCATTAATTTAAAATGATTTTATTCTAGTGTGTTTGATATTTTTAATAAAAGTAAAGCAATTTTAATTTTAATTATATGTAATAGGTTTAAAGGTGCAAATATTTAGTTTTGTGGGATTTATTATCCCTATCAACATCTAGTACAGTTATGTGTATAAAAAAGTAAATCTAGTATTCATGAGATCCATGGTTTGAACCTCTGTGATATAAGGGGAACGCAAAGGTTGTGTGTTAAATTCCTTATTGATAAGCATATCTCTAGACTTTACGAGGGATCATGGTTGGGAGAAGACTGCTGAATTTCTCACATGAACCTAAATAATAAAAAGAACTAAAAAAAGTGGTTATAACCAACTCACCTATGTAACAATAAAAATCACCTTTCATGATTGAAATTTCTTTCTACCATAATACTTTTTTTTAATAATATTTCTTATACACATCTGTCGATTGAACTCGGATCACATCACCGATAATACAAGTGGCATTCTTTCTTCCATAATACTTATGTGTCTCTACCTCTCTATTGAATTAGAAAGTTCTATCGTGAATAAAATACTTTCAAACTAGGGGTGGGGATGACGGTGGGCGAGAAGGCTATTTTGGGAGAGCACGGGAGTTTCGGTAGGTCGAACCAGGGGCTCGACAGGGTGGAGAGAGGGAAAATAGAGTCTGGGGATGCCGAGGAGTCCTTGCCAAGTCGCGACAAGGATCTACCAGACAAACGAGGATATGGACCTCAAAAGTCATATGCTTTGGCAACGGCCTCTGAAACCCTAAGCGAGCTCTTCTCTAAGGAGTTATTTTTGTCCAGGGATGAGTTGGACATCCTGACAGAAATTCTCTCAAGTTTTGTGGATTTCGAAAAATTTACCCTCATCAGAAGTTTATTGGTGGTTGTCCCGACATGGAGACCATTCGCAAGTGGGCGTCTGGCAAATGGTGGACCTCTGGTAACTTAGAGCTGGCTACCCTAACCTGAGGTTTTTTTGTGATTAGGATAAGCAACAAGGAGGACTACTGTAAAATCTTGGCTGGAGGGCCTTGGTTATTGGGCCGTAGGAGTCTCTTTCTAAGGAAGTGGGGTTTGGACTTTAACCCCAATACCCAAAATATCAACATTGCTCCAATATGGGTTAGGCTCCTGAGTCTTCCCCTTTTATGTTGGCATGAAAATGTAATCAGAGGTATTGCTTAGTCCATCGGGGAGCTGATCACTTTAGACCCTCCCACCAAAGCTCGAACTAGATTTGTCCAAGCCCGGTTCTATGTTTTGGCAGACTTGGAGACAGACCTCCCATCCTCCATTACTCTACGGTCTGGGGGTACTTTTCTACACAAGCAAGCTATTATTTATGAGAACAGGCCAGCTTTCTGCCCTCAGTGTAGTTCTCAAGGGCATCTTCAGTCCAATTGTCCTCTCCAAAAGTCGAGGAAGAAGGAGTTGGATCCTTGCAACCCTCTAAAGCACGATGAAGGTCAAACAAAGCACCCTTTTGTGAAAGGCCATGAATCTCCAGGTCCATCCAGGGACCATCTTGAATCCTTCTTACAAGAAGAGGAAATTACCACCCGTCCGGACTTCGAGCAGTGTTGTGGGCGCCCCCAACTAGGACCATAGGAGGAAAAGGAACAGCCCCCCCCCCTTATCACCACTCAGGCAGATTCACCCAAAATTTATGATCAAAACTCTCCCGAGGCACAAAAGCTATTGGAATACTACCTGCTGGGAAGAAGAGGTTACCAGACTGGTAATATTAGCCCTCGAATTACGAGGAGTCAAAAGCGAGGGGTGGATTTTGGTAGTGAAAGGAAGTAGGGCCGTCCCCCCAATAAGGAAAAGAGAGACAAAGAAACTACAGCTGATGTTGCAAATGGAACCCAATGGTTGCTATTTCAGGATGACTCCGATTCTCTGATGGGTGACGCGCTTATCCCAAAACCTCCCTTCCAGCAGGGAAAGGGAAGTAAGAAGAACCTCAAACCGTACGGATGAAATCCTGGATGCGAGAAGACTAATCGAAGTGGCCATTTGGGCTAGGGAAAAATTTTCCAACAGGATTTTCAACGGTTTGTTTCAGTCCAGTCATTTTTCTTGGATCCTATCCAACATGTATGCTTCGAATTCTGCCTCCGGGAAAGCAAAAATGTGGAAAGTTATTTCCCAGGTATGGGAGAATTTTTTGCAGTTTTCTTGGTTGTCTTCTTATGCTTTCCGATGGTCCAGATTATCCGACTAGTTTTTTTTTTCCCAGTTATAATGGCCATGGTTTCCAGGATAATCAGGCAAAAATGCCTTACTTGTAGCCCTCGGGCAATTAGCAACTTTTTGTTTTTTTTTTCTGCATACAGGTTTATTCTTCCAGCCAAGAGGCATGAAGCACTATTTAGCAAGGCTGATTTTGTATATAAGGTTTTGGGATCCTCTATAAAAACCCACTGTTAATCTATTATAATAATTACCAAAAAAAAAAATACTTTTAAACTACTTATCACACTATAATATCATTAATGAGATTGAATTAACGTAGCATGTAATAAATAAACATGTTAAACATGCTCTTTTAATGATAAAATTAATAACGAGCGATTAAAAATTCTCTTTAATGAAGGTTTGTATTTATTATTATTATTTTTTTAATAGATGGATGAAGTAGTTTTAAAAGAATCTTCAAACCTTTTAAAAAAGAGTCTAGTTGTAATCTATAGGTATCAAATAACAAACATTTACAATTGGTATATTTTTGAATATTACCAAACACCATATTTGAAACTAGACAAACCAGGAATGGATAAACATACATACAATTATGATATGGCCCAAATTAAGTCTATGACTACACAAAAAGAAACTACATATTCCATAAGCAATATAAAATAAAAATAAAACTCGGGCAAAGCCTGACCACACACAAAGATCTCAAGTTCTACATACCACTAGGACCCATATCATTCTCAACTTTGTGCTCCATAATCTCCTAGGATTGTATGGAATTAATAAGAGATATTTGGAGATACAACAAATTGCTTTTCAGTGATTTGGGGATCACACCACCATTCTAGAGCTAATATTTTTGAATCTTTCTACTACTGCCTTCACCAACATTGACTTTAAGATTCTTGGAGCGTAAGAGATATTCTTCATAGTTTGAATCATCAATCATCAGTAGTGCTTTCCCAAGGTTAGTCACTTTGGTTACCTGCCTCTTGGATCTACGAGTTCCTTCAACACTGCCTTCAAAGCCTCTTTTATGGGAATCAACATTAACAATGTCCAAACTAATAGACTCATGATCTCCAAATATGGATGAGTCAGGGTAGTCCACTATAGTACAAGGAACTGTAATCAGAGAATGTATAATACTCTTGCGTTCTAGACATCTAAAGCTGGTCACAAAATCAAAAATCATTTTTAAAATATGTTGGTGTATTGGATCCGACATGCACATTTTTTTAGCCTTCTGACCGATTTGGATAGCGACTAAAAAAGTAAAAAGAAATATTCATGATTATCTTATGCCCAAGGTGTTTCAGGATCATGAAGTGATAGGTCCATAAGATCTCATGGTTCTTGTCAAGGGTGATAAACTACATAATTACTAGGGCCACACGATCATAGTGTACCTTCAAGGAGCTTCTCTTGAAGTCATTATAAATCTTTACAAGATCCTCGTTCTATCCTAGGAAAACTTGTGCCTCCTTTATTAGTGAATGCTTTTCTCGATTATGAACAAGACCATTTGTAGCAATTCCCATAACCTCAACAATGAGAGGGATATTAATTAAAAATTATACATTCCCCACCCTCATCGTCCAATCTTGCCATGAATAGGCCAGGTGCTTGGTCATTTCCTTATGGTGAATAGAAAAGGTGCTTGGTCATTTCCTTATGGTGAATAGAAAATTTTCAGCAGATATTGAAGAATATTCCCTTTTTTTAAAATCTTCCCTTATGTCCCCATTCACAATCAGGGAGTTGGGAGTTGGGATTTAGACTAGGGTGGCCATTCTGACAAGGCTTTGTTAAAATCTAATTGACACCCTTTATAATTAATTCTCTCAGGATAACTCGATAGGCCTCCACTAGTTAACAGGATAAGCAAATGTATAAATGAGGTTTGATAGAGTTTAGCGTAGTGAACACCCCTATCAACAAATTTTTTTGGCTTCTCATGAATGTCCACCTCCAGCAAGAGGGGTAGCTTTCCAACACTTTTGTGCATAGTAAAAGGTAGGATCTTGAGAAGTTGCACTAGATCGAAGTCTTAGTGCCACCTTTGCACCAACTTATGGTATCGGTAATATTTCAAAGAAAATTTACCCAAAAAATACAAAAGAATCCCAAAAAAGGTTTTTACATAAAGTTTTGTATAATCATTGCCATCCAACGATAAGCTTGTAAGATACGAAAAAAACCCATTTGAGGAGATCATAGTGAATATTAATGCTCAGAATTAAACTGAGCATAAGTGGAGCAATCAAAGTGCAAAGGTCCCATTGCAGTCAAATTTTATGGACACCCATTGGAGAAGTTTCAATTATATATTAAAGAAAGTGAATGAGTCTCATTGAAATAGGTTCAACATAAAGATAAAGAAGAAATTGTACTACAAGCCATTTGATAAGAAAATTAGACTTGAGATAAAGGAAGTTCCCAAGAGAACAACTTAAATATGAAGACTTGAAGGCGGGAAGAGATTTGGAAGTATAAAGACATTAAGTATTTAAAAATATATATTCATTTTTCAAGTGTCTACAGAGTTAGAGAGTCACAATTACAAGAGAATATCAAGATCTGTGTTGGCAATAATTTCAAGGTATTTGTAAGTTGCTTGGACATCAAAGTTTTTTTTAATACTGCACAAAGATATCAGAGAATAGAAACATCATCTACACCATCAAGAAGTCAAATAAAATTAGTATTCAAGTGTTAAGTACAATATAGATAGCAATTGATTTTAAGGAGGAGTCAACTATGTAGCATCTAAGCACAATGTGGTACCAACAAGTAAAAAGATATTCATACAAACTTAAAAGCATGGGAGCATTGAAGAAGATGGTTTCCTAAGAATGCAGTAAACCTAAACACAGTTTATGTATGAAATATTACAAACATAGGGAATACGAAGCACCAGGTACAAAATTAGCACCATTATACAAAGGAAGTTATGCAAGAGCTCATTCTAGAGTGCCCATACAAAGTGGGCATCACCTAGAGCATTATACAAAGGTAGGACCAAGATAGTGTTAATTGGAAAGCTAACGCTAGCACTCATGAAAGGAAAATAACATCAACACTTTAGGAATATCAAACGATAGTAGAGTGCCATATCAACTCATTCCAGCATATGAACGAAAACAAGTTTGGAATGTGAAAAGACAAGGGAAATTTGAACACTCACAACTGATTAGTATTTTTTCACAAATATTTGAAGAGATATTCTAACACCATCCAAGAAGAGTCATTCAAATAAGAGTCATGATAGGTGCATTCATGAACATTACGCTATGTAACATTAGATATGTCTACACCAACTGCCAACCATAATGAAGTTAAAATGTTCAAGTAGCATGCCAATTAAAGAAGAAGTGAGTGGTAGGAATATTTATCAGGAGAATTTAGTGGTCATACAAGGATTCAAAAAGAAAGCATTAAAGCCAAAACCTATTCAAAAGGAATCAGTCAACATAAATTCAGAGGTATAAACATTTTAAAAAGTCATTCAAATTCAAATTTTAGATTAGGTTTTTGGAAGAAATGAATTTTAATATTTGAAAATTTCAAAAGCTTTACATTTAATAGGAGAAATAAGGGTTAAGTAAATTTTTATTTAAGGTTTAGGAGAAATAAGGGTTAGGTAAAGTTTTTAAATTTTATTAATTTAAGTATTGCTATTAAAGTTTTCAAAAGAAGTGAGAAGTAGATAATTTTTTTTTTAAATTTATAAGTTTTTATTTTGAAGATTTTTTTTTTAATTTATTTGAAATGCAAAGTATTATATAATATCTGTAAATTATTTAAATTTGGAGACAACGTATTCAATAGTAAAATTACGAAAAATTAATTTTGTAAAATTTTTATTTTCTAGTTTCTAATTAATTAGGGAGACAAAGAATTCAATATCATAGGGTTCTAAAAATTTTAGAAACTTAGAAATTATCAATCAAAGCCTATGGAGATATAAGGTAGTTCACAATCAATGGAAATGGATTAAAATTGATGAAATTGTTAAGAATGCATTCAAATAAAGTAGTGAAGAATCATCTCATGGACTTAAGAAACTAAAATGGCTTATAGATATATTTGAGAAAAGTTAAAATTTGATTCTAAAAAATTAATAAAAAAGAAAAACCAAAATGGTTTAAAGATACATTTGAGATTTCAAGAATGAATTCTATAATAGCATCTTCTAACAATAAATTAAAGTTTTGTCGGACTGAACGCTTGTCCCTTTCCTGGTGCTTTCAACGGCGTAAAAGGTTTAAAATGATTGTGGCATGGTGGTTATAGGGGCGGATTGCATGAATATCTATGTGGCGGCTTCTGGGGTGGACAATGCAGAATACTGTGGCAGCCATAAAAGCTGGACAGCCTGCCTGGATTCATGGTGGCTACCAATTCCACCATGTAAATACAAAAAAAAAATGAAAAACATTTTGTAATAAAATGTTTGAAAAATAAGCAAAAGAAAAATATATTAATTGTGATTCAAATTTATCTTCCCAAGTAATCATGAACTAGAAATCAAATAATAAGCTCAAGAAATTCATGAATCAAATAATGAAGAACCAAAGAATGGAGATGATGAAGAACTCAAAACAGAATTCTCCGTACAAAAAAATAAAGGGTCATATGATTCTAAGGATAAAGGAAAAATAAATATTCTTATGCAAGAATCTAATGACTTGTAATCTTGAAGCCACTAAGATTGAGGTACACTAATCATTCATTTGATCAAAATACATAAGGATAGCAAACTGAAGAAAGCAAAAGGAAATTAGAGAAAGCACAAGGTCCAATATCATATGAAGAGGAAGACCATATTGAATACTAAAGTCTTCAATAACCAAATAATCTAATACAAGGAGGTGTTGGCGAATATTATATTATTTGGTACATGTCAATGTACCACCTTCGTAGAATATTATATTAGGTGTGTATCTTATATTAGACTAAGTCTATCTATCATGTTAGGTAATAATGTGCAGTAAATGCACAAGTGTCATGTATTTAAATGTGCAAGTATTGTGAGAGTAAATTTGCACAAGTGTCCATTATGTAAGAGTGCACATGTGTCCTTAAAATAGGAAAGTGAAGAGTTACAAAGAAGAGTGAAGGTCAAGAGTGCACCATATGATGAGTCAACTACTATTATATATTTATGACAAAGAATTGTAAATGATATCAAAAACACATAGCATATATCATGCATTAGTAGACCTTTATTCTATGTCATTTTTAGTATTTTTGTGAGCATTTCTATGTCATTATTCTATGAGTTATTCTTATTGTTATTATTATCTTTATTATATTATTTATATTGCAACTTTATTATATTCGATTCTATGGTTATTTAAATTAAGTATTAGGATTCAAAAGCTATCATATAATAGGTCTCCAAACACACAAAGTATATGTCCCATGAATATTCCACCAACACAAATCCCACTTGGACCTAGTACATCCAAAATTCCTCAAATTCAATCCATATACCTAATAGTACTATGAACAAATGGATCACATGTATCCCAAAGAATATTAACCACACCCCAACCAATCAAGAGTAGCAAAATATTTTACCTCCTAAAAACTAATAGATCGAATAGTTAGGTTTGAATTATACTCCTTCACAACAAATCTTATGGATACCTCCTAATTAGTAGAGGGTTTATCTAAATCCATCTCCTCAACATCCACCATATTACCCTCAATACCTATATCCTCATTTCCATTCATATCGACATCCAGGATATGTAATTTATCCTTATCATCAACAATATGACTATCATAATCCACAATAAACAATATGGGTGCACTTACTAGGCCTCAATACCAACTTCTTAACTAGACATCTCAAAGTCCCTTGAACCTATTGGTATATTCACCTATCCCATTTGTTGTTATAAAATATTTACCTATATTTGATGAGAATGGGAATAATACTACCTTGGATTACCTATCCTCATTGTTTCTATAAAATATATCTATATTAAAATCAATTCATCACATTCAAGAGGAAATAATGATATGTTTACTAATATACTATCTTCATTGTAAGGTTGAATTATATTATAGAGGATTGCTATATCTTTTGGTAAGTAATTGGATATTCATATTTGAACCTTTTATAGATAGCTCTAGAAGAATAGAAAATGGGTATTTAGTTCTATCTCAATTAATTACCATAAAAATATACCCATAAGAAAATATACATGATTTCAATACTATATTCTTAAGAAACTTAAGTTTTATTCCATAGAATGTTATATTGAATGATGATCAAGTATTAAAGTACTATAACAAAGGTTTGTAATCTAATTTAGCAATTTGTAATGCTAACCATTTATATATCTTATGCATAAATAAACCATGTATAAACTATGACAACCACTTATATCCCTTTTTACTTGATAATAGAGAATCATCCCCAAATACCTTACTTGATAAGCCATGGTGATAAAAAGATATGGATGATATAATTTTATGGGGTTAGAACCTAGAATAGGGTAGGAACTGAAATGCAATTCATCAGGCCCTAAGGAGTACAAATTAAGTATTCCTATAGGCTACTAATCAAATCTATAAGTAATGTAGCTGAGTATTGAGCCCTATATATTGGTTTAATAAAATTATAAAAGATGGAAATCAAAGACTTGGTAAAATATGTCAACTCCCAACTAATAGTAAATTAGCACAGTTTCTAATGCACTATTGATAATAGGTAACTGATGTTTAATATATCCTTAAGAGTTTTGATTTATTTGAAATCAATGCAAGATCTAGGGAATTGAATGCAAAAATAAATTATTTGGTAGGATCTATAGAACACTTTGGTCCTATAAGTGACATGTGGGATAAAGTGAGTAAATAGAAGTTGTTTTTTTTTTTTGAAAAATTTGAAAAAACTTGTATTAAAACAAAGATCAATTACAATATGGGAAGAGACTCTTCCTAGCCAAAATCAGAGAGAACACAAGCTTACAATAGTAGAAGAAGATTTGCAATGGAGCCAAATCTCCTAAACCATTAACTAGCTAGCAGGGGGTCGGCATGGACAGTTGATGCAACTTGTCACGAAATCGTGACACTATTCTTCTCCTTAGGCCGCGAACAAGCAACATGTCACAATATCGTGACACCTTTCCCCTTTGGCCACGAAAAAGCAACATGTCATGATATCACGACATTTTCCTCCTTTGGCCGTGAAAATTCAACAAGTCGTGATATCGCGACACTTTTCTCCTTTGGGCACGAAAGTGCAACATGTCACGATATTGCGACATGTGATATCGCGACACATTTTATCCTTTGGCTGTGAAAATGCAACATGTCACGATATCGCGACACCATTTCTCCTTTGGTTGTGAAAATGCAACATGTCGCGATATCACGACACCTTTTCTCCTTTAGCCGCAAAAATGCAACATGTCACAATATCGTGACACCTTTTCTCTCTTGGACGTAAAAATGCAACATGTCACGATATCGTGACACCTTTTCTCCTTTGGCCATGAAAATGCAACATGTCACGATATCGCGACACATTTTCTCCCTTGGCCGCGAAAATGCAACATGTTGCGATATCGTGACACCTTTTCTCCCTTAGCCGCAAAAATGCAACATGTCATGATATCACGACACCTTTCCTCCCTTGGCCGCGATGAAGCAACATGTCATGATATCACGACAACTTTCCACCCTTGGCCTCGATGAAGCAACATGTCGCGATATCGCGACAACTTTCCACCCTTGGCCGTGACGAAGCAACATGTCGCGATATCGTGAAACTTTCTGCCCTTGGTCACGACGAAGCAACATGTCACGATATCATGACAACTTTCCACCCCTGGCCTTGACAAAGCAGCATGTCGTGATATCGCGACAACTTTCCACCCTTGGCCGTGATGAAGCAACATGTCGCAATATCACGAAAACTTTCCTCCCATGGTCGTGACGAAGTGACATGTCACGATATCGTGACAACTTTTCGCCCATGACCGCGATGACACAACATGTCGTGATATCGTGACAAATTTCCTCTAGTGACCGCGATGATGCAACATGTCACGATATCGCAACAAATTTCCTCCAGTGACCGCGACGGTGCAACATGTCACGATATCGCGACAACTTTCCACCAGCGACCACGACGGTGCAACATGTCACGATATCGCGACAAATTTCCTCCAGCGACCATGACGACGCAACATGTCACGAAATAGAAGTTGTTTTTTGACCAATGGTTGTAGATAATTTTAATCATTGACAATTATTTAATAAATATTAGCAAATAATGGATTTTCTAATCATGGAAGTAGATTTTATAGAAAAGAAGAATGAATATGGGGATAATTTCAAAGAGCACATCGTATAGCTAAAGTCATACTAGTTGGCTAAAGGGCTTATTATATTGGAAAGCTTGTTTTAACTCTAATAATAGGTCAAGGAAAACTAGTATCAAAATAAAATATTTTGAATATATGATATGACAACAATTTAAATAGGCATGCTTGGTAGGACAAAATTAACATGTCTATTCAAAAATATTAAAAAAAAATTGATTGAGATTTCAATGAAGGTCTTAATCAACCTACTTATTGAAGCATAAAAATATTTACTTGGAAATTCCACTAAATAAGACCTTGAAGAATCCATTTGATAAGACATAAGACTGATATTCTAGTGGAAGATTTTTATCTCATATCCTATTAAATCAACCCAAACTTCCACCTAGCGAATATGTCTGCCTTAGAATCTATACATCCCCTCCTCACCATGTGCATGGTTTTTGGGTTGAACATCAATATCTTGACCATGTCAACTATTGGTATACTTATCCATATGAGTATCTAAATAACCATGATAGCCTGAGGATGGAATGATCTATTTCCAACCCCATATGTAGAATGAATAGGATATGTGTATGCATCCATCAAAGGATGATGCAATCTATGATGATAGTTTATCTTGACCACATTATAAATATAAATTCCATGAAATAAATGTATAACATAACTAATATTTTGTAAACATTGCAATAATAAGCAAATAAGAATGGAAATCTACTCCCTATTATAAGTTTGAGGATTGTTATAATGATTTAATAATATCATGGCTAATTGCAATAGCTCATAAATAATATTGGCAAGGGGTCAGTTCTATGGAGAGGACCTAACAACCATGTAACTATAGATGATCAACTCTAACTGATATAAATCCTAAAGGGGTATTATAATCTAGTGAATATGAACAAAGGTAATTAATGAGTAAATATTATTGAACACTTCCTTTACTCTCAAACATCAAAGTAGTATCCCCATATAAAAACCTATCATTTTTATCATCATCAATTAATCTTATCCTAATCTTTGTATGATAATATAAATGACCTAAATCCTACTCTCCAAAATTGGGTGTAGAGGTATAGTTAACACTAATATTATAATGAAACTTGTAATGAAGCATAAAGGCAAAATATCATGCTAAAATCATAATTACTAGATAGTTTCCCTTATGCATAAATAAACCATGTATAAACTATGACAACCATTGTGGGTACACACACCTAGAAAATTCTTTGTCTAACTTATATAATAAATTCTAACCTCGAATAGAAAGGGCTTAGGAATCTCTTCACCAAGTTTTTCTTCAATTGATTGCCCTTGCATAATATCCTTTGTGGACTCTTTGTTGATGGAATACATAGTTGGTTGTAGAGGATCAAATTGATTTATTGTGTCTAAAAATTTATTTAAATTATCATGGATTAAATGAGGTTTTCATAAATAATGAGGTTTTTCTTGCAAGATAATCCAATCCATATTGCATACATTAAAAATGAATTAATACTTGACCTATTTTTTTTTAACCACCATCCCCTTTTGAAGATAAAACACAACCTGCTCTTCCCCTTGCTTCTCAAAGAAATCCCCCCTTTCAAATGAGCATCCACATTTCAAAATCCCCTAAGATTTGGTGCATAGATAGCTAAAATTGAATGGATGGCAAAGTTGATGTGACACTAAGATTTTTTGTGGTAGGTAGTTGGTAGTTATGGTGTGGTGTTCTAGTTGTTCACATAGAATAGGTTTTGAGGTACACCCTCTCCTCAAGTTACTATCTATGCAAGGAATAAATATGGTTGGAGGGCCCTTTGTGATTTATTTTATAGGGTCCATACTTATGCATATAATTATCTTCATGCAAAAAATTACACCAAGAATGTTTCATGTGAATACAATATTTCCTATCCATTCATGGCCCCACCCCTTTCCATATTGGATGCTAGGGTGGACACATTTTGTTTGCATACAATTAACAATGGCTAAATACTCGAGCATTGCTCAAAATGCATCAAATAGTTTCAAAAAAATTTGTTTTATTTGTGATTAAAAAAAATAAAGTGGCACAAGAGTGTTGATGGCAATTTAGCCATATTATTTCATAGACCAATATTTTAGGACCATAAAATTAAACACATAAAATGTATTCACACATAAATAATGTCTCATAAACGCACATAAGTCATCAAATATTATTGGATGAAAAATTGATTATAATGTATGGAGATTTATCTCCATAATACAACCTTATAAGATGACTCTTCAGTACTCAAGTATTTTTATACTCAAACAACTAAGATATACATCCTTTCACATTCCTTGTATATGAAAATCTCTTATGACTTTTACTTTGCATGCCTTATTTCATAACACATGACACTCTTCATATTTTGATACATACATTAAAACACACTTCTTAATCTAATATTTACAAATTTACAAAATAATTTGATCTCCCAAATCATATAGGAACTGTTCTTTTTGGTAGTGTACTTCTTGTCTTCTACACTTATATTATTTTGATGTTTTACTACTCCTTATATTCCTTGTTCTTTCAAGGCTTCACCTTATTTTACCATTCACTTCTTAGGACTCTAACTTCACAATAGATATCTTGGTAATATCCAAATGTAATAAACCTATCTCAATGTCTTGTTCTCCTTAGAAATTATCTCCACCTTGCTTCATCCTCATTATGGATTTCAATCTTCTCATGACCTTTTTCAACCAACAAATCATCCCCCCCAATATTATAAATTCATAGTTCATTTTTAACATCTCCTCCTTAGTACAATGTCAGTCGATCTCTTTATGTTCTCTTTCTTGATGAAATATCAATTGTCTTCTCTTCTCAATCAAAAATTTGGGTGACCTCATCCCTTCCTCCAAACTTTAAAAATTTAAATGGCTAAAGTGTAGCTCTAATACACTGATGGAAATTTAACTAAATTATTTCATAGGCCTATATTTTAGGAGCATAAAATTAAACACATAAAATGTATTCACACATTAACAATATCTCATAATCATGCATAAGTAATCAAATATTATTAGATAAAAAGTGATTACAATACAAGAAGCTTTGTATCCATAATATAACCTCAAACAACCAAGAGATGCATCCTTTCACATTCCTCACATATAACAAAACTCTCATGACTCTTCACTTTACATCTTGTCACCTAACACCTATGAATTTTACTTTACACACCTTATTACATAACACATGACACTCTCCACATTTTGACACATACATTAAAACACACTCCTTAATATAACATCTACAATTTGACCAAATAATGTAATATTTCCAACAAATGTTTCACAATACCATACACTCAACTATGAGCATCACCAATTATATTGGTCACTTAACTTATGATCACCAATTTCTCTCTTTTCTTTTACAAGTGATGAGGGTTTATTGATTAAACATTATACTTGGTACATTTCTTGAAATCATGTACCATTTCTAATATTTTATTAGTGAAAATTAAAACTTATAATATTATTTATGAAAATTAGATGCAACAATTAACTACAATAAAATATTAACCAGACAAGATCATATAAAAGTTGGAGGAAATAAATGTTTTCTATAATAATTTTTGTATAGTTTTTTTTTTTAAATAAAGGGGTAAAAATTTATTGATATAAATTTTGAATTACAGAGTACAACTACGCTTCCAACTAGGACTCAAATAAACAGCCAAATAGGCTAAAACCACTAGACTAGAATGACACCCTGAAAAGACAATAAGAACAAACCACATTAAGTTTGTACATCCTTGTGGATAAAATCCCACAGGCGTTGAGAGTCCCCATATGAGAGACTCTCCCAATTATCAATACTCCAAGGATCCAGTAGCTCAGAAGCCCTTTTGACTAGGTAATCAGCAACCACATTCCATTCCATTGGAATGTGCACAAAGGATATAAATTCAAACTCTTCACTCATTCTAAGAATCTGAATGACTACAGAGGCCAAATGCCAATTAATTTCCTCCACCCTTTTACTGTTTAAAATATTAACCATAATTTGAGAGTCTGACTCACAGATAATCCTATTCCATCCAAGAGAAAACCCCCTCCACAAGGCCTCAATAATTGTAAGAGCTTCCATAAAATTATTGGAGTGAACACCTTTATAAATGGAAAAGAAAAAATTGACACCACCAGTAGAATCTCTCCCAACACTGCCAATGCCAGCATGTCTAGGATTACCCATGGATGATCCATCAGTATTAATTTTTAAAACTCCTCTAGGGGTTGGCCTCCACCTACCATCTCTCCTAACCTTCTTGCTGAGCTGAGGAACCCTACTAGGGCTAGAAGAGTTCACACCATCCCCAAAGAGACCAAGGGATTACTGTACATTCTCATCCCTAGAATACAAAAGAGGGTCCACATAACATTTGCTATGTATGGTTTCTTGAACCATATACAAGATCCTTTGCCAGATCTATTGAATAACCAAATAACTGCCCTGAAATATGCACTAGTTTTGTTCGAGCCAAATTTGCCAGATGATGCAAGAAGGGCCTAAATTCCAAGACACCCAAAGGAAGGGGGCCTTGGTCAGAGGTCTGCTTAGACTACTCCAAAACTCCACCAGGGACAGCACATGAAAACATGGATGGTTCCAAGTGCTCCATCAATGGTGCCAAATGTCTCTAGCAAAGGAACATTGGAAAAATAAATGAGAAGAGTCATCGTCATTCTTACTACAAAGGATACAAAAAAAGGGATCCTGAAATCCCATTTTCCTCATATTATCCCAAGTGAGGCATTTATTATGAGCTACCAACCAGAGAAAGAAGTTACATTTTTGCTAGGCAAATTTGTTCCACACCTTTTTCCACCAAGTTACAAGAAGACTCCCATACTTTTGCTTATCCAAAACCTGATAACCATAGGCTATGGAGTAAGTTCCCTTAGGATTAGGGTTCCAAGCCATAATATCTTTACCCCTCAATGAAGAACAAAGCCTCCCCATAAGAATAAGAGTAAGCACCTCTATGTCCTTGGACAATCCCCCCTAGGGCCATTCTTGCGGATCTTTCCACATGTACATCTCCATATTTCCAAAAGATTAGATTTTTTTAAAGTCCTCCACACGAGACCAGCCTGCTTCCAAGAAAAAAATGCTTAGGTAACGTAACCTAGGATATTGATTCAATATAGGAGTGTGACCATCCCAAGAATCCTCCCAAAAAAGAGCATGTGACCTCTGATTGAAAATCCAAAACAAACCCTACTTGATTAAATTAGCTCCTCTTTTTAGAGTGTTTTAAATAACTGAACCTTTCCCAACCAAGCTGACTCTAGGGATCTCAGCCTCAAAAATACTTCTCAAGTATTTACAAGATAATATTTTACCCCAAATATGATCTTGAGAGGTACACCATCTCCAACAAAGTTTTGCAGCCAAATCCTGCCCAAAAAGAGTTGTCTGTCGCAACCCAAGGCCTCCCTCTTGCATCGGCCTACATATAGAATCCCACCTAACAAAACTCCATTTAGATTGATCAAGTTTTCTAGACCATAAAATCTATCTTGACAAAGCATCCATGTCCTTGATGAAGTGAGAGGGAGTTATTTGTACAAAACATCTATAAATGGCTAAATATTGAACAACAAATTTTAAAAGCAACACTCTACCTATAGTGGATAGCCATCTAAAAATCCAATGATTTACCTTCCTTCTAAACTTATCAAGCATAGACTGCCAAGAAGATCTAGGTAGAGGATGAAATGAAATTGGAATACCAAGATAAATGAAGGGGGGAGTCCTAACCTGGAATCTTAGAATGCGAGCAATCCTGGATTGAATAAGAGGAGGGGTATTGAAGAAAAAAATAGAAGACTTGTCCTCATTAATCAACTGTCCAGAAGCACCAATATATATGTCAAGAGACTGTCTAATACTTCTAGCTTCCCTAATAGTGGAAATTCCCAAAAAAATAGTATCATAAACAAATTGAAGGTGAGAAAGAGGTGGCAAACTACTATCCCACTTCCATCCCTAAATGAGACCCTGCATGACTTGAGACTTGAGCAATCTTCCCAAACCTTCCGCCATAATGATAAACAAATAAGGAGATAAAGGATCGCCTTGCCTCAATCCCCTTGAGGCCTCAAACAACTCTGATGGCTCATTATTAACAAGAATAGAGAATGAAGAAGAAGAAACACAGCTCATCACCCATCTAATCCATTCCTCTTCAAATCCATTCCTCTTCAAATCCAAAAGCAGCAAGAAATTTCTGAAGAAAGGACCATCTGACCCAATCATAGGCTTTGGCTATGTCCAACATAATGAACATAGTTTTTCCTTAGAAGTTTCCATCGAGTGAATATATTTTGTAGAAATAACAACCCCATCCAAGATTTTTCAGCCAACAAAAAACCCTCTTTGCTCCTCAGAGATGATTTTGCTCAACCATATCTTCAACCTCTCAGCAATAATTTTTGTGATGATCTTATACACAACATTGCAGAGAGCAATAGGCCTAAAAATATCCAAGGAATTTGATCCCTCTTTTTTTGGTATAAGCACCACAAAGGTGGCATTTAGGGCCCTTAGCATCTATTTGTTCTATTGGGACTCATGGACCACCTCCAAAATATAAAATTTGATTAAATCCCAAAACTCCTGATAAAACTCAATTGGGAATCCATCCGGGCCTAGGGCTTTTCCTTTTTTCATCTTGAATATAACATTTTACAACTCCTCAAGGGAAATTGGACCCATCAAGTGCTCATTCATCTCTCTAGAAACAATCGTTGGAATACAATTTAGAATAAAATTTGTTGATTATTACTATATCCTACAATTTTTGTTTTTGGTTTGCTATAACTTACTTTATAATATTATCACTTATATAACATATCCATATTAAGCTTAAAATAATATATTTTATATAAAAACTTATAAAAATATAAATTTTATATTAACATTTTAGATTTATTTACATTTAAAAAAGATATAACCACATTCCTTACACATTCTTTTTAAAGTTACGCATATTCCTTACGTATATAATTTTTGTTTATAATAATATGTTACACAAAATTACAAAACAAAATTTAATAAATATAATGTTATTGTAACTATTAATCTACACTCAAACTCATATTTTATTTTTTATACATTATTTTATTAATTTAAAATTAATATTTTAAAAATTTCATTAAATACCGAGACAATGAGCTCTTTCTTAGCAACTCCTTTGGGATTCTTCACCCGTAATGTGTGTAGGGGGTTGGCCTTCTTTCTTTCTAACCCAGTAATGTGATGATACAATTCTAATGGCATATTATTAAAATTATATTCCACATTAATACCTATCTATGTAATATTTTCAAAAGTTAATTATTATTCGCAACGTGTAATTTTAATTTTAATTTATATATATTTTTTATTACATTGCAAAGTTGGTTATAATTAATTGGTTGACGAGAGTTCAAACCATATAGATGGCTCTCAACAAACTTATTGATGGGTTTGTCCACTCAAAGGATTTTGAGCAAACTACTGTGCAACAGTTGTTACCGAGGGTGGGGGTGGGCAGCATTTGAGGGTTGGGGTGGGCAGTAGTAACAACTGCTACACGGTGCAATAGTTGTTACTACTGCCCACCCCCACCCTCAAATGCTGCCCACCTCCACCACCGCCAACCTCAAATTCTGCCCACCCCCACCCTCAAATGCTGCCCACCCCCACCACCGCCAACCTCAAATTTTTCCCACCCCCACCCTCGGTAATAAGCTGCTGCACTATGCGGCGGTTGTTCTTATTGCTCACCCAACCCTCGGTAACAAGCTGCCGCATAGTGCAACGGTTGTTATTGCTGCCCACCCCCACCCTAAATTAGGGTGGTGCAGCGAGTGTTACTACTTGCTCAACCCCACCCTCGGTAACAAGCTGTTGCATAGTGCAACAGATTGTTATTGCTGCCCACCCCCACCCTCAAATAAGGGTGGGGGTGGGCAGCTAATAACTAACCGCTACACTATGCAGCAGTTTTCTCGAGGGTGGGGGTGGGCAGCATTTGAGGGTGGGGGTGGGTAGCATTTGGGGGTGGGGGTGGGTAGCGATAATAACTATTGCACGGTGTAGTAGTTGTTACCGAGGGTGGGGGTGGTGGGGGTGGGCAGCATTTGAGGGTGGAGGTGGGCAGTAGTAATAACTATTATACTATGTATTAATTGTTACTAAGGGTGGGGATGGCCAGCATTTGAGAGTGTGGGTGGGCAGCAATAACAACTACTACACTATGCAACAGTTGTTACTGAGGGTGGGGGTGGGTAGTAGTAACAATTGCTGCACAGATGCAGCAGTTGTTATTAAGGGTGGGTGTGGGCAACATTTGAGGTTGGGGATGGTGGAGGTGGTCATCATTTGAGGGTGGGAGTGGGCAGCAGTAACAACTACTACTCAGGTGGGGGTGGGCAGCGATTATTCGCTGCCCACCCCACCCTCAAATACTACTACTATAGTAACAACAACTGCTACCCACCCCCACCCTCAAATCCTCATTTGAGGGTGGGGGAGGGCAGCAGTTGTTACTACTGCCCACCCCCACCCTCAAATTCTACTAATGGTGGACAGTGGTAGCATTTGAGGGTGGGGGTGGGCAACAATTGTTGTTACTGCACACCCACCCTCATTTGAGGGTGCGGGTGGGCAATAGTAGCATTTGCGGGTGGGGGAGGGCAACAATAGTTACAGGGTGCAGGTGGGCAATAGTAGCATTTAAGGGTGGGGGAGGGCAATAGTAGTAACTACTATTGCCCTCCCCCACCCTCAAATGCTACTACTACCCACCCGCACCCTCAAATGAGTGTGGGGGTGCGAGTAACAACAATTGTTGCCCACCCCCACCCTCAAATGCTATCGCTACTCCACCCCCACCCTCAAATGAGGGTGGGGGTGCAAAATTTGAAGGTGAGGGTGGGAAGTGCAACATTTGAGGGTGGGGGTGGGTAGCAGTAACAACTGTTGCACCCACCCTCATTTGAGGGTGGGGGTGGGCAGTAGTAACAACTACTACACTAGGGTGGGCAACATTTGAGGGTGGGAGTGGGAAGCATTAATAACTTCTACACCCCCACCATCATTTGAGGGTGGGGGTGAACAACATTTGAGATGGGGGTGGGTAGCGGTAACAACTACTACATAGTTAGGGTGGGGGTGGACAAAATTTAAGAGTGGGGGTGGGTAGAAGTGAGGGTGGGGGTGGGCAGCAGTAACAACTGCTACACTGGAGTGGGCAACATTTGAGGGTGTGCATGGGTAGCATTAACAACTGCTACACCCCCACCCTCATTTGAAGGTGGGGGTGAACAACATTTGAGGGGGTGAACAACATTTGAGGGTGGAGGTGGGTAGCAGTAACAACTTCTGCATAGGGAGGGTGGGGGTGGACAACATTTAAGGGTGGGGGTGGGTAGAAGTAACAACTGTTGCATAGTGAGGGTGGGGGTGTACAACATTTGAGGGTGGGGGTGGGCAGCATTTGAGGGTGAGGGTGGTTGTGGGTAGCAGTAACAACTGTTGCATAGTTGAGGGTGGGGGTGGGTAGTAGTAACAACTACTGCATAGTGTAGCTCGGGGTGGGTAGCATTTAAGGGTGAGGGTAGGGGTGGGCAAAAATAACAACTTTTGCACAGTTGAGGGTGGGGGTGGGTAGTAGTAATAACTGCTGCATAGTGCTGCACTATGTAGTAGTTATTACTACTGCCCCCCCCCACCATCAAATGCATTGTGCGATAGTTATTACTACTACCCACCCCCACCCTCAAATGATGTCCACAACACTGTGCAACAGTTGTTACTACTATCCACACCCACCAACAGCACTGTGTAGCAGTTGTTACCGTTGCCCACCCCCACCCTCAAATGTTGTCTAGCAACACTCTGCAGTAGTTGTTACTGCTACTGACCCCCACCCTCAAATGTTGTCCACCCCCACCCTCAAATGAGGGTGAGGGTGCACCCAAAATTTAAACCTAAATATTTTCTTAACAAGTAACCAACTACATTTAAACTTACCAATCTACTAAAATAGCTTATAGAGGTGTAATTATTATTCGCTGCTAATTTCACGCACTTAGAAGACACCAAAAGTGCGTACAAGATCTTCTCTACACTCTATCAGAGAGTGGAAGCTAGGTATGGAGAAGAGTGCTCCATGGCCTCGCTCATTTTTTCCTAAATTTTTTTCATGGCCACCATCGGCAACCACATGGGAACCAAAATTCTGTTGATTCCATCCCTACAATGATGGGGGATGAGAAATGTTTCACGATTACTCCTTGCATTGAATTTCAGAGACCCTCCATAGACCGCCTTACCCCACCCGTAATCCACATCCCGAAATCCAAATTTGGTCAAGTCCGAGACAACAAAATCCCCCATAACTGGTAACAATAGGTGGCCCTTCAACTCCATGAGGTCTATGACAGATCGCATGTACTCATCATTGACAGCCATTTTTGCCCTGGTTATCAGTTCCACCACGAATGACAGGGGCTTGTTCGCCAGCAGCCCCGCCTTGGTCTTTGCGCAGGCGAAGCAGATGGCATTGCCATAGTACCCCTATGGGAATGGTGGCTCAAACATGGATTGGGTTTCCTGTAGGAATATAAACCAAACATCCTATTTCGATGCCAGATTCAGGGCCCTCGTCCTTAGCCACCACAGACAGGCCGATAACACCTGAAACGTGGAATACTTTACTTGCCCCACTGCTGTTGCCTACATCTTTAGCGACGTGATCTCCTGTGGCCCAAATAAGAAGTAATTGTAGCTCATCTCGTCCATCGAAAAAATGTTCCCTTCATGTTGATCGTATTCATAGAGCGGTACGGTCACGACGGGCTTTGGCCACAGCCGCAGTGTTTCTCTTTTCCACATCGGAGACACCGAAGGCCCTGCCGATTATGTATATTAAACAGTGAAAATGCTTGCTTTACTAGGGTCCTCAAACCTGGATCAATAAAAGAGGAGAATTGGTGATGCTCTACGACCCCGACACGTCGTATATCTACTTGTCACATTTTGATAATGGCGGATGCAGGTCTCCGAACTGTTCGAGAGAAATGTTCGCGTCGGCTTCCCCTAAGATTTGGTGCATAGCTAGCTAAAGTTGAATGGATGGCAAAGTTGATGTGACACTAAGAGTTTGTGTGGTAGGTAGTTGGTAGTTCTGGTGTGGTGTTCTAGTTGTTCACACATAATAGGTTTTGAGGCACACCCTCTCCTCATTTTATTATTTATGCAAAGAAAAAATGTGGTTGGAGGGCCCTTTGTGATTTTTTTTATAGGGTTCATACTTATGCATATAATTATCTACATGCAAAAAATTGTACCAAGAATATTTTATGTGAATGTCAAATTTCCTCTTCATTCATGGTTCCATCCCTTTCTACATTGGATGCTAGGGTGAACACATTTTTTTTTTTTTTGCATAAAATTAGCAAATGGCTAAAGAATCAGCATGGTTGAGAATGCATCAAATAGTTTCACAAGAAGATGTTTTCTTTATGATTAAAAAAATAAAGTCGCACAAGAATGTTGATGGCAATCTAGCCAAATTATTTCATAAACCAATTTTTTAGGATCATAAAATTAAATACATAAAATATATTCACACACAAATAATATCTCATAAACACACAGAAGTCATCAAATATTATTGGATAAAAAATTTATTACAATGTATGAAGCTTTATCTTCATAATATAGCCTTATAAGATGACTCTTCAATACTCAAGTATTTTTATACTCAATCAACTAGGAGATACATCCTTTCACGTTCCTTGTATAAGAAAAAGCTCTTATAAATTTTCCTTTGCACACTTTATTGCATATCACATGACACTCTCCAGATTTTTATTTATACATTAGAACACACTTCTTAATCTAATATTTACAAATTTACCAAATAATTTAATCTCTCAAATCACATAGGAAGTCTTCTTTTTGGCAGTGTGCTTGTTGTCTTTTGCACTTATCTTCTTTTTATTTTTTATTTCTCCTTCTTATATTCCTTGTTCTTTCAAGGCTTCACCTTATTTTTCATTCACTTCTCATAAATCTCACTTCACAATAGATATCTTGGTAATATCCAAATGTAATCAACCTATCTCAACATCTGGTTCTCCTTAGAATTTATCTCCACCTTGCTTCATCCTCATTATGGATTTCAATATCATCATGATTTTTTCAACCAACAAATCATCCTCCCCAAGATTATATACTTATAGTTTATTTTTATCATCTCCTTTTGAGTGTAATGTCAACCGATATTTTTATCTTCTCTTTCTCGATGAAATGTCAATTGTCTTCTCTTCTCAATCAAAAATTTGGGTGACCTCATCCCTTCCTCCAAACTTTAAAATTTCAAATGGCTAAAGTGTATATTTAATACACCCATGTCAATTTAGCCAAATTATTTTATAGACCCGTAATTTAGGATCATAAAATTAAACAAATAAAATGTATTCAAACATTAATAATATCTCATAAACATGCATATGTCATAAAATATTACTAGATAATAACTGATTACAATGCATGGAGATTTATTTCAATAATATAACCTCAAACAACCAAGAGATGCTTCCTTTCACATTCCTTACATATAACAAAACTCTCGTGACTCTTCACTTTACATATTGCCACCTAACACCTATAGATTTTACTTATCACTTTATTACATAACACATGACACTCTTGTACATTTTGACACATACATTAAAACACACTCCTTAATCTAATATCTACAAATTTACCAAATAATGTAATATTTCCAAAAAATGTTTCACAATACCATACACTCAACTATGAGCATCACCAATTATATTGGTCACTTAACTTACCATCACCAATTTCTCTCTTTTCCTTTATAAGGGAGAAGGGTTTATAGTTTAAAAATTATACTTGATACATTAGTTGAAATCATGTATCATTTATAAAATTTTATTAGTGAAAATTAAAACTTATAATGTTATTTATAAAAATTAGTTGTAACAATTAACTACAATTGGCAAAGTCCTTCTTGAAAACGGTTAGGAGCAAGAAAATGAGCTCTGGCGATTTTTGAATCTGAACTAGGGTTTCTATATTTTCAAAAAATATTTGGCTTCTGCTGGCTTGCAGAAGTGTCTTCGGGGTACGGTGGTTCTGAAGGTTCAATCGGTGCCCCAGGAGGGTCCAATGGGGACTCCTCCGGCTCCTTTTCCAGGAAGTACTAGCTCTTATGCTGATTTGTTTAAAGAAGATTCTCCTCCGAAGAATGCTGAAGCGCAAAATATGGCATATAAAAAGCTCTTCACGACTACTGGGAATAGGTCTTCAGCACGGCGTGTGAATGGTTGTTTACCATAGGCCGAATCCAGGCCAAAAATCATCATTGATCCCAGCATGGTTGAGGAGTCTGTCCTCTATAGAGCTAGACATGATTTAATCTGCAAGTTCATGGGTATTCACCCTTCCCTGAGCTTTTTGCATTCTTGGATCCGCCAAAACTAGGAGCCCCACGATGATTTTTCATTGTGGTTTATTATTAATGGTTATTTTATTGTCAGCTTCTCGGCTCTGGTCGATAGAAATAAGGCTTTTGAGTTAGAGAAGAAAAACCATGGCCTGACAGGGCTATTTGTTCAACCATGGAGGGTAGGATTCGATCCTCGTTTTGAATCTATTGCTGTTCCAGTGTGGATTCAATTATATGCTCTTCCAATGGAATTCTGGGGTGAGCAGGTATTGGTAATGATTGGCAATTCGATTGGTAGACATCTGGGTGTTGCTAGAGACACTATTGAAGGGAGCATGGCGGTGTATGCTCGAATATGTGTGTAGATGAATATGAGCCAGCCTTTGCTGACAAAGTTGGAAATTGAACTGGCAGGTCTTTCCTAGATTCAATAGTTGGACTATGAGGCCCTACCATTTAGATGTCGGGTTTGCCATAAGCATGGACATTTGGCCCGTTTCTGTCCTCTTAATATGAATGCCAATATGGAGGCCCCATCAGGAATGCCAAAATCGCCTAAAGAGGATAAGGCTACACCCAATAATGGTCCTATTAGCACCAGTCAGGGCCAGGAAGCTCAGAGAGAGGGTTTTGAACAGCCTCGAAGAAAAATACAAAGAAAAAGGAGGGAAAGGAGCAATCTCATCTCAGGCCTGCAAATAGGTATGAGATTTTTAAGTCATTGGTTGATGAAGAGGATCAGTCTATGGAGGGTTTGGAGGGTTTCAAGGAAACCTCTATTTTTCCTTGGCAACTCCCCCTCTCATCTTCTCCTGTCATTCAGCAGATAGTTGATCCCTCTGAGGTATCACAACCAGTGTGTTCTGGTGCCTTAGTAGTCCATAACTAGGAGCAGACAGTTTCTCAAGATGTTCGCATGGGGATAGCAAAGAAAAATAGGGAAAGACCATATTTGGGGATAACCCAGATAGAAAAAAGATAAAAAAATAGTAATTCTTAGGGAGCTGGTAGAAGATCCAATAAGGAGCTACTAGCAGCCCAGGGAGACAAATTGATCATGGGAGGATTGGTGAGGACAATTGACTCTTATTGCTCCCAAGGGTAACCCATGATTATACAATCTTGGAATGTGAGGGGTTTAAACAATGAGAACCCATCAATCTGCTGTTCAAAGATTATTAGAGCATAGTAATACTGATTTTTTGCTTTTACAAGAAACCAAGATGTCTTTGGATCTTATGTCTAAAACAGTCAACAAAATTTGGAGAGGTGCTGGTCATATGGATGTGGCTACCCAAGGTGCCTCAGGGGGTATTGTTACTCTGTGAAACTCTCTGGAATGGTCTGCAATAGAACACCTTGCCTGGAGGGGTGTTCTCACTTCTCTTTTTAGGAATAATGTCTCTGCAGAATTCATTCTTGTCACTAACTTTTATGGTTCTCAAAATCTAGAGGGTCAGAGGCGATAGTGGAAGGCTGTGCATGACATGCAAGCATCAAGGGAAGATATAGACTGGAATATAGTGGGGGAATTTAATGCTAAATTATCTTTAAGAGACCAGGAAGGGGGAACACCTCTTTTGGATCTAGGGGACCGTTTCATGATTGCTCAAGTCTAGGCTTTGCACTTAGTGGACATTAAATGTCTTGGCAATAACTTCATTTGGACTAATAAAAGGCGGGAGCTACATAGTAGGAAGGTGAAGCTAGATCGCTTTTTGCTTTCAGAGGAGGTGTTTGTAAAATGGAATATCAATTTTTAGATTTTGGCAGGCCCTGTTTTTGATCACTTTCCTATTCTGTTGGAAAGCGGGACTGGGATGGGGATCCATCACAAAACTTTCAGATTTGAGAATTTTTGGCTTCAGAAAGAAGAACTTCGAGAGAAAATTCCACAGTGGTGGGAAGAGGGTTGCCCAGCTTATGGGAGAGCTATGTTTAGAATCCACAAACAACTTCAATATGTCAAATATTAGTTGAAGTATTGGAGGCATTCTAATAAATCTAACTTCTAGGCCCAAAGAGCTTTGTTGGTGGCCCGTTGGGATGAGGTCCAAAAATAGTTTAGAGGAGTAATAACTGACCAGCTCAAAGTTGAGGATGACGCCTTGCGTTCTGTGGTTGAGGACATTGACAACCAGGAGGAGATCTATTGGAAACAGAAAGCAAGAACTTCCTGGTTATTAGAAGGGGATAGAAATACAAAATTCTTTCATCATACTGCTTGTGCTCGAAGATAGATGAATAAGATGGAGGCCCTTCAATATGAGAACGGTCATTCCTTTGATACTCTTCCAGGTATTCATTCCCATGCTATGGATTATTTTTCAAATATTTTTAAGGAAAGTGTGGTTCAAGATGTAGAGGCCCAAAATGAAGTTATTTCTGTCATACCTGCTATTATTTCGGAGGATGAAAATCAGGCCCTCCTCAAACCCATTGATAGGGATGAATTGAAAACTATGGTCTTTGGAATGAGCACTGGCAAAAATCCTGGTCCAGATGGCTTCCCAATTGAGTTCTTTCAGGATTTTTGGGACTGCTTTGAGGAAGATGTAAGGGTTGTTGTTGAAGAATCCAAAGAAAATAAGAGAATGCTTAAATCTATAAACCACACGTTCATTACCTTGATTCCAAAAGGGGAGGAGGGGGTTCATATTTCAGATTATAGGCCTATTGCCTTATGTAATGTGGTGTACAAAATAATCACAAAGGTAATGGCTGAGCGCATAAAACCTCTTTTTCATAACATTATCTCCTCTGAGCAAGGAGGCTTTGTTGAGGGACAACAGATTCTGGATGGGGTGGTTGTGGCTTAGGAAGCAATCCATTCAATGCACACTTCTGGTAATAAAGGGATGATCATTAAATTGGATATGTCAAAGGCTTATGACAGGGTTGAATGGAGCCTCTTGGCTAAAATGATGGCAGCCTTCAGCTTATTTCAGGGTTGGATTGAGTGGATCATGAGTTGTGTCTCTTTCCTGACTTACTTTGTGCTTATCAAGGGCATTCCTTCGCAACCTTTTGGAGCTTCTCGGGGTCTGCGTGAGGGGGATCCCTGTTCCCCTTATATTTTTCTCATTCTGGCTGAAGGTCTTGGCAAAATTTTCTTGAGGAGAAGACAGCAAGGCAGATTATTGGGTATTAGGGTGGGGGATGAAGTTGTATCGCACCTGTAGTTTGTGGATGACACTGGTTTGATGGGAGTGGCCAGCATCAGGGAAGCTAGAACGATTCAGGATACTCTTAATGTTTATCTCAGGGCTACTCAACAGGTCATTAATGACAAGAAATCCAAAGTGGTCCTTTTTAATCTGGAGCAAAGGCTTCAAAACAAAATTTTAGAAATCCTGGGATTCACTAGGACTTCTCTTTCTGTGGTTTACTTGGGTATCCCCTTGCACTTCAAGAGGCTGAAATTAGACACTTGGAAGAATATGTTGGAGTGTATCAAGGACAAAATTAATCACTGGTATCACAAGTGGTTAAGTTATGGTGGTAGATTAATGTTCTTACAGTCAGTCATTCAAGCCATGCCAATCTACAAATTTTCTATCCTAGCTGCCTCGCTTACAATATGGAAAGAGTTGGAGAGGATGGCTAGGAAGTTTTTGTGGGAAGGAGCTAAAGGAAAAAGAAAATGGGCCTTAGTGGGTTGGGATAAAGTCACCCAGGCCAAGGTAAAAGGTGGGCTGGGACTGAGAGGATCCAAGTTAAATAATCAAGCCTTGGCTAGAAAGTTGTACTGAAGGTGGATTTCCCAACCAACTTCCTTATTCAGTAGAATTCTAACGAGTAAATATTTGGGTCAACTTAACCCCAATGAGGTGGGCCGTTTCCCTCTGGATGGTACTGTATCCTTAGTGTGGCAGGCTCTCAAGATCAACTATTTTGGAAAGTGGGGAGAGGGGAGAAGGCCCGTTTCTAGAATGATTCTTGGGATCAGTACCCACCCATCATTGTTGAATTCTCCAAGTTACTTCCAATAAAATCTGCCATAAAAATCATGGGTTGGGTCCAAATTGAAAGTTATTTCAACACTTCTCAGTTGGGGGAGTATAAGTTTAAGAAGTTTAAGAGGTTGGAGGAGTGGCCAATTCCAATCCCCCGGAGTTGGCACCCATCTTAACCAAAATCTTGACATAAAGGTTTCTCACAGGGAGAGACGAGGAGGATGAATTAGCTTGGGGCTATGGGAGCCTTGGTTTTTATACAGTGAAGGATGGATATGACAAGATCCTCCCAGACCCTCTCCCCATTCTTTTTTGGTTGAGGATTGGAGAAAGATTTGGCACTCTAAGGGCTGGCCGAAAGTAAACTTTTTTCTTGGCAGTTTATGCACAATGGTATTCTCACTTTTGACAATCTCAGATGTAGAGGAATCATTGGCCCTTATCAATGTGTTTTATGCCACAAGAACGAAGAAACATCTGATCACCTGATATTTGAGTGCCCTTTCACGCGTCATATTTGGAAGCGATGGCTCTCTCATTATAAAATCCAGGTTAATGGTGACATGAATCGGAATAATATTTGGGAAATATGGAAGCAGGGTAGATTTAAATCCAAAGCTCTTCAAATTGGGTGGGAGCTTGGTTTATACTTCATTTGGTGGCAAGTGTGGTTGGAGAGAAACGCTAGAATTTTTAGAGAAACCTTTTCCTCGCTAGATGGAGTTTGGCAGGTCATCTGGAGCAAAGTCACAGAAACTGTTGTTGTCTATGCTAAAGAGGAAACTCAGGTTGTTCCTGGGCCAATGGAAGAGGGAGTTGAAAAGCAAGAGGGACAGAATAGAACCAGTTGGAAACTACCCCCAGAAGGCTGGATTAAAATCAATACTGATGGAGCTGCAAAGGGAAATCTGGGTAGTGTCGGTATTGGCGTGGTCTGCCAGAATCATGAGGGATCAGTGCTCTATTGGGAACTGCAGGGTTTGGGTAGAGCCACAAATAATGAAGCAAAAGCCATTGCTATCAAATATGCCTCTATTTGGGCAGTTACTCAGGGTCATAGGAGGATAATTCTTGAATATGATTCTCAAATTTTGGTTGGAGCTCTAGACTACATGAGGAACTTTTCGTTGAACGCTTGGAGGTTGAGGATTCTGGTCTCTCAAATCAAGGAATTATGGAGGGAATTAGATGATGTGATTCCAGTATATGTGAGCAGAGATTTAAACAAAGTGACCGATTTCCTGGCTAAGATGGGTCGCTGCGAAAGAAGTAGGGGTGCAGTTGCACAGTGGCATGCCTATTGAAGATGAGGTGATTAGGCAGGGCCTTGAAATATCCTTGAGACAATGATCAATGAAAAAGCTAAGGGTGGTTTTTGTCATGATTTCGTGACCTGTTGCGCCATCGCGGCCATTGGCGGTAAGCTGTCATGATATCGCGACATGTTGCGTCGTCGCGGCTGTTGGAGAAAAGTTGTCACGATATCGTGACTTGTTGCGATATCGCGGTTGATGGAGGAAAGTTATAGCGATATCGCGACATGTTGCGCTGTCGTGGCCGTTGTGGGAAAGTTGTCACAATATCGCGACATGTTGCGTCATCACGGTCATCGAGGAAAAGTTGTCGCGATATCGTGACATGTTGCGTCGTCACAGCCAAGGGAGGAAAGTTGTCACGATATCGTGACATGTTGCACCGTCGCTGCCACCGAGGGAAAGTTGTCACGATTTTGCGACATGTTGCACCGTCGCGGCCAAGGGAGGAAAGTTGTCACGATATCGCGACATGTTGTGCCGTCATGGCCAAGGGAGGAAAGTTGTTGCGATATCGTGACATGTTGCACCGTCGCTGCCGTCGAGGGAAAGTTGTCACGATTTCGTGACATGTTGCGCCGTCACGACCAAGGGAGGAAAGTTGTCACGATTTCGCGACATGTTGCACCGTCGCTGTCGCCGAGGGAAAGTTGTCGCGATATCGCAACATGTTGTGCCGTCGCAGCCAAGGGAGGAAAGTTGTCACGATATCGTGACATGTTGTGCCGTCACGGCCAAGGGAGGAAAGTTGTCGTGATATCGCGACATGTTACGCCATCGCGGCTGCTGGCGGTTAGTTGTCACGATATCGCGACATGTTGCTCCGTCGCGGCCAAGGATGGATTTTTGTTGCGATTTCGTGACAGGTTGACTTTTTTGCGGTCAGAGGAGTCTTGTGTCGCGATTTCGCAACTTGTAGTTTTTTCGCGGCCAGAGGTGAAATTGGTGTTTGCTGCGCGTTTTCGCGATAAGTTGTTGTAACATACTTATCAGCTCTCTCAGCTAGCTTGGTATTGGTTCAAGAGATTTGGATCCAGTGCAAATCTTCATTTTCTCTTATAATCATGTGTTTTCATTGTTTTCGGCTGGGATGTGTCTTCTCCCAATTGTAACTGATCTTTGTTTTAATACAAGTTTTTTTCAAAATTTTCAAAAAAAAAAACAATTAACTACAATCAAATCTTAACTAGAAAAAATCATATAAAAGTTGGAAAAAATATCTTCTCACAAATATTTTTTATAATAATTCTTTTTGTGTAGTTATTCCTTATAAAATTTTTATATTATTACCGCATCCTACAAAGTTTTTACTATAACTTGCTTTATAATATTATCACTTATATATCATATCAATGTTACGTTTAAAATAATATATTTTATATAAAAACTTATAAAAATAAATAAATTTTATTTTAACATTTTAAATTTATTTACATTTTAAATTTATTTACATTTTAAAAAAGATATAACCACATTCCTTACACATATTATTTTTAAAGTTACGGCATATTCCTTATTTATATAATTTTTTTTTTTTTTTTATAATAATATGTTACACAAAATTACAAAACAATCCATGTGCAGGAGTTAGAAGTGGGTAGTTAAAAATCTCCAATTAAAATCGAAAGATCTCAAGTTCATATCTCTCTTCTCACATACTGAATGTACATAAAAATTACAAAAACATCATTTATAAATATAATATTACTGTAACTATTAATCTACACTCAAACACATATTCTTTATATTATTTTATTAATTTAAAAATAATATTTAAAAAATTTCATTAAATACTGAGACAACGAGCTCTTTCTGAACTATTCCATCATTTATAAATATAATGTTACTGTAACTATTAATCTACACTCAAACACATATTCTTTATATTATTTTATTAATTTAAAAATAATATTTAAAAAATTTCATTTAATACTGAGACAACGAGCTCTTTCTGAACTATTCCTCTAATATTTTCAAGAGAACCGAGGCCCATCATTCGCACTAATTAATTATTATTCGCAACGTGTAATTTTAATTTTAATTTATAGTTTTTTTATTACATTGCAGAGCTGGTTATAAGTAATTGTCTGAAATTAC